>PVJI01000012.1:0-619861 GCA_004026765.1 Micronycteris hirsuta
CACTTCATCTCAGTTGCCCTAAAAAAGAATTTTTAATCTATGTAAGCACTATTTTTCGTATCCTTGTCTGAAACCAAGTGGACGGCTGGCACTTTAAAAATACTTAGTGATTGAACTTTTCTCTTTATGTAGTTTTAGTTCATCAGTACCGAAGAGTACAAGGCAAGCTATTAAACACTAGCATTTTATTCAGCATTAAATCCTCTTTTATAGTAGACATGAATGTTCTCTTTCATGGCCTTCATTATCAGATTTGCAGGCTCTTGCTCCTTAAATTGTTTAATAGAATTTAAAAGTGTAGCACATTTAAATGTAGAAAATACCCACTGTGTTTCTCCTGGCTGTTGAGTTATAAATCCTTAGCTCTGACTTACATCAGACTTGCTCCTCAGCACTCTTATATTGTTGATGGAAGAAGAGTAATGGAAATGCAAAGAAGAAGATAGAACGACACACGGACAGATTGACGGCTGACCAAAGACACACAGCACTACACACATAAGTAAGAGTTTAATGCGTGTTGAATAAATGGGAAGAGTTTTGGGATTTCAGTCCTATAGAGCGTGCACTCAATTCCACTAGGCTCGGTAAGGCTGAAAAAGAAATCAAATTTCTCTTTCTGGGAGCCAGTTCTGGGGAACAAAATCACTTCTGCAGCAAAGAGAGCAGTGGCCACCTACACAAGATTTCAGACACCCTGCTCCAGGGATCAGGTTGTTTTAGATTTTGATGTGCCTGGTCAGACTCTTGGGGAAACAAAGTCTATAAATTGAATACTGTTACATGGTGTCCCAAGGATCAGAAGTTTGATTCCATGTGGCTATTTTTATAAGAATTATTTCTAGAAACAGAGAAATGAATTATTTAATATATTTCAAGTGAAAATCTTTGGAGAGGCAGGAAACGTTAAACAGTTGAACCTGATTAAAATTCTTTCAGGAAATAAGTTCAAACTCCTTAGATTAATGAGCAAACAACAGAATTAAGTGTTTCAAAGGCTGACTCATATGTGTTCTTCGGTGCTTGTAATGTACCAGGGGAGACCCCCCTAAAGCCCAGAATTACCTTCTGAAGGACGGGCCCCATGTACTATAGACTTTCACCACTAGATGAGTGTTCTAGAAACCCATCTTTATTAGTGGACCAGCTGGTGTTGTTGTGAGAGGCTGTGTTCAGTTTCAGTGAATTTTTTTTGGAAGACTCTTTCAACGTATTTGCCTGTTTTATGATGGGTGATGTATGAGCCCACACCACACTGAGTGTTCAGCATGTTTTGACCAAAAACAGCATGACTCCTGTACCCTACACCTGATCTTGCTCTGAGTGACATTTTGTTTGTTTCCCCAGATGAAAAAAAGTCCTCAAAGGGAAATGTTTTGTCAATGTGGAAGAGTTAAAACAAAAAAACAGCAGAAGCACTAAAAGGCATCAAAATTGGCGAGTTCAAAAACTGTTTTGAGCAGTGGAAAAACATCTCGATAGGTGCATTGCATCAAATGGAGAGTACTTTGAAGATGACTGAAGTTTAAACATGGAAGAATAAATACACATTTTTTATAAATAAATTCTATATTGAGGGGTCCCCCCACATACATTTCCTCTCTGCATATTTAAAAAAGTGGCCTTCCTCATTTGATCAATGAAACTCTTGAGCCCTTTCTATGACAGGCACCACGTTGGGTTCAAGGGCACAAAGATGGATAAGGAAGTCTCTGTTCTTGAGCTTACCCATCTGGCAGGGTTACTATTAAATGATTTTATCAATTTATGATAAGTCTATTAATAAAATGCTATGTTCCTGGTAAGTAAAGGTTTATAAAGTGAATATAACATAGGCATTCTCCCCAGGATGTTTAATATGAAAAGAGAGAGAAAAATTTCTGACTATATTCATAACACAGTATAATCCATACCACAATTCAGTGCACAATTCAGGTCAAGTTGCTGCTGGGAGGAGAGAGAAAATAATTCATTTTAAATTATAAGAATTTTCCATTTTCAAAAGCAAGCTTCTCTCCTAGTTCAGCATGCGTAAAATTTGCAGATAAAATATATTTTTAAAAAATTGGCTAAGCGCCTATCAGTGAATGAGTGGATCAAAAAAAATTGTGGTACATTTACACAATGGAATACTACACAGCAGAAAGAAGGAAGGAGCTCCTACCCTTTGCAACAGCATAGATGGCACTGGAGAGCATTATGTTAAGTGAAATAAGCCAGGTGGTAAAAGACAAATACCATATGATCTCACCTATAAGTGGAACCTAATCAACAAAACAAACAAATGAGCAAAATAGAACCAAGGACTTGGAAATAAAGAACAAATTGACAGTGACCAGAGGAGTGGGGTAAGGAGATAATGGGGGAAAGAAGGGGAAGGGGCCAGCCAGGGAACAGGAACAGAAGACTCATGGGCACGGATAGTGCGGTGGGATTGACTGTGGGAGGGATGGTGGACAGGGTAGGGGTGAGCAATGGGGGGAAATGTAGGACAACTGTAACTGAACAACAATAAATTTAAAAAAAATGAAATAAATTGTCTTTTAATGAATTTTCACTTGTGAGAAAATATAGGAATTCCTTGAAGGCCAGGAAAAACATCTACAGACATTTTGTGAGGTTA
The DNA here is from genome assembly GCA_004026765.1 of Micronycteris hirsuta. Lineage (NCBI taxonomy): Eukaryota > Metazoa > Chordata > Mammalia > Chiroptera > Phyllostomidae > Micronycteris > Micronycteris hirsuta. The sequence goes on from PVJI01000012.1 coordinate 2,624, forward strand.
ATGGCATAACTTGCATTTTTTAAACACACATGGGACATTTCTGCAGTGATTGGATATATTGGGCTTTAAGGAAGATCTCACAAATTTTGGAAAGATTGGTGACATTCTTATCACATTTTCTTACTATAATGCAATAGATAGGAGGTCTGTCCAGAAAGTACCCAACTATGCAATATGAAAAATAGAGACATTTATTGAAGATGATACAAGATACAAGAAACATTGTACACAGGACAATGATGCCTTTGTCCCCTTCAAAGTAGGCACTTTGGGACCTCACAGAGTTCTCCCAGCATCTCTTCCACTGTTCAAAACAGTCTGCAAAATCCTTTGTTGGAATAGCCATCAGCTGCCCCATTGTATTTTCCTGAATCTAACTGACGGTCTGAAATCTTTTCCCTTTCAAAGGTGATTTTAGTTTTGGAAAAAGCCAGAAGTCACAGGGACCAAACCAGGTTCATTGGTAATGATTTGAATCAAGTCATTAGGAAATGTAGCCCATTGTTCCTTCTGCTCTGGTAGCACAAGCTGCTGAACGACTTTTGCCACAACACCTTTCATGCCCAGATCCTGAGTCAGTATCTCAGACACAGTAGTTTTAGGAATCCCCAGATCAGCTTCTAGTTCTTGCACTGTCAGTTGCTGATCTTTGTTGATTGCACCCCATACACACAGAACATTCTCAGGTGTTCTGCTTGTTGCAGGCCTTCCGGAATGTGGATCGCTTTCAACAGATCCTTGACCATCTTTGAAGCATTTGTGCCACACTTTTATTTGTGTGGCACTCATTCCATCATCCCCAAAAGCCTTCTGAATCATCTGAATAGTTTCTGCAGAGGAACGTTCAAGCTTAACATAAAATTTGATGCAGATTTATTGCTCTACTTGCTCGGTCATTTTGAATGTGATGGCCACATAGTACACATACTCACTCAATGGTGTCTACTGCCCCCACTGACTAGTACAGTGAAGTCATCATTGTTAATGCATGCGCATTCCAGTCCACTCTCCTTGGCTGCCAGGTTACATTGATGTTGTGCGAACTGCTTTCATTATATCAACAATGGCTAGACTTTTTCCAGACAGATCTTGCAGATCATTGAAAATGTTCTATATATTTATAGCATTTAGAATATATTTTTAAATCAATCAAAAAGAATTAATAGAAATTAGAAAATTCTTAGAAATAAAGAATAACCAAAATGCTATATATCAAAACTTGTGGGATGTAAATAAAACTGCTGAGAGATACACTTGGAGCCTTAAATTCTTACATTAAAAAGGAAAAAAAAGGCAAAAAATGAGTTAAGGATTCAATTTAAGAAGTCAGGTGGAAAAACTAACTCACTGAATAACCCAAAGAAAGTTGAAGAGGCAGAATTGGATGAAAAAGAAATTAAAGATACAAATAAAAAATATTTTAAAATTTATTTAAAAAATAAAAATGGTAGCTTGTCAGGATTTATCAAGAAAAAGTAGAGAAGTCATAAATTAGCAATTTAAAGGGAGAATATTACTGCAATATAGCATTCAGAGATGAGGTAAATGAGAGAAAAGAAGTCTATGACAATTAACTAAAAACTTATGAGAAATAGACATGTTTCTAGGAAAATAAAAACGTTCAGAACTGACTCAAAAGTTAAGACAAAACTTGGTTTGTGCTATAACCATTAAAAATCAATTAAAAAATAAAAGTCTGGACATGAGCAAAATCCTGAGCCCAGACTATTTTTATAGAGGAATTCAAGGTACTGGAGATTCCACACTTGAACTCTTTCAGAGAACAGGAGAAGATGGCACACTGCTCAATTCATTTTATGCATCACTTATAACCTGGATACCAAAACCAGACAAGGACCGTATGAGGAATGAAACTTATTTTAAAAATTATTAAACACAGAGGCAAAATTCTAAAACAAAATACCAGCAAGCAAAATTTAGTTATTGATTAGAAAAAAAATTACAGCAAATCTAATAAATGTGAAGCCAGCTTGGTTAGCAGGTGAAGGGGGTGTGGGAGACAGGCAAGGAATATGGTCATTTCTATAACAATAGAAAGAACATTTGATAAAATTGCATACCTATTCATAATTTAACAAATAAGCAAAACTGCCTACAATAGAAAAAGATGACTACTTTAAACCAATAAAAATTAATCTAAAATATTTTATTTAGTTTTCAGAGATTTGGCAGCTAGCCAAAAATGAGATTTCTTCCTCAATAGGAGGGAAAGGAAAGATTATTAATAGTTACAGCATTCCCCCCATTACATATATAAATATGTGTGTGTTTGTAAAAATATAAACATATACAACCACGCAGAGCTCTATTATATAGTAGTTAAGAACATGAGATCTGGAGGAAGACTGCTAAATTAAAATCCTGAAATTGTTTGATTTGGGGCCAATTTCCTAACTTCCCTGGGCCTCAGTTTTCTCATCTGTAAAATGGGTAAGGAAAAAACCTCATTGAGTTGTTGTGAGTATTAAGTAAGTAAACACATGTGACACATACAAGAAAATGCCTGGCAGATTGTAAGCACTGAAGAAATATTAGCGGCTCTGGTGATTTTGTTGCAAAGCGGGGAGTACAAGATGTTAACATGATAATCTCTGAGCAGAAGACTCATGGATGGTTTTTAAGTTCTTAACATTTTTCCTGTATTTTCAAAAAAATTTTTACCATATTTTGCTATTATAAAAAGAGCTATTTTAAATATCACCCCCGACACATACAGAGTTCACGTGCACCCCACAAAAGCTGAAGCCCTTCGATCTGAGGGGGCTCGTTCCCTTCTCGAGAAGGCTGGGCTGTGGCAGGCCATTGCCTCTCTCCTGTATGCTCTGCTCTCAGCCCCGAGGACTCCCACGCGTGTGCTCCTCCCGAGGCCAGGCAGCTGAAGCGCTGATGCTAACCACACGTTCCACCCCATGGTAGCCTCCCTGTGGGCAATGGTGACTCCAGAGATCAAGAAAGGGCTCTTTCTGATCACACTGAGACAAAGAGGCATCAGAAACATTCATGGGACTTCCTAACTGAGGACGTTCAGACTCTGCCACTGCAGACTGTGCTTTGGTGGGTCAAAGTGGAGCCCACAAACTGGTGATGCTGATGAGCACCTGGGTCGTGAACAGCTGCTTTTCTCTGTTGTCACTCAGCCTCGTCTCCTGTCCTGACAGAGGCAGCCCTGAGCTGGTGGATTCTAAAGGCAGGCAGAAGTTCCCTATTCGTTTTAAATATATAGATAATACCCACTCATTCATTCAAAAAAGCCTACTGGCTGAATTGTTCAGGAAATGCTCTAGATTAGAAAAAGAGGACACACAGGAGAAACTAACAATATTCCTCATACTCAGAAGTTTAAATTCCCATTTAGGAAGATTAACAAACACGTAAGATAATTTCAGAGTATAAGTGCTCTTAAAAGAGGAAATAAATAAATATGGCAGCAATGTGGGAGGAGCCTTTAGACAGATGCACAGGGACAGCTATGCTAAGCAGGCGATACCACAATGGAGACTTTGAGATGAGAGGGACAGTCATGCTTAGAATAGAAGTGAATTTTTCCAGGCAGAGGCAACAGCCAATGTTCTGCTTTGGGAAGAGTTAGGCCTATTAACGCTTAGCATACTACGTGTAAGAGACAGAGTGGTAGAAAGAAGATGCTGGAAAGGTAGATGCATAGGGACTTGTCCAGGCCAAGAGGTTCAAATTTTATTCTAGTGCAGAAGAAAACCACAGAGGCTTTGAAATGGGGCTCGGGGGAGGTGATATAGAAAACTGATGTTTTCAAAGATGACTGGTTTTTGTCTGAAGACTGGTGGTGGCGAATAATAGCAGAAACAAGGAAATACCAGGGAAGCTATTGCAATAACCTAGGCGAGAGGCAATGGCAGCTTGGACTTGGGGTAGCGGACGAGATGGGGAGAGGTGACTAAATTGAGGTCTCTTTGGAAGTAGAGGCAGCAAAGATATTTGTGGCAGACTCATGGGTTCTGATTGGCTATGTGACAGATGTAGATCAGGCCATTGGGTCAAAAGCCACTGCAGTGACTCCTTCCTGTGATGGTAAGTGGCGAGAATGCTGACTCATCTCACAGGTTCAAAGTACGAGTCCCCATCTGTCCTGCTAAACCCTTAGAATAGTTATACTGTGGCTATCACACATACCCTATGGCCTTCCAAGGGTGAGGTGCTGTTTACGCCCAGGGGTCATTTTCAGCTGCTATACTCCATATTCTGGGGAACACTTAGGACTCACACGACTACCTCCTATGTCAGAGGTAGAGCAAGTCTAGACTTCACCAGTCCCAAGAGGTCTGCTCTGGATGTGGGGCAGGACCCAGAGTCTATGGGGCATCTGTGGTCTGTCTTAGTTTTGAAAAAGCGCCAAGGAGTCCTGATCTCACCTGAAACTTTGGGACCTCTCCCTGGTGAGGTCCAGAGCTTCCCTGCTTCATGGGGCTTTTACTGAACCGAAGCCAATGCAAGCCCAGGCCAGAGTCCACCCTTTCTCTACACTCCTATTCCACGTGGCTGTAATCTTCTTCAGTTTACCCCAAATCCGCTCAGTCTCTGGGCCAGCTGCTCGGTAACTGTGGGAAGGGTATGGGGAGGGTATGTGACCTAAAGGCTGGGACGGTTGTGGTGCATGAAAACGGGAATGCAGTTAGCGAATGCCTCCTTCCCCACTTCCTGTTAGAAGACGGTAAGATGTACAACATACAACTCTCATGGGCATTGATGCGTGTATGATGACATGGCTGCATATGTGTGATATGCCAGAACATTCCTTCGTACCCAGCCCTAAAGAATATATCAGTGAACCAGTGTGTAAGTCAAAAGACACACCTATTGCCATTAGCACGAGGAAAGCTATTTGCGTTTGGTTGTGTATTAGCTGCAGGTTATGAGGGTGCTTCCAAGAATATGATTCAAATTCCTCATCTCATCCACACAAAAATGTTTGTAAAGGACTTGGACCTTTTATGCTAATGGCGTTGTGTGAGAGGTCAGAAATAAATTGAAAAGCACTTGAAAGATATGAGAGCTTAACCATATATTTCACAGCTTAAAAATACCAAACAGTAATGTGGATATAAATGCAGTGAGAATGGTAAATATTGTGTGAAGAACTTATTGAGATTCTCCTGAAAAACAAGTTTCAAAACAATACATTAAGTATAAACCATTTCATTAAAATCTTAAAAATATACTGTTTCACTGAATCTAAGAAGCTATCAAATGCAAGACAACATGATTTCAGAAAAGCTAGTATATGAAAAACATATGAATTTAAAAATAAATATAGGTTTCTATAAGTGCTTTTTATAATTGTTTTTAAGTACATACTTTTAAATGCATAAATAGCGTCAGAACAACATACTCTAAAATGTTAAGGGAGAAATATTTACTTTAAAATGTTAGTGAGATAGCTCTGGGAGAAAAGTAGGGTGAGATAGATAAAGGACCTTACATATTTTTATTCTCTATACTTTTATATTATTTGAGTTTTTTACAGTGAGCATGCATTGTGATAGTGTTTGTGTGTTTGTGTGTGTGTGTGCAAATGATAGCAGTTCATATAGATAATGCTAGTGTAAATTTGTTAGTCAAAAAAATTTTGTGTATGGAGCAAATAGCCTGACAGATCCTGATTTTATTAAGTATGACAAACACATAATTCAGGGAAGGCCAAAGGAACTTTCTGTTTGTGCTGCAACTGCACATTCCTACCTGCTGTGAAACAAACCCAACCTTCCTGCTGGGGTCTGTTGACTCAGCTTTGCCATTTGGAGCAATCTAGCATTAACGGTTTGAACGGAGTAATGCTGCTTGGGGCAGGGGCTCTGCCGGTAGCAGCGTGGGGTATGTGGTGTTAATGACATTCTTTCCATAAAATAGCAGTGCTCCAAGTGTGGAGCCCCAGAGGCAGCCGAGAGTCAGGAAAAAGGTGACTTCCTTGGATTTCATCTGTTATCTCTCATGGGAGGGGAGAGGATCCAGATTCAGGTCAGGAGGCAAAAGGTTTGTGGGCAAGGGAGGACACCAGGCAGACGGGGCTGGAGAGTCCAGGAAGTGGCTGCCTTATTATTCATGGGTCCTGCTGCTTCTGAGAACATTCTGTACCATGTGCATAGCTGGCTTAGTACAAACTCCAAAGCCATTTTTATTATCGTTTAGAATCTCATTTTCAGAGAAGGTAGATAAGTAAGCTGATGGTTAAACATTTGTAAACCAATACATTCCAACAAAAGCCACCCCTTGGCCATGAGACTGAAGAACAGTACAGTGCTTTCGAGTCAGCTCAGAGTGCCGCCCGCTCCAGGTTACTGGAAAGGAATACTCATTCACTTATTCATTCATTTCTTCACTTATTCAAGAATGACTTACCCGGTGCCTTCTCTGTGCCAGGCACTGTGCTGGAAACACACGGTGGTGAAAACAGAGAACTTCCTGCCCTTGTAGGGTTTATAGGCTGGTGAAGTTTGCAGGTAATGAGCAAACGAGAAGGAAATAATTACACATTGTGACGGAACTATGAAGATCATGGACAGGGTGACGTGGCAGAGAGTCAGTGGGATGAGAGTGAGTGGGGGGTTCTTCCTGCTGTTTAGGGTGCAGGTCAGGCTTTCCTGGGACCGTAGTGCTGAAGGACGAAAAGGCAGCAGTGAAAGCCACGGGAAGAACCCCCTGAGCGTCAGGAGACCCGGGTTCTCGGTGGGCTTTGCCCTCCCCGGCAGGTCACCTCTGTTTCTGCGAGTCTCCCACCCATTCTGGTCAGTTTCTTCACCTGCAAAAGGAGCAATAGTTCCTCAAGGGGCTACCTGTCTGGGAATTTAAATAATTATAAATGAGTTAATGGAAGACTAATAGCTTTATGTGAAAGTACTTTATAAACTGAAAAGAGTATAATATTTACCCCTTTGGTCTCCATTTCTAAGTAGGTCAGGTGAGGATTAAAATTCACCAAATTCTGGTGAGTCTGGCTGCATGGTTTGCAGTGCTCAGTACAACGTGAGAAAGCAGGGCCCCTTGCTCAAACAATGATTAAGAACTTCGAGAGGGCCACCGCAGAGCACTGAAGGACTAGGCCCCCGAGTGCGGAGCCCCGCGTGCCTGGGCGGGAGGTGCACTCTTGCAGGCAGGCCCTGGATGGTGTAATGTCATCAGATCTGCAATGGAGGGGTGCCATTTCTTGCTACTTGTATTCCCAGGGTACACATTTCTGCAAATTACTGAATTGTCAAATACTAGCTTTTTATCAGCATTGGTGAGCTTATTCCAGGAAGACTGGTCTGTTTCTTTATTTGCTGTTTTCTGCCACCTTATTTCAATAGTTTAAAAATCTGGGAGAGCACTTAGATGGGGCAGTATCTTTTCCAAAAACCTGTAGCAGTTCAGTTGTTTTGATGCTAGTTGTCTTGAGAAAAATGACTTTTGTGCAATAAAAATATCTTTGTTCAAACCAAGAATGCTTAAACGTGGGTCTGTTCTGACATTTAATATTTATGTGATCTTGAGTCAAATCACCTGGCTCAATGAACATCAGTGACTTCTGCAAAATTGAAGGAATATTCCTTCATAAATCCGTCTGGGTTGTTGGTTAGGACTCAGTGAAACTCTGCCTGATTATCTGCACTGTGTGGCCCACAGGGAAGATGATTCCTTGGTGGTTCTCTGTCTGAAGGCTGGCAGGGTACGGTTTCCACTGGCTTGCTCTAATTTTAAGGGGAGTGTCATTTCTGATCGGGGGCACCTGTTCCTTGCCGGTTAGTCAATATTGTGAACCTCCCCCTTGTGTGGTACGATGTGTACTATACTGATTTGCAAAAAGAACAACAAATTTATAATTTTATTTAATGTATTAATTGATAGTGTCTCAGTGGGAACACAAGAAAATGTTTAAATTGAGGTGAGATTCACACAATACAAAATTAAAATGACCAATTCAATGGCATTCAGTACATTCACAATGTACAACCATCACCTTCATTTAGTTCCAAAACATTTTCACTATTTTAAAAGAAAACCCCACACCCATTAAGTAGTCACTGCCCCATTTCTTCTTCCTCTGCCTGCCATTAATACACTCTCTGCCCCTATGGATTTACCAATTCTGAATACTTCCCAGGACTGGAATCACGCAATATGTGACCTCTGTGTATGGCTTCTTTCACTCAGCACGATGTTCTCAAGGTTCCTCATGCTGTAGCATCTGTCAGTACTAATTTCTTTCTTAATGGCTGAACATGTCTATGCCATAATTTGTTTATCCATTTATCTATTGGTGGACAGGAGGTTTTTCCATGTTTAGTTGCCATGCATAATGCTGCTGTGAACATGCATGTCAATGTGTTTGTTTTGATGAAAAAGTAAAGATAGGGAATAAATAAAATGGAGTCACTTTAGCCAAGGTGCTAAAATTGTTAACATGACGAAGGTTTGGGCCTGAGGAAAGACTATTCTTATTCTAACGAGACTGGGAACTCAAACTTTTTGAACTCGTCAGCCCTGTGTCACTGTCTGAATATACATCTGGACATAAGCCAGGCTGCCAGATAACCTCCTGATTGCCCACATGAAGGCCTCCTGTCCCCAGACCACCTGGTGCCCATTGTCCAGACCATGGTACACGAGCAGATCTCCTGGCACCCCTCCTCGAGACCACCGGGCACGCATCATCCCGGCCTCCTGGATCTGACTGACAACCATCGTGAACCAGTCCTAGGGCTACGAATGCAGGACTGATTTATCATCAAGAATGCACTTTTACCATAAAAATTCTTAATTTTTCTTTCTTCTTTGGAATACTTCTAGGTTTTTGCACAACTGTGTTTTCAATTTTCAAACTTGAAGACCCTGGAATAAATCTTACCACTTCTAGCCCAAACCTTGAAACTCTTTTGCGTTTGTTCCATAGTTTCAATACCTATTTTCAGCTCTTTTGGGTATGGTTGTCCCCACTTAGCCACGGTTTTACTCTCCATGACCTCGGTGGCCCACTGTCAACCGTGGTGTGAATCACAAACTGGGAAATTCCAGAAATCCACAATTCACAAGTTATAAATTCTACGCTGTTTTGAGTAGTGTGGTGAAATCTCAAGCTGGCCCACTCTGTCTCACCTGGAATGGGACTGTCCCTTTGTCCCGCACATCCATGCTGTATGCACTCCACACCGGTTCGTCCCTGACTAGCCCCCTCAGTGGCCAGGTCAGCTGCGGGGTACAGTACACAGTGCCTGTGTTCACGTAACCCCATTTCACTTACTAATAGTCCCAAAGTTCAAGAGTAGTGATGCTGGCAATTTGGATACAGCAAAGAGAAGCCATAAAGTGCTTCAGCTGAAAAGGTGAGTATATATATGAAAAATTTGTATCATATATTTGGGTATTATCTGTGGTTTCAGGCATTCACTGGGGGTCTTGGAATGTACTCCCTGAGGATAAGGGGGGGAGGACTACTGTATTCACTTAAAAGTAAAATTGCTGGGTCATGTGATAATTTTATGTTTAACTTTTTGAGGAATAAGACATACAATTTTAAGACAAACAGGTGATTATATAGACTATTCTATTATAAAAATATAATAATAGCAAGAAAATCTCTCTTTTTTTTAGCTCTCCTATCCCAGCTACTGAATTTAAACTGCCGTCACCTCTACCATCTTCCACCATCTATAAGCCTGTTGCTTTTAACAATCCTTGAGTCAGTCTAGTGAAGAGAACTATTAGGCAAGGTTAATTACCGTCACTGAAATGCAGTAAATGAAGGAAAGTGAGTCACACACCTGGGCACTTTTATGATGGTTATGAGGGAAGCGTAAATCAGATGTACAAATCTAAACTACAGGGAACATTTGAGTGCCTGAATCATACATCTGAGTGAACATATATTTTATGGCATGTGCCTGTAGATCCTTAACATAATTGTCCTAATGCTTTGGTCAGACTGTTCTCTTGCTGGAGGCCCAGTAGTGACCTCTCCAAGTGTAGCAAATGAAGCCCAGGACACTTCAAGTGGAAGCCACTCGTATTGAGAAGAAAGACAACAGAAAGGGAAGAAAAGGAGCAGCAATGTTACATTTCCACTTCAGAGTTTCGCCAAGAATTAGTTCACTTCCTGCAGCTGGTATTTTCCCTACCATTTATCCACGTTAACCTACCCAGCATGCCACGCAGGGAACACTTCACAATGAAGTGACCAAAGAGAAAGGATGGTTTTCCTCCAGCCCCATCGCCGCCAAAAGTGTTCACCATGAATGTGTTCTTGCTGTCTAGTCCTGGCTGCCCTCACACCTCCTTCACTCATTTATGAATGTCTATGCCCATATGTAAAAATTCACTCTTATCCATGTACCCATACTTCTGTCTTTCTACTTTCCCCCATTTTACCCAGTTAGGGAAAAACGACTAGCTGACTACTGCAGCAAAGTCAGAAACACAGGAATCTCTAAAGGGAATAAACTTCTTTTTGGAGATCTGTGACCCATTTTCGATTAAATCTACTCCCTAATTTTACTCTACTTTGGTTTATTCATACTTGTTATGGCTCTACATACTGCATGGTGCAAAGAAAAACACAGAACTTTTGTTTTCTGTGAGCAAGAATTGTTGGCGCATTTTGGAGCATCATTGTTGTACTTCAGGCAGGACACAGGACACACATTGCAGTTTGCAGAGTCCAGTGGACCTAGTTTAAGAGAAAGGTCTTAACTCAAGGAATGGGAAGGGCAGGAGCAGGTCCTAGGTTGAGTCTTCAAGAACCACCACTGACCTGGCTACCAAGGTAGCTGCTGCCTTTAAGACAATAAGGAATCTAGGAAGTTAAAAGCTGAACCTGTAACTGCTGGCTCTAGGAACACTCTGCTGAGCCATCACGTGCATCATCAAAGTGGATGTTACCCTCTCCCCACTCCCTACCACTCAACAGCTACCCTCTCGGCGTTTCCTACCACTCAAGCTAGGGACCAGACATTGGGACCTGCATTATCCCAGAGGAAAAAAAATGACTTAAACAATAGAAATTTATTGTCTTACAGTTCTGGAGACTAGAAGTCTGAGAGCAAGGTGTCAGGAGGGCTGGTTCCTCGTGAAGACTGTGAAGGAGAATCTGTTCCATGCTCTCTCCTAACTCCTGGTGTTTGCCAGCAATCTTTGGTTTGCCTTGGCTTGTAGATGCATCACTCGGATCCCTATTTCCATGTTCATGTGATGTGCTCCCTGTGTGAACATCTGTCTCTGTGCCCAAATGTCCACTCTTATAAGGACCCGGTGTATCGAATTGGACCCACTCTAATGACTTCAACTTAACTTGATTATCTGCAAAAACCCTATTTCCAAATAAGGTCATACTCACAGGTACTGGGGGTTAGTATTTCAACATTTTGGGAGCACACTATTCAAACAACAATGGGACCTCTGCAACCACTGTGGCAGAAAACACAGCGAAACCAAATACCACCACTCTGTTGATGCTACTGGACATCGCAGAAGTGGTGGAAGGGACTTGGCGTTGTGAGGTCTACCTCTGTCTTCCAGTCTTGCATAGGTAGGTCTGCTTTGTGGATGCTAAGCTTTGGAAGAAACTAGAGCTGTAAGGAAATTTGGGAAATGGTGCAAGGTCTTTAGCTCATCAGCCTCTGGGACATTATAAAATCTGAATGGACTAAAATGGAGTCGGCTAAGCCAATCTGTGTTATCTTCCACTTAAGAAGTAAAGATCTATAAGAGATGTTGTGAAGACTAATGAGATAATGAGTGATGGAGTTAAACAGTAGGGTCATTAGTTGGTAGTGAATTTCTACTTTGAATCCCAGAACAGGATTTATTAAATCTCCTTTTCAACTACTACAAACAATTTTTTTGTGGACTAGAAATTGTAAGTATCTAAAAGGGCAAGTGATTTATTCTCTTCTTACCATCAAAGTTAGACTAGACCCAATATCTGTGCAACCTTTCAGAGCCCAAAGGGACATGGAATATAAGTGTAAAAAGAACAAAAAGAAATAAAGAAATACCTTGGTATATGCCTAGCCTGGTAATGGTGTCTACTGACCTGGTCTCCTCAGTTAAAAATCCTAGAAACATCTTCATGTTTCCTTTTCTCTCATTTCTTAGACCAATTTTTTTTTCACTGCCAGACCCTACAATTTTGCCTTAAAGTGAATCTCAAATTTGGTTACTCTACTTTATTCCCATGGCCTCTCTGAATTTAGTCTCTCATCACCTCCACGGAGACATTTGTAGTAACCTCCAGTCAAGCAAAAATTCAGGTTTCTCTTCATTAACCTGGAAAAGTATGCTATCATGCGTAAAATTCAAGGCTTCTGCTAACTGTGTAGGCTTTCTACCCCATCTTCCATGAGTCAAAAACTGAAAGGCAGGCACAACCTCCTCCACCCAGGCACAAGAGTGGAGCTAGGAAAGAAGTAGAGAATGGCCATCATCTGTCTCTGCAGCAGATTCTTCCAGCTGTTCTTGTCACACGTGAGGGCCTGCTGATCCCAGAAAGTAAGAGAGCAAGGGGACACATTGACGTCCAATACACTTTTCATGAGGAAATAAATTCCAATAAACATTGTGCCCTGGCAATCAGATTAGCCTTGACTCCTGCAGGGCGAGCAGGTAAGGGGTGCAGAGAAGGCACTAAGCCTCCCTTTCCAGTGCTTTCTGGGTACAGGGAGAGAGGTGATGTTCTCTCCTCCATGGCTGGCTGCAGTGTGTGGAGGAGGACTAACTGCTGCCTCTCAACTGCTCTCTCAGGCCCAGTTGAGAACGTGGGTCTGAGAGCCAAGTGGTAAGACACCTGACTCCCTCCCCATGGTCCCAGAGACAGAAGGAGAACCTTGCAGATATTAGGGACTATTGATGTGCTCCAGGCAATCCTTGGTCATTGCAAGCAAGATATCCCCAGCCAAGGTGACTTGACAGGTTATCTTCCATCCTGGAAGAGATCAGCAAGTGACTAAAGACTGGTTCGTTGCTTGTCCATCTGACAGAGCAGGGGGCAGCAGGGTGGGCTCCAGGCACAAGTTATTTCTTTGTTCTGAGCTCCAGTGTTAACCTCAACACTGACTAATTATTGTATCTTTTCAAGTGGACATGAAGATTTATTTTACTTTAACTTTTGAGTTTTGAGATACGGATCTTAATTAAGATGTTTTATAACTGTCTTAGTCCATTCAGGCTGCTGTAATTAAATACCACAGACTGGGTAGCTTATAAACACCAGAAATGTATGTCTTATTATTCTGGAGGCTGGAAGTCTGAGATCAAAGTGCCAAGCCCTCTTCTGGGTTGCAGACAAACGCCTTCTCCTCCGTCCTCCCGCTGTGGAAGGGGCTGGGGAGCTCTGCGCAGTCTCTTTTATAAGAGCACAGTTCCATTCATAAAGGCTTCATCCTTATGACCTAATTACCTCCTAAAGGCCCACTTCCTAATATTATTGCATTGGGCATTCAACATCCAGCATCGGCAGGGTGGGGGCCACAAACATGCAGATCATAGCAATAGCAACGATAAACTCATCTTAACAACTGGAGGCTTGAGGAGTCCACGGGAAGTTCACTTCACCTTAACCTGGCTTCTTGTTACCCAGCATCTCTTCCAGAATGTGTATTCTTGTGCGAGCCTCAGGATAATTTGGCAAGTGCAAGTTCCCTTGCACTAGCTGGTCTAGACCTTCTCTCTTCCTGTCTGCCATGTCCGTACTCCCCTTCCCTCCTCCAGTCACTGTTGTGAGCATCGCCCCTTCAGTCCAGACCAGCAGCTCTGCAATCCGGCATGTTTCCCTGCACAGCGACATTGGTTTGGCGTTGGTTATTAAAAACACAGGGAATAGATGTTCGGGCCTTTAAATTAAATTTTATTTGGTTCTAACGACCAAGGAAAGGGTTCAGAATCTACTTGTGTCTTTGTTCATGAGGAGTCCTGAAAAAAAAAAGGCTAATGAATACAAATTGTCTGTGGCTCAGTCTTTTTGTTTGCTTGAAACGGCATCTTTATATCATTAGTATTCACAATCAAGAACACATGAATCATATTTTATGTTTTTTTGTTTGTTTGGAATAGTGTCTTTATATAATTAGTATTCATAAGTAAAAAAGCATGAATCATATTTTATTTCCTGATCGCACAGCATCGGGAAAAGTAGGAAAAAAGTTGTAAGGTAGTACTTTTTGGTCTTTACTTGAAGGGGTTTGTAACGAGTATATTCAAAGACTGAGTCCTAGAAGGGTCTTTATTCTGATCTCCTGCCCACAGACAGCTCCTGGAAAGAAAAAGCTCAATTAAATTCTCCAGTTATTGAGATTCCTCCTTTTTCTGATTCTTAGTGTCAGTTTCCAGGCCATTCTTAAATTATAAAACACAGGACATGAATTTAATACCTTCCTTGCAATTCTAGTGCATTTTCTTTATATGGTTATCAGCGAAGATGAAAAAGCTTTACAGACTCCCTGAGGATGACATGTCGTCAGCTGAAGAATGATTCTAATTTTTATCTACCTGAAGTTGGAGGAAAGAATGTACCTGCAGGCCTAAGGTGCATTTCAGGCCGTGGTTTGCAGGTTTTACCCCACTTGCCCCGTCTCTTCTTGCTGACCTTCCACTTTTCCTGACGCTCTGCTGTCCAAATGCCTCCTTCTTCACAAAGGCTTTTCTGGTACCAACAAGCGGACCAACCATGATTTTGTTCTCCTTCTACTCTTTTTAGGTCTTAGTTCTTCCTTTAATCACACTTTCATTTTATTGTCCTAGTCAGTATTGTAGTTATTGGGAGTTCGCAGAACATCAAAGCGAAAGCAGATTCTGAAGGCAGACAGTTTGGATTGTGTGACTCAGACCTCGCTGTGCCTCATTGTCCTCATCTTTAAAATGGACATGATAGTGCCTGGTTCGCAGGGCTGACATGTGAATGAAATAAAATGGCAAGTATCAAGGGCCTGGAGTCACTGCGTGGGTGCACCTGCTGTCTACCAGCCGCAGTGGCAACCCCGGCTGTACCTGCTCCGTGTACTTCCGTTTCCTCTGGAGCACAGCCTCTGCCATTCTCTTCTTCGGATATTTTGTAGAGGCTGGAAGCAACTTCAACACAGATGCTGGAGAAATCTTGGCTGAAATGCAGTAAAATGGTCATTTTACCAAAATGAACATTATTCCAACTTTTCCTGATAGTTTCTATAATTTTTACTACATGTTCATTTATTATGGCTATGAACATTAAGCAGCATTGTGCATTATATCCTGAAATTTAAATATTTGGGATCATGAAAGTAGATTGTTATAAGATACCTCAAAGTACATCAAATCTGTAGAAAGCTACACGCAGACTATGTATGCGCGTGGGTATTTCTGTGGGTGTGTACCTGGAACTGGAAGTGTGCTGTCAGCCAGTCCTCAGGGCTGTGTCGCAGCCCCACAGCCTGGGACACAGCCACACAGAGACGAGTCTTGGAAGTGAACCGTGTAAACCACTTTCGGTTCTCATCTACATGAGGATGAAGCCCCTCGCCCATGTCAATGTGGGTTTCCCTGAATGCATATTTTTCCTGGGGATGTTTTGGTCAAATTTCTCAACTGGGCGCAAAAACACAGTTGCTACTCTATAAGGGGATAAAATACATTATTTGTTTTTGTAAATAGATGGTCATGAATTCCAAATATTTGTCACCCCGTACTTCCCCCCTGGGAACCTACAGGCTCACTTGCACCTCTCTTCGCAGTGTGGGTGACAGACCTGAGCCACCAGCCCCTCCTGCCCCGCCTTCCTGGGCCTCTGGAGCTCCTCCCTCAGCATCGGTGACAGTGACCTTTCCCCCGCAAAGGCGACAACATGGAATGAACACCAGCAGCAAAGATTTTCAGGACACGGAGAACTGTAGTTGGAAACTCTCATTTGCTTTGAGTTTCTCAAAAACAGAATATCCTTTACAAATGAATATATATCACACTTATAACATTCTAAACTGATACTGCCATAATTTTATCGCATAAGGACATGAGGCTAGTTGGCCATGACTTATTCTTGGTCGTCAGGGGAGTTCCATCTGGTGGGTCCTTTCTAAGTTCTATGTATCTGTTTGACCAACCTACCTTGGTAGAAATTTATCAAAAGTTGATGTCATACTCATTCATCTGTAATTTCTGGAAACGGCCCTTTAAAAAAAAGTTGGAATGTTTGTCCATCTCGAGGTTTCCAACATCTCATTTATTTCTCTAAATGAAGACATTTTTAAAACTGATCTTTTAGTCAAAAGGTGGACCTTTTCAGAAGCCTGAGATAGTTCTTCTGAGTCTAGAAACTTGACCCTGGATAAATAGGGCATATTTTCAAAATGCAATGGTTCCTTCTTCCCCTATTTTGATCTCCTAAGTCTTACTGTATTTGTTCTACACTTTGCAGTTTGAAGATACTCTCTAAGGCAGAAACAAAATAGGAAAGAAGTATTTCTGTAGTCTCCTGTCTGTTAATTTTATGCCATCTGTTAAGAAGTGGGCCCATCTCTTTTATGTTTTTAAAAACGCTTTTTCTTGTCCTTGGCAATTTACAAAAGTGCTTCTGCCCTTTGCCTTTTATTTCAACCTGTGCCATATTTTTCCTACCCTTTCTCCTTTCATCTTACTTACTTGCATTTTTTTCTTGCATATTATGTACTTGTTCTTTTAATACTAATCTCCCCAGAAAGCTTCTTGTCAGGCCTGGTTATTGGCACAATTCCATCGCTAGCAAATCTTGTGCACTTGGCTGACTTGCTTGATCTCCGAAGACTCAATTCCCTCATCTGTAAATGTGGGGGATGAGAATGTGTGATTTACAAAGTAGTTGTGAAGGTCAAATGGAAGGATAAGTGCGGAAGATTTTGGTCAGCTTAAAAGCACTGTCAAACATGTGCGGTCTTATAATCTAGGGAACCAAGTAGTACTTTGTGGAAGCATATGTGCATAAACTATTAATACTGGAGGGGCGGGGGAGTTCATCTGGTTCAAACTCTCAGTTTACAGATGAGGAAGCAGATCAGGAGGGTGAAGAGACTTGCCAAAGCTCCCTGCTAGCGGCACTACGGTTGAGAACTTAGCACATGAGGGTGGATGACCCTTTATCTTGGCCGATGCTGTGCAAATCTGATGACCTTCGTTCTCCTGGCTGTGCTGCAAAATAGTTATAACTTCCTTAGAGCCGAGCTTGAAATCACCTTACTTTGTGTACCAGTCTCCACTGCAGATGTAACCATCTTTTGCCCTCCTCCCCATTATCTGACATTTTGTCTCAACACAGCATCACAGACAACCACAGACAACCTTCCTGAGAGAGCCTTGCCTGCCATTGGTCCTTCTTTTATATTCTAATAAAGCTTGCATGTTGTTCTGTTGTCAGAGTGGGTTTTTTTGTTTGTTTGCTTTATTTTGCTTTGGTATAAGTCTCCCATTCTTCAGCTCTCTGCCATTTAGTAGCAAACCACTTGAAAAGATACCCGTGAAATTAACAAGTAAAACAAAGGCAATGGAAGTTGTGGGAAAGCTGGCATGACTTGATTGTTTTAAAGACAATATGTAATCAAGTCAAATTAACACATATTTCTGTAATATCTACTTAGACTTCAAGTCTGATAGACCGTGCAAGGGATACACAGGAAATACAATAGAACTCAAGCTCAAGGAGTTTAAAATACTCAACAGGATGTCTTATACATCCATTATAGAAATAAGGCTGCTTTTCCCATGACTCCTAATAATAGCTGCTACTTTTAGAATGTCTACAGATTATCACGTTGATGACATGGTTCATCTTATTTAGCATGACAAAGAAGTACTACTGTTCCTGTTGTGTGAATAAGGAGACTAAGACACAGAGAGTTTCAGTTCCTTGTCCCTGGGCACAGAGACCAAGGGACACAATCAAAATGTTAGCTTCCATTGGCCTGACTTCAGCTTGTGCTTTTTGTGAAAGTTTGAGATGTACTTCCTGTTGGAAATTACATGTCTGATTGCACATAGTGTTATGCAGTCTGAGATGATAGGCTTCTTTTCTCCCAAATTTGATTCATCCAAATAGATAGGCATGGAAGCAAGGGACAATTAATTTTAGAAATCAGTTGATAGTCAGATGGAATTCTGCCAAGAACCATTTCTAGCCTCAAAGTTTTCTATTTCTGCTCTGGACTGGAAAGTAGTACAGAACTCCACCATGTCCAGAGAATCAATAATAAAAGAAGACGTTTGTGTGTGTGGGCGCCCTGGGTTTAGTCTGAGAGGTTTGTTTATTTACTTGTAGGTAGTAGCCTACCGCAGATGTTCTTTTACGGTTAGAGGAATTAGCAGATTTTTCTTGTTTGAAGAATCAGTATCCATTTGCTGTTTATAAAGATAAAATTATTTATGGCATTGCTAAACGTAAGCAGCTGTTATGTAGGATCTCCTCAAGGATCACTGCCAATTGAATGAGACCCGTGTTAACTCAGACACCTCTGTTCAAACAAGCCAGAGGCGGCCCGTTGACTCTGTTGGACCGGGAAGCTGCTGATGAAACGAGAGCGGGCACCCACACGCTTCGCTCTGTGTTCTTTCACAGACAGACTACGTGGATTTGACCTTGGGCCTTTTAACTGTCTGAAATATAACAGTGATAGGCACGTTGGTACTACCTACTTATCTCCTATTTTGGTATACTAAGGACTTAAGAGTTAAGCTCCCTTAGTTATCTAAATGAATGGTTTGGCATAAGCACCAGCTATGACTAAAGAAATGAGTGAAGTGATGGACATTCTACCACTGGAAGGTATTTCTGCAGTGAACTAATTTACCCCTTGACTTTCCAGCATCATACCTACACTGGGGTCCCGCTTAACGTTAACCCGTTAGCATGAATTGCCTTTACCATTCAGCCGCTGGAGAGCGTCACTCAGGATTTGATTCGGAATGGGGTTGGGGAGCGGTAAGGAGAAGTTATCAATGATTACTCCTGACACTTTAAAACCGTTTTAAAGGTCTTAAAATGCCCTTAATCCTAAATTTAAAGGGGTAAAAAGAATTATGGTGTGAAAATAAATCAGAGGGGATTATGTTCTCCCTGTAACTTGTAACACATGGTGTTTTAATAAAACTTTTTACTCATTCTTTTCTCATGAGTTAACCTTTGATCTTTTTTACTGGAACAAATTGTGCAAGTAAGATTTGTTTAATTTTTTTTTCTATGTGTCCATAGCATGTCAGAGGAGAGATAATCTTGGGAAATTTGTACCATGGTAAAACACTGTGGAAAACAAGGAAAAAGAGTAGGGACCACTAATAACTATATGTTCCTGTGCAACTCTTCCTGTGGGGGAATTTCGTGCTAAGATATGTATTTATGAGAACAAACAATCATCCGTTCTTTGGTTCTAGTGCCCTGTGATTTTAATCGAAACACACCGAACCTCTTCTTCGTGCAGGCACCGGTCACGTGCTCAGGAAACACCAGAGTGGCACACCACAGACGCTGCCCAAATGCTCCTCGTGTCTGACGGAGGAGACCAAGGTGTAAGCGCTGGATGGCAGGTGGATTTGAGAGTTTGAATAGAGGTGGGACCTGTAGTATACATGAAGAAAATAGAGGAAGAGAAGATTAAAGGTGATCTGGGTGGTCAGGAAGAGATTCTGAGAAGACTTTGCCCCTGGTTGGAGCTCGGGGTGGGTTTAGGGAGGGGTATTCGATGTTGCGCATAGACAAAGCAACTGGGACCCAGAGGGGTCTGTTGGGGAAGTGAGGACTGACATGGAGGAGGGTGTGGTAGGAGACAAAGAAGGAAAGGAGCATTGGGGTCAGATTACGGGGGAAGATTGATGCTCTTCTCGGACTGCTAATTCTTTTTGGAACACAACCGCAGATGAAACTGCAGAGGTTCTTCTTTTACTGCACTTGCCCTTTAGAATAAGCAACAATCTTGTCAAAATGTTCTTTGAACAAAGTCTATTAAAGCACCCAAGTGCTGCACATGGACAAGCTAGGCCATTTAGCAATGTGTAATTGCTATAAAGTAGCAATTATACCGAATCAGAAGCAGCCATAGAAGTCACCTAGTACAAACTTGTTTAGTTCGTTATTGCTGCTGTAACAAATTACCACATATTGAGTGGCTTAAAATAACACAAATTTACTATCTTAAAGTCCTACAACTCAGATGTCCAAAATCAATTGAGCTGGGCTGCAGCCAGCATGGCCAGAGGACTAGTTCCTTCGGTGGATGCTGGTACTTGTGGCCTTGCTGCCACTTCCCCAGGTTCAAATCACATCGCTGCCATCAAGGCTTCCGTCATCACCTTGCCTTCTCCTCCGAAGGAACCTTTCCAGGTCTCTTTTATGAGGACAGTTGTAAATGCCTCACGCCCACCTAGATTATACAGGATAATCTCCCCATCTCATGTTCCTTTACTTCATCACATCTGCAAAGTCCTTTTGCCACATAAGATGCCACATTTGTAGCCTTCAGGGATACGGACAGACTCAGATTGGGGGTGGGTGCATTATGTAGCCTGCAACAAACCTCCACATGGGGCAGATAGGCACCATCAGGGCCAGCGTGGTCTAAGGCCAGACAAGTAGCTAGTGACAGAGCTGGGCCTGCAGCTCACTGTCCCTGACTCCCGGTTTATGGCGCCACTGTACTATGGTGCCCATCTTTCATGCTTTCCCTGAGAATCAAGTGGTGCTCTCAAAGGCAGGGCCTCCAGCCAGATGACAGTGGGACTGTCCAGGAGCCCTCAGAGTGGCCTTTAGGATCAAAGACTCTTCCTTCTTAGTGTCACTGGGCAAGGAGCAATTTGAGAGAAAAAGAAATACAATTTTTAGGACCAAGAAAAGCCGGGGAACTTTCTTTCACTGAGTGAAGAAGAGATTGGGAAAAGGGTAAGAGAAATGAGCAAGAGCAGAGGAGAAAAGAGAGGGTAGAATGTAGAGAGGGGGCGGTTGTAGGTGAGTGAGTCGAAGGGAAAAAAGACGAGCATGTATATCCTATAATAATGCCACCCTTCTGTGTGTATCGTTTCTGAAACTAAGTGTGCCCCATAACACTTTCTCTTCATTAATGCCTACGACTTATCTTTTTAATAACCACATTATCGTGTTGCTGTATGTATTCGTTGCTCACAGTTTATGTCCTTTACCTATGCCTCCTCCTTAATATTAGATTCCCTAGAGAATAGCAATAATTTCCATTTCTTTGTACAGCATAGAGCACAAATAGGTGCTTTATAACCGTCTTAATCATTTTAATGATGACATACAGACTGTATCGCGCTACTATCATTAGCATTTTTCTTTGAAAAAGATCTGGAAAAATTCCAACCTAATTTTGTACTTGAACTGAAAGAAGAGCTTGAGGCTAATATAAAGGGCATATTGTTTTTGAAACTAATAAAGAAAGTGAAGATTACCCAGAAATAGCAAAGTCACAGCAACCTAAAGTTGGAAAAGCAATGCAAGAGATACAATGGAATGTTTGATATGAAAGGAGACGTTTTAAAGTCATTTTTAACTATAAATGGAGTAAGGAACAGAGAATATAAAAATTTTCCCATTACTACGTAAGAATTTATGATACTAAAATAGGAGCTCAAAAATAATCTTTGCCCAAAAAGTGATCTATAAGGACATTTAGACTACATATTACTTATAGGAGAGGTAAATCAAGTTGAAAGAATATAGAACATTATCAACATACTTAATAGGAAATATTGAGTATTTTTTAGTTAATATGACTTAATATCCTAGTAAGACAAGTTTTGTGCTATTGTTGCAATTTGTCCAATATCTGTTAACAGATTTCAATACACAATGGATACTTAGTTAATATGTGGTAAGAATTATTAATATTGATTAAGGCTGTTGAAAAATTTCATTATGCCCATATCAACAAACTTAGATACTTAACTTAAAATATTTATTTATGCTTATCAACACAGAATGTATCAAAATGAATGTGAATGTAGTGTAACAGAACTGTTACTTTGAGCACTTTATTTCAGAAAAATACCTGGAAAAAATCAATTCCAGTGCTCCCCATCCCTGCCCAGAGACGCCCCGCCTGCTCGTCCAGGCCCGACGTTGGAACTGTCTTCTTACAAGACCTTCTTCGGTCCTCCTTCAAATTTCCACGATGTTTAGGTGCTCTGCATCGCCCTCATGAATACACATTAACTTTAATTAAAATGATTTTGTTAAGTCTGGATCACCTACTAAATAAACATTCTTTAAAGATTAAGACTGTCTATTCATCGTTGCACTCTGTACGCCTAGTGTACTAGCTATCTACGAGCAAGTAGCGTAGATACAGAGAGATATAGACAGGTATGAACGAATCAGTGCAATGGTTATTGGTAACAGCAACTCAGAATTTCTCATGAGCAGGGACTTCCCTCCCCGCTTGCTCTGCCTATTGAATGAGCTCCTCTGAATGTGGGCGTGAGAGCTGCTCATCTCTTGTTTTTAACAGACTTTTCAGGTTATTCATACATATAGCCAGCTAGGCACCTGACACCAGCAACATTTGGCAATCATTCCACTTAAATCAATTAGAGGTGAGATGGATTGATAATTCAGGTAAAGTTAATCTTCTGAGGAAAATCTGGGTCAGCTGTGCCTAGCAAGCTCAGCCCCATTCATATCCAATGGAGAAATAAATTATGCTCTAGTGTCCTCTTTCCTACTCTCTACGAACCAAAGAGGAATTATGAGTCGTTCTCTTTTCTTCCATCAAGACCTGTTACAATAACTTCATCTATCTGTCTACCTATTAATTTTACAGTAAATATGAAGGCTACCCTTGGAATTCTAAGATCAAATCTTCACCTCGGTTTTCATGTTGTCAATAGTCAGTCACTGCAGGGAGTTTTCATTAAAGATGATGACTTGAATCTTTCTCAGCAACCTAATATGCTAGTAAGGAAAAAATGACAAAGCCTCAAAGACCGAGAAGACAAAAGAAAAATCAGGAGATGAAAGAGCTCAACCACTTTGTGAGATGGAAAGAGGATGGAGAATTAGTGACTAGCTCAAAAGAGAGGAAGCTATAACTTACAGGGCCTCCAAAGTAAACTACTAATGAAGACAGAGCTTATTCTGATCACAAATCACTAAGCTTCACTGGAACTAGAGAGACCAGGTTCTGCAGAGGGTGGGAATTTTGAACAAAGGGATAGGCTGTGAGTCATGCAATGGAGTGACTAGATATCTTTCTCTACCAAAGCTCACCTGTGATTAACCTACATCCCCAGCAAGGGAAGGAGATGAAGTTTATTGTCAAGTATCATTAAATGGGAGAGACTTAACTTATAGAGGAGGCAAGAAGAAGATGGGAGGCACGTGGGGTGGGGGTGAAAGAGTCTGCATGAACGGTAGGAATCTCCTCCCTTTTCTGCTCTATTTTCATCTACCAGATATTTACTTTTTTAGGCAGAAGATAGAAGATTCCTCTTTGAAGAAACTGAATGTCGTTAGGATGACATTCATACTTGTCTATCACTAAGGTATAGCAGTGATAGGGTGTGGGGGTCTTACCTAAAGAATCTAACTCTTCTGTCAATCACTTTACAAAGTAGAGTCCATTTGCTGATAAACTCTGTGCTTGCATTTTTAGTGCCTTGTTTTTAATGGTTTTTTGGTGGCCAAGGATCACCAGATATATTCCAAGAAAGCTTCCAACACAAAAGAGAAGCCAAATATACAAACAGAAAAGAAGAAACCTTAGAAACTCAGATTATTTAGGGAATGGCTTCATTTTTCCACTTCCTGCCACTTACTGAGTCCCTCTATCTGCCGGTCCTGCCCCAGTTCTAAAAATGGATTTTTGAACTCTTTTTCTGGAAAATGACTGAGCTTTCCTCTTGTACCTCTTTCTGGGGGTCTGTCTTGTTTTCCTGTGCCCAAGACTGTGCTTTGGCAGTCCACCCGGCACTCACTCCTTCCCACCTCTGAGCTCTTTCCTGTTGTTACCTGGCACAGTCAGGCAATTCTCCCAACTCTTGCCTCAGAGACTCAGTCTTGCGGCATTGGCCTTGTTCCCTGTCCACGGTCTCCGACCTGCCCACCTGCCTATTGCTTTATTGACTTCCTATTGCTTTATTCTACCCACCTGTTGTAATATTCAAATTCTGCTGGCGTTGATGGTATCTACTGGCTGCCTATACCATACCTTCTTGCCAGTATCCGACCTTGAAGACACTGCTGGTCTTCTCCCATTGCCTATAACTGCATCTGCTCCCTAAGAACTTCATCCACTTAAATGGACATGTCTTCTCTTCAATTCCTGGTGCCCCTAAGGCTGAGCCATCCTAATGAATTCTTAACTGGGTACTAAGTACCAATTGGTTCAGGCACTTAAAAGTCATGTACTACCTCCAGCCCAGGAGATAATTTGGTCCAAAGTTGCCCATTAAAAGGGCACTGCATTTTGGTTAAAGGAAGAAGGAACCACTATGGTTCCGAAACCCCTTCCTGGATGTTGAAATCCTGCCTGCCTGGGTCACTCTGTAACATAGGTTAGCAGTGATAGAAAACCGCCCTTACTATCGGTCTCCACTAGGGAAACCGTGCTCTGCTACCCCAGTTCCACAGCTGGGGTGCTGACAACACGGGCCTGAGTACCTGGTGCTGCCTTCTTCCAGCCCACCTGGGTGCTGAGTGCAGTCTCTGGGGTGTCTCTGCTCCCAGGGTTCCACAGTTGAATTGCTGCAGCTCTGAATGTCCTCTAGACAAAGATGTTTCTTGAAGGTGAATCTTTAAACCTGAAAAATCTCAGAATGGTTAAAGGAAAGGCTGATACATACAGTACTCTCAAGAGATATATTCAAGTAATAGTCTTTAATTTTTTTGTATGTCCTGGAAGAAATTAAGGAGATTAAAAAAACATTATTTAGTTTTGTTTGAACTTATCTTTCAGAAGTGAGCATTCTACTGCGTGAGCCAGTAAGCGCCCAACAATAAGAGACACGCTACCAAGGTGGCAACTGAAATAAGGAAAGGTTCTAAATCCCCCCCGCCTTTCTTCGTTGTTCTTTCTTCGTTGTTCTTTCTTCGGAAGTCTTAAAGTGTAACTTGTTTTCTGATAAAATCCAGTTTACATTTTAACTCCTGAACATTGCCTTAGTCAAATATTGTAAATCCTTAAAAAATGGTGAAGTACTGTCTTCAGCAAAACACATTTTCAAGATGCAAAACATAATCATAATCAGAACTCTGATTTAAAAACTGTAACTTTAATCCACCAGTTGATTATTTTGGTTATGGGTGTATTTCCCAAATGCAAGCTGGTGCCCCTCATGGCAGGGAGGTGATTTTCAAAAGGGCATAATAACAAGGATTAACATTAAATAAAATACATGGAGAAAAAGACACGTCCTTTTAAAACATTTTCTGGTTCTTTTTAGTGCTAGCATTTCCTCCAACTTTTTAAACTTTCATTAATCTTCCTTCTTAAATAAAGAAAGCAGGCCTCAGGCACCAAAGCCTTCTTACATTTCAGCTGGAATTACAATCACATTGTTATGTTTTATTGTTGCTTTAAAAACAATTGCCTCTTATTTATGACAAATGATGTTGGTATTTAATTTGATTGTTTTATTCCAAGAATTATTAAGTTTTCTGCCATGTAGGTGGTACACAGAAACAGTACATGTGGGGCATCTGGTCTGTGAACAATAAAAACTTAGGAAATATTGGTTTCCGGGACGCACTATGTTGGAGTGTTTCTTAAGCTTGATTGTCTTCACTGAATCAACCAAACAATTGGCTGTTTGATGGAAGATAGACATAGTTACTGGTAATTAGAAACTTGTCACATATTAATAAAATGTTACTGGTCTTGAGACATTTAGATTTAATGGTGGTTTTTAAATAAGATAAAGTCTTTCAATTCCCCTGAAATAGATAAACATCCAGTGGTAGCCCCTCCTATCTTTAAACTTGAGGGAAGTTCCTGAAAATGCATCTTTTGACATCAACAAGGTGGCAAACATAGTGCTGTTGAGAGCAAGAAACCCGTCAAGACTTTAAAAAAAAATCAGAAACACCAAGAATATTTATATATTTTAAAAACATATTGCTGAAGTAAAAATATTAACACAAAAAATTCTAATAGAACTTCTAGAGCTTACCACAAAATACAAACAAGATTCCCCCGATGTTTGGCTTCTCTAACATGTGTGCTTCCCTACTTTTTTTTCTAGTTTCTTACTCTCTAAAACTAAGAATCCCCAAATCAGATTGGCCTTCAAGTGTAAATCAAAAAGAAACAACTGTTCTCCCCCGACTGCATCTACACACGTACTAACCAACCACACTGCATATCGGTACCGCTGTGAGTGGCTGGACCACTGGTGCCACGGAACCAAGCTGCGGAAAGGCCCATGGTCTCATGAAAGCGCTCACAGGTGAAGGGGCAGAGACCGAAGGCAGGGCAACCAAGGATGGACAGGGTGTGGCTGAGGACCTCAACTGCACAATCAAAGTTGCAGGGATTGAAATGAGGAAAAGGTCTCAGAGTAGAAGCGTCACAACGAAGTCCTCAAAGAGATGGCATCTGAGATGGGCATTGAAGAGAAGGGGAATTTTAGACAGAATTGGCATTCAAGATAGACCACCCTCTAACTTCTACAGAGAATATGTCCTTCACCAGGAGCTGAGGGCACAAAGATTAATGTAATCATGATAATGATAATAATAAATACGGGTGTTATCCTGGTGGAAGACATAGACACAAACAAATTGTTACTATATAATGTATTATTGATGTAACAGAACTCTTTGGAAGCAATTAGAGAGGAACACATTAGTTCTGCCTGGGGAATTGAGAAAACGTTTGGGAAGGAAATGAACTTTGCTCTGGGCTTTGAGGGATGACTGGAATTTTACTAGATGGAAAAAGATGAGAAATATATTCCAGACAGTGAGCGCAACATATGACAAGGCATGAAGATATAAAATAGCAAAATGTGTTTGTAGAAGGTGAGAACTGTCTATGTGGTTGAAGTGTAGGGGAGCGAGCAGAATGGAAATGGAGATTAAAAGAGAAAGTGCCTGGAAAGGTCTGTAGCGACTAATTTGTGAAAGGTGGCAGGTTCCATGGTATGGCATTTAAACGTCATCCTATAAGAAATTATTTTAAGTCAAACAGTGCAGTTCAGATCTTTGTTTTTAGGACTGTCACTTTGGTGACAGGATAGAACTGATACATGAGATGTGGTGCCGGGCAGTTCAGGAAAAGACACCCAGAACAGAAAAAGGCTTGCATAGGAATATGGCTTAGGAGTAGGGAAATTTGAAGTGAATTGCAGGGAGCCTTGAAGACTAGACTGAGGAGTTGGCGTTGACTTCTGTGACAATAGAAGACCACCAATGTTGCACTTCACCGTGCCGGAAAGGGTCTGTGAAACAGACTGTCCTGGAAATACCCTATGTCCTGGGACACAGGTTAGAGTCTCCAGTGACAGCTCAGGCCGGAGATGCAGGACACAGCACTGGTGGCCACTCCACCATGCGTTCTGTCCCTGCGTCTTCCTTCCTAACTAGATCCTGGTTTGTTCCATGGTCCACCTTCTTTCTGGCCACCGTCTTCAGGAGAGGAGGCCCACCCTTTCTGCAAGTAACTAAGGAGGATGAATCTGCTCCAGGATGACTCTGTTTGTAGCCAATGGGATGTGAAGGAAGTCCTTTAGGGCCTTCTGGAAATGTCTTTTGCTTCTGAGAAAGGGGAACTTGGAAAGAAGCAGCCTCTTCTCCTCCAGGTGACCCTTGGAACTAGCATGAGAAGAGGAGCTTGTCTGCAAACTAAGCAAATATCCACGTTTCCTGATTCTTTGACCACGTTACTGAGCCACTGATTTAAACCAACCCGAAACTACCTTCTCTTCAGACATCTTAAAAGAAGAGGCAGTTTGGGAAAAAAGTTAATAAACCAGACTTTATGCGTTCATATTTTGTGTGAAGTGAAGATGTCTACATATACAGTTTAAGCTTGGCATGTGGAAAATGAAACCAAAGTGAAGCACAGTTCTTTCTTCTTGCCGTAAGCTTGAAGGAATTCTTAGATTACAAATGCTTACTCCTTACTGCATTTTCTACTATTAATTATTTGTGTCTTCATAAGTATAATTAATGCAATTTATATCAATAACAATAATGAATAGCACAATGTAACAGATAATTTTTTTATTTTGCAAATTCCATTCACACTTTCACAGTATTAATGTTGGTGAAAGTGTTCTGCTCTTGCTTCAATTTGCAAAAATGCGCCCACATGCAGCATGACCTGGGCTCAAATATCTGCTCCTCAGTTGTTTGCCATTTGGCCCTGGCAAAGTGCCTTCATCAACATGAACTTCAATTTGATTAAATTTTAAATGAGTTTCATAAAACTTATTCTGCAGGGCTTGTGTTTAGTTATGATAATTACTATATGCACCTACATTTTCAAAATTGCTTTGACCTTTATTCCTGAAGTTCTCAAAATTGTCAGTTACAGATTATGACTACCTAGCTTTGATTTCCATTTATGTTTTTCCTCTACCAAGGTCAATGCTATTTCAAGAACCCTCAGGCCCCAGGAAGGAGGAGTTGCAAATCTGTTGAGCTCAAGGACAAGAAGGAAGCCCAGCCAATTGTCTGGCAGAGTCACTGCATCAAAAGTCCAGGCCCAGCCGTTTATTTTCTCTCTTATTTCAGAATGAACTTTCTGAGATCGGGAGAACTCACGTCTTCAGACTTTGCAGTTAACTGTTGTAAAGACTTGATGTAAAGGTGCAGATAGGTCCAATGCAGGCTTGAGTCTACAGTGAGGGTGCCAGTTCGGCTTGCCAGAGAGGCCATTCTTGGGTTACTGGGAACACTCGCTTTTAATATTAAGCATGTTCAGTCATACCTCAGCACTCGTTGGCTTCAGAACTCGTCAAACTCTGTACTCGTCGAATTTTGATGAGAATAAAAAATAGTTTCAGCGCTTGGTCCTTTCTTGGGACTTGTCAGTTTTGGCACTCCTCACATGTTGAGGAACGAATTAACGACCGGTAATGAGGTACCACTGCATTTTTATTTTTCTCCTGTGCCTGTTCGTCAGATGCAGAGCTCCCGAAGGAACCACAGTGGCAGGAGGTGATCAGGCTCACATAGGACTGCGCCTTCCCTGTTGTATTAACTAATCCCATGTTGAAGTTCCCCAAATCTTAATTAACATTCGTACACTCCAACATTCAACAAATATATATGGAGGGCATGCTATGTTCTAAGCCCTGATTTGTCTTATCAAAAACTTTTTGGGATTTATACAAATAAGAAGCTTTTATTTTGACAAAGATAAGTTGTTGATGCTCTTAGCATCCATTTGACCCATCAGCATTCAGAAGTTATCTCTTGTTGGACTAACAACAAACCTAAATCTAGGTTCTAGGTCTACAACTTATGAATGTAGAATTTTCATAATTAGTGGACCAAGAAAAAGCATTAGGACCCTATCCATCCCTAACATCAGAAGTTCAGATGTCAATCACAGGACTGCATCTGGCTGATTCACTTGGGCCCCACTTGTGGTTCGTAACCCAGCTGTCTCGCCCCCGCGCCGGTTGCCAGGGACCAGGGACAGAAACGCCCTGGCCTGCCTCTGATGGTCAAGGCCCCGGTGACTGACGGGGTCTAATGTATTTTGACTGTGCACCCATCTTGGCCGTGTCCTGGGTAATTTGAACACTTGGACTCATTCCATTTTAATTTAGTGACCACAGTTCCCTATTTACGACATTGTTGGCTTTTCCTTTTAGTGTGAGAGAGTCACCTGATAATTATGGATGTCAGTTTCCCTTTCATATTTAGGAACAAAAATGTTTCCACTTCCCTTATGAAACTCAACATTTTGCTTTTCTGGCAATACATTTATTATATAAACTGTAAAATACATCAGACACATTAAATGACGGACTACTTTTTTTTTTTATAACCACTCCCCCAGGGTAGGAAGGGAGAACATGTTCAATTTACTTTCCTCTTCCTGGGAGTTGCCCATGGGAAAAAATATGTATAGTGGACACACAGTGATATGTAAAGAAGAGAAAACTTCAATATTTATCTCAAACTGCACTCCGTGTTTTCGGGGTGGACTTGGGTTTGCCTGCCCTTCTCCATGACACACACACACGCAGGATTTGAGCTTGATACGAGTGGAGTAGAGGAAGACGAGACTGAGGCATTCACTGGATTTATCTGAGTACATTCTGTCCACCTGTGTTCTCCCTGCTCATAAAAAGTACCCATGTATAAACATTGTAATCACTGTGTGGAAATAAATGAGTTTAATAAATGCCTATCTCAGTGTAAGCCTCTATTAGCATGGAGATATTCTCAACTGAGTGGGATTCTTTGCTTTTTTTTTTTTAGCCAGGGTTTCCTACTGAATATTTTGGAACAGTGCCTGGAAAACGGCACAGAAACATATCTACACTAATTCATAGAAAATTCGTACTTCCATAAAACCTTAACTTCTTCCTCTAGTTCACAAGAGCCTAGCTCCCCGCTACCACTCCCTCTCCTGACCTTCTCTTCAGTTGTACTGGCTTTCTGCCCTTCTCTTCCAACTCAGCTTCAGTAGTCCCCTGCCCTGCACACTCTGCCCCAGACCTTCACGTGGCCGGTCCCGTCCTAAGTGTGTTATCACCTCCCCAGGCGGCCGTACCTGCCCATTCTGTCCAACACAGTGCTGCCCAGTAGACATCTTAGGGGAGACAGATGTGAGGCACACATGTGATTATAAATTTTTTAGTAGTCACATGAACACTTTTTTGAAGAGGTGAAATTAATTTTAATAATATTTTATTTAATCTATTGTATCTAAAATATTATCATTTCAACATACCATTAGTATAAAAATATTAAGGAGCTATTTGACATTCTTTATCTCGTACTAGTCTTGGAAATTGAGCATGTCTCTTACAGGACATCTAAATTTGGACTTAAAATGCTTAAGAGTCGCATGTGACTCATGGCTACTGTATCGACAGCACAAACCTAAATTAAACTCCTGCCCCCAGGCACTTGCTATCATATTACCATGGTTTATCATAATAGTAACACTTGTTGGTGTTTGAAGTTACATTGTTTGTTTGTTTATTTGTATATTATCTCCCTGTCTATCCTCTATCTGCCTCTGCCCTGAATTGAAAAGTGTAAGAGACTAGGGATTTCAATTTGTTCTTTGTTATATCCACAAAGGTCAGTGGATTGCTAATTTTCAGTATGTATTTGTTGAGAGTTAAATGGATAAGATATCAGGGTTCTCTTAAGACAATGGACCTGCGCATGACTGTTGCTGTTGGAGTCTTCTCTCCCTCATGCTATGTATCAGGTAGGTAGAATAGTAACTTCACATGTGGAATGCCCCTTCCCCTTCTTCATGCATGTCCTGTTGTAACTGACCTATGTTGTCTGTGTCTGGTTTTCTGATAAGGGGTTGCCTCTTGAAGAGACAGAACTTTCCAGTCTACCTTTAAAGTTGCTTTCAAGTTAGCGTTCAACTCACGCTAAGCAGGAGAAAAAAAAGGAGGGCAAACTTCTGGACGCTGTCTTTTCCCTACTGCTTCTTTTTCCCTACTAAGCATTACAGGATTATCTCAGAGGTAGTCAGGCTATAATCTGCATTCATTATACGTTTAGCCAATAGGAGGAACACCAGGATCTTAATCCACTGCAGGCCTTGGAAATTGCCCAGGGGCCTGGAGTCCTGGGATTTCCCTCCTTTGTTGCTTTAGAGGCAGCCCAGTCTTGCTTGCCCCTGAGGCTCTGTGTGACAGTGGTCAAGGTCCTAGATTTGCCTGTGCTTATTTCCTCCATCTGCAAGAGGAAAATAACAATTATTGCTTATTTCCAGTTTAAGACCATAGGGAAATAACCGCAGAGTGATTTATGCCCAGCAGTGAGAAGCATTGTTGCTGATATACAAAGCAATGAGCACAGATTTAGTAGCTAAGATTCTGTTTAAATGCAAGTGTCACAGCCTTGGCTGGGTGGCCCACTTGGTTGGAGTGTCATCCATTGCTCCAGAATGTTGTGGGTTTGACTCCTGGTCAGGGCACATACCTAGATTGCAG
The DNA here is from genome assembly GCA_004026765.1 of Micronycteris hirsuta. Classification (NCBI taxonomy): domain Eukaryota; kingdom Metazoa; phylum Chordata; class Mammalia; order Chiroptera; family Phyllostomidae; genus Micronycteris; species Micronycteris hirsuta. The sequence continues at coordinate 34,724 of PVJI01000012.1, forward strand.
GCTTGATCCCTGCTCAGGGGCATGTGTGGGAGGCAGCCATTCGATGTTTCTCTCTCACATGGGTGTCTCTCTCTCTCTCTCTCTCCCTCCCTCCCCTTCCTTTCTCTCTAAAGTCAATTAAAAAATATCTTCAGGTGAAGGTTAAAAAATGCAGGTACCACAATAAAAATTGTCAGATTCTTGGAGGGAGGTGAGTAGGACAGGCAGATGGTACAATGTAAATGGGTTTTGAAAAGAATTGTACCCTTTCTGCAGTTAGAGAAGTTTGTGGAAAGAGAAAAATTTCTGCAAGCTTGTTTTGGCATTTCAGTGCATTATCACAGAACTACTCCTGGGTGAAACAAAGTGAAGAGAAAACTGACCTGATTTGGTCCAGCCCTCCCTGCCTTCTCCTCTCTCCCTCCCCGGGGTTTCTTTGAAACTGCACTTCATAATGAACCTGGCTCTGGTTTACCTGCAAAACCTAAAAGAAGAGTTGTCAAATTTAAGAGTGTTGAGTTTTCAATGCAGAATCCATTCATTTATTTTAAAAAAATTATTTTACACCTACTATGTATAAGACATTTGAAATGCAAACATACAATAAACAGGATTCTTGGAAGGGTTGCATTTTAGCAGATGACACACTCATTAAATGACAATTTCTGTCATTAGTCACAGTGCCCTGGAGGGGCAAAACCAGGTGGTGTGAGAAGATTTGATGGAGTCCTGCTTGATTCTTCCCTGTGAAGGTGTCCTTTCAGCTACATTTTCAAGGAGGGGTTGGGTTTAGTGGGTAAAGGGAGGTGGAGAGCTTTTCAGAGGGAGCAGCAGATGTCACTTTACTGAGGGGGAGGAACCTGGCATAGTTCAGAGAATGAGCAATGGCCAGGGTGACCCAGGCAGCATGCAGGGGGCTCCTCGCTATGGGGCGAAAGAGGACAGCAGACCCAGGGCCCAGAGTCTCTGCCATTCCCACAGCAGGGCCGACTGCACCTGGGTTGAAGATTCTTCTCCATTTGTTTACCCGATACTTACATATTTAGCACCTAGGTGATCTGAAGTCCTCACATCTGTGGCTTCCCCCTGTGCCATTAGCAATAGAGCTATCCCTCCGTTCCTGACCAGAAAGAAGATCCCTTTTCTGAGTCATCTGATGCAGTTAAAGTCAAGAAGCAGCAGGGGGCAGAAAGTATTTTCCTGCATCTGATTTAGTAGACCACACCAAGGTGGAAATGTACCCGAGGTTTGAGGCACAGTGTTGCAGAAGGACTTAGCAAGTACGGTCACTACCAGGGTCGGAGGCCACTGCTGCCTGACCACAGCAGAGTGGCCCTGAGGCAGAAGAACAAAAGCCTTAGTGAATGTGTCTGGGATCATTTAATTCACGGTGGATTAAACCAGAACGCACAACTAACATGTTTTCATAAAGCTGTGGCAGTCACATAACAATGATTTTTTTTTTAAAGTCATTTGAGGGGACTTCTCAAAAATTGGTACCAGGAAGCAGGAAAGGACAGTTTTCAGCTCCTTCAAGACTGATCCCATACCGGAGTAGGGGTTAGAAGGGACCACAGGAGAAAGGAGGAAGGCCTTTAAATATGCCATGTGTTGAATAGTCAGCCCGTGCAATCTGAGACTTGATGGGCTATTAGTATAAAGACCATGCGATTTCTACTTGAGTGAAGTTAGATGCAGTCTCCCCAGGTTTATGCTAAACTTCTGGCAGCTATGTTTCCAACACATGCTACATAATGATACCTTCAGGGAAAACAAACAAAAAAAAAAATAGACAAGGCTCCTCATTATGACAAATTGGTCACGGACTGGGTAGCATTCCCCTCACGCTGATCGTGTCTTCCTGGTTGCTGTAGATGGAAGTCTCATGCCAGCCACGAGTCAAATCAAATAAATAACAGATGTCATCAATGGCAATCTGCTGATGTTTAAAAATGGAACAAGTGAATCAGCAAACTATTTAGGAAGGTGAGGTTGTGCCAACCACTCTGTCATCACAGTCCTTGTACGGGCGATGCGGTCTATGTGTCATCAAGGTCCCTCAGCGTGACCATGAAAAAGAAAACGGAAGCCTATAGCTTAAGCGTAACTATGAACATAGACTGTTTATAAACACCATATTATGTAGATATAAAAAATCTCAAAATAGTACTTATAACTAATCACCAGGGTGTGCTCCCCTTATTATTGTTGTCAGTCATCGTTTAAAAGCAAATGGCATTGTTTAAAGGAGGTATGATCTTTTTTCTCTGGAAGCACATACCCCAATAATAGAATACTAAAATGCATGGCTGTAAGAAGCTACAAGAAGTAAATATACATGGAGCTAATCTAGAAAAGCTTAACAGAGCACAGCTGGAAATAACATAGGATGGTATGACTTGTGGAACTTGAGACAGGCACTGTGCAGGCACTTCATAAAGATCACAATAGGTGTACTTCGAAGCAACCCTGGAGAGTTGGGCTCATTGTCATCGCATCTTACAACTTGGGGCAGCGGAGGCGCGTGCACGGCACAGAGCAGGGCTGGGAGGGAAGGCGGGTCTGCCTGGCTCCAGAGTGGACTTCGTTGGCATCGACTCCTCGGCATCCATCCCCTCTTCCTGCCAGCATTTCTATTTCACCGAGGGGATTTGCTTCTCCCCTGTTGTGGGTGGTCTTGGTGGGGCAGAGAACTTAGATGTTTGTTCTTCCTCAAAGATGCCTAAGACGATGCAGAGGTAGCCTTTGGCCAGATTTTTCCTGTGGGAAGGACCTTAAGGGATGGCCTTCTAGGATCTAAACCTGGTCAACTGAATTTTCTCTCTTTAATTCTATGTGAGGAGGGAAGAAACTGCCCTATCAGGAGCCCTGTCTGGGTTCCTGTCCAACTGCTAAGCCTGCTTCCGCAACTTCTGTCAGTTTGGTATGGTGTGTTCACCAACATCCTTCTAATAAATTGAACCAGACTTGCATTTGTTGCTTGTAACTGAAGAACCTCACAATGCCTCAAAGCAAGTGTACTTTCCATTCCTCCAAAGCCCCAGTTCTGTCAAGAAAATGCAATATTTTAATCTGTATTTTAAATACTGAAATCACTTTACAAATAATAGATTAGGTAGAAGTCCTTATCAGAAATAGAATAATTTGCAAATCACAGCAATGTTGATTTTTATTTTCACCGTAATTGTTATTTATGCATAAATTCGATGTATGGAATGTGTCACATCTATGTAACAATAGCTCCTCTTCTAGGTAGTTTAAAAATTTTCTTTTCCATTACCATTTGTTTTCTGATAAGAGCCCTTCCCTCTGTAATACAAAAGTAAACTCTAGCTTCTGTGGGCAGATTAGGCCAATTCTGAATTTGTGGGGAATGTATAGTATTTCTCCTACCAAGTGCCGCAAACTAAGCTGAACTCCTCACGTACAGTAACTGTGTGTGGCAAACGCTGTCATTCCCATTCCACGCACGAAGAAGCGGAGACGTGGGGAGCCAGGGTGACTTCTGCACAGTAACATAACTAGGAAACCATGAAGCCAGGCCTTGTTCCTATGGGTAAATCTTCTCCACTGCTCTGTGGGAAGCCAGGTTGCTCCTCACCCTGACCCTTCAAGGCAGGCTTCATTGCCACCACGTCACAGATAAGAATAGTAAGACCAAGAGAAGTTAAGTGCCTTGCCACAGCTCATGTAGATAATAACCCACTCAGTTTGCTGTGAGAAGCCTTTGCCATTCTAAAACCAGCACCGCACTGAGTTATCTCCCTGGGAGGTTTCATGGCATGTAGATTAAGAGAAAGCACAGTCACAGCATGTTTATAAAATTGTGGTCATCCTCCCAGGGCTTTGCATGCTTCCAAGAATGCAAAGCACTTTTACCAACCACCTGGAATTTTGTTTAAGCCAAGAGGGCTCATTTAGTAGACGCTTAATAAATATGGGCTGATTCATTGGAGCCAATCTATCAAACTATTAGTCCTCCTCTAGTAATATTTAGCAAAACACAGAATTCTGAAGTACAAAGGGAACTTACAGGTGACTTAGTTCATTTTTTAAATCCCAGTGGGGACCCTAAGGGACAAATACATTGGAAGACATTCTCCAAGGCTCAGAGTATCTGAGACACAAACTAGGAACTAGGGTACCAGTCTCTAGATTCTCAGGGGATTACTCTTTCCACAACAATATATTTTCTCTCCTGGGCACTACTTAAACATAAAGCGCAGGCTAGCTTAAGAGAACATCAGTAGTCTGATTAGATAATCAGGTTTCCTCAAGTTTTAGTTCCTTAAAACCCGTTCTTAGGCCAGGGTATCTACCTACTGAACATAATCCAGTTATGTAGAATCAGATGCATTTTAAGTGTGCTTAATTTGAAGCATGAATACTTGATGGGTTCAATAACAAAATTTTAGCAGACAAGGAGATAGTGTGATGGGTGGGTGCAGAAGAAACGCAGGTGCCCACTCCCACCCCACCTCCCAACATTCTCTACAACTGCGAGGTGTTCCCCTCTTGCTCAACTCACTAAGCGATCACCTCCTTTCTCCCTCCTCCTGCTAAATACTCTTGAGATTTTGATTGACAGCTTGGTTCAGACTTCCCACGCAGTGTACGGAGTTCCCACCCCATCCCTAAAATGCACTTAGCCCTTGTGTTTGATGTATCTTATTTTTCCTTGCTCACTCCTATCGAGATGGCTTTGTCCCTTCCCTAAGGCTTGTGCCTTTGTTCTCCTTGCTCAGCATCTAGCGCTGTAACAATCAAAGGCTGGGGATGAAGGGAAACCAGCAGGACAGAAGCCAATAACACAGCCTAAGCTTCAATATTCAGTCTTTTCATTTAAAGAAAAGTACAAGGGTCATCAAGGAAAGTGTGTAAAGGACCCATGACAAAGCCAACCGGGTAGGATTGAGTGTGGGGGGGGGGTGGAGGGTGGAGCGTGGGAGAACGGTGGGATGAAAATGGAGACAACTGTACTTGAACAGCAATAAAAAAGTGCAATACTCTTAAATATATCAGGTGAGATAGAAGGAATACATGTCACTTTCTCTCTCCTTAACCTATACTCTAAAATGCAAGGCCCATGAAGTGCAGTCTGTCACCCACTGCAGGACGGATGGAGACTTGGATTGACCGTGTGCTCTTTGGACCAGGGACACACATACAGCGGTGGAATGGGGAACTCCCTGGATGAGAGCCAATGGTTATTTTTTCCTGGTGCAGTCAGGAACACGGACTGTGGCAAGTGCTTATCTTTGTATTCTTCTCCTTCTTCCTTGCCTATTTTTGAATTAATGTATAATTCTCAGGCTATTCTGGCTCTTCCTCAGCCCCTTTCCTCAACCACCATACAAGAGATACTGGCAGTCAGACGGTATCGGCATGCCACCCGTATAGAATTGCCTGGTTTTTAAAGCCAAACCAAGAGAAACCTAGAATAAGAATTTTTGGAAGATAACTTTTGTTCTGATGCTTCCCAACAGCACTGACTAGAGACTAGAGACAGATGGTTTGTAACTTAGCACTGTGAGCAAAAGTTGTCTGCTTTTATGTTTTGACCATTGAATATAAGAGTTTGTGTTGAGCCAAGAATTCTGAACTGGCAGTTGGGGATGATTCGGTTCCCAGAGGTCTCCAGATGACTATGGAGCCGAGGTTCAACATCAAAGAAGAAGGCCTGGAGGAGCAGCTTCAGATCGCCAAGTTCTGCGGTGAGAAAGAGGGACACGCTTCTCAAGCCAGTGGATGCGAAGTTAATGGCTTTGCATCCAGATGTTTTCTTTCTGAATGCCAGAGGTGAGGGACCTGAGCAAGGGTGTTCCTGAGCAAGGAACTTGTCCAAGTTCACAGGCTAGTGAGTAGCGGAGCTGGCGATGAATGCCGCATTCCACTTGTATTTGTTACTTCACTCCATTCCACTTTTTTCAAAAAAATAAATAGAAATTAGCTAATTCTATTCTCAGCATAAAAATACTTATCCTTGTATGTAAATGGGTCTTATCTCCCCAATTAGATTATTGGTCCTTTAGCAGGTAGTAAGTCTAATGTTGTAATCTCATCCTTGCAAACAATAAGTGCTCCATGCACAGATACTAATATAATGGCAAAGTGGCTTCAAGGTTATGTCTTCAGCCCTGCCTACCTTACAACATTTTTTCTTGATTTTTCCTAGTTTAAAAAATCACCAAGCCTATCAGAAATAGGCTGTGTATTGTAGAATGGTGTTGTACAGAGATTACTTCCCTCCCGTCTCAGCCCATTCTCTCTCTCCACTATCGTCCACACTGTTCAGTCTTCCACAGCTATTTTCCTGCTCATACAAGCACATTCAAGCATATGGACCAATAAACAGTATTCCTCTTATTTTTAAAGCAAACAATAGTATTATCCTCTATACAGCTTTCCCAAGCAGTGAATATAAAGCTTACACATTCTTTGTAATAATGATTATGAGTGAATTGTTTAAAGGTTTCTTCTCTTTGCTATTTTTCAGTCAAAAAAATTCTAAAAGAGCAACAAGATTGGAAGAACGGTTTTTGTGAACATTACTTGCCATCTGAGCATGTCAGAGCAGTCGTTTTCCTTCAACTAAAACTCTTTCTACAACGTAATGCTTTGAAAGGGGAGGTGCGGGGAGGGGTGAGGTATTTCCCCAAGCCAGAGAACGAACTACTTAGACTCTCATTACCAGGACCTGGAAAAACGGGCCAAGTCTGTTTTCCCTCCTTGAAAGTGTTGAGAACTGTGATTTACCTGGCTATTACGTTGACAAGTTCTATTTGCAGAAAATTAGGTGTAATTATAAGACTTTTTGACAATTGTAAGGGAGTTTTCCTCACAATACTGACAAGTTTTGTGTAGAAATATCTTGCTTTGCTTAGGAATCTCCCACTGGCACCGGGAGCAGCTGGGCCTTGCATGAGCTTTCAGATCAGGGATAGGCAACACGGGAACACATTTTGCAGCGATTGGAGGTGACACATCTCAAACTGGGAGAGTGCACTTTACTTTAAGTGGTTTTTCTGGGGCCAGCTACCAGTGCGCTGGTTTGCTTCATGGTCTGTAGTTCTCAGTGCTTGTAAAAGTAACTAAACCTTTGGTTTTTCCTTCTAGTTCCTGATCATCACACACTGCAAAGGATTGTATCCTGGAACTTCTGATCTGGCATGAACTGTCCGATTAGCTCCAAGGGGTGACCCTGAATTGGAAATGACAGGAAAGCAGCTAGAACATGACTGGGCTTTTGTAGCGCTTACTTAGGAGGCTTTGTGCAGTTAGTCAGTGGCTTGGGAAACATCTATGTCCCTAGCACAGTCCTGGCACATGGAATATTCCTAACAAAAATGTGTTAAATAAACACATTCGTTTTATAGATACCCATATATAAGACCACATCCCAAAGTCACCGTTTTTCTCAAGCTCCCTGAGCCCATTTGCTTCATGCAAATTAACTGAAATTCAGCCATCTCTTCACTTGGTGCTTACATAGTTCTGCTGAAGACAGGTCTTGAGTTTTTCTTGATGTTTAGAAAAATGCCTACACATTTTGTTTCCAGGTTTCATTTCTTTAATTCTGTGAACAAAATAAAAATGAATAACCCAACTCAACACAACACACTTGCAGACAAATGTTCGCAGTTAATGTGACCAGCAGCCTAATTCTTGTAAAAAGGAGTGCGTGTGCACACCGCGTTAACTGGCACCTAGACATAAACGGCAAACCTCCAGTCTGCAAGAACCTGTCATTTCATTGGGAAGTTTTTATAATGTCTGAACTCACTAAAATAATTCTTTGTTCTCCTCTTCTACTTTCCCACTATTTTAAAGCAACTAATAAGTAGAACTGTATCTAGAGAAGGCAGTAAAAGTGGGCAAGCAAAAAGGACCTATTATTAAACATCTATTATACGCCAGGCATTACTCTAGGCATTTTAAACATAATATTTCTTTTAATCTTTACACCCCCCTGGCCAAGTAGAAATTATTAACACCATTTTATGTATCAGGGGACATATTCGGAGCAGATAAGAGACTTGCACAAACTCAAACAACTAATAAATAACTGAGCTGGACCAGAACTGAAGTCTTTCTGTCTTAAAAGCTTGAAGTTTCACCGCCCCACTGACCAGAGTGTGGAAGTCTCCCACTGTCCAGCAGTTCTCCTCTGAAGACCACTATGGCTTGGAGGGCCAAGGGTAATAGTCATTTAACTCGTGGTGCTCCCCGTGTTTCACTGCAATGTCTAATTTGAGCAAGTGGCTCTCCCAGGTTGAGCAATAAAAGGGCCGTGAGGTCGGAGACTGCACTGGCTGACTCAACACTTGTCTGGGAGGTGGCCTTATTTAGTTCCCTTCCTCTTCTCAGTTTCAGGTCCCAGCCCAGTCTGTGCCCTTTGCACAAGGAGCAGGTGGCCGTCCACACTGCCACGGGGTGACAGTCCACACACAGTGTTTGTGCTGATTCGTCTCACGACGCACAGGACCTGTTTTACTGCACCGTGATCAGCGGGAACTTGAGTTCTGTGCCTGGAGGTGAAAGACCTCTCTGACAAGGGCTGGGCGCGGTCTCGGCGTTCCTTTGAGCTTGGTTGCTTTTTACTTGTATTCCTAGTGAATGTCCTGGGTGTAATGACTTGTTTATTTTTAGTAAAACTTCACAATAGTTAACATTGTTCCTGTGGTACAGATATAATTTTGATGAGGTGATGATGTCAGAAGTACATTGGGTTCTTTTATGCAAACGTTTTATAAACTTTAATTCCCCTATTTACTCTGGGAGCTAAGAAGGTGACACTTACTGAGGTGTTTATTTGGTATTTGTAAAAAATATATAGTCTTCCTGATATTTATGTTTGTGGTTTTCAGAATTCACAGAATTAAAAGAGGAAAATGGGATCCCTTCCATGGCTCATCATTAACATCATCTTCATCCTGTTCAGTCAAACAAACTGCCTACCTCAGAGGTGTAGATGGTGTAATCACTTTTTTCTGCTATATCCTTGTTTATATGTAGATGCTACAAAACTGTTATTATACTGTATATGCCATTGTACACCTCATGTTATTTATTTAAATACATTTCATAACTATTTCCCCCAAGTCAGTAGATATCTTCCTGGAGCATAATTTTCTAGCATGTGTACTATTCCTTTTCAGAAGGTGACAGAATTTATTTAACTAATACCATATGGTTAGACATTCTATTTGTTTCTAATTTGTCTTTGCTATAAAAAATGCTTAAAATTATTTTTGTGCCTGGATGTATGTACATAGCCACTCTTATTGTACATTTTTATACATATGGAATCGCTGAGTAAAGAGTACACATTTTAAAGAGATTTTGATACACTCTGAAAAAGTCTCACTTCCCTCTCTGTTTCTTTGCCATTCCTGGGGTGACCTTGCAGCCCAGCACATGATTGGGGCTCTTTTAGAAGCTGGAAACATTAGGTCATCTTCTTCACTCTGCTGAACTCTTATTTCTGAAACTTCCTCAAAACAAGCATTTGTAGAGTCATAATGACTACCTACTTGGCTTACTAAATATCTGTATTAAAAGTTAGATGATCCCACATGTGTCCAAGTAATTAATTACAGTTCTTGGTGTAGCCCAGTAACAGGCCAGAAATATTCTCTGGTTGATCATAGATGAAATTTCTCTCCCAAATAATTTGATTATTCTATAGCATAATCTTGTGCTTTTCTTCAGAGAAAGTTGATTAAACATAGCATAGAGAATTATATTTTTGCATATGTACTGAGGATTCATCAGTAATAATTTTAAATACATTTGTTTACCTTAAAAAATATAGATCTTATATCCATCTATCAGCTGGATGCCTGTGCATCTAAATACATTACAATTTCATTTCTTTGTCCTGTCTGTTCTTTATGTCTTGTAGGTTAAAGGAATGCCAGTGATATCTATATTGGGAATATAATCAGACAAGTGTACCAGCCACCAACTTATTATAAACACTTAGGCCTTTGGCATCATAATAAGAAAATAATTCTCTCATTTGATGGGGTACACAATGTCCCGAACAGCTCTTATGATTAATTAACTTTTTCATGTTGATGCAGGAAGTTTTATTAGTTCTCAGAAAACTAGCTCCAACTAGCTTGTAGTCTGATCACATACAGAGAACAGGTCAAGTGAAAATGGAAAAAGCCAAGAAACTAAACCTATGAGAGGCAAAAATGATTTTTTAAAAGCATCTCAGTCTAGTTAATAAATTGTTACCTCTCTTTCTGAAAGGGATATTATTCTGTATGGGAATTATAAGTGAACATTTGAATTTTAACTTATGTTTGCCACTGTCCCTGTTGCAATTTCTGCTGTAATAACCCTTCTTTGAGCTCCTTATGGAGGGTCTGGCTTGGGAGTCGCTCACTCTTGGCCATACCGTTGTATTAGAGCAGCACCTAATTCCACAGAACTTGTTTTTTAAATTTTTCACTCAGTTAAAAACCTTGATAGCTATGCAATAGTGCTGGATGCTAGTAAGTTGGGTTAGAATTTCATAACGATAAATACTCCAGGTTTTTAAGCAACTACTATGTACTAATCCTTTGCATTTGCTACTTAGTTCTCATGACAGTTCTGCAAGCTATCTGACACGTGGTGAACAGGCTTTCTAAGATTTTATTTTTTTAGTTTTAGAGATATGGGAAGGGAGGGGCACAGAGAGGGAGAGAAACAGCAGTGTATGGTTGCCTCTCACATGGCCCTCACGGGGACCTGGCCTGCACCCCAGGTATGTGCCCTGACTGGGAATCGAACCGGGACCCTTTGGTTTCCAGCCCACGCTCAATCCACTGAGCTACACCAGCCAGGGCGTGAAACAGGCTTTAAGTGGCTGTTTCCTACTCCAGATCAAACAGCTAGTGGGTGGCAGTTGGGGTACTCAGACCCAGCTCCCTTTCACTCCGAGTCACGTCCTTTCTATTGCAAGCAATTCTGAATCTTTTCATGCATCTGTTTACGCTGTTGGTTTGTAAAATACAGTGGACAAAATCTCAGGTAAAAAAGGGAATGCAGACCTCATCCACAGTTACCTCAAATGTGCTTCTGGAAACGTCCTCGCCTGAAAACGTCAGCCTTTGATAGCACAACTGACTCTCACCTTCTCAAACCAACTCTGAAGAGGGAGCAGAGCTTAAATGTGGAGAAATTCTGCTTTTCATTCCACACGGGTACCTTTTTCAGTAACCCTAAGATATAATGTGTAGGAAACTGAGAAACTACAGGGAAATAAAAAATAGTGCGATCACTCACACGCTTGCATGCATGCGCCTCGTTGGCACACATGGAAAACACATTTGTCTGTGTGGCACGGTTAAGGGTAACAAGGGTGATGAATACAAATGGTCTCTTTATATTCAGACACTCTAAAATCTACCCGTGGTGTGTTAGGATGTTGGAAATGGTGATGTTGCAGCATACGTTGAACAATGGCAAAAACACATGGGTGTTCAGAAGAATATTGCTTTAGCCACTGGTTTCTCTATAATTCTGAGCAAATTGCTCATTTATATATTTTTTTATTTTTATTTTTAGAGAGAGAGGAAGGGAAGGAAAAAGATGGAGAGAAACATCAATGTGTGGTTGCCCCTCATGCATCCCGTACTAGGGACCTGGCCCAAAACCCAAGCCTGTGCCCTGACTGGGAATCGAACCTGTGAACCTTTGGTTCTCAGGCCCATGCTCAATCCACTGAGCTATACCAGCCAGGGCCATTTATATATCTTTTAAAGTCATTTGATGAAGCACTACCAAGGCTATTTTGAAGTTAAATGTTTAATAGCAATCATAAATTTTTTGTAACTCCTGGTTCTCAGTTATCTGTGCCTAACAAGAGATACTTCAGACAAAATATTTCTTAAGGAAGTCAGGATGGCTAGAATATTCCAACTTAACCTGAGATAATAGTTTCATTCTCAGCTAGATAAAGGGCTAAGCACTTTCATTTTCATGCAAACCCCCTTTGAGATAGGTCAAATTATTGCACCCAATAGTTAGATGAGAAAGCTGAGACCCAAAGGAGACTTAGTACCTTGGGCACTAACATGACGGGGAAATGGTGAAGTCAGGACTCACCCCAGGTGGTTTGGTGCCAGCCTCCTGGGACTTAAATGCCAGGCTATGCAACTCAGAGACAACCAGGCTACTAGTTGGGAAGTTAATTTTTCAGTGAATACTATTCTGTGTTCAAAGTTAGAGAAAGGACTCCAAGCAGGGCTTTATAAGATCACCATGCCCTTCAGCAACATGCTGGTAGCATCAAAGAAAGAAAAGGAAGGGCACTGTTCCGGGTTCAGGCCTAAGGACCTGTGAAACTCTTAAGGACCCACACGGGATTAAGAGGCAAGCAGAGGGCATCATTTCCTGCCCAGAACCAAGGGATAAGATGAAAAAAAAAAAATCTCTGGGTGGAAAATTACTTTCGACTTCATGAAAGGTTCATATTGTTAGAAAGGATGACTGTTGTTTACTGTTCTGTCTTTTGAGTTCATGCCTAGGGTTTTAAATGATTCTTGACTTTGGCTTCTGGCATTTGCAGAATCAAGCAGCAAATGCTCTTTATACCCCAGTGCAGATCTTTCTCACACATTGTGCTACCGTACGGACATACCTACATGGAATTCCAGTGCTTTTCCCTTTAAAAACATTCAGGGCACTGGCTGGTGTAGCTCAGTGGTTGAGTGCTGGCCTGTGAACCAAAAGGTCACTGGTTCCATTCCCAGTCAGAGCACATGCCTGGGTTGCAGGACAGGTCCTTGGCTGGGGGTGTCTGAGAGGTAACGGGTAGAAGTTTCTCTCACACATCAATGTTTTTTGCCCTCTCTTTCTCTCTCTCTTCCCCTTTCTCTAAAAATTAAAAAAAAAAACTAAAAAAAAATAAATAGCCAGCCCTGGCTGGTGTAGCTCAGTGGATTGAGCGCAGGCTGGGAACCAGACGGTCCCGGTTCGATTCCCAGTCAGGGCACATGCCTGGGTTGCGGGCCGGGTCCCCTATGAGGGCCATGTGAGAGGCAACCATACATTGCTGTTTCTCTCCCTCTCTGTCTCCCTCCCTTCTCCTCTCTCTAAAAATAAATAAATAAAATCTTTAAAAAAAATAAAATAAAAACATGCAGCATTTCACAAATCCTTGGCCTTGCTTGGTCCATTCCTTAGTAGGGGTTGTTTGCTTCTCAAAATGGCTTCTATCTTTGAGAAGTTCATCTAAGACAGGCAAAGCTACTTTATTTATATGCTAATCACTAAGGCCATAATTGGATCAGGTCTATATGCCAATCACCCTGAGATATTTATAGCACATGTTTTCTCCAAATCCGCCCCTTTCCGTTGACCAGATCAGAGGGAAAGTGAGAGAAGAAAGAGGTTGGTTATGTTGCAGGGGATTGTTTAGAGGTAATTTAGCATGGGTGTTAGCATTGGGTAGGACACATACAGTATTTGCAAAAGAGAAAAAAGAAGATAAGAGTAGAATTTTGTGCTAGGAATCAGGTATAATCAACCCTTCCACTTTTGCTATTTCTTCTGAGTATATTCAGGCTAATTTATGGATTTTCTGGATTATGTATTGTGGTTGCTTTATTTCATTGTTTTAATTTGACATTTATTTGTTTCAGTCTGTGGTTATTTTGTTTTATTGTTTATTTCATAGGGTTTTTTTTTTAAAGATTTTATTTATCTTTTAGAAAGAGGATAAGGGAGGGAGAAAGAGCAATGTATGGTTGCCTCTCACATGGCCCTCACTGGGGACCTGGCCTGCAACCCAGGCATGTGACCCGACTGGGAATCCAACTGGGACCTTTGGGTTCCCAGCCCTAGCTCAATCCACTGAGCTACACCAGCCGGGCCATAGGTTTGTTTTTACTTAGAGGGACCACCGTGACACAGAAGATAATTTAGAATAAAGGTTGTGTGTTAAAAAAAGATAAAACTGAGAAACGGTGACGTGGATCATAGTCCCGTTTGTCGGGCAACGTGACCTTGGAGGAGTCATATAACTTCTCCATTTGCAAAGCAGCTGGGGCCGCGTTAGTGACAACCCAAGCATGGCTGCCTGTCACAGTCACTGAGGAGGTGTTTTAAAATGAGATGTTTGCCGTAAAGCGTGGTGGTGCTTTGGGGGGTGATGAAATTATTCTGTATCTTGATTATGATGGCAGTTACATGACTATAGATGTTTGTCAAAACCTGAGAATTGTACACTAAAAAGGGGGGATTTTACTGCATATAAATTATCTTGATTTAAAATTTAAAAATTAAAAAGAATTTAAATTTTTGGAATATTAACATATTGAAAAAAAAACGCTTGGGCCTCACCTAGACCCAGCCACCCACTGAAGGGTGTGCGGCCTCGTCCCCTCTGTGCGTGTGAATCTGGTGGGAACTGACTCAGCCTCTCCAAGGCGATGCCAGCCGGGTTCAGGTGTTCATCAGCCATGTCTGCGAAGTCAAGAGTAACCTGGGGGGCAGAGAGCAGTGCGGGTGCCTGCAGCCACGGCGTGTCTGGACGGTGTACTTAAATCACGTGGGGCGTGTGGCTAAGTTCTGGGTGTGATGCTGAACTATAGCGTCCTTTATGATCCACGAGCAGGAAATGTGGGAGCAGCCAGTACTGATCACATATTAGAAATCCGTGGAAAGATAAAGCGTGTTGAACTAAGTTAGAACTGCATGTTAATAAAAAGCTATTAATTTTTTGCATGAAAAACCAATTCTGTTGATGAGTCTGACACCAATCACATGACATTACCCAGCAGACGTAGGTGCACTGATCTGAACTATGTGGACTGTGGGAGGAAAGACAATGTGTCCTTGAGGCTGACAGATATTTTCGATTCAGCACCAGCCTCTGAGGGGATCCCACCCTAGCATTAAAAATGATATATGAGACCCTCGTAGTCAAAAATGTTTCCTGAGAGCATTCACAATATATTGGACTTCTGATAGGAGAATGGGATGTTGCAAATACTTAGCTTTGTTTTAAGTTCATGGAAGAACGCAGTAGGCGTGTTTTGAGGTCTAAGGAACATCCCCCATTCTTCTGAAGCTGAGGGTTTAGGTGACTGCATTCCTGTGGTATAGCCACCACCCCTGGCTGCAGCTGCTGGAACCATGGAAGGCACCAATGTCAGGTTGATTGGAAACACTGAATATAATAACACCAAGATGGTTCTCTGGGGGGACCAGAATTCAAGGTCACAGAGGAAGTGGGGTGCCATCATGTGATGGGAAGCCGAAACCGGGAGCAAACTAGACTTAGTGGGAAGCAGTAACTACGGTAGTAACAGCAATAGCACCAACCACAAAAATAAATAATAGCAATAATAGTAGCTAACACCTATGAAATGCTTCTGTGTGCCAAGCACTGAGGAAATCATGACTTGGATGTGATCACTTTCCATAAGGTCACACAGCTGGTAAGTGACAGAGCTGGGAGGCAACCAAGGTTTGGCACTTCTCAAACCAGTTTACGCAATCTCTGCAAGTGCCCTTGTGCCTCGAGGAAGCCCACGATACAGCTGCTGCGAAGAGGATGGAAGCGTTGTGGAGAAGCAGAGCCATGAGACAGTGGTGCATGGAGAAAGGGTAGAGCAGCGTCACTCTTCCGAAGGACTTAGGGGTCCCAGCTCCAGTCTGCATGTGACCTTGCTGTGCTTAAAGGGAGGTCTATATTTTAAACAACCCTCCCTCTCCATCTCCCTCCCTGCCTTTATGAAGAACTGATTTCATGGGATCTGTGTTCCTTGACTTCAGAGAACGTTAAACTAGAATGAAGAAATACACAGAAGAAGGTGAAATTGAGGGAACATTTTTCAGGTAGAGGCCAGGGCAGAGAGAATTCTCCCAACTCTCTCTGGTTGTGATACTATTTTTTCAACTATCTCAGGTTGAGGAAGAGGAGCACCTGCTGCAGTTCATTAAGGAAATATCAGTGGAGACTCCACAAGAGGATACTAAGCTGCTGAGTATGCTTGGAATTACTCAGCAATACACTTAGCTAAAGACAGCTGGTAAATCCAGTTTCTTCAGATGTTCTCTTCTTGGACTTGTGCCCCATTTACTATAATGGAGTTGTCTGTATTTCAAAGGTTTTACTCACCACTAGGTCCCTCACCTCACTCATCGCCCTTCTTTTGATGCAAAACACCATTTATCATTTCTCCTTAAAAATCAAAAGTTAAAATCCCAAACAACATGCTGACTCTTCATCTCTGTCTTTCTGTGGAAAGAAATGAGCTGGTAGGCTCCCTCTGTCCCTCGGGTTTGCCGAGGAGGATCAGACCAAGGACTTGTCCAGGAGCCAGGGAGCAGGTGCAATCACCATGAGAGCTCTGCATTCTGAAAGGCCCTGAGGAAGGTCGGCCAGGCAGACGCAGAAGTGTCCCAGAGGGGAGGATGCTCAAACTAAATGGCAAGCTGGTCACTGTGTAAATTTCAGAGCTGTGGGTTAATAGGGGTCAGTCTTTACTTCTCAGTGTCTGGAGAGATGGCTCTGATTTTTTCAATTACACTGAAACACACCAGCAAGGGAAAAATCCACTCTGGCTCACCTGTTTGTTTATTCTGCTCTCTTGTGACTTCCCAAGGGGCTTTATTAATACTCTGTGACTTCAGCTATTTGATCCCCTAAAGAAAGGTTCGGGAACCAACAACCTTTCCCTCTGATACTACCTCAGTGTTCCTTCTGATTTGAGTCACTGAAGACTTCCTGTTTGAGGCTGAAAAATATTTAAGCAAGCAAGCAAGCAGCTCCAGCCAGTTTAACAGGGCATTGGAGCTGTTGCTAGGCAGGGCATTTTAATACACGAGAGCATCAGGCTGGGTTGCCAGGCTGGCACCAAGGTACAGGTTACCTCACCTGTCCTCCTGGCTAATCTTGTTATGTTAATGGGTGCAATTTCCCTACTGTGGAGACTCGATGTTCTTGGCACCTGGACAGTGGCCTAAGGCTTGACTCAGAGGTGTGTAAGAACTTGAGAACTCGTTTGTTGCCAAAAGGGATTGCGGGCACTCCCACACTGGCCAGCAATCCCAGATGCACAGGAATGTGCCACCAGTGGACCGTGAAAGCAGCCTCGGACAAAAGGGCGGGGCTTCAGGGGATTCTTTTGGTTCTCAGGACATACTTGGAATTCTTTATGGAATCCTGGCTTTCTTTTCCTTTCCCAAGGGAAGCATATATTTTCACATCTTCATGGTGCCCTGGATGTGGGATCTTAGCTAAAGCACTATTACATTCCCATCCACCTGAAAAAGTTTTCTCTGTAGCAGGAACTTGCTTTATAAAACACTACAGAACACCTAGTCCACACAGAGCACTATGTGAGAGTGCTAGATTTAGGGTACCCCTTAATCGTGTGACTAGAACAGCCTTCCATTTCACCAGAGGGTTGTATTAGTTTTCCTGCTGCCTGCCTGGGTAATCTGCATGTTTGAAGAGCGGTGGGCCTCAGCTGGCACTTGCACATTTCCTGGCAGCATGGGGATTTGCCATCATCTCTTTGTAGTCTAGGTGGTCGACCAAGTGTAGGAAGAATTCATCATTATTATTCTTAGCTTTGTTTAGACCCACAAAGTGCCTAGGAGAAAACTCACCTGTGAATGAAGTTCCATTTTCTGATTTAAGGGGACAAAAAAAGAATAAAGGTTTGAAGCATATTTTAGATTACGTTGAAAAAGTTGGGTCGTTTCTAAAATTTTGAAAGGAGATTCTATTATAATCCTCTCTCCCCAAAAAAGTCACTAAGTGAGGCAGGGTTCTTTCTCATTAACCAGCTGAGGGCGCTATTCCTTGAGAAGCGGGTTAGAATTCCAGCTCAGTCTCTCTCTCTAGTTGAGAGCACCCACCTCCAACTCTGGGGTAACTTAGTCAAGCTCAGAAAAGCTTCTTCCCAAGATTGGTGAGTAGTCTAAATGAGAACCCATTTGAAAACTGACCCACTCAGCCTGGCACATAGTAGGCCTAAACAGGACAAATGGATTCCTGTCTAATTTTTTGAGCTAGAAGTGTTTAGCCATTCTCCCAAAGGAAATATCCCCAAATCAGTTTCTGGATTTCCTTTCAGGACTACTTCAAATCATAAGAGAATATGAGGGGGTCAAAACAAACAAACAAAATACCTTCTAATCCTTTACATTAGCAATACTTGAAATAAACTCAATGTAATAAAACTTTTTTTCACTTATTTTGACTAAGGGCTCTCCTATCAAAGCTTTGGAAACTACATCGGATAAGGGCTCACACTCAAAGCCCTGGAATGTGTCATGCCTCAGGATGTCTTTGACGAGGGCATTTGTGGGAACCTGCATGGATGGCCACAGTCATGGGCTCATGACGTCACTGAACAAGAATCGCGGTCATTCTGGGCCACTCCCAAGTCCTACGCTGGGGGAGGAGTCACTCCTGTCATATTGGGGGTGGCAGCCATTTCAGTAAAATACAAACACTATAGTCACACATATGGTAATATATACTTACACTAAAATATTGGGCTTTACCTACTATTGTTCAATTTTTTAAATAAAAGCAGGTCTTTTCTGTGTCCTCTGGGCTGCCTGTGCAGGCCTCCAAAGTAGCACGACGTGCTCAGAACTGTCGCCCTTTTCCAACGTGTCTCCCTACGAGACTAAGCCATTGAAGAACACTAAGTTCGACTCCCAGTGACTTCAATTATGAGATGTATGAGCTTGGGCATAATTGATTTAGCATAGCCTCTGTTTCTTTCTTACACCTATAAAATTGTGATAATAATAGTATTCATCCTTTGTTGTAGGTTTTTGGGGGAAGAGAGTAGAGAGCTTAGCGTGGTGTTTGGCACATAAAAGAAGAGTTCTATAATTATTATTGTTATTATTCTCATGATGCCAGTGTCTACCATGGTTATTGACTTGCACGGTTATTGACTTACGTGAGACTCAGAAAGTTTTAAAAATTGATTTATTATGCTTAAGCCACAGTCCTGCTGTTCAGCTCTATATTCATTCTGTACTTTGACCTACAGGGCTAAATGTGGCTAGAGAATTACAATTGTGTAGGCTGGCTTCTCTTTAAATTCCTGGCCGTGAATCTCAAGTGGGCACTTAACGCCACCCGGTAATCATACTGTGTTTCCCTAACCCAGTCACCCTCTTACTCTCTGAGGTGAGTCGCTCATACTTTCTCCTCCAGCCTCCAGCCTCCCCCGTTCTCACTCGAGGCTGATAGTCGTGTTTTATTTCAATGGGGAAAAAAGATGCCATCAGAGGAGGCTGCTCCCATCATCCCACATCTCCTCACCTACTTGTCTGGAAGCCTGTGTGTTCTGTATTCTCTCCTGTAACCGGGCGGGCTGCTGTGCTCTTGGCGTAAAACAGCCCCTCCAATCAAGCACAGTAATCCCTCCTCTCTTTCCTGTTCTCGAGCACTCTCCCCTTTCTGCATCTCTTTCCAGTGATCATTCCTCTTAGGGAACAAATATTTTATATTTTTCCTCCCATCTTTAAAGATCTTATTTTGACCTTTTCTCCTTCAGTAATATCTCAGTTTTTCTCATTCTCTTTAGTGTGAAGCTCCTTGAAAGCTCCTTAAGCTCCTTGAAAGCTTCACACTAAAAGTTCACCATGGAGAAGGTCACCATGTCAGCTGTCTCTGACTTCTCTTCCCCCATCTCTCTTGAATCCATCCAGTCAGGTGCAGCCACTGCCACCCCACTGCAGCTGTTTTTGTTGAGTCACTGATGACTCGGGCGGGCCAATTCCAATGGTCCGTTCTCAAGTCTTCATCTTACGTGACCCATCAAAAGCACTTGCAGAGTTGACCACTTCCTCCTCCTTCCAGGATGACATACATGTCTGGGTTTTCATGTATCTCCAGCTGTTTCTCCTCAGTCTCCTTTGCTGATTCCCCAACCTCTGAATGTTGGAGAAACTCAGGGCTCAGAGTATGTATTTCTTTTCTTCACAATCTACAGTCTCTTCCTATGTTCTTCCTATTCGGTGCTGGGAACTTTACTACTCAGTGTTAGAAATTCCCCTCTCCAGGCTTGTTTGATCAAAATCTGCCTTCTAACACGATCCCCAGGTGATCTATTTGCACATTAGTGTTTATGATCTCCCTGAATGAACCTAACCAATTTCAGGGCCTTAAATGCCATTTCTTTGCTGAGTTGACTCTCAGATTTATATTTCTAGCCAAGAATCTCCAGTGAAATACAAACTCATTTATCCAACTACCCATCAACTTTTCCACATGGGCTGTTTTATAGTCGGTCTCATCTCAACCTGTCCATAACCGAGCTCCTGGTGTCCCCACTAAACCTGTGTCTCCAGTATTCTTTTCTCTCATCAGTAATAGCATCTCCATTCCCCTGTTGCTTGAGCCCAAACCCCTAGAGTCGTCTTGCTTTCTCATATCTGGTCTGTCAACAATCAAATAGCTCTGCATAGGCATGTAGTCAAAATTTAACCTTTCTCATCATCCTGTCATCTTGGACAAACTCTGCTTCTATTCTTTCTTCTAGTCTCTTCTGAAAATGACAGACAGAATACATTTTGATAAATCATGACACCCCTCTGTTTAAAGCCTTCCAGCATTTCAACCTCATTTGAGGTGGGCCCCACAAGGCCCCACGCAGCCTGTTTTTCTTATTACCTTTCTGGTTCTTCAGTTGTCTCCTTTTTTAATGTTCTAGAACCTCATCGCCTTTCTTGCTGTTCCTCAAACCCAGCGGGCATTCTCCTGCCTCAGGGCCTTTTTGTACTTTCTGTTCTTTCTGCCTGAATGCTCTTCCTCCAGATATCTGCATGGCTCCTTCTACTCCAAGTCACCTTCTCATGAAGCCTTCCCTGACCGTGCTATCTAAGATCTCAGACTCGGCCCTCTCTCTTCGCTTCATACCCCCTTTATCTTATTTATTAATTCACCTGTTTATTAGCAACCTGACATTCTCTCTTCTCTCTTAATGAGGGTTCTCCAGAGAAACAGAACCAATAAGATATAAAAAATAAAATATAATTAATATAATATAATATAATATAATATAATATAATATAATATAAATACAGATAGAGGTTTATTATGAGGATTGGCTCACACAGTGCAACTGAGAAGTCCCTCGCTCTGCCGCCTGCCCCAGGGGCCCCGGAAAGCAGGTGGCGTAGGTCCAGTCCGAGCCTGCAGGGCTGAGGACCAGGGGTCAGCGGTGCCAGCCCCAGTTTGAATCTGCAGTTCCCTAGAGCAAGGAGCAGCACTGTCTCAGGGCAGAGGGTGGATGTCTCAGCTCCAGCAGAGAGAAAATAAATTTTCCCTTACTCTGTCTTTTTGTTCTATTCAGGCCCTCAAAAGGCCGGACGATGCCAATCTGCACTGATGAGGCTGATCTTTACTAAGTCACACATTCAAATGCTAATCTCTTTCAGAAGCATCCTCACAGACACAGCCAGAAATCATGTATACCCGCTTTCTGGGCATCCCTGAGCCTAGCCAAGTTGACACATAAATTTAACCATGACTCTCTCTCTCTCTGCGTGTGCACATATTTATTTTTTTCTCAGCTTTTCTTATATTCCACTGAGTTTGTTTGTCAGTATCTGTGAAAACACCACACTGCTTTAATTACTACATTTTTATGGGACTTCTGTTCTTCTTTGACATTGGAATTGGCTTTTCTTGTCCATTTGCTATGTCATAACCATTTTAGAATCAGTTTCTTGAGATCCATGAAAAATTCTGTCAGCATTTTCTTTGAAATTTCATTGGATTTATTTATTAACTTAGAGAGACCTGCTATCTGTATTACAGTGAAAGTTCCTATGCATAAAATTGTGTTCATTCTGTTTATTTAGGCCCCTTTTAATATTGTTTGATAAAGTTTCATATTTGCTCATAATGTCGTTGCATTTTTTTGTTATGTTTATTCCTATATTACATATTTCTTTATATTGCGATGCTACACATGAATTCTTTAATAAACTGTTTTATTTGGTGATGATATAGATTTACAGAACAGTTGTAAGGATAGCACAGAGCTCTTGTACAGCCCTCACGCAGTTCAGTTTTCCCTGGTGTCACCATCTCACATACTCTGCTGTGATTGTCAGAGCTGATTCACTGACACCACTACGTTACAATTAGCTACACTCCAGACTTTGTTGGGGTTTCCCCAGTTTTTCCTTAATGTCCTTTTTCTGTTCCAGAGCCTCACCCAGAATACCACACTGCATTTAGTTGCCTCAGTCTCTACATATTCAATGCTTCACTTAATAATGCGTATGTTGACTTATAATGTGACCGTTCAAAAGAGTATTATGTAATATTGTTATGAGCTTATAGTTATTGTTTGTGACCACCCTCAATTCATATGTTGAAGACCTAAACCCCGCTGTGACAGCAGTTTGGGGTGGGGCCTTTGGGAGGTAATTAGGTTTGGATGAGGTCATGAGAGTAGGGCCTCCACGATGGTATTGGTGCCCTTATACGAAGGGAAACCTCTTTCGCTACTCACACTCACAGAAGAAAGGCCATATGAGCGCACAGCCAGACACTGTCAGTCTACAAGCCAGGAAGAGGACTGTCAGCATAATCCAGCCACACCAGCGCCTGGATCTTAGACTTCCCAGCTTCCAGAACTGTGGGAAAGAAATGTCTGCCCTTTAAGACGCCTAGACTGTAGTACTTTGCTATGGTAGTCTGAGATGACTAAGACATGTTTTTTCAGAGTGATGAAAAATTCTATCTAATGAGTTCTTAAGTATTGCTGGAAAAGGTACCTAATGTGGCTATCTGAGGAATGATATGAACATACTGAAGATCTAATCAGTAACTGAGGGCAATTTTATTCACTTGTGTGTTCCATTATTTATCATTTGTGCCCAGATACATAATTTCCTTACATGGCAATAGATCAAGATGAAGTGCTGAAATGATACAAATTGAGATATATCTTATAGGGCTTTTATTTAAAAGAATATTCATGTAGCATTATATGGAAACTCTTGGGAAACCCCATTTTAACATGAATTACTAGCATTACAAATTTCTCAGGGTCAATGTTGCTCAAAATTCCTTAGGTTAATGAGAAATTGACAACAGTAACTTGTCATAAAAGAGGATAGTTGATGAATGCATAGAGATAATAGAAGAAATATATTTAAATTATTTTCTTATAACTATTCTAATACCTTAGTCCTACCACTACCAAGGAAGCAAATGTTTCACTATATTTTTCAAGCAATCTTGCACACATGATGTCCTGAAAATTTTATGTAGACCTACTTTTGCCCTACCCTGTATTTTAAAATGAAATGGGGAAAAAATAATTTTAAACCAACTAATGACCTTCTTTTTCTTGAGTGTGACAAGAGAAGGAAATCTTTAGCTTCCACTTCTGAGGTTGTATATAAATCTTAGGAAAGTATATATAACAGGCATGCTTAGTTAACTTAGACATTTCAGATTGTTAATTTCCAGTTATTACTCACATGACATATGGAGCCTTGGAACTTGAGGAGATATACTTATATTACCTGGAATTCTATTGCAGTGGTATCCATTAAGGAGGGCTAGGTGATGATATGAGAACAGCAACAAAAATTCACTGAATTGATTCTTCCCCATATTCATGTCTAATGCACAGCAACAGAGAGTTCTATGCCTTAAAATTATTCAGGAGCCTAGAACCAAGTTAAAGGGAACAAAACTTGATAAGGTCCAATTGCTGGTAATATTTTTATGGAAAAATTATGTGTCACTTATCTTCACATTTCATTGGCTAAAGCAATAAAAATGACCATATTTAGTTTAAAGAATAAAAAGGTATCAAGTTCAATTTGACTATGTGTCCAGAAGGGCAACAGGAATATTTGCCAAAGTTCACATATGGCATTACAATATTTGAGAAAAACTCTCTTATTTTCACTTACTATACTTATAATACACTCACAGCACTACTTATACTCCAAATGTGTGGAGTTTTTCCTACACCAAATAATCCTCTGATTCTTCATATAGCAGTTGGGTGTCCTACAATTAAACTCAATTCTGTTACTATCTACCTGCCAGATCCCACTGGTTAAGGCTTCATTCCCAGAAGACTGCATTACCCTAACCCCCTTTAGATGCCATTTGCTAGTCCAAGTTATCACCTATATTTCTGACCAACCAGCTCTCAATCAAGGGTCCCATGACCCCCTCCTGGGGTTTCATTTGCTTGAGAGGCTCACAAAACTCAGGAAAAGATTTTACTTACTAGATTACTGGTTTTTTTAAAAAAGATATAACTCAGGGACAACCAGGTGGAAGAAATGCATGAAGCTAAGTGAGTGGGATGGGGTGCGGAGTTGCCATGCTGCTGTTTCAGTACCTCTCACCTGTCCGCTAATCTGGAAGCTCTCAGACCCTGTGGAGGCTTCACATGTCAGGAAAATGGATGAAATCATTGGCCATTAGTGCTTGATCTGCCCTCCAGCCTCTTTCTCCTCCATGGGAGGGAGGCGGGGAGAGTGAGAGTTCCAAACCTCTAATCACATGGTTGGTTCCCCTGGCAACCAGCACCCATCCTTAGGGGCTTTTGAAAAATTACTTTATTAACATAAACTTAGATGTGGTTGAAAGAGACTTTTTATGAATAACAAAAAAAAAACCACCCGTTTTTACCTTTATCACTCTGGAGCTATTTCAGGAATTGAGGACAGAAACTAAATATTCTAACAAACAGTCCCCCTGTTGCTCTAATTAATTAAGAAATTACAACAGTTTGGGAAACTATGAGCCAGGGACAGGGATGAAACCAAATATGTATTTCTTATTATAACATATGATATCACAAATAATAACAGAAAATTAGAACTGATGTGACAGAGATATAACTATGTCAATTAGAAATTTGAACATATAGGCATAAAAAGAGACAACTATGTCAGGTTATTTGTTTAAAACCTTATTCTATTGAATCCAAGGAGGTAAATCTAAGATTTTAGAACACCTATTGCAGAGTATTTGGAGGAAGGTGAGTAGCAGGTTGAGGTAGAATTCTCTGGAACACCAACGTTTGGATGAGCAAAGCAGGCATTGAGAAAAACTGAGGTGAAAATGTGAGAGCTCCCAGAAGAGTTGGAGTATTGTTGAGCCAAGGAAGTAGAAAATTTGTAGAAATCGGGAGTCATCAACAGGGTTAAGTGCAGCAGAGCACTCCAGGAAGCTAAGGACTAAAAAGAGACAATTGCAGAAGGCACTGTGGGAAGTCTTTGGTGGCTTATCCACATAGCACCTCCATGTACCTCAAACCCAAACTCACAATTCTGAAGCCATCATCCTTCTTTCCAATCATACTCTTCCTCCTACATTTGCTATTTTAATTTTTTGGCATCTAGCCACAAAGCTAGAAAGCTGAGAATAATTATATGCTCCCAGAACACCCACATCTACTCAATGTCATGCAAATTTCTATTCCTGGATATTTCTCAGATCCCACTCTCCTACCCATCTGTACCCCATGGCCTTCATTTGAGCCCTCATTAGCATTTTCCTGGACTATTTTATAACCTCCTAACCACTCTCCTTGCCTCTGGACTTCTGTCTGTAAATCTGTATGGGTTGTTTATGTCTGCATAACAAATTTATTTTAAAATTTTATAACTTAAAATAACAATACACACTTATTATCTCTCACAGATCCTGTGGATCAGGAATTCAAGAGAAAGTTGTATGATAAAGTTGTAGTTAAGATGTTGGCTGAGACTACAGTTGTCTGAGGCTTTGACTGAGGTCAGAGGATCCACTTCCAAGGTGGCTCCCGTATCTGGTCCCTGTATCTCACAGTTGGTGGTGGGATGCCTCAGTTTCTCTATGGCAGTTGTCCCCACAGAGTGACATGGATCTCCTCATGGCCTGCTAGCTTAGAACAAGTGATCTAAGATGTCACAGCAGAGGCTACATTTTCTTCTATGACCTAGCCTCAGAAGTCACCTGCACCATACTTTGTTGATTATACAAAGTCTATTTGGAGAGAGGCGACCACACAAAGAAATGAATACTGGAAGGTGTTGTGAGTTTAGCTGAGCTGCTGTATGGTTCCGGGGCCTCAGCCTCCGTTTTGTTTGTCCCAGCTGCATGCAGGGTCCTTCCCCTGACACTGGCCCTTCAAGCAAGTGCATGCCCTCGATATTGTAACAGCCCACAGTGTCTCAGCAAATGAAATTCCTGATATGACTTCCCCAATACCCTCATGATCAACATTCTTCCTTGCCTCCCTTCCTTGCCTTAGGTGAGACCTGTGTAGGGCTTATAAAACTCCATTCTTTTTGTTTAAATTATCCAATCCAGACCTAGCCAGAAAGCCCTGAAGCACTCTGAAATGGGCCCTAATCAAGGCATTTGCTGTAGGTGCTGCCTTTCTCTGTCAGATCTCTGCCTTGACCTTCCTGTGTGGCCTCTCGAGGTGTGCCTGGACTTCCTCCAGGGTCCTGTGGGCAATAATCGTCCCTATTTCAATTTCTCTTATTATCTGTTGTTGAGACTTGGCTCACCATCTATCACCCTTGGTCTACTTAACAAATGCTAATTAATAAAGTCATAATAGAAGATCAGGATCATCTGTCTGAGGTGTCCAACCCGTGGCCTGTGGGCCGCAATGCAGCCCAGGATGACTATGAATGTGGCCCAACACACAATCGTAAATTTACTTTAAACCTTTTTATTTGCTCATTAGTGTTTCTGTGTTTAACGTGCAGCCCAAGACAACTCTTCCTCTTCCAGCATGGCCTAGAGATGCCAAACGGTTGGACACCTCTGCACGGAATTGAGGCCAAAATGTTGGATACAGCTGCCAAGGAGGAAATGAGGCCTCCCACCACCAACCGTGACATATACAAAGGATATGTGGGAGCCACATTGGAATGAATCTTCTAGCCTCAGTCAAGGCCTCAGACAACTACAGTCCCAGCCAACGTCTCAACTTCAACTTTATGATTGAACTTACCCTTGAATTCCTGATCCACAGGGTCTGTGAGATCTAGATTCTGGATCATTTTGGAGGCTGGCTACCCTAACATCCTCTTTACTGCTATCAGAGTGATCTCTTCAACTTGTATCTGCAGATTTAAAGTGGAAGCGGTGACAGTATGGTATGGGTAGAGACACCGTGCGGCATGGTGAAGGTTTAGCATGGTTGCAGAGAATGGAAGAGAGAGCAGTACATTCCAGGGGACAAGCAGAGAGATTTGTGGAGTTGTATTGAGAATTAAGCTGAAGACTATGAAGGCTCAGAATGTTTTCTTTGCAATGCTAAACATTCTAGCTGTAGAACGGAGCATAGATTTTGGGTGTGATGTGGTGTTTGGACTTTAACAAGAACGTATAGCGTAATTAAGAAAAATATCTGGGACTCGGGCTGCTGGTGAGGAATTCAAGTCATTAACCATGGCTCCCAGCCTGAGTAGAAAAATAAATGAGTTTAGGGAAAAAACGGTGAGTTGATTGAAAATGAAGTTATCAGGGAAAAAATAGAGTAATTAGGGGACCCGAAAGAAACATAGAACACCAAACATAGATTTAAAGGCATTAGTGAAGTGAATAACTTCAAATGACAGGAGATCAGAAAGGGGATTGGAGTTCCAGGTGTGAGATGCAGCAAGGTTCTGGTTTAAAACATATCTATAATGTGGTCACGGATGTGGGAGGCTAGAGGGTAGAGAAAGTAAAAGCCTCTGTAATTCAGAAATTCAAGAAACTGAGAAGCTAGAGTATTGGAAAAGTCATCTGCACAGACATTGGTAGTTGTCAGTGTTATTCTATATGATAGAAAGACATAGTACAGGGAAGTAAGCTGTGAGTGAGGTACCAAGGTCTAGGATAAATACCAAGGGGTTAGTAGGAGACATCAATCAAGAAGGTAGAAGCCAGAATACTGAGATGCCAAGGGTCTCCATGCAAGGGTGGAGAAACAAGAGTTTGGATGAGCCACTGAGAAGCTGTAAAGCTGTAAGAACACCAGTGCCTTCTGTGGCCTCATAGCCAGCTGATGGCAACAGGATTTGGCCGGCTTCTACTCCTGTGTAACAGTGCAGAATCAACATCCTTCACGTGGACTCTTCTAGGGAGATGATGACTTCGTGAAGACGTCTAGTCTTACTTAAGACAAGAATATGTAATGATCATTCTGTGAAGATGCGTTTGGGAGTGTGCGTGTGTACCTATAAGAGAGGTTCATTACCATGGAACAGGAATTTCAGAGTATACTTGGAAAATTTTGGAGAAAGGAAAGGAGGGGAAGAGCGGGCTAGTGGGAAAGATGCACCGCAGAGATGTCTGAGAATGAGAACAGGGAAACAGATGAGACAATGCCTGCGTTTCAGACAATGACATACCAGGATGGAATTTGATGCAAAGTGGGAATAGCTGTCCTATGGTTGCAAATGAAATCTGGCATGGGGTTCGGTAGAGACAGAGAAGAAATGGTTTTGAAATTGTGTGTTCGAGACAACAGCGTTTGAGTAGACTCTCCCAGATCAGGGAAGTCTGAACCCTTCCAGGTAAGTCTTAGGGGCCTCAGCATCAGGTGTCCAAGAGAGGAGAAACTCCTGCCTAGAAAGGGACTGAGAAGCTCAAGACTGAGGAAAATTTCAATCAATGGGCAAGGAGTATGTGTTTAAATCTCAATAGGACCTGTAGTGCAGTTTACAGTGTAGTACAATAGCAGTTTCCCGGTTCAATATTGTACTGCGTTACATAAGATTATATTATTGGGGAAAGCTGAAAGAAGGATACACAGGACTCTCTGTGTTATTTTTTTCAATTTTCTATGAGTTGACAATGATTTCAAACTAAAAATTTAGCTAAAACGGAGCCTATGCGGCATATCATAGGCTTAAAAGGGAGAAAATGAAGAGCAGTACACTCTGTGGGACTCAGTGGGAGGGGATGGGCGGTTGAGGGAGATGGCTTCATAATTGTTTCCAAGTGACTAGAGACTGGGGGGGTCTCATTCAAATCTCGGCCGGGCGGATGCGCAGGAAGCTTACTCCGTGAGTCTCATTAAAGGTAGGACAGAAGTTTCGTTAGGACAGTGACTCTTTTCCTGCCCAGGTGACTGCAGAGGCCCCAGCATTTAGGACAGGCAGTATTTGGTGCGTGTAGTTGCTCTTTGGTTAAATGAAGAACTGAATGAATTGCATCTCAGGAACAAATCCAGTGGTCTAGGTTCTAAAAGGTCATTTATCTATTTTTTTTTTCATGTTTTCCTCAGTTTATTTTCCAGGAACTCAAACTTACCCAATATGGCCATTATTCTCAAGAAAGATGAATAAATGATTTCTGAAATCTATCCTCAATGTTTTTGAGAAAGAATTAAAAGGAATTCTGTAGGAGAATCATATTTTGCTTAGGAAATAAAAGAGATGGTTTCTTTTTGTGGGACTGTAGTTCTCTTAATAAGCTGTCTAATGAAACTTCTGTTTCCTTTTTAAAAGAGAAACTCACACAACTCTGTCTAGTAACCTCTGCCCTAAACAACTACTTAGCTCTTTAACAGGGAGATAAAAACAATAGCTACCATTTGTTGAGCATTTATATGGTTTGGCATTGTGATGAATAATTATATTCATCATTTTATTTAATTTTCCCAACAATGATCTGCAGTTATTAGGTCTGTTTTACAAGTTAAGAAAATGAGAAACAGAAAGATTACATAAACTATGGTCACATGGCAATATTGTGAAGGAATGAGGATTTATATGTAGCCTGACTCTGAATCCCTGGGCTAAGAAAACAATTTTTTATTCTATGAAAGTACAATTTACCTACAGAATAATTAATTACTTTTAGTGTCTTATTCTTTGAGTTTTGACTAATGCATATAATAGAGTAACTACCACCACAATCAAGATGTAGAATATTTCCATCACTCCAAAAAGATCCCTCATGCTACTTTGCAGTCAGCTGGCACATCCAGCCCCTGACAACCACTGATCTGAAAAGGCAACAACTCTTCTTAGATCCATAATGGAAGTGAAGTCACAGGGTAAACCACTGCCCTTAAAAATTAAAGAGAAAGACATATGGATAGAAGATCATACTTTATCACAGTAGACATCCAAAGCAGACAAGATACAGACTGGGAGAAACTATTTGTAAAAACTGCATCTAATAAAGACATTGTCCAAAATACAAACAACTCTTAAAACTCAACAATAACTATAAACAACCAACATGATTAAAAATTGGACCCAAACCTTAACAGACACCTTGCCAAAGAAGACATACAGATGGCAAACAAGCATATAAAAAACGCTCCACATCTTATGTCACTAGGGAAAGGCAGATCAAAATGATGAGACCCCATGGCTGCTCTGTTTGGACGGCCGAGATCTGGAACGCGGACCACGCTGAGCTGCTGGCGAAGAGGTAGAGCAACAAGAACTCTTACCTGCCGCAGGTGCGAAAGCAAAGTGGTGCAGCCACTTTGAAAGACATCTTATGCTTTGTAATAAAACTAAACAGACTCTTACCATGTAATTTAGCATTCACACTCCTTGGTATTTACCAAAAAAAAGTTGAAAACTTACTTCCACACAAAGACCTGCACACAGACATTAATAACTGCCAAAAGTTGAAAGCAAATGAGCTGTCCCTCATTAGGTACAAGTTGTCCTTTGGTAGGTGAATGGATGAATAAACGGTGGTACCTCCATACAATTGGCTATTATTCGGTTCTAAAAAATAAATGAGCTATCAAGTCATAAAAAGATGTGAAGCATATGAAATGAATATGACTATGTGAAAGAAGCAAAACTATGGTGACAGTAAAAACAGCACTGATTTTCAGGGATTAGGGAGAAGAAATGGATGAATAGGTGAAGCACAAAAAAATTTGTAGGTCAGTGAAACTACTTGGTATAATATAACGATAGATCCATGTGTTATACATTTGTACAAACCCAAAGAATTTACAGCAGCAACAGCGATCCTAATGTAATCTACAGACTTTGGGTGATAATGGTGTGTCAATGTGAGTTAATCAATTGTTAAAAATATACTGCTTCAGTAGGAGACCCTGATAATGAGGGATGTTATTCATGAGAAGACAAGGGAATTATGGAAAAATCTCTCTACCTTCCACTCAATTGTGCAATGAACCCAAAACTGCTCTAAAAAATTAGAGTCTGTTTTTTTAAACCTAAGCAATTTTTAACAAACAAATAAACAAACAGGCAAACATATATCCCATCCCATTATTAAAGAAGCAGCAGAACTTCATGGCTAAGGACAAAGTCTCTGTATGAGGTCATCTGAATTTGGCATTGGTGGTGCTGTATACTATCTGCGAAATGTTGGGTACTTTTTCCATTGGGTTGGCCAAAATGTTCATTTGTTTTTTTCCATAAGATGACTTTAGTAGTGCTTAGTTGTCTTTAACCTCGTTTGAAACTATTTTGTTAGATTGTATGCCTGTGACAGCTGTCATATCACCATGCATTTAAAAAGAACTTATCAAAATTGGTGAATTTTTGTGTAGCCATTTTAGTATTGCACATGAAAGAAAATACACAACACTTTCAGCATATCATGCTTTATTATTTCAAGAAACGTAAAAGCACAACTGAAATGGGAAAAAGATGTGTGCAGTACATGGAGAAGAAGCTATGACTGATTGAATATGTCAAAAGTGGTTTGCAAAGTTTCGCTGAAGATTTCTCGCTGGATGATGCTCCAAGGTTGGGTAGGCCAGTGGAAGTTGACAGCAATCAATTTGAGACATTAATTGAGAACAATGTTGACAATTAACATTGTTCTCAATTAATGTCTCAAACACAGGAGATAGCCAACATATTAAAAATATCCAAATCAATAGAGTTATTGGTGAAAATAAAAAATGTTTTTTATTTTCTATAAAAAAACTAAACAGACTTTTTGGCCAACCTCACAGCTTCCTGGTGCCTCAGCTTCTTCATTGAAAGACAGGGTACCCAAAATTGTGGTGATTACTACTGAGCACCTGCACACTGCTTAGAGTAGCGCCATTTAAAGTTTACCTGTAGTTATTATTTCATTTCAGGATTGTTGTGAAAATTAAGTGAGACAAAATAAGCAAAATACATAGTAAATGCACAGAAGCTGTGCACTTCTAAATAAACTGCCAGCCTGCAGACTGTGGCTTGGGTTCTGTTTTCAAGGGAACCCAGCTTCAACCAAGCACCTACTATGTGCCCTTACCGTGCCTTCATGAACAAAAACTTAACAAAACATGAATCTAATAGAAATAGTGTTCTACTCTAGAGACATCGATCATAGAATAAAGTGTTGTCATCTTAGTTATAGCCTTTAAAAAAAATACATAACTCCCTGAAGTTTAAGGCTTGGTTTTAGGATTAATAGCTCACAACTCTATGTTCATAAAAATGAGATACCTTCTACTATTGCAGAGTGCAGCCTTTCGGTACAAATGTTTTAAAAGTCCCCAATACAGCTTATATGAGAAGACACCAGAACACTGGCAAAAGGAGCCTTCCATGTGTCTACTCACAAAGGGCGAGGCAGACAAGCAGGGCTGGGAGAACCGGAGAACACTCATTTCTCCTTTCCTTGTGCTCAGTGCAAGTCCAAAGCCCAGAATTCCTCCACATTCCCAAGTCATTGGTGCTTGCTCAGTAAATACTGCAGATTTTAATTTAGTCTGAGAGAGTTTCCTTTTCTGCACACCGTGTTTTGTTTCCCCTGTGGCAAACAGCCAATGAGGAATCCATGTGTCACCCTAAATGGCTAACAGAAGTGTCTGTCAAGGGCCTTACACACAATGATTCAGAAAGAGCCAAGGGCTTAGAACAAGCTCTAAACCCGGGGGGCTGGTGTTGGGATGGCAGGCGCGGAGCAGGCATACACCACTCCTGGCCATAGAGTTCCTCCTCACTCGGCAGTGCAGTCACAGTTCCGAGGACTCCTGGGGCGGGGGAAGTGTGCTACAAGATGACTGATCATCACAAGCCCTCTGGCTTCTCAGTGTGGGCATTGACCTGTGTGGACGGCTGAAGCAGTGGATCAGAAACTACGCAGGACATTCCATTTTGCTGGAATACGTCCCTGCTTAGCGTCAAACTCTGCAGTTGCCCTTGCAATGTAATCAGTCCACTGCCTTCCTTCGTAATGCCACAGAATGAGCCCGCTCCCAGAAAATCAATGATGCCTGCTCTCTGGGGAGTACGCAGGCTCCGGCCTGAAAAAACGCTGCCCCCAAACCTCCCAGCCCTTCAGTAAAGGCAGGAAAACTTGTGTCTTAGACGGCATCCATGGACATCTCTCTTTCCTCGCCTGCACATGGTGAGGACTGTGTGTCCTGGCACAACTAAGGTCTCATAGATTCGCAACCATTTGGTAGTTCAGAAGACAGAGTCCTGGTGCAGCAAGCCCAGCAGTGTCTCCCTGTGATAGCCCCTTTTTCGTGAACTTGTCCATTAAGTGACAACCGAAGCACCTGTGCAAGCTGAGCAGGGCCTCCAGACTGAACAGCTGCTGTCATCTGCCATTACTGCCTGAGGTTCCCCTCCACCTGACCTTCAACCCCATTGTTGCCTGGAGCAAAGTCACCTTACTTCTCACATGTTCTCCCACCAGACCTGGCAGGTCTCTCGCGTTAGACTGTGATGAGAAATCCAGCCCCAGCCTCCCCGGCCAAGGTTGCTTCCCTTTGACAACATAACATCACCTTCGAAAGGCTTCATGGCCAGAAGTTTCTCCAGGTATTCAAATAACACCTTTATGAAGAAATTTAAAAATAAGCATATTAAAAACACCAACAACACCTATACTTCTGTTTTTGTCTGGCCTACTAGGCCCTACCTTCCTTACCAGCATCTGCCCCCCGTCCAGCCAGCCAGAGCCAGGGACTCGGGTCTGTGGCAGGAGCACCAGAAGCTCCCCTAACCGCTCTACACGCCACCCCGACCCCCACCCCCACCCCCAGCACAGAGGAGAAGAGAGTCGTGAAAACCCACCTTCAAGAAACTTGTCTTGGATTTCTGTTTTTGGCCTGCATTCATATTCTAACTTTGTCCCCTTTATTTAACACTCGATTTTTCTGCTTTATTCAATACTACTAAACTATTATGGACAAAGGTGTCGACTAGGCCCTATGAGTTATTAAAAAATTCAGTGCCCTAGGAACTCACTAACTGATGTTTCTGAAAAGTTAAATAAAAATGCATCTTTTTTCACATTGCTTAAACCTGATTTGGAGGCTGATTTATTAGAATGAACTAGAATTTGAAATTGACCATGAATCAAGCAAGCTCTTGAAAACCCAGATTGATTTTCTATAAAGAAAGAGAAATTTTGGCACTATAAGGCCCACTGAACTAAACAAAATAAATCACATGTTGTCTGATTTTTATTCATTTAAACATAGAAAAATGTTACCAAAATTTAAAAAGGGAGAAGCAATCTGGAAACAGGAAAATGTGAAGAGAACAAAAATGATGGGGGGTGGTGAAGGACGCATAGAGCTTTCAGGATTTTAAATTCTCCTGCTTTGGATTGAGGTCTATTGGCATACAAAGAAATCCTACCTAAATTAAAGTAGGCCAATTTAACAACAAAGAAAAAGATAATTATCATGCCTAATGATTAAAATCCCCAATAGATTGTAAATCCCTTCACCCTGAAATGTTTTCCCAAGGTGTCCAAGCCTGACCCAATGCAGCCAGGCCATGGGTAGTGCTGCCCTCCCCTTCCACATCACATCTGGGTTCCCACCTGCTCCCTACTGCGCTGGGTTCCTTGTCACTGAGGCGGATAACAGCTGTCAGATGTGACATGATCTGTTTCACCTCAGTTTTCTGGGCTCTTCCATTCTCCCTTGCGATGAGCAATGGGCTCTATGTACTGATTCCAATTCACAAAGAAAGGGACTGCCTGTGTTTCCAGACTGGGACTGACCTCAAGAGTGTTTACTCCCGAGGCCGCGCGGGCAGGAGTCCAGCCCCCTTCTACTGCTTGTTTGTGTGGGACAGAGATAGTCCAGAACGTCCTCTGTCGACAAGGACACTACTCATGCCTTTCATCTCCCTGATGTAAATTCTGCCAATTTAGTGATCACTGTTATGAGTTGGTACTGAGCACTCCTACACTTTTGGGTTACCAGCCCCTTATTCTCTTGTGCCTTTTCTCACAGAACATTTTTTAAATCCGTGATCCATCTATTTCCCCTCCTTTCTATATCTGTAGCAAGACCAAATGTGAGCTTGTACTTTTGAAGTGATGTTAGAAAGAATCACAAGTCTCATTTACTCACTTGTGACTTCAACACACACGCACACACACACAGTGAAAAGGAGCCAGATGTACCTAGCATTTATCTCTCTGGAGTTGACGGGCTTCAGTGATGATCTTAGCATGATCACATCTTATAAATAACACATTACCTCTGCCATTAGACACTGCAGCTTAGTGATTTATTATCTAGCACTGCCGTTCTCACCTGTTATTCTTCCCTCTTTCACGTTCCTGTCCATGAGGAGATTTCATTTTTAAAACATGGATAAAATTGATGCATAAAATTAAGAGCAACACTTTCATTTTCTCTTTTATGAGCAGGCTAGAGGTATGCAAATGCCTGCGGCCTGATGACTTTGAATTTAGAGCGAGGCATCACAAGACCTGGAGAGGGAAGGATGCAGCGTAGCACGGTGCCAGGAGCTGCAGTTTCTGCTCTGCGGCCTGAAGACTGCTGAGCCGGGCTCTGCACACCTGCTCCCTGGGCCTGAGCAGGAGGTACAGGTCAAGAGGTTAGACACGGGACGTTTTGCCAAGGAATAAATGCAGGCCGATCACCCTCTCACCTTCAGCTGCGTAGCACAGAAAGGGAAGAGGGAGAAGTGGATTCTCCCAATGGCAGAATTGGTTCTTTGATATGTCGGCAACAGAGAGCTGTTTAACCAAGTCGTGGTCTATCCACCTGATGGGCTGTTATGCAGGCTTTTAAAGGGAAAGTTTGAAGACTATCAAGTGACCTGGAAAATGTTAGGATAAAATTATAGTCTAAGTGTCAGAATGCCCAGTTTCATCAACACTATGATTATCGCAGGAAGACGGAAGGCATTTGGAACCAGAAAAAGAGAATATAGGTGATTTTAATATGCATGGAACTGGGAATTTTTTCCTTTTTATATATTTATAATATTTTTTACAGGACAATTGCATTGCTTTTTAAAATGCAGCCTAGACATAAATGATTTTGAGCCCAGTCTTTAGTGGTTGTATCATTAAATATTTATGTTGTTAAAGCCATGTATTTGATAGGAGATCACTCCCTGTTTCTCCATTTCTTTTAAATCCCCAGAACCTGTGAGCAAGATGAGTTTATAAAGTATCATAACTTTACAGAATTTATAATAGAATCTTTGAAGTACAAGCATAACAGATTAGAACTAATATATACAAAGTTCTCATTAAAACAAAAAAGGCCTTTCATGTTTCTCTAAATAGTATTGATTTGACATAAATTTTTTTTTTTAGAATATCTTCAGATTTACAGAAACATTAGGAAGATATTATAGAGCGTTCTGCTGTATCCTGTAATTGGTTTTCCATTCCTAACACCTTACGTTATTATGCTTTATTTGTTACAACTATTAAACCAATATTGATACTTTATTAACTAAAGCCCAAACTTTATTCGTAGTTTTAAATTTTCACCTAGTGCCCTCTTTCTGTCCCAGGATGCCATCCAAGACACCACAGGACATTGACTTGTTCTTAGGCTCTCACGGCTATGACTTTCTTGCGTGTGCTAACTTGGCTGTGGTGAGTGCTGGTCAGGTGTGTTCTAGAATGCTCCTCAGTAGTGATCTTTCTGGGGTTATGGCTTTAAAAAAAACACAGAAGGTCCATTTTCACCATTTCGTATCAAGGGTGCATACCATCAGCATGACTTACACTGCTGGTCTTTGCCATGACCAACTGGCTGACATAGTGAAAGACCTTTTTTATTAAATGCATTTCACAACTTGACTACCTGCCAGAAAAAAACTTGGTAAAAATGCACAAACAATAGACTGACTAAAAACAAAAAAAGCCAAGACAAAACATGGTAAGACTCTAACCTGTGACTCTCAGAATTTATTAAGTAAGAATACATCACTCTTTACACGGGTCTTCCTGTTCTCCTCCTCACACACCCCCTGCCCCAGCCCTCCCTGCCTAGACACCTATGTCTGCTTTCATTTGTAGATTAGCGAGATGTTTATACTTATATCATTTCAGAGACTAAAATGTCTCCACAGCCGTTTAATGCTCTGATGTTAAATTTTGCCCTGCGAAGACGCATGCCCAGTTTTTATCTAAAGGTGGAGATTATGCAAGAAAAGACATCTCTCCTTCCTACTGACAGAATAAATAAATTTCACAGAGTTGTCAAGTCAAAAATGTGCTCTCAGTGATGAGTGCCAACTGTGGGAATCTCTGCAGGTCTGGCGAGGGGGATGAAATTTGCAGTGAAGAGAGGCACTACGGAGCCAGTGCTTTTAAGCAGCCTCTCCAGTATTGTTATTTCTTTCTAAGATCTGGTCCATTGAGCTCACAATAAAAATGTTCAATAAATAACTCAATATTTTAATAATTGTTATTTCTCCCTACTATCTGATCCATTGAGACTTCTTAAAAAATGTTAAATAACCAAATATTTTAATAAAGAGCAGAATATTTTAATAACAAACAGATATTAAAAATGAAGTGTCCTGGAGATATCAGTCCTTGTCAGCCCCACTGCAGGCCTTTCTAAGGAATGTGCTTCACTCGAGCCTTTGCTTTATAAAGCCTTAGCTCATTTCATGAGCTGGGCCTCACACACTGAGATTGGACCAGCTGGACCCAAGGACGCCACTTCACAGACTACTCATCACTGAGGCTGACATGCTAAGTCTTTGTCTTGCAAAATTGGAATAAGAAACAAGGGAGTTGCCAAGAAGCAATTTTACTAGTGCTGTCAAATTGCCACAGGGTTGAGTAAACCAAAGCCACATGCAAGGTGAAGTCACAAGGTGGCATGGAAAAGAGAGAAAAGCTGTCAGGGAAAGAGTGTCCCTGAGAGAGACTGAGGCAGAGAGGCCACGGAGGGGACAAGAAAGAGACCAAGGGAGAGACACTAGGGCCTTAAACTAGGTAACATCTAGGGCCTTATTATCTCTGATTCATTCTGGTTTTGTTTTTTTTTTCTTATAAAGTAAAGTTTATTTAGAAAGTCACAGAGGTAGAGGTGGCCGTAGAAGAAATGGATTCTGGAAATAAGTTACAGAAGCAAAAGATGGTCCTTTGTTGCTTAGGGGAAAGAGAGCGGCAAGGAAAACGCACAGGGGTAAAGGGGTAAAGGGGTGGGGATGGGCGGAGGTGCGCCCCCCAGGGAGAGCAGAGCCTCTGATTCACTCTGACCTGTGTGGATACGTTCACATAACGCCTGTCCCTCTTCCCTGACGTCAAGCCTTTATTCCTTTAGGAGTCAAAGAACACTACGTAGAACAGTCATGTTCCATAGGCCCCTGGCCCACTTACAAACTGTTATATTTTTCAAACTTGAATAATTGTTCTTTTTTTTTTTATGGAAGAACTTTTTTTTTTTTTTTTAAGATTTTATTTATTTTCAGAGAGAGGAGATGGGAGGGAGAAAGAGCAATGTATGGTTGCCTCTCACATGGCCCTCACCGGAGACCTGGCCCACAACCCAGGCATGTGCCCCGACTGGGAATCGAACCGGGACCCTCTGGTTCCCAGCCTGAGCTCAATCCACTGAGCTACACCAGCCGGGCTTGAATAATTGTTCTTGCAAAAAACATTTTTAATGTATTATGACTATGTATCGTCTGGTCAAAGTTCCCAGTTGATCGTTTCCCAAGAAGTTTTTATATGTAGTTCAAGAAATAGAAAGAAGATGAAGACCATACAGGGGTCTCATGGTGCAGGAAAGAGGAAGAAGATGAAGACCATACAGGGAACCACCCTCGCCTTTCTCAAGGCCAGGCTGGCGCTCTTTCCCCAGGTCATGACCACACTCCGCTTCCTCCTTCTGGATGGATCCCATATGTATCAGATACATAGGATGGATCCCTCTGAAGTCCATCCTATGTATCTGATGATGCATCAGTGTGTGTTTTCCTGGAAATTCCTGGGCTGCCATCCTTACTCATGCACAGGCATGCATCTTCCCCATCACGGGCGAGGCTTTTATAAGAGCAATTATGTTACATGCTTGTTGCACAATACTAACACTGTATCTGTTATTTTATGACGGTGCAAAAACATGACCGAAGAGTTTAAAACATGCCACAGGTAGAATGTTAATGCATAGCGATGGATTCATAAAACATTAATTAAAAAGTAATTGCTATTCAGAATAACAGAATCTTTAAAAATAAATGTTTGAATACTTATGCTACTCTTGAGCATAGCCTCTGCTTCTTATCCATGTTGCATTTGTTGATACTTCCTCGGTATTCGACTTTCTAATTAGGGGAAAAAATAAAAACCAACTAATTTAGAAGTATAATTGTGAGTCTTCAATGAAGTTTTAAAAGCCACTATTCTTTTCTTGTAATGGATAAAGTTTGGCATTTTTTATGCTTTATGAGTGTGCTGAGTATAAAATTTGAAAATATTTAATTAGGTCATACTTTTTCCTGAAAACTAGAGTTGTATAATTGCGTTACATTAGATTTATATAGTTGTATCAATGGTATAATTGAATAGAATTAGAGTTTTTCTTGAGATCAACATACCAGCAAATAATGGCTAAGTGTCGTTGGTATTGAAATGGATTTTTAATTCAATTTTGCTTTTTAAGTAAAACCTAACCAAAAACTAGACCAAGATGACAAGCAGATGGAGTGAGAAACTGGTAAAACTAGATTATCGAGTTGAATTTCTTTTCAACTCAATAGCTGAGTTTCTCTTAAACCTGAAACAAACTTTACATTTTAATTACTAAAATCTAAGAGAGTATTAGTACAAGTAAAAGAACACAACATGTCCAAGTTTCCCTGGGATGATGCCGGGATGGCTTGCAGTGTTGAGTGGAGCACCCCCACGGCAGTGCACACGGATTAAGCAATGATGGAGGAGGAGGCTGGCAGCAAAGGAAGGTAGTCGGCTTGGGTGTGTGAACCTTGCAAACCATGAAAGCCCAGAGTCACTATGTATTCACTGCTTTCATTATGTATCCAATGGCTGCATTATAGAGGGGTTGTGGACATTTAACTTGAGTTATTCTTTGACCCAATAACAGCTCAAACTCCCTTCGTCTAGAACTTGTCATACCTCAGTTCTACATTTGCTTTGTTAAACAAAGATTGACATATACTCTATTTATAGGGGGCACACATAAGTCCAGCTGTTTAAACTGGTGGAATCATACCTGCTGAGCACTGAAGTACTAAATATACAGACCCAGGCCCTATAGTCCTTTTCTTACATTTGCAGGGTCTGGACAAAGCAGTGGCTGCTGCAGTGTGGTTGGTAGGGTAACAATATGGGTGTGATAATTTATAGTTTTAATTTGAACATTTCACCTAAAAGGTCACAGGGTGTGCTTGAATGTGATATTGTTATGTTACAGAATGACATGCTTATGGTTTTGTAATAAAAGATTTTGTAGTGAAGCATGGGTGTTATTTGTGCCAGACCTTGTATATAAACCTTGTTTTGCCCACCGCTGTATATATAATTGTCTATAATCATATTACCAAAACAAAACTGTCCTCAGCTGTGATTTGTAGGCATCTATCTGTGCCATTCTCTTGGGTGTGCTCATGGGTTAAAAGCAGCTCTTTTCCTTTCCTTTCCTTGGAAGCTGCCCACGATGCCCGAGATAGTGCTGTGCCCACAGGGATGGTTCAGTGAACACCGTGGTCCCTAAGAGACAGTTAAACTGTCTCTACCTTTTTAAGAATATGGGAGGAATAATAATTTTCTTTTATTTGTTTAAAATCAAGAGGTTCATGGTTTCTGTCTCTACTTTGTGTAAGATGTGTTATTTATGATGCTCACATCAGGAGATCCTTTTTTATTTTCCTCATTTCATCCTTCTAGCTATTCCGTCACATTGTAAAAGTGATGAGAATCATTATGAATATTTCTGTGGAAAACAGGATACAAAGACTTGCAAAACTTCACTTGTGCACTGATGGCATTTGCATTTTTTTCTTTAATGCTTCTTAGACGTTTCGAGTAAAGTAGCTCCCAGTGACAGAAGGCCATGAACACAAACCAAGAAACTCCCAGTCTTCTGCTAGACCTTGAAGCAAGCCGCTAGAAGCACAACATTTCTTCGATGGTTCTTGTTTTAGCTTACTCACTTTTCTCTCTGCTTTATGATATATATTCACATTTGATTTAATATAATTACCTCTAAATCTTCATATAAACGTGGGCCCTCCCAAGAGACAGGTCTTGTACTTCTGTGGGCAGGCTACGTCCACGTGGATGATGTGTGTTCTCTCGTTTGAGAAAGATGAGCTAAGACCATCAGAAAATAGACTCTTCCGCTATGTTTGAAAGAACAAGCTACCTCACCTGTGATTTCAGGCAGTAATTACATGTGATTTAAATATACAAGGAGAATTACCAAGTTTTTGGCATACTATACTGAAAACTTCTGACTGAATTTTTGTTACGAAATATGACATGGTTTGTTTTTGTAAGCTTTGCCTACATGCTATTTAGAAATAATAATAATAATTTAAAACATCATCATAAAGATAGTCCTGTGAGTGGCAAAAGGCAGGCTCTGGGGTCAGTTTTTGTTCCTGGCTTTACCGTTCACCTACTGTGTGACCTGCACATGTCATTTCACCTTCTGTGCTCAATTTCCTCATCTATAAAACAGGAACAAGGGTACCACTTATAAGTCAGGTTTCAATGATTATTAAATTAGTAAACGTGTGTAGAGCACTTTGGACATTGTCTAGTGTTACAAAGCTATTGGATAAAAATTTACATATGTAAGTAAAGTTGATCATATATTTAAATGTATCTTATTAGAGGACCTGTGTCAATGCAGGGTTAATTAAAGAACTTGGTTATTAAAGGACTTGGAGGGTGGAACTCAGACCTTGCACCCCTGCGTGAGTTAGAACACGAAAAACTGCCCTGTCTCCCGCCCTCCCCATCAAACTGTGACAGCAGTTTACAGGCTGCTATCTCCCTTAACTCTGTCCCAAAAGATAAGCCACGAAGCCACTGGGAAGAGGTCATCCATCCTGACATCACATGATACATTTATCCTTTAGAAACTCGCTTCTCCGCCTGAGGTGGAAGTGTGCTGGGCAGCGCTGTCAGGAAACACAGCTGAACAGGCTGTGTCTTTCCGGTGCTGCCTTGTCTCTGCAGATTATTTTTCTAGGGTATATGAGGGTTTTTTTGTTTGTTCCCACATGTGGACTGGGAAACTTTAACCTTTTCAAAAAGACAATGATGAAGATGCTTGTTGACATTGACCTCAGAGACCACCTTTCAATGGAACCACTGGCCATTGATTGTTTTTCCATCACCTTGGTCCTTCATTATCTTCTGGTGATGTGGATATTTTCCACGGTATGGATAGCCTAGCAACCAGTCTTTGGGAGCCCCTGTTTACACTGTTTTCAAGAAGCCCAGTTTTCAGCTGAATCAGCTCCCACTGCAGCACTGAGATAATATTTCAGAGTGAAAAGATCCTCACTATGGTTGTAAGAATCTGCGACAGAAATAGTTTTTATGCATAAGAGCAAAATGTAGATATTGTGTACATAAAAGGACAATGAGAACAAAGCTCTCTTGTTGATGTTTACACATTTGAACATCTTAAAAAAGAGAAGAAACATGAATATTCAGAGTTCAAGGAGCCCAGTGATAGAAGACTGGGATTCCCGCAGGTTGAATACCTGGCTGAGGGATGGAAACTGCGACCCCCCACCCCCAGAGAGGCCTTCTCTGAAGATGCTTGAAGCCCTTGCTCTTCCCCTTGAGCCCAGACAGATAGGGGCATAACAAGGAATTTACAAAATGGTAGCTGAATGACCCACCTGTTAAAAAGAATGATGGATGTGCAGTCTTTTACTGCAGAGGATCAATGGCTATTAACATTATTGAACACATGAATTTGTATTGAGCTGCCTGAAGTGATATGTTTGTATTGTAAAAAGTTAAGGTACACTGAGGGCAGAGAGTGAGAAGGGCATTATCGAAAAGGGATTGAAGAGGCAAGTATTTCAACAGAGTGTTGAAACCAGTATGTGATAATAAGTAAAAGTATGGGCTTCATTCCCAGAGAGACCAGGGTTGAAATTCCAGCTCTGCTACTTAATGGGTAAGAATTTTCTAGCTTCTTCCCATATTGGTGTTCTTCTGTATAAAATGAGGAACTTTATACAGCTGTTGTAATGTTTTAAAACATAATGTATGCAAGGTTCCTGCATGTTAGATTTTAAATAAATGATGGCCATTATTTAAGTGTTAATTAAAAAGGATTAAAGAATAATACACTTTGTGATTTGATTTAGTAGCTGGAGATGTAGGTTACATTTGGTACAACTCTCCTGAGTCAATTAATTAAGTACTTCTAAAACCTTTACCATGTACCGTATCCTTTGCTAGGTGTTGCGGCAGAAATAAGAAAAGCCGCAACTGGCAAAGTTAAAACGTGTTGCCAGTGTTCTCGTGGGATTGTATCTGATAGATTTTCGTGATTATAGTTCCCAACAGGTGGAGGACAATTATTCAATCCTTAAATGAATTGATAATTTATGGTGTGCTTTCTGCTCTGGAAGAAAACGTAGCTCAGGAGACAGAGACACGTGTTCACAAGTAACCGTAGGGAGAAGCACAGGGAAGGACATTGTACCTTGTCTCCAAGATTTCGCCCAAAATGTTGCTTTAAAAGCCTCGCCCAGTGGGGTGATGATGCTTATGAACCCTTATGGGAGGGACTGATAATATATCGAGTCAACATATCCTTATTCATTAATGTGTGTTATATCCTAAGACCAGGGCTAGGGAAAAGAGACACAGAAATGAATAATGCTTAATTGGGGCTCCTGAGAACACACAGGGTACTACAGCTGACATGTTTTTGTATCATTCCATCGGGTTAGACCTAAGCCTTACTGGATAGGGGCTTGTT
This sequence comes from Micronycteris hirsuta, assembly GCA_004026765.1. Taxonomy (NCBI): domain Eukaryota; kingdom Metazoa; phylum Chordata; class Mammalia; order Chiroptera; family Phyllostomidae; genus Micronycteris; species Micronycteris hirsuta. The sequence continues at coordinate 78,835 of PVJI01000012.1, forward strand.
TTGCATTTTACTAAGTGTGAACAAAAGCATGTCATATGCCATAGTATGCTTAATGAGTGTGCTTGATAAAAGCTAATTTGCAGAATGTACCATATCAGGATACTACTCAGAGAAAAGTATGCTGATGGAGTTGCATTTAATAACATGGAAATTACATCTTTTCACATTTTTTAGTAAACTCTACATATTCAACATTAAATTTTTTTAAAAAAGACGCTTTTTATCTTGCCCTAAGAATTTTTTTCTTTTCTTATTCGCTACTATCACAACCCATTCACCACGACTTGGAACTCATCCATCCAGCATCTTCCTTTTGGTCATTTCGTTGGCCTCCAGCACTGTCAGCACAAGTTTACGGTAACGGCAAACAGAAGAGAAGCCCGAATCAGCGATTGGTCATGTTTATCGGCTCTTTTCTTCAAAGGTTATACCAGGGCAGAAAAGTGAAATTGTTAGTCTGATTGTACTTTGAGTAACCAGAATTTGACCTTTCTCGGTTATTTGGTGATCTATCTATTCCCACTGTAGACTACATGACGCCAGCAGTGACCACAAACCTAAGCTGATCCTGCATCTCGTCCTCCCTGAACTCAGTCGTTATTATCTCAGGGATCAGAATATGACCCAGTTAAAGCCAGTGAGACGTTTCTAGATCTTCTAGGAAAGGCATCCTAGGCCCTCTGTACTGGATGCGGATCTAAAAGAACGAAGCACGATGTTCTGCTGCTGCTGCTTCACAGTTTAGCTGCCGTTGCAGTAATGCGGCTGAAGGCCGAGTGGGAGTTTTCATGGTGTCAGTTCGGGCCTCCGAGCAGACACGCTGAAGATATCCCTTATTTCTAAAATTTGTAATCATAACTTTTTTTTTTGCTTACGCCATTTTAGCTGATATTTTGTGTTACTTTCAACCAAGAGTCTCTGTACATATTGATTTTTCAGAATGGTTCCAATTTTAGATAATTTTCCTCTTTTCAATTAAGACAATTAGTTCAGCATTAGTTAACCATAAACTCTGTATACCTTAACTGTCAGGATTTTCATAGAAAAGACTTTGCAACAAAAGTCTCACACCTCTTTGCATAGTGTTTTCCTCTTTTGGTATGAAAAAGAGTGTTTGTTTATCTGTAGATATCAAAGATAGTTTTACATTCTTGTATTTTCTTTAAGTTGGAATTATTAAAGTAAAACATTCAAGAAAAACAAAACCACCAGATAAGAACTCCCTAAATTTCTCCCTACCAAACAACTAACCAAATCACATTTGTATGTATTTCCTCTGTTTTTTCTGTTAAGAGGCACAGTCCCTCTTATGGAAAGCCAACCCCTAGCTCGTACTTTCTTTCCTTTAACAAAAGATTACACAATTTACTCCCCCTTTTTCTCAATTTTGTTTAGTCTTTTTCCCCTAAAAAAAGAGAAAAATTTTAAAAAAGACATCAGGAAAGACTATATCCATATTTAATCAGCGAATGAATTGATTAATAAATAATAAAACATCTCTTTGAGCTTCATTTACCCTCATTATCCTTCTCTTCAAGTGAAACTTCTCAAAGGAATTATCTTCACTTACCATCTCCATGTTTTAATTTTTAATCCAAGCCGACTTCTACTCCCTTTTTTCCACCAAATTCTTCTCATCAAAGTCATTAATAATCTCACTGTCAAGAAATCTTATGATCATTTTTTTAGTTCTAGTCTTTCTGTCTTTTCAGCAGCATTGACTTTTGGATACTCATTCCTTTTGAAATACCCTATGCCCATAAATTCCACATCACACGTATTTGACTTTTCTCGAACATATTTGACCACTTTTCCATTTTCCTTTCCAGGATGGTTTTTCTCTACATAGACATCAAATATCAGAATTCTTTAAAGTTTATATCTATAATATATGTATCTCACTATACTCTTTCCCTTGGCAAACTCATATAAATCCATTGTTTCAATTACCCCTACGCAGTGTAGGGAAAATGTAGGTTTACAATTGTGAGTACATGAAACAAGAGTTTTTCTTTGAATTATTATTTATTAACTATTGCATTATTTTCTATATGAACAACTGTAAACCTACTTTTGTCCCACCCTGTATGTGGATGACTCTAAATCTCTTTTTCTATTCTTTTCACCTTCTCATACATCCAGCTACACCTCTGACTTTGCTCCTTGAATATTTCAACTTGACCTAAACACAGCTCACTCTTTTTTTAATTCTTCCACAAAACCTGATTCTCCCCAATGTTCCCTATATCAGTGGACATTGCAATCATTGTCTTTGGTAATGCCATCTACCATGACCCCCTTATTCAATTGTATGATTGTTCTGTCAGTTTCTCAGAGCGAGGTGTTGAAATCTCTAACTATAGTTGTAGATTTTTCTATTTCTCCTTTCAGTTCTGCCACTTTTAACTTTGCATATTTTGCCACTCTGTCATTTGGTGTGTACACGTTGAAGATTGCTGTGTCTTCCTGATGGGTTGACTCTTTCATCATGATTTAATGTCTCTCTCTTTCCAACCTTGATAAGTTTCCTTTCTTTGAAGTTTAGTCTATTGATATTAATCTATCACTCTATTTTTGAAATTTATTTATTTTTAGAGAGAGGGAAATGGGGGGAAAAGAAAGAGAGAGGAACATCAATGTGTGAGAGAAACATCGGTCAGCTGCTTCTTGCATGTGGTCTACAACCCAGGCATGTGCCCTGACCAGGAATCAAACTGGCAACCTTTGCTTTGTAGGACAGCACTCAACCAACTGAAACATGCTGGTCAGGGTTATCACTCTTTTGTATTTTTTGATTAATGTTTTCATGGTATAACTTTTTTTCATGATTTTATTCTCAGACTTCCTGTCTCATTGTATTGAAATGACTTTTTTGTAGATAGCACATCATTTTTTAAAATATCCATTCTGTCAGTCTCTGTCTTTTACCTGGTGTATCTAGACAATTTACATTTATTTCTTTTTTTTAAATTACTTTATTGTTGTTCAATTACAGTCATCTGTATCCTCTCCCCTCCCCCCACCCCCTCCAAACCCACTCCCTCCCCTGCCTCCATCCTCCCCCTTGGTTCTGTCCATGTGTCCTCTATAGTGGTTCCTGAAAACCCTTCTCCCCATAGCCCCAGCCTCGCTCCCCTCTGGCTATTGTTAGATTGTTCTTAATTTCAATGTCTCTGGTTATATTTTTCTTGCTTTTTTCTTTTATTGATTATGTTCCAGTTAAAGGTGAGATCATATGGTATTTGTCCCTCACTGTCTGGCTTATTTTGCTTAGCATAATGCTCTCCAGTTCCATCCATGTTGTTGCAAAGGGTATAAGCCCCTTCTTTCTCTCTGCTCCATAGAATTCCATTGTGTAAATGTACCATAGTTTCTTGATCCACTCATTTGCTGATTTGCTTAGGTTGCTTCCAGCACTTGGCTATTGTAAATTGTTATGCTATGAACATTGGATTGCATAGGTTCCTTTGGATTGGTGTTTCAGGGCTCTTAGGGTATAATCCCAGCAGTAGAATTGCTGGGTCAAAAGACAGTCCCATTTTTAGTTTTCTGATGAAATTCCATACTGTTTTCCACAGTGGCTTTACCAGTCTGCATTCCCACCAACAGTGCACTAGGGTTCCCTTTATTCCGCATCCTCTCCAACATTTATCTATTACTTTGTTTATGATGGCCATTCTGACTGGTGTGAGGTGGTATCTCATTGTGGTTTTAATTTGCATCTCTCTGAGGGCTAATGATGCTGAGCATTGTTTCATATGTCTCTGGGCCCTCTATATATCCTCCTTGGAGAAGTGTCTGTTTAAGTCTTTTGCCCATTTTTTAATTGGGTTTTTAAGACAATTTACATTTAATGTAGCTACTGATAGGCTAGGGTTTATATCTTCCATTTTATCTTTTGTTTTGTTTCCTCTGTTTTTTGTTTCCTGTTTATTTTTCCTGCCTTCCTGTGAGTTACTGGAATGTATTTTCATACTCCATCTTGATTTATCAATGGCATTTTGAGTGTTTTGTATAGATTTTCTTTTAATTCTTGCTCTAAGTATTTCACAGTATATAATTCGTCACAATCTATTGATATCATTTGCCCAGTTTGAATGGAATATAAGAATCATACCTCCTTTTAGGTCTCTTTTCATTCCCCATTTATATTAATCCATTTCAGTCAAGTTTAGGGTCAGGGTCATACTGTCCCAAAGGACTATATATTAGATTAGGATGCTGGGCATCCTATCATTCTTGCCCCCTTTCAGTGGATAATTAGTGAAAAATAGTGGCAGTTGTTGCCCAGGACAACCTGACATCACGTGATTCTAAATAATGTGGAGGCAACACCAACCTGCTCAGAGGGGACACTGTTCTAGGACAAAACCATTACAAAAAGCTGTTTTTCCATTTTGAAGATAGAAATAATTAGTTATACCAGTTATAATAGTAATGTTATAATAGTTAATAAAAACAAATACTTGGTTTGAAAGTTTCCAAGATAAATTTGTTTTCCAAAGAGCTTCAAGTGTTTTTTAGATATTTCTAAAATCCCCCAAATCACACAAATCTAGTGAAATTTGTGTAAGGTCAAGGGATATACTAGTAAGAAAGAAGAAAAAAAAAACAGGAAAAGGAAAGAAGAGGAATAGAAAAGGGATAGAGGTGAGGGTTGGGAAGAAAAGTTTTTTGGTAAATGTCCAAAGTGCTAAAACTTTTATCTGGGTCTTTCAAAACTGACTCAAATGAATGGCCTTTTCCTCTCTCTCTCTCTCTCTTGTTCTCTCTGTTTCTCTCTCCCTCTTTCAATCTCTCTCTGACTAGCTAGTGGGCATGTTGAGGATTTAAGAATGATTATATCCTAAATCTTCCCTGACAAGGAAGCTTCTGGAGAATGTGAAAATCAAGGCCTTGAGACAGAGCAGACAGTCTCTCTTCAGTGTCTCCCATGAATGCTATTTCTACAGGTCAGTGCAGAAAACCTCAGTGCCTGAATGGGATGGAAAAAAATGGTCTAAATCCTTTAATCTATTCCTAGTAGATCACTATCATTATCTGCAATCAGTTCTATGTATAATTAGAGGGCTTATTTTTGCATTACAAAAACTATCCTTAATTATGTGTTATTTGCAAATTGCTGCAGATCTGTTGTACATTCATCTTTGTGATGAAATGAGGGTCCTGCTCCGGACTGTAGTAATATCATTTCTACACTCTTTCTCTCCTCCCCAAATCCTCAAATTTAGTGACAGATCATGTGCAAAATATTTTCTAAAAGCATTCACCTGTCTTCCCAGCCTTCACACAACACGTTGTGTCAAAGCACACGTTCATCACTTGCCTGTCCTCCAGCAGCAGGGAAAGGAGATGTTAAGTCACGCTCGGCAAAAGCAACCACTGGAACAGGCTTCTGCACAAATGCTGCCTTTGCTACCTTAAGGTTCTGACACAGACACTTACTATCAGCGTTTTCTTGTTCTTTGTTTAGAAATGTTCAGCAAAGCTATAATAAAGGATACCCTTTCGGGGTAGACCACCTTCTAAGAAAGAGATTCTTCTACGCTAAACAAATTGGTCAAGACTATCCTGTAACTGGGTACAGACAGGATAATGGAATGAAGTTCCATGTTTCTTCAAACTTTTAGCACACTTAGGGTTTCATGGACCCACAAGGAGAAAGAAAATTTCTTTGAACCAGAACAAACATTTTAGAAAGCCAAAATATATACAATTGCAGCAAATAAGTCCACAATCTTTAAAATTTATTTCAATAATTCACTAAATCATTGAGGATGAGTTGTACAAAAATGATCAGAATATAAATCCCTATTCTGATACTTGTTTTCATTAGAATTAGATGGCTCAACATCAACAAAAAGCAGTTCTTCACATTTGTATACAGTATTTTACATTTACCTGTAAAACACATTCATTAATTTTTTTAATATAGATTACATTGTCTTTAATTTATTTCTTTCCTTTTTGGCAATGTAAAAAAACCCAATATAGTAGAAATACTATGAAGAAATAATCCAGTATGCCATTAAATGATGACTTAGTAAAGTTGTCCTGAAAAATACCCAAGAATTATTAAGTTTCCATAGTCAATATTATTACCATAAGTATTTATTAAGATTTTCTCTGCATTTGTTTTCTCTCTATTGAGAAATCTAGCTCTCCTTAAAAATCCAGTTTGGGTTCAAATCCTTTCTAATCTCTTTTAACCCTCTACCTTCATCTGCCACTTGTATGTGGTATTCTCCAGAATTCAGTGTTTGGTCCATGTACATGACGCATTCCTGGGCATTGCCACCCCCTTTGCCACTATTAATTCCTTTCAACAAGTATTCCAGTAATGGGAGGCTGGAACAGCCTAATGGTGGAAACCACAGGCTCTCGCCATGAACGCAGGCTGTCTGACTTCAAATCTCATCTTTGCCACTCATAAGCCTTGCTGAGTTTTCAGTTTTTCAATCTGTAAAATGCTTGGAATAATAACACTTACTTGATAGAGATGTGAGGTTTGTATAAAATGCTTAGAACAGTTTGTTGCATTGCAAGTGGTCACTGTTGGTTGTTACTGTCTTTATGTCAGTGATCACATATCTGTACTTCTAAACTATTACCAAAACTCTAAATTTGAAAAAAATGCTTTTAAAAAATTTGTCCTTATTACCCTATACTGGAAACACCTGGGATGCATATTCAACATGCAGGTTCCTAGATCTTGTCCAATATTTCATGAATTAGAATGCCTGAGGATAAGATATAGGAATTTGTATTTTAACAAATGTCCTCGACAACCTCTTTTTCCTTTTTACTGAAGTTTTTCAGGTGACACTGGTAAACAAAATTATACAGGTTTCTGGTACACAACTCTACAACACATCATCTTTACATTGTATTGTCAATCGGATACAAAATAAAACCTGTGTCCATTTTTGTAGGTTTACATTTATTGCCTCTGAGTCATCTCTGCTGGGCTGACAACCTCCCAGCATCGAGAGCTGAACTTGTCCCAAACATACCCTCTCTCTCTACATTCCTATTGTTATTGACTTTATTCATTCATCCAACAGCTAGTTACTGAGCAACTACTATATGGCAGGCAAGAGATAGAGCCAGGTATGTGTTGAGATAGCGATTTAGTATAGCTCAGGTGCTTATCACCTCTCTCCTGGATTATAATAACTGCCTGCTAACTGGTTCTTTGCATCTTCAGCCTTCAGGGCTTTTCAAATAATCTTTCATACTGCTAACTATGAAATACAGTCTTGTGTTTAAAGCTCTGTCACTTCTAACGTCAGGTTAACTCCACAGCGTCAGAAACATTTGCCACGGATGTGCCGACACCTCTCCCCCACTTCATGTTAACTCTCTGCACCGAAGCCTTCTGCTCCAAGGATACTAAGATGTTTGTAGGCCCTTCTCCCACACCATGACTGTGTCAGTTAAACATACATATATTCATCTTCTTTCCAAGTGTCTGTGCAGGGCTTTTTGGTAAGAGATGAGAGCATAGATAAAGGGCTTTTAACCTAGCCTTCTGCTTCACACTTCATTGCCTTTCCTGATAGTGTTCTTTCCTGCAACCTCTGCCATTCCACTGTCCCCCTCACCTCAGTTCCTTCTTTCCCTATTTTTCTTTTTCACCCTTCAAGATTCATTCTTTTTAGTTGATCCCTACAACTTCAAGCCAGACTGGCCTAAGGGACCTCCTCCGGTATTTCAAAGAATCCTAAGTGTGATGTTCACTATATTGGGCCAAACTTATCTATTTATGTGTCCATCTTTCTGGCCAGACTAAAACTCCATGAGAGCAGAAGTCTTTATCATCTTTGAATTTCTGGCCGTTCAGTGTCAAGGCAACCGTGGGAATAGAGGTGCCCTCCCAGCCTGACCCTCTCTCTTTCTCTTCTTACCCCCAGTTTCCTCAGTCCTTATGGAAGCACATCCAAACTCTGTCCAAAACCTGTCCTCCTTCGACTTGCTCTGCAAACAGTCACCTCTCGGTTGTCCTTTGGACCTAAGAACCAGCGTTCTAAAGATGCTTTCAATACCTTGGAAGGTAGACCTGGGAGAGGCTGCACCAACCTTGGGAGGAGGCAAGCTCGTTACGGCAAGGAATTCCAGGTTCCAAATAATCAGAGCATGGACTGCGTTGGGGGTGGGACTTGGGAAGACATGTTTCCCTTACTTTGTGGGGAGAGAAGAGGCTGGAGAAGGGTATTTCTAAAGCAAAGAGTGCAGGGGAGGGACCCTGGCTATTTGGGTCAAAGGCGGGACTGACCTGTGCTGGGCACAGAAAAGTGCTTGATACATAGCAAGGGCTAAACACATGTAGTCAAAATGGAACCTTGAGTAACATCTGACTCGGCATTTCCCAACCTGGCAATCCCAATGTCATGACAGACTCTCAACTGTGAGATGGGTGCCCAGCAAATTTGGACATTTTAAAAAACTATAGACAAATTACCACAAGTTCAGAGTTGCCCTTCTAATGCTGTCACACTCCCACTTGCAATCTGGGTCGCTTTATGGTGGGAAGGAAGGTGGTGTGAGCGGTGAGAGCTGCCGTGGGCCTCGCGCAGCCCACACAGCCACGCTGTCACTGCTCGGGAGCAGATGCCGCTGCGGACACTGGGGAGCTATACGCTGTTCTTTCACTTTTCCACAACTTTATTTTGGTGGGGGGCGCTTATCTAAAATTTTGGTTTTCACATCAACTAGACTGCTTAAAAAAATAAACGTCCTGAAAAATACTCATAGTTTAAAGTTTCAAGTACTCTAAACAAAGATTAATTGCTCTTAATTGGAAGTACACACAGTGACATGTCATGGACTTTGAAGTTTCAGTTGTAGAAATCACACAGAAGTTGAGTTTCCTTGAAAAAGTCACTTCAGCTTCCTGAGACTTAGTGTTCCCTTTAAAAAAAGGGAGTGGGGGCTGGTGAAACCCACCTCACAGATCTGGGGTGCAGTATAAAAGAGCCAGTATGTGCGTATTTCTTGACTCTGCCTGACATGGGCTCTGTCGGCATCTGAGGGGTGATATGTGATAGACCTTTATTGTCAACTGGTATCTATGTAAACAGGACATGGGAAGAGGAAGCAATAAAGCCAGAACACAGGCCAAACTAGGTGGAAAAATAGAGAGATGACCTGCCACAAACCCAAATCATGTTACAGACATTCTTTTGACCACTTCTGATAGGTAAAACAAAACAAAAGCCAAAACAACAGCTAGACTCTTCTTTGTTGCCTTTTTCAGAATTTTTTAGTTAATCGTAGAAGAAGCAGAAAGAGAGCCATTGCCCGCACCCAGGAGCAGGGCATGGGCAGGCGGGGAAGGAGCCGCTGCGGGCACAGCCACAGAGCACAGCCAGGCCAGGCTTTCCCGAGTGATGTCGGCAGCTGTCCCGGCACCACGGAGGCGGTTTCGAGTAGAGCCAGGCTAACCCTCCATTCATGCTCCAAGTCACATCTCCTAGGAGGGGGCTGTGTTTTCACCCAGGAGATCACGTAGACACACAACGCTGGGTTTCTGTGATTTTATGAGAACGTTTCTAGGGATTCATGGGCTGGCTTCGGTTAGAGAGGTGGGCATTGAGAAATAACTAGTTTCAGGGGACTGATCCTGGGCCCCAAGTACACTGCAATCTGGCTTCTGACTACCACAGCAAAACAAACACGTGAACAAACAAAAGCTTCACACAGCATAAATGAGTTAATTCTGTAGGTTCGCATAATGTATAATATCACCTAAGTTTTTTTATAAAAGAACTAATTCATACAGATATCTCTTATTTAAATTATGACTCAATATAGTTGCATATACTTTTAAGTAATAGAGTTGGTATTTGACCATAGGACAAGTATAAAGAATTTAGGTAGTTCCATATAATTTATTTTCTTATTAAAACAAAATTACAAAAAATACAGTTGAGCTGGGTCTCAGGAAGGTAGGGGGTTGGCCTGGCATTTGAAAGAGTAACTCAGGAAGGGCCAATATGGAGGACCCTATAGAATGAGAGGTCTGCTGCAAAGGAGCCCAGCAGTGAGCAGTGTCTGGGTCAAAATCAACCTGGAAGAAAGGAGAATTGAGGCTGCAAATAAGAGCCAAAATTCACTTCCAAGGTTAAAGGACTTGTTAAAACTAAGACCTGCAGGTAGAGGTGGAACTGAAGACTCTTCTGGGAGGCCGGGGGCGGGTGGAGCAGAGAAGCACAGGGTCAGCTAAGAGCGAACGTGCGTATCAGTTTGCAAAATTATTTATCCTTGAAATAGCTGTTGCTAAACTCGCCTGCCTCTATCTCTTGTGATATTAGCTCTCTGAAACTCACTTTTTTTTTGCTAATCTTCCTGAATCTTTTGGACATTGATAAGCAAAAATACCAGTCACCTCTGCAGACACTTTTCTCCTGCCCTTATAGGTCAACACACACTTTACAAAATGGTGTCCAAACAGAAACAATTTCAATTCTGGTGGATAAATATCAGACTGAAAGAGCAGTTAAAAACTGTTTTGTCCACTGATTTGGAAAATTCTTTACACCATCGGCAAACACAGTTTACACAGGAGTATAATATGTATGTGTCTTTTTAAGGACACAGAGCAGCTGCTTAGGAGGAAGAAAGAGGACATTTATTGGGCATGAGAACCCGGAGCTCGGCTATAGCGTTTCTCACCCTCACCAGCACCCATTCCCTGCTCAGAAAGCAGAGCTTACAAAATGCCAGCCCAGTCCAGCTACCAATTCCTACCCCCTTCTTTAAAATCCATGTCACATATATGCCTACTCTCCGACATAGCACATCATATTTTTAGTCAGTTGTTCCTTTTTTGTACCCCCAAACTTTGTCCTGCTGGAATGCCCACACATCAACACTCTTTGGTACCACATTAAGACATTTTTTCTTGAGATCCTATGATTTAAATCAGAGGAGTTTACAGAACTCCTGACCAATATATCTTTGAAATATGCTTCATTCCTTGTTGTGAACAGAATGATACTGAAAACAGAAAAAAAATACTTGGAAAAAGGAAAGTCTGCTGGGAAAAAAATGGCAACAGGATTTAGAAAATAAATAGCACTTAAGTATATATATACACACACACACATATAAGTAAATATATATATGTATACATATATACACACATATATGTATTTATATATACACACATACAAGAGCATAGCCCTTAAGATGAAATATTTAATCAATGTTGGAATGTCAAAATAGAAACAACTGACTAATAAAGTTGCCTTGATAATAAAATCTTGATTGAAGGAAAAAATGCAAATCAAATTTAGGTCACAAGCATATCAAAGGCATATTTACACAAAACAAGTAATGCGTGTTGACCTACAAAAAAATAGTGTAAACTGCAGTCATCATTTTAACTTATCATTCTGAGATAATACGCATTATCTTACTTCAAAAGTAAGGTAACTATTGAAGTGAACAGTAGAACCGACCTTTGCATATTGTGTCTTATATGTAGCACCGTTTCTATGTTCTGAATCTGTCAATATTTAACTTAAGACTGAAAACAACTATATCAGGTTGGCACTAGGCTGCAGCAAGTTTCATTGTCATAAGCAAATGGCCTTTCTTGGTTGTGTCTGATAAGGTCATTAAGCGCCACAGTGAGACGGTAGCCACCAAAAACAGTTAATATGATTTTAAACGGTAAATAAAAATATAGCTCTGGGCAGCAAAACCTAGGCTTGATATATGTTTAAGACAAAGGATGGGAGTCCCACTCAGCCTCACGGAACTGGGGTATCTTAAAATGGCATGTATTCAGATGAGTGGACAGAACGGAAACTACATCATACAAGGGTCAAAGAGAGTGGCAATGTCCGATGTGGAGAAGACTCAGGAGAGACTGGTAGTCATTCCCAGCGCCTGCAGGTCATCTCGGAAATATCAGGAACATCGACCTGCCTCCCTACACAGAAATGTTCAGAAATAAAATAGTAACAGAAGAATTCAGATTCCTCAACCAGGGGTATTCAAACAAAAGCCAAGGAAGCATTTCCTGGAGATGTTTCAGTTCAGTGTTTTTCCAATGTGGTTCAAGATCTGTTTGAGAGTCATAAAATGGTGGATCATTACAGATTTTTGTTTTGTTTTGTTTTCTGAAGAGTAAGAAATATTTGTGTTCTGAGCCTGCAGGACAGTTGCCTATTTTTTTTTTTTGTTATTGTTTCATGAAACTTTTGTTACACTTACACATTTAGTTGTGCTCTAGGCCTGGGCAAAAAATGAATTTCTTCTTGTGAATTACAATCAGAAAAGTGTGATAGTCACTGACCTAGTTATCATCTTCATGATTCTCAGGAGAAAATCAGGAGCCAGACACAGCTGGGCTAGTATCACAGACATAAATTTTTATTTAATCTCTCTGTGGTTAAGTTCCCCAATTGAAAAATGAAGATAATAATGATAGTTACCTCTGAAATATACTTATATTTTACATTTTAAAGGGACAAATCTAAATGTTTAATGCTTTTTGAAGATTATGCAAGTCACCATTTCTGCCCTTAACTTCTTCAAAATTACTTTAAAGTTAATCAATATTTTCAAATCTCATTCTTTGTTTTCTTCATTCACTGATGCTGACATGTACAGATACAGGTGGCCCTGATGAGATAAATCAATAGTACAACATCCTTGGGGACAGGTGGTGGGGTGGGGAAGGTAACAGAGCATGTGCTCGGTTCTTTAATACAATAACACAATTCATTCCCAGACACCCAGATGCAGCTCCGTTGCATTCTGCAATGGCTTCGGAGGGAAAGGAAGCCTCTCCACTCTTCTTCAATGGCTCTTTTGCAACTGCTAACTTTGGCTATTGGTGTCTCTCCAGCTGGGGCTAGACATTCGTGTTATCAGAGAACTGAACATCTCGGCTCCTCATGTGTGAGCTCCATTGTCTGACAAGGGCCACTGTGCAGGGTGCTGTGCTGTTGGTGTTCATTGCTGTTTGGGTGATGGGAAGAAACCTGGTACTTTTGTACTGCTCAGACACTCATCCTATTCATGGCTGCTGTTTATACCAGAGGGAAATGTTCTCACAGAGAGACCAATAATTTAGAAAATATTTGAACGGGAGGCTGAATAGTTTCTATTGGTGTCTTTCCTAGTGATCTTTATTTTTGAATACAATGCCAGTCTGTTTTAAAGTGTTCTTCTCTGTGATAGATTTGATTTGTTGCAAGCCACATCTTGTTCCCCATGTACAGAATAAATCTTTATTTCCACAAGACAAAAAGTCTACAATATGTGTAATTCTCATTCCTGACTTCTGGGATAATAGGATGAGCTGTAATTTATACACACAGACACAGACACACACACACGTGTGTGTGTGTGTATATATATGCAGCTCTCATTTCAGGAGATGAATAAACTAAACAACATAAAACATGAGATGCCCTCTCTGGTATTTTAGAAAGTGCATAAGTCCTACCTTCAGTTCATTATCACTAAACTTACAAAAGTTTTCTAAATTAGAGTACTAAATTGCAGAGATTCAGGAGAGATTTAGACTCAGGGATACCTGGAGACTTTGTGAGCTGCTGACGCATCTCTCTAATATTTGATTAGAGTAAACCAGTACAACTGAGGAAGACTCAGTTCTTTGAAATGTTAGTTATGGTATTCAATGGGTTAAAAGCCTTCAAGTGTGCATAAATAATAACTGCATTTATCTATATGTTGATGTAATATCTATTTTAGCACCCATTCTCTTGGGTTTGCATATGTTCACAGAGGACCTCTCCTGGGCCAAGTCCTTGAGAGTGTAGTGGCATCTGGTCCTCAGGCATCTACTCATGAACGTGTCCCCTGAACATTCCCTAGTCTTACTGGCCTTTCATCATTGTTCCATGCAGACCTTGCTGGTTTGTCTCATATTCCCTAATACAAAGCCAGATGACATTAAGCTCTCTTTTCGAGACTACCAAGGCCCTCTAGGGGGCACAGGGACCACTTTGCTGCTGCTGGGCCAGGTTGTGCCATGGGAAAGTCCCAAGCCTCTCCAACATCAGACAGTCCGCTCAGTGCCACTCCCACACGCATGAGAACTTAGTCACGAATCACTTTGGGATATGAAGGGACTATGAGGCTCCCTGGACCTGAACTGCGTCATGTTCTTCTCAGATACAATTATTCCACCCAACTGGACCCATGATGCCTGAAGTTCTGGGGCGTTCTCTCCCTATGCACTCTGTAGAGCTGTATCATCTCTGGTCTTGCCCTTTTCCTGGGACTACACCAAGGAAGAAAGCCCAGGTCTCTCCATTCTTGGAAACTACCAACTTATCTAAGGTCTTGCTGTCATTCATCTCAGGGTTTGGCTTTTGGAAGGGGACAAGGCATAAGACTCATCTTTCTTAGGAATGCACAAATGCCTTTATGGCTCTCTCCTCCTTCCCACAACCAGAGGCCTTGCCCAGAATCCTAAGGATCGAGAAAACTTTGTCCTACATACTGCCTAAATTTTAAAACTCAAAGTCAAGAATGGACCTATTTGCTCTATGCTTTCTGCTGTGGTATCAGTTTCTAGATAAAGGTCTAACTGATTAAAAAGGGAAAGGTCAGTAAACATGAAGAAGAACAAAATCATAGCTTTCCCTTTCAAGACAATTTTTTGGGCATAGTAATTTTGTTTTTACTGGTTTTGTTGGCTTTAGCCACCACTATTTGAGGAACCATACAGTGCTCAGGAGCATGAGAATGACGTGTGGATTCAACGAGACTTGCTCTTTTTATTTCATTAGAAGAAGACCTAGTGAGAAACTCTGATCATTGGACCAGACAGAGGTACTTTAAAAATATTTTGGGTCAACAATCCATCTAGCTAAGTATTTCACTTTTTACAAGGATACCAAAAATCATACTGTAATTTTTCCCCATAATCTCAAAGAATGAAGACATTATCCTTAACTTTATAATTTGCTAGTAAATTTATTCATGAATTTTTACTGTTTTCTTTGAAGTCTATTTATATATCTTATTTACCTATTATTCTAGGATAACATATTACAAATTATTATTGTTACAGAAAGTAGAATTCAATTTCAATTTTCATAAGTTTCAAGAGTTCCTCTAGTATGAAGGAATTAGGGAAATAAGCCCCTACTTTCAAATCTATAAAAATGAATCACCCTTATCCACTTTTGTGATTAGGATATTTTAAAGTTCTCCTATGTTTTTCTTTTTTCTTGAAGAATAGAAAAAAGAATTAAACATAGTGAAATTATATAATTTCGTATCAAGTAGACTTTCCAGCATTCTCTCTAATGAACTCAAAATAGATAGATCATTTTATTTCCAGAAGAGTGTAGACTTATATACACACATGGGTTGTGTTGATTCTAAAATACCTTTTTGTAAAGATGTGTATACACACACACACAATGGCATATTATTCAACCATAAAGAAGATGAAGTCTTGCCACTGGGACAACATGGATGAAACTTGAGGGCATTATGTGAAGTGTCAGATGGTGAAAGATAGATATCATTATGATTTCTTTTATATGTAGAATATATATTTAAAACAAAAACAAAAACAAACTCATAGAGGCAGACAACATATGGGTGGTTACCAGAGGAAAAGGGAGTGGAAGGAGGGCACAATGGGTAAAGGAGGTTAATTGTATGGGGACAGATGGAAATTGGAGTTTTGGTGATGAGCATAATGTATTGTAGCATATACAGATGTCAAATTACATGTTGTATACCTGAAGCTTATATGATGTTATAAACCAAAGTTACCTCCATTAAAAATAAATACTTCCCTGGTCATGGTCTGAGTCTGCCTGTTACAAGAACAACTTGGGCAGTTTTTGTGACAGTCTTGATTTGGGCACTTGCAGTGTGTCCATGACTTTCCTGTTCACTCAGACAGGTCTGAGATTATGTGGGCATTGCAGGAGAAAGATGATGGGATCTGAAGCCAGAGGTCTGAGTTCAATATGTCTTCATTCTCTTTAACTGTGTGATCTGGGGAAATATTTCACTTGTCTGAATCTTAATTTTCTCAGCTATAGAAAGCAGATAATAATATCAGACAAAGGACTCTCCTGTGCTGGGCAAATTGCAAAGATTAATTATTGTTATCTGTATTATCTTGACATCATTGACTCTTTGGGGTAGCCAGAGAAAACCAATTCATTCACTTCTGCTCTAAATTAAGTCCCTTTCAACCCGGGTGATATTAAAAGAGGTTCTGTTTAACGACATATGCTGGAGGCACAGGGCAGTCTCCTCAATTGCAGATATCAGGCTGGGTAGTTAGGAGATATTCACAAGAACCCATGTATGGTTTCTTGGACTCATAGGAGTTTCATTAATTCATTTACTCACCTGTGCATTCAATAAGCATTCATTGAGCATTTACTATGTACCAACCATTGTGCTAAGCATTGAGGAACAAATCTAAATAGGGTATATTCCTTGCTTTCATAGTCTAGTTGGAGGTAAAAGTGGGTGGAAATATACACAGATAATTATAATATAAAAATATAAGTTCCATATTAGAGGTATGCCTGAAGAACAAAAAAACCCCAGAGGAGGGAACTACAAATTCTGCCTGGAGCAGTGAGGGAAGGGAAGGTTTCACAATTATCTTAGTGGAAAAAGACTGGAAAAAAAAATGCTTGTGTGTGTGTGTATGTGTATTGGAGTTTCAATGTATCCTGATGTGCCAAAATAAAATTGGCCATATCTGATCCTATTTGTACAGATGCATGAGTGCCTCTGACCCCCAGAATCCTCTACACCTTCCCGTTTTGGATGTATTCAATCTTTTAATGGGCAGTATACTCTTAGAAGGCATTCATCAAGTTAATTAATAGACAGGCTTCTTAGTATATTCTGAGGTATAATATGTCAATAACTACAATTCTGTTTTGACATGAATCATTTTCCCCTTGAGGTTTTCTCTCACGTGGTTCAGATGGTTCAGTTCTCTCTACTAATTCTGGTGAGAGTTTTTACAGTCGTGGCTATCTGACACTGGATTAGATTATCTCTGAGGTAGTTTGTCTCCCCAAAGTGATCGAAAGGGAACTCAAAAAGTTTCAAAAGCCATGTTCTTATGTAAGAGAAGTGAGGAGGGAGACAAAAGGGGATGAGTTGAAAACCTAGACCTTATCTCACAGCGATGAACGATTAGTGGTTACTCAATGACTTTGGAACTGGTATTAAATGCTCATGCCTCCATTTCCCAATATTCTCTGAAATAACACCTCCCAGAGCAGTTAGCTGCTTTCAGAATCTGTAAGAAAAACCAAAAGATGGGTTCTGAGAACTGTATCAGGAATCAAATAAAAAACATCTAAATTCATAAATATATTTCGATGAGAATTTTGATTTCATACTTATCCCTTTAAACTTCAGGAGGACAGAGTAAGCTAAGAATTGCATCCTGAATATCACAGTGAGTCTATTTTTTAAGAGTATAAAAAAAGCAGACACATACAGATATTCCGAAACAGATGAACCAGAAAGGAGGCTAATGACTCAGCGTTTTTGACACTTAACCGTGGGTTGACTTGGGTTTAGTTCAGGCACGGGCAAAGGTTCAAGTTGGATCTCACTTTATTCAAACTGGTTTTCCTGCCATCTTTAGTTACATCGTGACAGGACTCCCACTACTCTGCTCGGATACCAAACACTTTGCCCATACTTTCTTCGGATCAAAGAAAAAAGAGCTCAAGTAAACATGTTTTGATACCCCAAAGAGCATATATATTTTTTATCACTAGTGCACTTGTCTTTATTTTTTCTAAGCTCTTCCATTGATGTGAGGCTGAACTCAGACAAGACACACCTCCTTGCTACCATCAGTTTTTGTAAACTGCACAGGGCAAATACTCTTATTTTATTGCCCAGCCAACTTCCAACTGGGCCCAAAACAGTTTAGCTGCAAATACAGTATCAATATTTTGTACAAAACTTCTAGCCACTGTCCTTGAAAGTAGACTACAATTCTTAAAATTTTCACAGTCCAAGGAATGCCTCAGTGTATTTGTCACATAATGGAAGAAAAGTGGCTTTATCTTGTCTGAAAGCCTGAAAATATTCTCCAAAGGCTACTTGATCCACCAGTCAGTAATGCTGATAGATTCAAGCCATAAACTGCTCTCCTCCCTGGAGTAATCACATGCATGTCACCTACGAGGTTTGAACAGCTGCACAAAGTGTGCTGGGCTTGTTCCCATCGTTCCAGGCCTCTGGGCTGAGTTTTGATTAGCGAAGGTTTACTTGCACAGCAAAGTAGAAAATGTGCCTATTGCCAGAATTCTTAAGAGGTGTTCATTTTTGCCTCAATAATGTCTTAAAGCCACCTTACTCTTCACCCCTGTCACCCACGTCTATGCATAACGTGAACAATTCCTTCAAAATGAAAAGACTTAGATTCTCTTTCCCTTCCATAGCATCAATTGACCTGAACAAACCAATGCTCTCTTCTCTGCACAGTAGCTTTTACTTCCCCAAGGATGCCTTCAAACAGTTATTTAAAAGGTTTCTATGGCTGAATTCTTTTCAGGCTAGAATAATTTAGGAGTCAATGGTACAGGACACAGGGGCAAGGAGAGCCTATGGCAGCTGGTGTACTTGAGTGAAAAGGAGTCCTACTTAGGGCCAGGAAGTACTGTTTATGCTTGGAATTCAATATTTATTGCATAAGTTATTAGCAATGTTTCTCAGTTAAGACTAGGGGCATGATTATAATCACAAAAAAAAAATGCAGAGATTTGAGGAAAAAAACACGTAATACTTCAGATATTTCTGAGAGTTTTCCAACAAGTACTACACTGAATAAAATGAATCCAGTAAAGAAAACACAGGACATGGGGTTCAATCAGTGATTAAATGTAATTAGTTTCTGTGTGTGGTCTTGGAAGGCAAAGAATAGGATTCTACCAGGAGTTTGTGCAAATCATTTCCTGCCCAGTTATGCCCGAAAGGCCAAATGGGTTTATATTTTGATAAGAGAGTATAAGAGTGCAGTCGAGTAATGAGTTTTAGTTTAAGAATGGGGACCAATTGCATGAAGCTGTTCCCTTCTAAGAAAGCATGGTGGAGATCATTATGTTACTTAACAGTGCAGTGCTGTGACATGCTAGTTTCACAGTAATAAATCCTGTCCAAAAAAAAAAAGGGAAAATTTGTATAAGCAGCACTCCTCTTGGGCTGTTTACAACTCATAGCTGATCAGCTTCAGTCCTTATCTGTATCATGGCCACAGTGTTACATGGATACTAGATGTATATTTATTTTAGATGTAGGGTTGTGCTTTTTATATAGAGAAGATATCATGAAATGGTTGCATGTATATAAAGGTAGGGTAGGGGAGAGGTGGTGAAGTGGGAGGAAGGACGTGAGTTTTAGTAAAGCCAATTCACCCTTTAAGTACATAATAAAACCCTCTAAGAAATATCCTAACCATTGCTTTAATTGGTCTTTGATTCAAGAGTTTCTGTCCTGAAGGCAATGTGTTTGTTCTTGACTGCCGACATGGCAATTAGTGACAGAAATATCATTAGGCTTACCAATTGTGTCCCCTTCCAATATTGCTGATCAGAGTATTAAAAGTCAACAGCAATTCTGCCACAGTTCTTATGCGGCAGAGGTGATATAACCAAAATGCTACGATTCCAATGACTCTTCAAGGAAATGCTAAAGCCTGTTCTCTTACACTTTCATAAAGGGAATTAAAGGAGACTGTGCTATCATTGAATAGTTCTGAAAAGAAAGGCATTCTAACAAGAAATGTCAATAAAAATTCTGCAAGAAAAATTCAATAATATATTATCTAAATTAGCCATAAAGACTGTGTCCTAATTACTGCATGCCCAATCCCCCTCACATTATATTACATAAGAATATAATAAACAATAAAACAGTGCAATTATTTAATGAAGTAAGCAGTTATCAAAAATCTTTAGCAGAAAGAATCTATCTGAAAGCATTTTAAATTGATTTCATTGCAGCACACAAGAATATTGGAAAGAGAAGGAGTTAATACCAATAATCAGCAACAATGTGTGGAGAGGTTGAGATAGGCACCTTTCATTTTCTTTCCCAATGTGAGAGAATCAAAGTAAATGGAATAATTTACCAACAATGCAATGCTTTGAAATTCAAGCTGCTATCAAATCCAGAGATACTCTTTCCATATTATCAGGATGAAAGGTTGAAAACTGAGTTGGTTATGTGAAATGATTTAGCTACTTGACACCAAGTGTCTGGGACTCGATGCACAGATAAGAACTAAAACTCTGCCAGTGTAACCACAGGAAAGGTGATTCCGAAGCTCCTTCTTCTACTCACATGTCTATTCAGGTTTTCTTATTTTGAGATGACTAAATATAAAAAGAAAATTCTGCTTCCTACTTTTAAGGTAAAACAGAAATAAAGAACATAGGAGTGTGGATGAACAATCAGTTTTATCCTGGCTAGCTCTCACCTCTCTCTTCATGTAGCCAAGTACTTCTAAATCATATGGAAATTATTCCACTAACATGATAGGAAATAACACTCCCACAAAAATGAATACAGACTAAAGGCACAGCTGAAAAATATACCTGTCAAAAGAACATGCCAATAAAATAAAGGACAACAGTTAACATGACTGAAAGTCAAGTTAACCTTTCTGGAAACATGAAGGCCACTTAATTGACTCAGAAGAGTACAGTTGTATTTATTTACCTTTGTTGGAACCATTCCTAGGTCATCGTACAGGGGTAAATCTAACATTTTCAAGAAAAGGAACTCACCACCTCTCTCAGGAAACTGCTCAGGTTATGTGTTATTTCATGTGGTGGTCTGGAACTATAGCTGGGGTGGGAGAGGAACGGGTGCCAGGGTGTTGATTGTGACTTTAGACCTGTAAGGAAAACACTCGAAGCCCCTCACTTACAGCCAAGTGACAATGTACTTCTCCACCTCTGTTCTGGATACAAGATCATAGCCACAGTATAAACAGTTGGAAAACGTGGAGTTTTTCTAGAGGGAATCTTTAATACCACATTCCAGAGCATGAAGTCAGGAAGTTAAAAGCCAGTATTTTTAAGTTTCTTCATATAAATGGGAGGTAATACAAGCCATGGTGGGTAGATTTTCTGATGTTGCATGTAAAATAGCACCCATAAATATGAACTGGAAATTTTTCTTAAGCTCTATGCTTGTGCTGTCCAATATGGTAGTCCCTAGCTAAATGTGGCTGTTCAAATTTAAATTAAAGTTTATAAAATTAAAAATGCAGTTCCTCAGTTGCACTAGCCATATTTCAAATACTCAGTAACCACGTGTGGTAGTTGCCATTATATCGAATAGCAAAATTATAGAACACTTGTATTATTTAAGAAAGTTCTATTGGACAGTGGTGCTCTACAGTATATTATTTGTTTATATACAAATAATATTTGTATTATTTCTAATATCTTACATTTGCGTTGAGCCACCTCATCAGTAGACTGGTATCACTATTTGTATTTTATAGGCAAAAAATGTGATCGAAAGGGGTCAGATGACCTGTCCAGGTGACACAGTGGGTTGGGACTTTCACAAAGCTGAGACTGTCACCCAGTTTTAAGCAGAGTCATCTGACTTCTATCAAGTGTACGTTCACAGAAACTTCACAGTGACGAACACTTAAGACAAATCATTAGTAAGTTGGTCCTTCACTGCAGCTCCCCAAATAAGATAATTTTTCCATTTAGGACTTCTTTCTTTCTTTTTTGACATTATTACAGACGTCTCACCTTTTCTTCTCCTTTAACCCCTCCAGCCAGCCCTTGCCCTGGCCTTCACCACATTGTTGTCTGTGTCCATGGGCAATGAATATATGCATAAGTATTCTTTGGCTAGTCTCTTGCAGTTTCCCCTAATTTCCCTCACCTCTGAGATATATCAATCTGTCTTGTTTGGGATTTCTTCTTTTTTAAAGATTTTATTTATTTATTTTTAGACAGAGGGGGAGGGAGAGAGAGAGGGAGAGAAACATTATTGTGTGGTTACCTCTTGCACACTCTACTGGAGACCTAGCCTGCAACCCAGGCATGTGCCCTGCCTGGAAATTGAGCCAGAGACCCTTTGGTTTATAGGCCGGCAATCTGCTGAGCTACACCAGCCATGGCCTGTTTAGGATTTCTTAAATGATATTGCCAAAGGTAATGGGAGACTATCCTGTGGTTATAGAACCTATCAAATTCCTTTCATCTTGCTTCTAAATTATGTTAAGCTTTACCCCGATTCTTATTTCATACATTAGATCCTTCTGATTGTGTCACTTTTCCACCAATCTTTTATTTTTCACTTTTTGTCTTAATATTTACCCAGATGTTTTGGGGCCTTGTCCCTTTTCTGGATCTGACACACAGGTTGACCAATGGAGCTCTCTCAGACCCAGACTAAAGGCAGTAGGTTACCATGACTGGGGAAAACAGATGTGAATGTCCAAGATCACTTGGCTCAGATGCTGATCTTGCAAGTAGTACAGGCACTGAAACAATCATAAAATTATAACCATAACTCTTGCGATAAGCCATTGCAGACTCAAAACAATTTTGGATTTCTGTATATTTCAATATAATCAAAGAAATGCACAGTAACAGTAAAAATATGCAGCGACAAATAGTATAAATTATTTGAACACATTATTTCTCTTTTAATATCTTCTTTATGGACACAGTCAATACATGTATATTTAATAAGGACATCACCTTAAAAATGTGCAATTTTAGGTAAATTTATTCAATACCTAAACTTCTTTGTCTTTCCTAATTTTCTGTCTACTTGTTCTACTAAATATTGAGAGGTTGGTGTTGAAATCTCTGATTATATTGAGGATTTGTCTATTTCTTTTTACAGTTCTATTAGTTTTACTTTGTGTATTTTGAAGCTCTGTTATTCGGTGCATAAATGTTTAGAACTGGTATGTTCTCCTGATTAATTGATGCATTTAACATAATTAAATGGCATTCATTATCCTTGGTAATACTATTTGCTCTCAAATCTACTTTTTATATTTTCATATTTTTACTGCTAACCTATTTTTTCTTTATATTTAATGTATATTTCTTGTGAACACCTTGGGCCTTGCATTTTATTCAATATGACACCCTCTGCTTTTAAGTAAGTGTGGTTAAACTGTTCATATTAAATTTTATTATTGATGTGGTTGAATTTAAACATACAACCTTGTTCTTCATTTTGTTTGTTACCTAAACATTTTACTATTTTTCACATATATTTTTTCACATGTACTTTTACAGCCAAAATTACTACAATAAAAAAAATTCTTTGGAAGTTTTGTCTAATCTTTTGAATATAAATGTATTCCTTCAAAAACTCTTTTTCACAGAATTCCAGTTGGGCATGGTAATCCTTGCTCTCTAGTTTATACTGAGTATAGTGACAGCAAAGAGGTTTTTGATTTTGAAATATTTGTAGATGCACATGCTTTTGTAAGACATAATACAGAAAGATCCTGTATATCCTTCCCTTTTCCCCAACGGTAACATCTTGCATTGCTGACATTGATATTGATAGAATGCACTAACTTTTTTCAGATTCACCTGTTTTAGATACACTCCTTCGTGTGCGCACTAGTCCTGCGCAGCTTTATCACACGTAGCTTTCTCGGACGACCACCACAGTGAGGATACAGAAGAGTTTCCTCACAAGGACCTCCTGCTACCCTCTTGTAGCTGCAGCCACCTCCCAACTGCTCAGCCTCTGGCAGTCATTGATCTATTCTACATATCTATAATTTTGTCATTTCAAAAATGACATTATGAATGCAATGATACAACCTTTTAAGATTGCCTCTTTCCCTCAGCATAATTCTCTTGCGATTCATTTTGGTTTTTACTTGTATCAATAATTTATTCCTTTTTAATGTTAATAGTACTTATGGCATAGATGTGCCAGAGTTTGTTTAACGACTGTCGCATTGAATGATATTTAGGTTGTTTCCAGAATGACAACAGCAAATTTTCTCTGCTAAAGACTCTGTTCAGGGACTAAAAGGACAAGCTACAGATTCAGAGAAAATATTTGCAAACCACATATCCAGCAAAAACTTGCACCTAAAGTATATGAAGAATTCTCAAAACTCAATATCAAAAGCAAACGGTAGAGTTAGAAAACGGACAAAAGGCATGGAGAAACATTTTTATGAAAAGGATACACAGATGGCAAATGCATATACAAAGAAATGTTCAGCATAATTAGTCATTAGGGACATCAAAATTAAAACCATAATAAGATGTTATTCCAATCTATCAAAATGGCTACAAAAATGATAATAATACCAAATACTGGTAAGGATGTAGGCAAACTAGACCACCCATTCGTCACTGGGGATGCAAAATGATATAACTACTTTGAAAAAATTGTCTGTTACTTACAAAGCTAAACATGTGTTTTCCATACGACCTAGTGATTGTACTCTTGAGCATTTATCCCAGAGAAATAAAAATTAAGTTCACACAAAAACCTGTATATGAAATAATAGCCAAAAATAAAGTTTTTCTTTTTAAAGGGCAAAACCCCAAAGGACAAAGAACACAGGCAGTTTTACTGTAAAGGTAATGGAGCATGAGCTTCAGGACCCCTTTTTGCTTGCATGCTCACCTTCCAAAGCTCTGGGAGGGACTCTAGCAAAGTGCTCATGGGGTCATATATTTTTGTAATATTTGCAAGGGTAAGCCTCTGTAACCATAATTGGATAAGACCGCTGTGTATTTCTACCCTGACTTCTCCTTCACCACAGTAGGCCTTGCATTGGATGGTAATTACGGTGACTTTTGAAGTTTGACTAAAGAAATTTATTTGGCTTTACTTTGAGTTTTAGTTTACAATGATATATTTATATTGTATAGAATCACTTCTGTGCATAGGTATGTTATTGCAAGCCAACTTATGCATGCAGTGTTGGTCGTCATTCCAGGAATACTTCTGCTGCTCACTTTACCAACACTCTAGGCATCGCAATGCAAATACTCAGGGTCAGAGGTCATTTAGAGATCATTTTCTAAAAAGGTTGCTTTTTATGGTACTGTGTATCAGTGCATCCACGTAGTGTACAGGAATAAGAGTCAAAATACACAAAGCCAGAAACTCATGTTTGGAAAATGGTTGCAGACATCAGATGTATCGAATTATAAATGAATAATTTGGTGTTATATAGACCATATATATTTTTTCCTTCGTGATGAGAATTTTTCAAAGTAGGATTTATAAGATTTCTTGTGTTTGTAGGATACAGACCAATATGTTTATACATATAGTTTGTCATTTCAACCATGTCTGTGTGTGAAGTCACATTTTGTGCATCCCAACTCTCAAAAAAAAAAAACCAACCCATGCTAGGAAAAAGATTGAAATAATTTTCTATTTTTCCAAAGAATATAAAGGAAAACATTTATAACATTGTGTTATAAAATTGTACTCATATGAGGAGACAATTAATATGTAGTCAGAAAACATATGAGAAAATATTATAGAGTTATGTCAGGCCATTAATCTATTAAAATATAATGTTTTATTAAAATATGATATTTATGATATTTGTAAGTTACAATTTTTTTAATGATTTATATTCTTATTTAAAATAAGTATTCATTTCTGGATCAAGTTTTATATTCATAATTTTGTCCTTTTTTTTTAAAGGGTACTCAATATTCTATAAACTTAATTCTCATGAAACCTGTATCTGTCCCGCGACAAGAGAAGAGAATAGAATCAGGAATAAAATTTGAAGGGCAGATGGGGGGAGTGATTGCTAACTTAGCAACACAGAAGGTGCCCTTGCAAACAGCAAGGGGTCCTAAAGCTGAAGCTAAAACCTAGGTTGTTGGTAAGAGAAACACGGAGGCATATAGAAAACCCCTGAAAGACCCAGATCATCCAAAAACAGAGACAACGTCGGACTGAAACCAGAAAGACTGATTAGCATCTGTTTAAGAAGAACTAAGCGTTCATTATATTATACAACCATATGAAAACTTGTTACCTTTCCTCAATTCATTGAGAAAATAAAGGAAATGAAATATATATGAAGAGTGGGATAGAGGTGTAAGAGAGTTAAATTTTTATTGGCCATAGCATGACATTAATAAAAATATGAATTTTTCTACTATAAAATTATACTTTTTTCACTACTTTTCCACTCTTAACAATTCTTGTAGAGCAGGACTGCTGGCAATTTTTTTTTCAAAGTCTTTATTTCTTCTTGAATTTTGAAGAATTACATTGGATATAGAATTCTAGGTAGATGCTTTGTTGCTATTTTCCAGCACTTTAAGTATTTTAATCTATCTCTTCTAAGTCTGCAGTGTTTCTGAGAAGTCCACCGTAATTCTTATCCTCATTCCTCTGTAGGTGAGGTAACCTTTGTTGTTGTTCTGGCTTCTCTCAAGAATTTTCCTTTGTGTTTAATTTTTAGGCAGTTTCTGTATACTAGATATACGTGTCCTGGTATTTATCCTTCTTAGCTTTCTCTGAGCTTTCTAGATCTGTGGTTTTCGTGTCAGTCATTAATTTGGAAAATTCTTGGTCATTATTACCTCAAATATTTCTTCTAATCCATTCTCCCTTTCTTCTTCTGGTATTCTAATTACATGCATGTAATACTTTTTGAAATTATCTTATAGTTCTTGCATGTTATGTTATGTTTTTTCTTCTTTATTTTTGTTTCTTTGCATTTGAGCTTGGAATGTTTCTATTGTTTTACTGTTAAGCTCACTGATTTTTTTCTCAGCCACTTCCAGCCTATACATAACCCTCTCAAAGGCAGTCTTCATGTCTATCACCATCTGTTTTAGCATTGAATTTGTAGTTTTTCTTAGAGTTTATGCCTCTCCTTACACGTTAGTTACTTTTTCCATATTCCATACTTTTCCCTTAAATATTGATCACAGCTATTTTAAACTCCCTGTCAGATCATTCTGACATCTGTGTCATATCCGAGTCTAGTTCTGGTTTTCTTTATCTCTACACATTGTTTTCCTTGCTTTTTGCTTGCTTTGTATTTTTTTGTTGAAAACCGTACATGTAATATTGGGTAATAGAAACTGAGATAAGTTTGGCCTCCAGTGTGAGATTTTATGTTAATTTGCTAGGAGTTAGGTGATCTTTAATGTTTGAATTAGCAGTAGGTGCCAGTGACTTTGAATTTCTATACTTGTTTTTCATTCCTCTCTTGGGTCATGGCCCCCTAAATATTTGCCCTTAGAGAGACTTTGCACCTTTCAGCTTTAAGGCTGTGGTCTCCAGGAGTTTCTCTCTCTCAGGCTAGACCACACTCAGCTGCCAGCAATTTGTCAAAATCGTCATTTAAGTGTTCCTACCAGTTTATAGTTCCAGAAACATCTGCTCCTGGTAAGCCTATCTCAGCTGTGACTCTTTGGATTCCAGATTTGGGGGACCAATTTTTCCTGTGACCTCGGTTCTCTGATAAGTTCAAGAAAATTTATTCATTTTTAGTTTGCTTAGCTTTATTTTGTTGTAAAAAAGGGCATGGTAACTTCCAAGGTCTTTACAAGTCACTGCTGAAATGAAAAGTCTTATAGCACGGGAGATATTGTCAGAGATATTGGTAAGTTGCTTTACGAAAATGTTTCACCAATTTATGTTCCAAATTTCAATCATTTACATAACATCAACAATATCTGCAATGACTTAAATATAATTATTTTGAAATACCTTGACATTCATACTTGCTAGTATTTGACCTTGAGACTGTGAGGCATACCCCAAGAAAGGAGATATTGAAGTCTCAAAAAATAACATTTCACAAATGTATTTTTGGTGTGCAATTATGTATCTTACTAAATTTTATTGTAGTGGTGATAGTTGCCTATTTTGATTTTCAAAGGGACTCAGGAATTCGACCTAAAGAGGGAGAAAGTGTGGTGAAATGAGTTGTGTTGTAACGTATTACACGTTAAGAATTCCTCCAGTCATGCCCTTTCTTAGTTAAAAATAAGTAATAGACAAGAACACTGGTTTTGCTAAGAAATTGGTGGGTTCGCATGTACCTGGATTTACACATATAAAATGTGTCAGAATTTTCCATAAATTAACAAACCAACATTGAAGTTTCTGACCTTGGCCTAGCTCCAGGAGGGAGCACAGCTGAGCCATTGTGTGCCTGCTGCTGACTTCTACACAGGAAGTATCCCTAATAGATTCAAACCCTGCCTCTTTTTTCTTTTTTAAAACAAATATTCTCCATCAGAATTTCTCTCAGTTTCCTTGATTATTGCCAGGAAAGTTCGGAGTGCTTTTCCCCTGACTACCCTCTGTGCAGAGATGATGAAGTAGCAATGAGTAGATTTTGTCTTTTCCCACACAAATGCTATTTTTCCATAAATGCTTTTTCTGTAAATGGAAAATATATTTCAAAATCCTATAAAGGCTTTCTAGCCAGAAAATGGCAAAATTCTAGCAAACCAATAGTCTTTCTGTTGAGTACAACTCTTCACTGAAAGTTTTACTTCACTGAAAGTTTTATCCTGAAAATAGATAATATTTGGTGTAAAATAGAATAGACAAAAAGTCTGATCTATATTTAAGGGTTAAAATGCAAAAAAATTAAGTCAAGTAACTTTGAATAATCAAGCTACCTTAACTCGAACTCAAACTCCAAAAGAGAAAGAAGTAAAGCTTGTTTTAAATGGGCTACTTAATTATCGTTAAGAACCATGGTATCATTTGTTCACTCACTCTGATACAAATGTCTACTACTGGTAAATAAATTCGATATTCTAAGAAATGTCAAAAGCCTCTACCTCCTGGTAAGCAATAATTTATGGAAAGAAAATGAAATAAAAGCACAGCCAAAGCTTTTATTGCCACTTTGTTTTGTTAAGCTCTGTGCTTGCAAGATATTGTCAGCCATGATGAAATGTGACTTAGCTAAATGTTATCATTTAATAACATGGAGGATAAAAAAATAAAATAAATCACACTAGATGCTGAGGCTGGGACAAACTGAAGAAGTTATTTCCACATTTACATGATAATATCCCTATAAGCAATGTTGAAAAATGTCTAATATTTAAGTTATTTTTAAAAATGAATTCAGGTTCAACCTTCTCTGGCTATAGGAGTGTATCTATTTTGCAATTTAAAGCACCATCCAACAAAAATTAAAACCTGGATACTGATCCAATTCTTTTAGACACTCGCGATCTTCTACTAAAAACAATTTCAGGACCTAAGGATTTGAAGTAAATATACATTATTTTTTAAAAAGAGATTATACAGCCAAAAGTAAATTTAACAACCAAAGCAAAAGCTTACTGGAGAAACAGAAGGCCTTTTGCTTTCAAATCTCTCTACCTCTGTTTTAACAGTTTCTGAATGGGAGGATGGACTGAAATCGCCCACTTTACAACTCATTTTTTTAAACCAGGATCCTAGGATTGGAGACATTTTTTCCCCATGTACAAAGAGGCAACAATACTTAAAATATTTCCTACATTTAGTCACCAGGAATTACCTTTGTTCTGTTATCTTTTCTCAGGTCAAAAAGACGTTTCTCGGAAGGTGCTCATGCTGCTAAATGTTTCATGCTTATACTTCAATATTTATCTCATCAAAACTATAATTTATGTGTCATCTCTTTTTTCTTGGTTTGGATTGAAAGTATCATTCCAGAGAAAGCTCTCAATCCTAAAAAATTAGAATTTTTTTTTTATTATAAGAGAAACAATACTGGGAATAATGGCACCATTTAGATGAATAGTCCTGCCAAACAAACACTAACCCTAAGCTTTTTGACAAGAAGTCTTGATGATGAGAATCCAGTTAATTTCATGATGATTCGGGTACTAACAGTTAGTTTGTGAATTTATAGAGTGGAGATTAACTACTTTCAATACGTGACATGTAACTCTTTATCTGTGGACTGGATCAGAGATTCGTTTTATTCTGAGAAGACTAGGAAGAAGGGCAGGAAATGAGGAGGAATGGGGAAAGAGAAGTGCATGTTGTATATCAGATGCAGTAGTTGGGAAGTGCTTGTAGTCACAAGTAACCCATGTACCAGTAAAACTTATGCTGGTGCCTTGTGAAGCACTTAAGTACTAGGCCACTGACTGTTTTTGGAGACTCGTTGCCCCCTCTCTTTTTCCTTGATCGATCTGACTACATGTCAGCTCCTCCAAGTACATGGCATTGTTCATAACCAATGTTTTGTTTCCTTGGACTTCTTTTGAATTATTTTTCTTTTTGTGATCCATTAGTGACTTACTGCCACAATTTAGATCTGAAGAAATCTATGCAAATTTAGTAGTTTGTTTTTTTAAAATGTGTTATTCTTAACCTGTTACACGTTATCGAACACAGCATTTTTCTGGTGCAATGAAATAGAGTTCAGTGTAGAATGATGAGTAAGAGCTCAAGTTCCCATGTGAGAAGGCATGAGGACGTGCCCCATCTCTACCACTTTATAGATGAGTGTTCTCGTTGAAGTACTTTTATTCTGAGTCCTTGTTCTCTCACGGCAAATGAGCATAAAAATAGAACTTGCTTTATGAGTTTTGAGTTAATATTAAATGAGCTTCTCCCCAAATAGTGCTTAGCAAAGAGCATGGTATATAATAGACACTCAGTGAATGTCACCATACAAGGAAGGTTGAACAAATGACATTGAAAATCTACTCTAACTGGAAAGAAGTTGAATACAGAACCCATATTTTGTTTAAAATGATTTGTTGGGAATGTGGTGAGGAGTTTAAGTCATCTTAAAACTTATGGGCTGGGTGTATAGCTTTCTGGATTCAAACCAAAAATCAGAGGGCATAGAATAGTAGCCAGCTTTGATTCTGATAGGTGGTAGAGCCCAAACATAATCCAAGAATACCACATCAGATAAACTTGTGGGATTCTTAACATCAGTCATTATTAATTAATTTAAATATTAGAGTTGAGTTGCATGCCAGGGACAGTTCCTGCCACTCAAGGAAGGTCCTAAGGCTTTTCTCAAACAGGTCCAAAAATAGATAATCCATTTTGTGAACCTGTTTTTTATAGGATGACATAGTATAACACAGATCTTTCAGAAACTTCCCTTATAGAATCATTGAGACTTGGCCTTGTAATTACACATCATGACTCAGGAAAAAAAAAAAAAAAAGAACTAAGAAATCAGTAATTATTCCCTGGCTGGGTGGCTCAGTTGGTTGGAGCATCCTCCCATACATCAAAAGGTTGAGAGTTCTATCCCAGTCAGAGCACGTATCTAAATTGTGGGTTTGATCCCTGGTTGGGATGCTTACAGGGGGCAACTGACCCATGTTTCTTTCTCTTTCCCTTTGTCTCTCTCTAAGAATCAGTAAATGTATCCTTGGGTGAGGATAAAAAGAAAAGAAGGGGAAGGGACTAGTCAAGGAACATGTATGAATGACCCAGGGCCATGGATAAGAGTGTGAGTATTGACTGTGGGACTGGGGTATGGGCTGGGAGGAGGAGAGCAAAGGGGGAAACTTGGGACAAATGTAATAGAACAACAATAAAATATTTAATAAAAAAATCAAAAACAATAATTATTTTCTAGCCAGTTACTTTTTGCTAATTTTTAAAAATATTTTCTTTATTTATATTCAGAGAGAGGGGAAGGGACGTGGAAAAAGAGTTAGAGAAATATCAATGTGTGAGAAAAACATCAATCAGTTGCCTCTCCTACATGCCCAGACTGAGGACCAGGCCTGCAACCCAGGCATATGTGCTGACTGTGAATTGAACTGGTGACCTGGTGAACTGGTGAATTGGTGAACTGAACTGGTGAATTGAATTGCGGGATGATGCCCAACCAACTGAGCCACACCAGTCAGGTCTCCTTGTCAATTTTTAGTGAACTCACATTTCTATAATAAAGTATGACCTGGAATTTAAGATATGTATGATAAATGATGTAAGCGTTCCTCAGGTTATTAGGCTCAGTGCTTCAGTTTGGGTCTTTGTGAGCTCCTACAGTTGCATGATGTAGTCATTCAGGGTCAGAGCAGATTAGTCATTCTTTCATAGCAATAGTCCATTCATTTGTTACCCTTTGTTTGTTTATGGCTACCCAACAATGCTCTGACCCAGTCTTTGACATTTATTCTTGTCGGTCAGCAAATGACATAAAAAAAATTAAACACCAAGTTGTAAATCGATTCTTTGTTAATAAGTCTGGTGGAAATTTTGATAGAAAAGTGGCAGTTCAAACCAACTGTTTGAAATAAAGTGTGTGAATGATGCATGGTTTTTAATAATCTATTCTTTCCTTTTTCTCCTTTACAATGGATTATCAAGATTTGGCTATAAATAACTCTCCAGATGCAGGGGCTAAAACTGCCAATCAACATTCTCTGCAGTATTCTGTGAGTTCCTGGATGAGCGCCGTGTCATTTTTTTCTGGGAAGGAAATGTGTCCAGTATGCCTGATGCTGGGTATTTCAAAATGAACTCTTTCTCCTCAGGACATTCTACTTTAACACCTGCAGTCATGGATGCTGATGGCGTACTAAAGAGCTATGTAGGATATTGATGTTATCACCAAGAAATTTCTTTAAAGTGAGTCACATTCCTAAGCAGTATTTCTCAACATGGTGCCATTGTTACTCAAAAGAGGCAAAGAAGCAATCTTTAAATGCCTCTATGGTATCCTGTGAAAAGCCCTGTGGTGATCCAGTGTCTTACATCCTCTATTGGAGACCCTCGGGTAACATTTAGTCTATTCCCTCTCTTACTGCCCCTTTCATCTTGCTTCCTGGTTGACAATGCAGTCCACTGGGATTGAACTCCCTCCTCCCAAAATGAAAAATAGACAATGGGCTGGCTACATGGGTCATTGTTGTAGGACCTTGAATGAATGAATGAGGTTAAAATTGGTAATAGCCATTAAGATGTAAGCGCAAATCATTTCAATCTTCGTCTCTAATTTCATAAAAAGTCTGTCTGGGGCAGCTAAATTATTTCTCCAGGTGTATTTCCCTGCATTGTTGCCGAATTTTGATGAGGTTGTTATAAATTACACTGTTGTTATGAGGCTGGGATTATAAAATTGGAGGAGATTTTGCTGATCCCAAAAGGTTTTCTGAAGTATTTCTGGGGTCATAATAAGAAATAATTAATGGGAAGAAGCAATTTCTCTAGACAATGGTTAAGAGAGAGTTGGAAATATTAGTCCATTGTTACCACAGCTAACTTCAAGAGCAAGCAAACTATGAACTCATACAGTTGCTCAGGAGAACCTAGGACTTGGATTAATGCTCTTATTATTGCCATCTTAAGATTCTTAATAATATAAGCCCAGCTGGTGTAGCTCAGTGGATTGAGCGCGGACTGGGAACCAGAGGGTCCCGGTTCGATTCCCAGTCAGGGCATATGCCTGGGTTGCGGGCCGGGTCCCCAGTGAGGGCCATGTGAGAGGCAACCATACATTGCTGTTTCTCTCCCTCTCTTTCTCCCTCCTTTCCCTTCTGTCTAAAAATAAATAAATAAAATCTTAAAAAAAAAGATTCTTAATAATATTATCCTTAAACTTGTGGGGTTTTTTTTTTAAGTAAAATCAAATAGGACAATGGAACATGTGCAGGAGCAGAGAACATATATACCATATGCATGACTGCTGTAATTCCTATTGCCCCATTCTCATTTAGTGTTCACTGTGGTGCATAGCATGACATTCAGGCAGACCCACAGTACACGGGAGATCACTGAGACTCAAAGCAAATACAAGGCAAGTATGTTAGGTCTGTGACTGAGTGGGGGGTGGGGGTGGCAGTCTGACAACCTGAGAGGCCATGCTTTCCTTTTGAATGAGAACTTGGTTCAGATGCAGATAGAAGACAATGGGGTTCTAAGGAACATAAACTCTATCATATTCTTTCTTACTCATGTTACTTCCCCATATTAGCCAGTCACATATCCTAAAAGTTATGACTTAAAGGAAAGAGAGAGATAGAGTGATCTATGGTTACTTTTCTTCTTAGTCCTTCCTTACCCATCTGTGTGTTGAAGATAGAGAATGTCGGTAGAATAAATCTGTACTGAGAAGTGAAATAAAAACAGTTGTTAGTATTCTGCTGTATTTCCACTCTTCTGGTAAGAACAAAATATATATGCATATATGAGGTACAAAATACAAATTATGTAATTTTGATAATTCTATATATGAGTTAAATGCGTTTATGTTTGTATTTAAGTTAAGCACAAACAATATAAAGACAAGTGGTGTGATAACTTAAAAATTTTTTTTCTTTATTTATAATGGTATTAAATAAAAAATTTTAAAAAACCTCACCATGATGATTCAAGAGAAAGGCTGTTGGGAGAAAGGAAAAAGCTTTATATTTTAGTACCTCTAATAGCATGTTAGTTTTTGCTTTTTGATGATGAGTTTCTGCATTTTCATTTTGTTCTGGGCCCTACGTTACATAGCAGGCTCTGGTTGCTCCAGGTCTGTCTGCTTCTTGACCTTGCTAAGTCATTAACAGGTGGGGATTGGGAAGAATGCAAGAGGAAGTGAAGCACTGGGGGTCTCCTTAAGCCCTTCCCTTTTGAGGCCCTGTGAACGCTCCTCTTTATTGTTTTAACAAAGGTCTTTCTTGCCTTATTCTGAAATTATTTTAATAATAGTAGTTTCTATCCCTTTCCTAGCCAAAGAATAGTTCCAATATCCCTCCTCTTTTCTGATTTTCTAAATACACATGGCTCTTGGTTGAACTCAAGTCACTATTGTTACTTCACATAGAGCAAGTTCAAGGGGTTTATATTCAATCATCTACCTTCAAAACTATGTCCTTTTCATTCCATTTTTAATCTCATAATTTGAGGTTACTAAAAATATTTTACACATATCCTGCAGAGTTTAATCCTCTCTCTCTCTCCCTTTTTTCCTGTGCTCTGATTTCTTTCTCATTTATTCTTAGATGCCTAGAATTGTAGTCAGGACCCAGGTCTTTGTTGATGTCCTGTTGGTTGTTTCTAAGGAAAAAAAAAAAAAAAAAAAAACGAGTCACATTGCTAATGCTCTTTAAAGTTCTCCTAAAAAAGTCATAACCAATTGGTCAAGATATCAGTAATGTTTTACCCCTGCCTTCAGTTCTAATTGCCCTTCCTCACCTTTAAATAAATCTTTTGAGTTTAACATAACCTCAGCCTTGTTTTTTTCAATTTATTTAATACTTAATCTCACTTTATCTAATTCCTGGAGTCTTGATACTAAGTACTAAGACCTAAATCTTGTCTGGTTTCCTTTAGCTATATCCTAACAGAAGCTTTTAAATCTCAAGACAGTTTTCATGGCCGGCGCCTGCAGATGTGCCCTGCTCCATTTCAACCACACCCTCAACATTTCAGAAATACCAAGTTACCCATAGTTCTTCAAATGAGCCTTGTGTTTCAAGTCCCTTTACTTTTCTCTTCTGTCTAGAATCTCTTCCTTATTTTCTTCATCTAGACAACTGCTTTTCAAGCTTTAAGTGCTATCTCAGACATTACCCCTTTTAAAGGCTTCCTTTTATTACTCCCCCCACCCCGCCCCGCTTTAAAGGCATCCACCTTTACTGTTCCTTCTTAAGGTGAATTAGGGTCCTAGTTAAGGCTCATGCTACTGTGGGCACCACTTAAGAATACTCTGTTATGTCAAAATCAACTGTTTCTATGATTGTGATGGTCTCGAGGGCGGGAATGTATCCTTTTATATGCCGCAAGTTATATAGTCCGGGGC
The DNA here is from genome assembly GCA_004026765.1 of Micronycteris hirsuta. NCBI lineage: Eukaryota > Metazoa > Chordata > Mammalia > Chiroptera > Phyllostomidae > Micronycteris > Micronycteris hirsuta. Next base: position 114,575 of record PVJI01000012.1, read on the forward strand.
GTATTTTTTTTCCCTCAATTAAAATGAATGGATTAGATGTGCTTTGATCTAATATGTGATGCTCTTCTGGACATTATTTATGTGGTCCTAACCCAGAGAACACCAATATATGTATAGAAATTATATGCATTATTCTCCTAAGATTTTTGAAGCTATAGAATCTTAGAATTGGAAAGAACCCTGGAATATCCCACTACAATTCAATGTAGGAATCTTCTTTACAATGTTTTGGCTACTAGTTATCCATTTTATTTTATCATTTAATTTTATTTTACTCTTTTAACTAGGGTGGGGGAAGGGTATGATAGAAGAAGAAATAGTTTCACACATTTCCTTTCTACCCAGAGTAAGTAACTAATTTGAATTCTCTTTTCCAGAAGCCTATTGCAATCAGGGATGAGCTACTCAAGTCAAAGGTGGGAGAAAGGTTATCAAAAACCGTTATGCCTAGGTTTGGACAAATCCCTTCCCCAGAGTATCTCAAAAAAGACTCCACAAAATTTCCAGGTATTCAAGGGTTCTGTTATTAGGTCAGTTTAAGAGAAGCCTTTTAGAGAGCAGTTTTTGGTCCTTTTCATGGGATTTAGCTAGAATCTTGATTTCTTTTCTGCTCTTTCAATTCTTTTCTTCTTGGGAAAGGTAACTACCTGGGTTGTTTTCATCAACATCTTGCGTCAGTTTTATGATTGACGTCTGTTCTTTTTAGACTAGAACAAGTACACTGGATTCCAAGAAACGACTTCCAGGTTTTTTGAGTTTTCCAGTATCAATATCTTCTTGTCTGTCTGTCACATTTACCTTCATATAAACATAGAGCCATATGGAGGACTTTAGTCCTCTGGCCGTCATGAAAACCACCATCCATGGTCAGATTAGAGACTGGTCGTGTGTGCGCATGTCGAGGGAACCTGACCAAACAGACATGGCTGGGCCAGGAAACAGACACGCAAGTTTTCCTTCCTGTGCTGCTGCTAACTGTTTCTGAGGCTCCAGGGCTCTAACCTTGCTCTGTCTCTCTACTGATTCCCTCTACTGCTGAAGTAGACTACCTTATGCAGTCTATTTGTCTACCTTACTTTCCAGCTTATTTTCAGAGTCAGAGGGGAAAAATATGTTCGGAGTAAGAATGTCATGAAAGTAAAAATAATACCGTGTTTACTCTTCTTTCCAGATGGAAAAGAAGGGTTACTGTGGGTTACAACTGAGGGGTAGCTGCTTTTAGGTCCATCTGCATTAAAAGACGGCTAGCCAAGTGATAGGTAGGAGGAGGAGTCTAGCAAGAAAAAAGATGGACTAAACAGTATTGAGTTGTTTCTCCAGGTACTGATTTAGACCTCTCCTTAATCAGAGAGACCCTTTATCGGAACCAGAATGTGTTTCCCTGTAAAGAAGATGGGTTGCTAAATTTAAAACTAGGGCAATGAGGTAAAGAGATTTAGGATTTGACACTGTGAGTTACTTCCTCCCCATTTTTGTCCTTTAAGAGCCAGAATTACCCCACAATGGATAATTGCTTCTGGGTAAGTTCTATTAGGCCCTCAGCACTCAGACCTACTTTTAAGCACCAGCATTTGTGGCCGTGGCTTTGTGCCCACTGTGATAGCTAGAGCAACAAATACATCCTGCTCCTGCAGTCACCAAGCACGCGCATGCGATCCAGAGGTCCGTAGGGCCGCTGTGTGTTCCTCCCCTAACGTGGCAAGTGTTACATCAGTGAGCCAGGATGGCGGAGGCTTTGATTGTTTTTTATTTTTAATGTTCCTTCTAGGCTCCAGACTCACTGGAGACATCTTGAGACAGAATGCCTTGCCCAGCACAATGAGATGCCCTTTACCTAGTACAAGAGTGAGTCTTGTTAAGGTGCTGCCTTCCCCCCAGAACAAACAACGGAAATGCATCAGGAGAGCTCGGCTGCAGATAGAACGCACATCTTGAAGCAGGAGCCACACGGGATTCCTCAGATGAAAGCCAATTTCAATGAACATTGTGTTTCAAAGCCTGCTTCCTCTTGCTCAGTAAGAGCTGCAGAAGGAACATCCCACTTGCGTCTGCTGACACAAAAGAATGCTGTGGCCGGGAGATCTTATCAAGCCTTCCTGTGCCACAGCAACAGAGCGCTAGTTGTGTCTTGTAAGAATTGCTCATTGTTTCATGGGGACGACTGGCTCCTTTGGGTGGGTTCTGATGGCATCTCGTGGCGTGGAGGTAGGTGGTGCTGGGAGGTCAGCCAGCCACGTGACCCAGCCTGCTGGCTTTGGGGAAGTCCGAGGAGCAAACTTCACCCAGGTCTGTTGGAGAGCTGAACATTTAAACTATTAAAATACCCATACGCTGTTTAGTTACTAGTATGTTCAACTGTACAAGTTAAGCACAAAAAATAGAAGGGATGGCCAGAGTTTCTCTGTTGGTATAGCTATTTCTTCCCTTTGAAGCTATTCATTCAAAGCTTTTTCTGATAAAATTGAAAAGAATAAAGGAGAATTGTTTTAAAAGCAGATTTTTTTTTTTTCATTTAAAGGCATCTCTGGAGAATTTAGATGCTAATAAATAAAATTTTAGCATTTATGGCATAAAACTGAAACATATATACTTGTTTTATGAGGATGAACTTCAGGTTTAACCTTATCATATTTATATTTAAAAGTGGAAGTTAATAATATTGGATTAATTAAATTTGGTCAATTCTAAATAATGTCTCTTTTGCCTAGAAAGGTCCTGGCTTCTCAGTTTGGGTCTTTTTTAAAAGTAAAATTAATGGTCACCTGTTCACCTATATGGAGAGTAGATTAGGGTTTCTTCTCTTCCCTCTTTTTTCTAAAGGCTTGCTGCAGTAATAGTACATACATATCAGAAATATATAACTGCCAGCATGATGTGCCAAGAAAAAAATATAACCATGAGTTCCTTCAAAGGACAGTGCCTGGGCTAACATTTTTAATCCTTCCCTTCTATATTTCTATGTAGTACTTTCTGAAGTGCCCTTTGCCCTAAATGTACTCATATTCAGTTTTTCAACAGAAAACAAGGTTTTGAGGATCACAATATTACCAAAATACCATCTCTGTTCTTAACATATTTATTATTGAAATGATAAAATATTGTAATTAGTTAAGTGTAAATTTGATTTCTCTCAGGAAACTTGAGGAAAGAGGCTGAATCATATTGATATCCTGTCTCCATTGCCAAGCACAATGTCTTGTACATATTAGTGTTTACTAGATATTTATTGGATGGATGGATGGATGGATGGATGGGCGAGTAGATGCCTGGCCGACGACGTTGCAGTGCCCACAGTTACAAACAGAAATTTGATTCTGATTGTCTACGTGGATCTGGACGTGACCACGCCTGTTAATCTTCAGGCCTTTATTATCTCACTCTTATGTGCATAGAATGAAAAGATTTTCAAAATTACATATTCCAACTCTTTTAATTTACAACTGAAGAAATGAGACTCAGAGAGAGAATCGGATTTATTCGTCATCCTACAGCTAGTAAGTGCCAGATCTGGGTTACAATCCAGATCTCTTGCTTTTCAGTCAAATGCCCACTCAAATTTGGGAGCTTTGAGGGACCTTGTGGGGCAGTCTGTCACTCCTGACTTATCTGAGCAATGGGAGAGAGAAAACGGGACTAGAGTGAAACTAGGGGAAAGGGGCCACACTCAGAGCTGCTTAATTCCTGTGTGGATGGTGCGGAAGAAAGGTAAGAACAGAAATGACTTATCCTTATTTAAGCTGATGTCATTCCATTTTTCTCTCAGAATATGCCACACTCAAAAGTCAGTGGGTGGCATCCTGTTCCCTCCCTAATCTCCTGCATAAACTGAGGAGATAGCATGGTCCAGCCCTACTCCACTGGCCAAGATTTCTGTTCTATGCAGAGCCCAGTCTTTCAAAGTCCTTTCCAAAGAAGGTTATGCTTTTTCCCCTCAAAGGTGAGGCTGATGTAAATAAAATGTTATCTCTAGTCCTTCTGCTATCAGGACATGCTCTCCACATGGCACCCCTGACTGCCTGCATTTCTGCTGCTCTGCTTTATGCCCAGTCACACTGCATCCAAATGTTTGTGATTGACCTATATTGCTCATGAAGAATTTAACATTTTAGATTAAACTATTTTAAAATGAACATACAACAACACAGATGAATCTCATAATAATTATGCTGAGTGAAATAAGCCAGACCAAAAAAAGAGCACATACTGCCTGATTCCATTTATACAAAACTCTAGAAAATGCAAACTATTTTAGGGTAAGTAAGAGAAAGCACATCAGTGGGTGCCTCGGAGTGGGGAAGGAGAGGCAGGGGGGAGGGATTTAGAAGGAGAAAGCAGTAAACTTTTGAGAGAGATGAATATTTTCAAGCTTGAATATAGTGATGGTTTCATGGTTGTATGCATATGTCAAAGCTTATCAAACTACACAGTTGAAGTATGTGCAGTTTGCTGAATGTCAATTACACATCAGAAATCTAACCTTTTAAAATTCAACCAAAGCACTGCATTAGTCAGCGTTCAATGACAGTACAGCACTAGAACGTGTATTACTATATGCCGTATAGTTATAGGAACTTGACCGCACACAATTGTGATGTATGGTTGAGTCATGTCTGTAAGGTTGTCCCCATCCCTGATGCTGGATCTTGAAGTCCAAGGACAGGCTGTCAGCAATACAAGATGGATGTAAAATGGGGAAGAGCCAGAACAAGGTAGAACCCACAAGCACAAGCGACAGCACACAAGGACAGACTAAAACTTGTCTCAGTTCTTAATGTCTCTCATCTTGGTGGCAAGGATGCCCTGAAGAAGCAGGGTCCTTCATCACAGACCTAAACACACGTGTCTGGCCTAGGATCTGGAGGAGCAGGAGGAGGAGCTGGAGGAGGAGCTGGAGGAGCTGGGGGAGGATTCAGGGGGAGGTGGAGCCATTTACAGACCCAGCTGTTGCCTCATGTGGGAGGCGAGACCACAGAGAAGAAACAACATTTATGAGCTATAAACTTGCTGCTGCTTCACTTTCCCCTTCAAATTTTTCACCAGGATGTCTCCTCGGGCCCACCCTGGCCAGAAACACACAGGAACAGGAATTCTGGGAAACATAGATTGGCCTACTGAAATTCACTCATTACAAAGTCACTCCTCGACAACTTAGCACTCATCCACATTTCTATAAATCAAACTTAATCTCCAAATAAAGGTAACAAGAGTCATGTCTCCAGCTAACATGATACACCTATTCCAAGTACAACCCAAAACACATTAATCTTTTCCCAGAAGAGGATCCAAAGTTCTTCTCTTGGGTGATGTTCATTCTTAGTGTGCTTCCAGCTGGTTCACACTAAGCTGATTTCTCTTTGCCACCCTGTAACTTATATACTGGATGTTAACTGTTATTAACACATCTTATATCAGAAGACAAGGGAATGGGAAAAAAGACAAATACAAAAATAATCAGCTAAATACATGAAAATATATTTAGATGAATGTATATGTGTATATAACTATACATACAGTCATGCCATAATAAGAAATACTCATAAATATTACGGCACTTGTGCAACTGGTTATGTGGTCGTAGCCGGTACTTATAACTGCTTCCTTTCACTACCCACTTCACGTTTCCTTTGTGTTCAGCTACTTCAGCTACTTGTGGGCCCTTGCCTGGTGGGGTAAACCAAATCTTCACTCCTAAAGGGTCTGGGTTATTAGCAGTCCTGCTAATTGAGTTGACACAACTTAATCACAGGATATGGGAATACTGAGAGGCAACCTAGGGGATCTTAAACATTGGAAATATTCTCCCCTTTTATGTCTCAGTGTAGAAGCAGCCCAGTTTCAATCACTCTCCTCTTTGCCTGTTGATTCAGTGGCATAAGTCAAAGTGTTCAGGAGCATACCAGTTCAAAAGAATCATTATTGGGTCCCTCTGGTAAAAGCAAATTTCCCTTTGGAACTAAGACCTCTAGACCAAAAAAGCCTAATACAGACAGGGATGAAAAAAAAGTCCAGTGGATCACTATGGATAATAGTGAGAGGATCCTTCCTCATAAATTCCCCTTGTTCCCCGACCCATGAGTCCTGGCTATGGGAGAAACAGAGATATATTTTGAATGATGATTTAGCATACTTTACATCTTGACCATAACTGAATCTTCAGAAGGTCATTCATTCCATCATTCTATCAAGGTAGCTGCTTCAGGGTGATGGGGAACATGGTGAGACTAGTGAACTGCATGAGCCGGTTTCTACACCATATGTGCTGTGAAATAAGGTCCTTGAACAGAAGTGATGCTGTGTAAAATACCGTGATAGTGAATAAGGCATTTTGTACATGGTTTTGGCAGAAGCCTTGTGTGCCGGGAAAATAAATATGTATCCAGCCTGTCTATGCTAGTGAGAACAAAGCGCTGCCCCTTCCATGAGGGAAGAGATCTGATCTAATGGAATCAACCTAGCTAGCCAGTAGCTAGGCGTGGGGCCGCCTCATAGACTCAGCGTTGATCTCTGCTCTCCACAGGCACTCCACAGGGGCTATAGCCAGAGGGGCCTTGGTAAGTAGAAGCCTATGTTGCCGAGCTCATGCAAAGCTTCCATTTGTGTCACCACGGCCACATGATTCTTCAGCCAATTGGGAGATGACAGGGGTTGCTAGAGGAGACTGACTGAAGTCCACCTGATTATTAAAATATTCCTCTGCTGAGTTGAGTTCACCCCTTGGTGAGCATTCACTTAGAACACAAATACCTTCACATGCCATGCCTGTTGGAAGGGACTGCCACATCTCTTTGTCACCAACTTTTCAATCATCTTCCTTCCAAATTTCTAAACTTCCAGCCAAATATTAGCCATGGCCCATGGATTAATGTAGGCTTATCCTTCTAGACATCTGTCCTGCCAAGGAAAAGAGACACCCGGGTACACTGCTCAAGTTCCGTCCACTGAGAGAATTTCCTCTCATCACCGTCCTTCGGGGCCACCCCAGAGAGGGGCTGTGGTGCTTTAGCTGTTAAATTTGTTTTTAGCTGTCCACTTTTGAGTGGCATCTTCCTATTGTTTAGGACCGTGTACAGACTAAGCCAGAGTTTTCTTCCTCCATCACATGGTCACAGGGAGTTCCCCTGGAGGCCATGGGTGCAGCTTAGGAGAGAGAAGATAGTGTATCAGGAGTAAGGGCCGTGAATATGTGGACCACTAGCTTATGCAACATACTTGTGCCTTTAGGTTCTATTTAAGCCCAATTTCATTTTTACTGCTCCCATCTGAGGGTGCAGTACTTCTGGGCATGCTCAACTTTCGACTCCGCGGGCCAGACAATGCCTAGTAATGGGCGGTCCAGGTCACATGGTAACTTGGTGACCCATGGCCATGCATTCCATTTCTGCTCACACCCAGTAGCAAAACAAAAGCTATTTCTTAAAAGAATAATAGTTATCCTCAGAGGGTGTCAGGACTTTATTCCAACATCATAAGGAACCACACTGTGATCCACCTATAGGAACCTGGAAATGGCTCGAAACAGCACCCCTGCCACTGACATTTCAAGTACCGTTGGGTCTTCGGGATTGCACATGGTGGCAGAGCTGCTTCACAGCAGTCTGGACTCTTGAAAGGGCTTTCTCTTACTCTGTGCCCTACTCATAATTGCTAGCATTCTTGATTCACTCAGTAAATGGGTCAGGAAGGGCACCTCAACATGACTCAGACTGGATGCGGAGACATTTTCCTGAGGTTTGGGGTCCCTGTTTTTTTTATGGGATTTATTCCTCACCCTCAGGTACGCAACAGAGAAACTGAAGAAGAACGCAGAAGAGGACGAAGTGGGTGCAAGCCCAGCTGCTGCCTCACACCCACGAGGAGAGCCAGCAGGGAAGCAACAGAGCGAGTGAGCTCAGCTGTTGCTGCCACATCGCTTCTCCACTTCACTTCTCCCACAGACGTCTTTCTTATAACCCACCTTCACCAGAAACACCCGAGAACGGGACTTCTGGGAAATGGAGCTCATCCTAGCCAAGCCAACACATTACAACGCCACCAAAAATACAATTTATAATATGTTATTTTAAGGTGGGGAATTCTGGTTTGTTTGTTCGTTTTTAAAGAGCGATAGATGCCTATCTCTTGGCCTGATCTTCTTCCCTGAAGAATCTAATTGACAAAATCACATCTTTTACCTACAAGGTCTAGTGTGTGTATTCTGGCCCTGGGGAGATTATCATAAGAAAGCTGTTTCTAGAGATGTCTATTATTTTTCAATATAGAAATGCTTAACAGTGTGAAAACATTTTCACAGTTTGAGTGTATTTATCAATCGCTTTTCCAGAGAGACTAAAATTTGTTTAGATTTGACTTTTCTTTTTTTTAATGCTTAACCTTCAAAGAATTTGAATTTACCTTTAAGGTAAAGTGTGTGCTGCAGGCCAAAGGCAGGCAGTGTGACAGGCTTGTGTACTAGAGTGGAAAGAAAGCCTCAGAATTTGCTCTCCAGGCTGCCAATGAAGGAAGGACCACTGTGGTTTCAGAACTGGCTATCCCAGAAGAGGAAAGCATCCCAGCCTGTGGATCTTGCCCTGTGCAGGCAGCACTATCTTTCTTGTGTTTCTAAAGTCTATCTTTTTTAAAGATTTTATTTATTTATTTTTAGAGAGAGGGGAAGGGAGGAAGACAGAGAGGGAGAGAAACAGCAATGTATGGTTGCCTCTCACATGGCCCTCACTGGGGACCTGGCCTGCAACACAGGCATGTGCCCTGACTGCGGATTGAAACGGGATCCTCTGGTTCCCAGCCAGCGCTCAATCCACTGAGCTACACCAGCCAGGGCTAAAGTCTATCTTCTAATAGAGAGCTGACATCAACTTCTGTCTCTTTATGTTCTGAGTCCATCGGTTTCGCTTAGAAATGGTGAGACGGCTATGCCATGCGAGGGCGGAGCCTGCGTGTTGAGCGCGTGCCAGCACGGTAAGTTTCGCAATGATTGAAAGGACAGAATCTGCAACAGAGGCCAGCGAGAGGAAGGGAAAGTACAAATGAGACCCAGGGGAACACGGTTTTCAGATGGACCCTTCCTATCACAAACCAATTCATGACTTCCTGATAAAGACATTTGTCCACCCAACAGGGCTGGTGCTTCTAAAAATTCCCATCACAGGATAAAAGCTGTCAGCACCTGCTTTAGACTCCGGAGTTGGGAAAGACCTCAACTGGGAAAGAGACTGAAGGGCACAATGTTACTATCTTAGTGACAAAATTGGTCCTCTTAGTTAAGGTGTTGAAGAACTACAAAAAAGATATGTGGTGTCTTTAACATAGTATTGGCTGAATAGTCATTTGATAACTATAACTGGATGATTGACTAAGTAAGAATAGTCTCATTTTTTTCTTTATACAGACATTTGGCCTATATTTGATCTTATCCCAAAAGCATTTTGATTTCTTCCCCACCATTTCCCCACCTTCCCCACCAAAGGTCCTTGGAGCTTTAAAGTCTCCAATAAAGCTGACCCTTAGCATCAGAGTGTGCTAGGATCACAGTGCACAGAGACCCTGAACAACGGGACAAAGGAGGGAGGAACGTGGAACAGAATGGAAAAAATCACGGAAATTTTCCCCTCATGGACTGGACACACCCTCATGCAAACAAAATTTGAGCTAAGGCTTTATTTTATAAAAATGTGATAAAACACTTGATAAGCCCTGAGAGGACAAGCAATGTTTTTTTTTTTTTTTTTTTCCCCTCCCTCCAAAACCCACATGCCAAACTGATGAAGAGAAAAACCTTTGGTCCTATTTGTTTCCAAATGTCTATTTCCTTTCTGGAGCCTCAGACGTGTGAGGTGCTGTCAAAAGTGAGAAGCCGCATGTCAGCAGCATTGATCCCGCGCCCGCCCTTGTTCTGACCACATTCTCAGCCGCCACGGACTGGCTGGGTCTGGCGGGAGGCCTTGGCCCGGTTGCTGCAAGTGGAGTTGTCTGGCTCGTTCCTCCGGCGGTCGCTGTCTCTAGCCGTGCGGTGTGCTCTGCATCGCTCCGGGGAAGTCAGAGAGAGGCAAAGGCAAGCCTCTTGTCAGCTTATCCCCTTCATCTCCCATCATCGCTCTGTAATGGGAGCCAAAGCCGAGGTCCCCTGAGGACACTGCCTAGTCATGGCACCCTGCTTCCTCCCCCAACACCTTTTTGATCCACTTTGTCCAAAGGAAAAAAAAAAAAGTCTGCAGATTTTTGTGATCATAATACTAAAATAAAATTGCTTAAGCTCTGTTGCTTAATACTAAGCACTGAATATGTCAAATATGATCTTAAAAACCTGGCTACTGGATAAGCTGCCTTTTTCCTGAAAGTGATGTAACCCATCTCCCCCATTTTCTTTTGTATTTGACTTTCAACTGCCAGGCCCAGGAACAGCAGGCCATTTATTTGTGGTCCTAAGTTATATATTATTTTGGTGCTTTATTGCCTTCACAGATATTTTACACAAAAATCATCCGAATGGGTCCTCAGACACCCCTGGGAGGTGGGTAGGGTTGATGAATCTTCTACCACCATTTCTCACAGGAGGAAAGAAGAGTCAATAAGTTATATAACATGGCCAAGGTCACTCTGCACTTCAGTGGAGGAACTGGACTACAACGCAGGCATGAGTCTACAGACTTTTGTTTTTGCAATCTACTTCATCAGACCAAGACATTTTTGTTAGGGAAAGGTGCATACATCTTCCTAATTGAACATTCAGGTTAAATATCTGCAAAATTAGAGGCACAGTTTGCTGGTCTCAGTAAGAGACAACTTTTTCCACAGTTCCATATTCTTTTTTCCTACCACTATTATCATTTTTCCCTACCCAGCATCCCCTATTTAATGTTTATAAAAGTAACAACATCCTCCTCCACCTTCCCTCTCTCCTTTCACCCTCCCCATTTCTCCCTCTCTCTGTCCCAGTCCTCCACCTTCCCTCTCTCCGTGCTCTTCGGTTGGGTGCTGAAATAACATGTGACTGGGATATAAAAGAATAAGCTCGAATTATTACACTTCTTATAACCTCTATGGATCTCTAGTTTTTGTTTGCAAATTCTTTCCCTAGAATAATAATTTTTCTGCAGGAATGAAGAATACAAAAGGGCAAGCATGATCTTTGTGCTAATCAAAAAATGTGTATGGCTAAAAAAAATTGAGAGCTACCTAATTTATAGGTTTTCTTATTGTAAGTTACAGATGTGGTGATCAAACCCAGATCTCTGTCTTTAGGTCAAACAATTAGTGATTTTGTTTTTACAGTGGTTTCCATCAGCCTCTCCAATAAGCCATTTGTAATATGAAATGCCCAGACAAGTTATTCAAAATTTAGGAAAAAAACAAGTCAGAATTTTAAGATGGTCCCCTCTTCACCATTATTATATAATTTCTCACACTGATGTCATTTTTTTAAAAAACTAAAATCTAACTGTCAATAAAACAACAGCAAAGGAAGAAAAGATGATATGGTCATTCTACAAGTAATTTTCTGGTTTTATGTGTCAAGCTAAAAGATTTCAGTGTACTGACTAGAAGTGAGCTGCATTTAGATCCTGTCTACAAAGGTTTTTCTTAGGATGAAGCCCTTATTTAGCTAAATCCATGGTCTGTAGGCACAGCTGCATAATTAGCAATCATCATTAATCATTTCTACTTCTGTACTTCTATCACCAACAAAATTATAGCAAGCTATTTTTTTTAGTAAACTTTAATTGCAAGTTTAATTTGCTATTTATTTATCTATTTAAGAAGCATTTTACTGAACTGATTATACAAATCTAAAATGATGTTTCAAAAGATAGAAATAAACTTCCCATCAGGGATAAATAGGATTTGCAAAAGAAGACTGCCTCTCAGGGGGAAAAAAAAAGAAGAAGAGAAAAGAAACGAAATCAGGCTTTCAGGCTCTTCTGCTTTTAATGTGAAAATGAGTATTCATGATGCGGGATGGCTTTAGATACCTATTGAAAAATGCATATCAAGTAACAGATGTATAATTTATGGAAGTGATTGCTTAGAGCACAGAAGCTTAAAAGTGAGTGTTTGCCACTCAGGTTGTTCTCAGGAGGCAAACATATGCTAATTATTCAGAATGGAATCCTGACCATAAAATATACAACAAAAGAAAAAGAAACTTTAAAAATATTTGAAAAGTAAAGTATTCCACCATTCAGAAATACTAATCTCTTTCTTTAAAAAGAGATTAGGTGGTTGTCAATACCCTTGAAAACGTCAATCGCTAGTGAGACTTGAGCGGTGAGGTTCTCTTGTGAACTGGGCTGGACATTCCTGTGGTGCTGAATCCGGGTGTCCAATCATGGTTGGGTGGATGGATGAGTGGATGTATCAGCCGGTGCTGAGAAACGCCCTCTCAGCCAGGCTTAACAACGTGAAGGGGGCAGTGGCTTATTTCATTTATGAAATCGAGCCATACTAGTCTCTAGACCGAAAGCCTAACAGTAAAGATTTATAACACAGGATTATCACTGTCAGACTTACATTATGACCAGAAGAACTGGGTTAGAAAAGTCAAGTCTTGTGTTGTCAGCAGCCTGAGGTTTGCAAGGACACTATCCCAGGAAGGCAGGCCCTTGCAAAAAATGTCCTGAAATGGAATCGGAGGCTCACTAGTCTTTACAAAAGTGCCTCAAATATTTTTAAGTGGCAGGAGGAGGAATGGGGAGGGGGGAGAGGGAAGGGCTATCTCTAAAGTAACTAGAGCTCGTCAATCACATGCAGGAACTAGTGATTTGAAAAAACAAACCACCAAAGAAAAGTACAGATAAATGTCACAGCAAATCAAGTTGAACATGATAAGCCAAATTTTCCACTTCTATAAGAACAAGGAGTTCCAAGGAGAGATATGCTGGGCTTTTCAAATGTTCTGTGAAGAGCGATACATCCCTCACTAGTATCTTATTTCCTATGGTTGTTTTGTTTTGTTTAGTGTTCACTGTAATGTCTCCTTTGAAAGAGATAAGTTTTTTTCCAATTTAAAAAGAAAGAGAAATGGCCCTCAATTGTACAATGGTTAAGATAGAGCAGAATGCTTTATAAATGAATTACCTACTAGCTACAAGCAGTAGCAACTTGCATGAATCTCAAAAATACTGAGCAAAAGCAAGTCACAGAAGAATATATATAATATGATCCCATCCATATAAAGGTCAAAAGTAGGTAAAAATAAATAATATATTTAAAGAAATCTATGTGTAGATGGTAAAACTATTTAAAAAAAAGCAAAGAACTACTAACAAAATCCAGGATTATTGTTCCGTGGAATGAGGCAATAAGAGAGAGGGACCTGGAATCGAGGAGCCCATGGTGGGGCTGGGAAGGTCACACACCCTGGCACAGTTCTGTCTGGTGGCAAGTGCCTGAATGTTCCTCTTATTATTATTCTTGAAACTGAGTATAAATGTTATCATATTCTCTTGTAAAGTTGTGCTTCTCCAATTTGGTTTTTTGAAAAAGTATTGGATATACACCCTGACCAGGAAGCTCAGCTAGCTGGTTAGAGCATTGTCCCCACATGCCAGAGTTGTGAGTTTGATCTCCAGTCAGGGCGCATGCAAGAAGCAACCAATGAATGCATGGATGGGTGAAACAACAAATCTCTCTCTCTCTCTCATCAATACATTAAAAAAAAAAGAGTTGGGTCAATTTTTATCATTTCATTTTATTTATTGAAATCCTAACATGCCTATCTTCTGAAGTTAACTTTCACCCAGAGATACCTATAAAGCTAACGATGCAGAGTTTCCAGGCTTGCAGTCAATGCTGCCATAGAGCAAAAAGTAAAAATCAGGGGAAAAAATCCCTTGTTGAATGATTTTTAAAAGTTGGCATCCACATATTAGCTTCAATGCCCTGATGCTCAGGGGCTTCTACCAGCTGAACTCAATCTTTCTAAACATATTTCCCAGAACTTCCCTTTGGAGCCTCTTACTGCTTAAACATGATTCCCTGAGCAAGCCTTATATTTTCCACCTTCGTGTTATCATTATCTCATTCCAGCAACCTACGTTTCTCACCCTCTTGATGATTGACCATCACAGTTTGACCTCTTCTGGGAAACCACTGTGATAACCTCGTAACTCAGTCCGAGGTGCTCTGGCCTTTTCCTGAACTCTTCAACAACTGCCTATCGTATGCTTCTAGCAGTTAACCTTGTGGTCCTTGTAACACATTTATCTTTGCCAGCCAGATTCCCTTGCCTCCTAGGCACAGAGTGGGACTGTGTCTCCTGTCCTTCCTTGCAGGTAGCTGCAGAACACATGATTGTGTTCTGCCCAAAGGAATACAGACAGCAGACACATGTGAATATACCTTCTCCAGGCCCGGCTCTAACACCTCCCACAAAATCCTCACACCCTCTTTTCTTCTCTCATCAGCGGTTGCTTGTAGGGGACCTAGTGAAGCATTTTGACTCTCTAGGGAATTGCTGACATTTCAGGAGCTAGCAAAACTTTTTCTGTAAAGGGTCAGATAAATATTAGGGCTTTGCAGGTACATAATGTCTCTGTTGCTGCTGATGCTGCTTTTAAACAATTTTAAAATATGAAAACCTTTATTAGCTTCAGAATTGGGCTGGACTTGACCTTTGGACTGTGGCTTGCTGATCCAAGGCGGGAAGATCTTGGATTTCAGAATGTCTATAGAAAGCTGATGCTCCCTTCCCCATTTTCCTATCCCCCCACCCCTATCTGTGCAACTGACTCATTTGGATTCTAATGGGAACAATACTTCCCACTGTGTTTAGCTTTTTCTGGACTATAGCTGTGGGGCCTTCTGCGATCCAATGCAGTAAAGAGATAAACAACTATTTGGTGATTTGAACCAATTCAAATTGCAACTCCAAGTAGAGTTCCAACTTCAACTTGGGGTCTGTTCACCCCAGTTAGTCTTCTTTACTAAAACAGTCCTTACACTAAAAATATCCTATTTGGTTACTTAGTTTGTCTAGAGAATCATCATGATCTAATCAATCTGGCTAAGCCGGAGCAGGTTGCTTTAAAATCGTAGCTTTAAAATCTAGCAAAGGAAATTCCCAAGTGGGAAGAAGACTCAAGAGGAGAATCTGCAAGAGTAAACAAAGAAAGATATGTGCTTCGGCACATAAATTGAATCTGCAGAGTATGGAAACTTCAGGTATGTCTGACTCACAATGTTAATGTTTCTCTAGGAACTACAACCTCCCCCTGGTCTCCCCTTTTCTGAAATAACCCACACCTATAAAGTTTCTTCTCTCTGTTTGTTTGTTTTTTTTTAAATTCTCAGTCCCTACTGAGGCATAGAACTCACTGGAATCACCATGCCCAGGCAGCCTTAGTAGTGAGTCAGAGTGTCGTAATGAAAGGTTTGAGGAGGAAAACGCGCCGTAGCAGCCTGGTTCGCTCAGACACCGTGCCAGGAGGGTGCCTGTTCTTGAAACGCATTTCTAGAACCAAGGGAGCAAGGTGTGTTTTGACTGTGGCATAAAAGGTAGAAGAGAAAAGCAATAGCTTTCCTACAGTTGGTTTAGAAAAAGGGTCAAAGCCTCCTCCTACCTTCCTATATCTGAAATCATATTCATACACGTCTTCTTTCACTGCAGTTGGCTACAGAATATTGGCTACACAATATTTATCTCAGCAACCACACTGCACTCTGATGGCTTATTTATATGTGAACTTTGATTCTACCAGCCTCTGTTCACTATCTGGTGAGCTAGTGTTAATCAAGTATTTATAGCTCATTTGTTAACTCTTTCAGGGAACCAGCATTTTACTCAGACCTCTGAAAATTATCGTTGTGGACCTTTAAAAAGTAATGAAAAACACAGCTGAATTCTAAAAAAAATGAACTCCTATCTGACTCCCTGGTAGATGGTGTTCAGTAGCTGAAGACTTCATGGTGCCTGTCCCCTGAGCTAGCACAGGAGATGCCTGTGCGTGAGTCTAATGCCTCCAGGGACCACAGGTGGGGGTGGTGGAGGGTGGGGAGAGAGTGGGGACTAGCTTTCAGCCTTCTGTAAATGAATGAATGCTGATCTAGTTTGCTTAGGCTAGTCTAGAATGACCCCAAGGAATAGGATAAAATTGCCTTTGTTTAATCTCCTAATGCCTTTCTTCTAATGCAATTCTTTGAAATATACTCAGTAAGAAAGGGCAGCACTCCTAGAAGTTTCTTGAAGTGTTTATTTCATAGAAAGGTTTTTGCTTATTTGTTTAATTTTTAAGGATTTTTAGCATGATATTTCCCCTCAAAATGCATGAAAAGAGGATCTTTTTTTAATGTTTTCTTAAATTTTAGCTACAATTGACATACAATATTATATTAGTTTAAGGTGTACAGCATAGTGATTAGACATTTTTATAAATTATGAAGTGATCTCCCCAATAAGTTAGTAACCATTTGGTACCATACATGGTTATTACAATATTATTGACTCTATTTCCCATTATTGCAAGCATATATTCATGATACTGTCTTTTCTGTAAGTCACCCAGGCAACTGTTTGGCTAGCTGCCTACTGAGCAACACAGCACCAAGGAATAGACAAGAGTCACACAAAGTAACTATGCTATTCACTCAGCTTTTATCAATGCAGGTTCACTCAAATGAGACCATCAACATACATTAATATCCTACTCACACTCTAACAATCTAAGGAATTATAACACACACACAGCAATCAATGGGGAATAATTACTGAGTCCCAGAATCTTAGAACGCAGGTCCAGGAGAGAGTACAGTGGGCAAGGGAGTCATCAGCATCTTGTAAGGAAGAATTTCCGGAGCCAGGTGGGCAGCAGGGCACACGAAGTCCTCAGTCCAGCAGGGCAGAGCCTCAGGTGGCTGATACCAAGAGAGATCAGCGTGGCATGGAGCAGCGCTCTGGTGTGTGGAGCTCGGCTGTGTCAGCTGTGGTCTGGAGCCTGCCTCAGTTATACCTTGAAAGTGGTGTTCTCCACCCTTCTGGAGCTTTTGATTAGTGTCTTGGCACCCCGTTGGCTAGTGGGGAATTTCTCCAGGTGTCTGTCTATGGGCAGTCCCGCTCTGCAGACATGGCTGTTCTGGTCACGTGTGCAGATATCTTAGGTGTGTCTCCTTGCCAGATGTATCTAGTGTGACTTAGGTAGTTTCCCTCTTGAACAAAAGTGTCCTGGCTGACTGGCAGCCGTCTTGGTTGACATGAGTAACTCCACTTTGTTTTATATACTTTATGCTATCTTGACTGGACCAATGTCATTTTATTGGTCCTGCTCTCCACTCCTATGCTGTACTTTACATCCCTGATGATGAGCAGTTTACAATTCTGAATATCTTAAGAGAGGCCTTGACCCTTGTTAAATTTTTTTGGAGGAATTCATAGAAAGTTACTGTGAAGCAACCACATTCTTAGAAAGCTCCTTATTTAAATCTTAATTGGGTCAGTTCTGAGGTTATTCTGGGACTAGGTACATTTGTTCTCTTTCTAAATCACAGATTCTCACATATTATTTTACAAGTTTTTGGCCTTTTTCTAAACATTGATAGGCATATGGAAAAGTTGATAATTCAGTGAGTAAAATATGCCCATATTTGCAAGCAACAGAGATGAAAAAAGATGCTCTATATTTACCATGCATCTTCTTATGAGTATTAAGAATGCAAACCCAAATTTGACATAGGAAAGGTACAAAAGATTTTGGCCCTGAAATCTTCTCAGAAGTGGTCCGTTGTCTTTCTGTAGTGGCAGTTATACAGACATGGGCAGAGCATGGACAATGGGCCAGGTCACGAGAGTGGAAAGCCCTGGGTGCCTAGAAACGGGCAAAACGGGGAAAATACGGACCTGGCCCCCAGGGCAACCTTTCCTCCCCCAGCACATTGCTGATCATGTGATTTAGACCCCCTGACCTTTCATATCACTGATCATTTAGCTTGGACCGCCCCCCCCCCCCGCCCCGACCTGTCCTTTCCTGGCATGTTGCTAGTCATGGAGTTCTACCCCTTAGAGGGGAAACAGAACAAGGGGGCTGGAGAATAGCCCTTAAGCATTAAGCCCCCAGGACAAGGAAATTCTAACCCACATCAAATATATCTGGGCCTCAGTTATATTTCAGCTCCAGGCCCTGAAAAGTGGCAAAACAGGACAAGCAACATCATGGCTGACATCAAGACCTGCTGCAATGACTAATGACCTTCTGCTCTGGGGCCTACCAATCAGATGACCTGGAAAGGACACACCTGCCCCCAGGACATTTTCCTTGCTTCTCTCTCTCTCTCCTTCTCTCCCTCCCCTAAATCTCAAAGGACTTCTTTTACCTCTGTAACTTGTTTCCTAAGCTGGTGTCTTCTAAGGTTCACTTCTTCTACTTCTGTGACTTTCTAAATAAACTTTCTCTTATAATTTCAGTCTTGGTTCTGAATTCTTTCTTAGCCAGAACTTAAGAACAGAAGTTGTTGAACCAAGGTCTATTCTGATTCCACTGGTCTAACACCTGGTGCCACTTTGCCACCACCAATATAATGTTTTCATTTTCCTTGAGATGAAATTACTTAGGGCCCAGCTTTAGAATACTATATCATATAGTATGGAACTTATAGAATTAAATAAGAGAAGAAGACTCTTAGAAAAATGTGGCTTTTGTGAAATTAGCTATATTTTAACAAAATCACTCTAATTCTGATAGATTTGAGGATGAGTTTTTAATAAATGGTACTAACATCTTTTATGAATGCATAGATGTAAATCAAATCTGATATCTTTTAAGGGGATACAAATAGGACTTATCAAATCACTAATAATTTCTCTATTTTTATAATTCTTTGCAATAATATTTCAGTTAAGTTTTAAAAGCAGCTTTCAAAGTATAAACATTGCCCTAGAGTCCAAAAAACAACATAGCCTCCTCAGACTAAAGATAAACACTTTTTTAGAGTACCATTGCTTGGGTTGCTATTCCATCTGTCCATAACTTTGCAGAAACTTGTCCACCAGAAGCCCAAACTTAGGTAGGTAATTTGTGAAGTTAAATTCGTGGAAAAAGGAAACCCACTGTGCTGACAGGCAGTGGGCAGTGGAATAGGCTCTTTGCCCCTGGGAGCCTTGGTTTCCTTTGACTGGAGTTCTCTTCTCTCCAGCCTCCTTCTTGTCTTCAGATCTCAGCTTGAAGGTCACAGTAGAGTGAGCTTTCCGACCACCCAGGCTAAGCAGGTGCCCGGTTATATAACTGTCTGTGTAGCCCTTATCACTAACTGATATTCTTGGGTTTTGTTTGTTTAATGTAACCTCCTTCCACTTGGAGAACATGAACTTTGTTTTATTTACGCAGTAATCCTAGCATCTAGAACACCTGCCGGGGCAGGTGTTATGGGTTGAAATTTGGGCCCCTGAAAGGATGTGTTGACATTCTAACCCCCAACACCTCAGAGTGACTGTCTTTGGAATACAGTCCTTGCAGATATAACTAGTTAAGGTGAGATCATACGGACTAGTGTGGGCCCCAATCCAAAAAGACACGTGACCTGTAAGAAGAAACACACACACCAAGGACATGATGTGTAGGCACAGATACATGGAGAAGATAGTTATGTAAACACAGGCAGAGATTGGAGTTACGCTCCAAACCAAGGACTGCTTTGGGCCACCAGAAGCTGGAAGAGGCAAGGAAGGATCCTCTCCCAAATGGCTTGAAGGAGCATGGCCCTACTAACATCCGAATTCTCTTTTCAAATACTGAGAAGCGACATTTCACTCCCTCAACCAGTTGTCAAATATATGCCTTCAAAATGAAGCTGAAGAAAAATAGGATTTTTGCAATAAAGACCTCTGTAGCATATGAGCTAAAACATGTCATTCTATTGCAGTTCTGTAATATGGCTTGAAATAATATTGTTATAATTTCATCAGAAATACTTATAGGAAGGGAGATTTTTGCCATTGTTTTGTGCTCATTGTTACTATAAATTTGTACATTTCAGCTTGTATTGTTTAAAAATGTTTAAATGCATGTGTACATACATATGTGCATATATAATGCATCTATATATATTTTTCCCTTTTTTGCATCCATAGGAGCATACTTTTGGGGCACTGGATGAAATCTGATAGTTGAACTGAAGCCAACTTCAGCTTTTAGGGAAAAATTTCCATACTTGCAGGTGGGCAGATTTAATGACTAGATGAATCAGTGACAATCGATGGAGAAAATATTTTGGGTTAGTCGTTCCCAAGGTCTGCATGATCAAAATGGTAATATCCCAGAAATACAAATTCAAAATTTGCTCATTGTTAAAAATGATTTTTAGTGATTGCCTTTTTAAGTATCTTCAATCACCTGAAAACCAATCACATATGTGTATATATGTATACACTGTGTGTATGTATGACTGTGTGTGTGAAATCATTAGCATTTGGGACCTGAACATTTTTATTATGAGATTCTTTATAAAGCTGCTATAACAAGTCCTTTCATTTATACCAAAGATCTCTTCATAAATCAGTGATAAGCATCTTTATTTGCCCCTTGGTACTATAAGAGCAATCAGTTGAGTGGGCATATTGTGCTATGATTGCAGTTTTCTCTCTGTCTCATCTGAACAAAATATACAGAATTAAGCACAAAGAAGCGAATGGATGTGCTGGAAACAAAGAGCAAATTTGGCGGGGTCGTATGCAGGGTTTGAGAGCGTTTCCTGTCTCACAGGAAGCATTAGCAGCACGACTTGTCATCTCTACTGTCCAGCCTGGTGTCTCCGAACTTCCTGGAATAAAACCAAACTAAGCAAAACAATAAAAATGACATGTCTGTGTGTTTTGTAATTCCAAACTCTTATTACTGGAATGCTAAATCTTTCAACCCTGCTGGCTTTTGTGCCTTTCAAAATTTACAGAGTTTTTTATGGTTTTTTTTTAAATGTAATGCATATATATCCCATTAATATAACAATTTATTTTAAATGTTATTCTGAAATTCTAATCCTTGCATCAAGAAAAAACTACTGGTTTATTTTCAAATTAACTTTTGTTTTTACTTCTGTAGATAGCTTTAACAAAACTCATTCTCCTTCGCACACTAATGGGGATTTAGATGTAGGCAAATGACGGGGAAGTAATATAAAAAACCACCCTTAGTTTATTCTCTGCATTTATCATTCTTGCCCTCCACACGCACTTGCTGGTCCACAGTTTCCTAATCAGATGTGTAAGTTTCCACTTTGCCTTTATAAGAAATGATCCATATAGAGATGGAGCTATATTTTATCAGCATTAACACTACCAGCAGCTTCACCATCACCATGTTTCAATTTGCAGTAAATCCAGCATTATCTGCCAAGTTGGCAAGATTGTATCAACTGTTTCAAAGAGAAGAATTTGTTCAGTTGTAGATGAGTTTGAAGGACTCATGTCAGGTCTGGGGAGAGCTTCTATGTCATATAATCTTCCACACTGCATAGAGTAATAGAATGGCATAGGTACAGAGGCCTGGAAAAAACAAAACAAAACCAACAAAGACCTCTGTTTTTCAAACCAAGTCAAGAGTTCCACTTTGAGGTCCATGCAGCCATGAGCAAGGGGTGTCTGGAGTACAGGGAGGTACAGGAGCAGCAGGATGGGATCAGGCAAGTTTGTATGGGATGGAGAGAGGTTTAGGTGGGGAATAATTTCATTTCTATTTTTAAAATATTAAACCAAACTCAGATTATGGAAGCAAAGGCAAAGGTTTCATAAAATTTTAGGATAAAAATATTTTAAAGTTTTTTTCCGTTTGAAGCAAGTATTCACAGAGAATATGAGGACATATCCATTTAGCCTAGGAGAAACATTTCAGATTTACCTAATCCAATTTGTTCATTACCCTGGTCAGGAAATAAAAGTGATTGATCAAACCACTAGAATCCAGATTTTCTGACTGCCAGATCTGTGTTGTGATTCATAGCTCCGTGAGGAAAGAGGAAATGCAGAATTAACATCTATTGAATTTCATCCGTGGGCCAGACAGGGTGATAGCTGCAGGCATCGTCGTCATCCCAGCAGTGGTTAAGGGCTAGGCCCCAGTCAGACTTCCTCAGTGGGAAGTTGGGCCCACCTCTATTTACCTATATGACCTCGGGCAGGTCACTTAAGTTCGCCGATTACTAGTCTTTTCATGTATAAAGTGAGGATCATCAATGACCCTTCCTCACTGCCAAGGATGAAATGAGATACTCCTTGCAAAAGGCCTGACAGTATTTGGGACATAAAGATTGGCTCAAGAAATGTAGAATGAAAAAGAAGAGAGGGAAAAAAATTGCATGTCAGAGGGGAGGACGAAGTGGGAGTAAATTTTGTGTCTATTTTACAAATGAGAAAAATTAGGATTCAGTAAAATTCAGTATTTGCCAACAAGTTACCAAATCAGAATGTGAAGTTGTGTCTGTCTGAAGCCCCAGTTCAGCTTGTGTCTGCTCCACCACCGAGCCTTCTGGTAAGAGGAGCAGGAGGTGGGAAGCACATCGAGACTGTCCGTCCACTTAGAGAGCTGGCTGCTGTGGCCATGCTGCATTCTGAAGCCTTCTGGCAGCTTCCTGGCAATTCTAAGCTCTGAACAGGGTGGCAGAAGCCAATGAGAGTATTCCGGTGGTAGTGCAAATAGACTTCACTCTACATCGAAGTCTGAAACGTAAACTTGACTCCAGTGAGCTGATTACCAGTTTGTTCTCAAGGACAGGGGCCCTGTCCTCTCTTTTTGCAGAACTGACTCACCCATGCCCAGCACGGTAAGAGCTCACTCCCTGTGAGCTCTGCCAGCAACGTGACCTTGGGCGAGTCACCTACGTCTTCAAGTCCAGATGAGGACAGCTCCTCAGGCCACAGCCTTGACCAGCTAATGCAGATTCTTACAGAGTGAGACCCTATTGATCTATTCTTTATGTAAACTTTTCAGTGAAGTAAAGCTTACATCAGAAAAAAAAAGTACAAATTTTGTGAGTGTACAGTTCAGTTAATCTCCACCAGATGAGCACCACCTCTGACCCGGTAATAGAGCAGTCCAGTCCGGAGGACACTTCCTGAGACCCGCCCCTCTCCCGAGATGCCACACGTTCCGACTTCCAATATCCTAGCTTATATTTGCTGTTTTTGCGATCCATGTGAATGGAACCACGCAAAGTGTGCACTTTGCTTCTGGCTTCTCTTACTCAACAGTATATTTGTGAAATTCGTCCGTGTCAGCGCACGTAGTCCCGGTGTATCCGTTCTCCCCGCTCTGCGGTAGGGACGTCACTCCTCTCACGTGAGTAAACGTCACCGAGCGGCGCCGGGCTGGTTTGTCGGCGTGCTGTCTACAGCGTGTCGCACCCCCGCGGCGGAGTCTAGTCACGGCGGAGACTGCAGAGCGGCCGAGTATTTACTAGCTGGCACTTTAAAGAAAAAGGGTTCCTGATCCCTGCTCTACAGCACCCAGTCCTGAGTACATCACCATTTCATTTACTCTACTGTTGATGAACGTTTGGATTGTTTCAGGTCTTGCATTGTTGCAAGTAGTGCGGCTGTGAACATTCCGGTACTTGTCTTTTGGTGACATATGTACACATTTTTATTGATTATTTGCCATATATGCATACATATATATATTTAATATTAGACTAACTCTAATGTACAGTCTTAGAAACTTTTGCTTTACAAATGTTTAGAGAATTTAAGTCCAATTTATTTAAACTGTCTTACCCAAGGTCATGATAAAAATAACTGACAGAGCTGAAATTGACAACCCAAACCTGTTTCTTGGGACAGTTCTGTTTTTCCACTGTAGTTCCTGTCATTGTTATCTTTATAACATTAAATAAAAGGGTCTTTACTTATCCAAGATCTTTCACAAATATCACTTTTTCTACCAAATCTGGTTGTAGATTTTCAAGAACAGGAAACTCACTGCTTTAATAGAATTTTGTAGAAGGAAAGGATTATATGAATCACTTAACTCAATCCCTCATTTTATAAATTAGTAAATTGGGTTATAGAGATACTAATAATTTGCCAAAAATAGGCATTTTGAGTCTGGACTTTTATCCTGTGGTACAAAATGATATTAAACTTGCTATTTTTGTCTTTGCATTTGATACTATTTTAGTCAATTAACTTACAAAAGTACTACCTACACATTTTAACTATTTAAACATTACAGGAATATCTAAAGTAAAACAAATTCTTTCTCCTCCTTCCAGCTGTATACTGTATAGCCTCTCCCATATATATATAAATAACATGAGCCCATAACGTGGATGAGGAAGAAATACAACTTCATTTCTCTTTAACTCAAATTCATTTCCAGTTTGAGGTTCCATTCACATTTGTTAGGTGGCCACTCAGTCAGTTCATTTGGACTACCCCTGCTTTCCCTGCAGCTGCGCCCAGATGTCAAGCGGCAGGCCAGGGGGATTATGTAGTACCAGGGAACTGAGTGGGAGGTAGAGTCTGGACGGCATCTGATCCTTGGTAACTACAGTGACACTGAGACAGCTTTCACTCTTTCTGGGCCTTGGCCACTGGTCCTCACAGGTGCACTGGCCCTTGTTGTCAGACCCTATCAGGTGTGGTGGATTCTGTGCCAACCTGAGCCTTATAATCTGCCAGGCTGCCTGAGGCCCTAACTGCCCTGACTCACTATAGCCATTTCTTCTGTGAGCTAGAGCCAGCTTCCCTGGCTTCCACCTGGACACTGAGGCCCAGGTTCCCTGTGGTCTTACACCCAGCCCCCTAGCTGGAGCCTTCCACTTGCCTAGGCTTTATTTGTGACATTTGACGTAAGGCCCATTTCTTCTAAGCTTACCTTACCTTGCTGCTTCCTTCCGATATCCTCTCACCCTCCCCAAGCTGGAAGTATTTCTCTCCAACTTTTAATAAGCATCCTTATATAAGTGTTGTACAGATTTGCATTTTTATTTTTGCCTCGTATCTTTTCCAGTCAAGCAGTGAGGAAACCCTTCTCTTTTCAAACCCCCAAACATTTGCAAGTTTGACCTTTCAGAAACCAGTTACAGGGATGATTCTTTTGACCGTTCATACCTCCCTGCTAACAAGAAGGCCAGAGTAGCCACGGGGCAAGTGGAGGTAAGGAGGTAAAAGGTGAACTGCTAGAAGGGAAAAAAAAAAATGGTTAATGTCTCAAATTATTATCCTACCATAAAAATAAGCATATCTATAGGGGAAATATTTAGTTTTGCTTTTATTCCAAAATTGGGGTGATACAGTACATGAAAGTGTAACTTGTACTTTTTCATTTACTCTCTGTTGGACAAATACACTCATGCAGGTATACCTCCTTATTTTTAATGGTTTCATAGTATAGTTAGTTTAATTATTTTCCTTCTCAATTGATATACAGGGCGCTTTTGTTATTACCAATAATGATAATAATAACCAATTTATTATGGTCTTAAAATGTACAAGACAATGTTCTAAACACTTTACATGCACTGAAGCTTCATAAAAATTTCATGAGATAGGACTTGCTGTTTTCATGCGGCTGACACAATTGAGGCACGTAAAGATGAAATAACTTACTCGAGGTCACAGTAAGTTATGGATTTGAATCCCAATGAGTCTCTGTCCATACAGGCCACGCTTTTATCCAGCGCATGGCTCTGCCTTATTCCTTTAGTAAGTGTACTTCAGCACATGCTTCTGTACTCTGTTTTTATT
The DNA here is from genome assembly GCA_004026765.1 of Micronycteris hirsuta. NCBI lineage: Eukaryota > Metazoa > Chordata > Mammalia > Chiroptera > Phyllostomidae > Micronycteris > Micronycteris hirsuta. The sequence continues at coordinate 140,232 of PVJI01000012.1, forward strand.
TCTGTCAGATAACTACCCAGAATTGAGGTTGTAGGTAAAGGTCTTGTGCATTTTTTTCTGAAGTTACATTGGGTGGGAATGCTGCCTTGTACCCCAAATAATGTTCAGATGTTTCCATGTTCACTTCTCCAATTACTAATGTAAATGTCAAACATCTTTTCTTATGTTTACTGGCCCTTTGCTTTCCTCTGCTATGAATTGCCTGTTCACATACGCCATTTTCTAATTAATTTGCAAGAGCTCTTTGTATATTAGGGATATTAAGACATTGTGTTATATGAGTTGTAAGTATTTTCTCTTAGAAGATCATTTGTTAGATACTTTATGCTACATAGAAATTATGCATGTTTATTTAATCTTTCCATTTTCCTTTATAAACCAGCTACATAGTACTATGTAGTATGAATAGCATTTTTTAAAAATATAATTATTTATTTACCTTAAGTTTCTTACCTTGCTAAAGAAAGCTTTATTCATTCCATAGCTATATAAATGTTCTCCTAATTTTTCTTCTAATACCTTTATAGTTTTACTTGCTTTATATGCAGTTGTTTAATTTATCTGGAATATACTTTTAGATATGTTATAAAATAGAAGTTGCCATTATTTTCATGCTTATGTATAGCCAACTATCTCAATTTGATTTACAATATACACTTTGAAATGTATGTACAGTCATCCCCCTGTTTACATGGGGGGCATTTTCTGAGACCGGCAGGGGTGCCTGAAATCATGAGTAGTACCAACTCTTGTCTATACTATGTTTTAGCTATACAAGCATACCTAGAATAAAATTTGTAAGTTAGGCATATAAGAAATGAACAATAGTATAATAAAACAATAATAAAATGAGATAATTATAACAATATTCTCTAATAAAACCTGAGAATGTGGTCTCTCTCAAAAACATCTTATTGTACTGTACTCACCCTTCTTCTTGTGATGATGAGAGATGGTAAAATGGCTATGTAATGAGACGAAATGAGGAGAATGATATATTATTATGCAAAACAAGGGTTCCCTGCACACCAGTACCGCTGTGGCAGTGACTCTGAGAACTGAGAGTGCTGCTAAGGGGCCGATGGGTGGGAGGTGCACGCAGTGTGGAGACGCTGGGAAAGGAATGGTTCATGTCCTTGGGCGGGAAGGAGGAGATGGTGCAAGAGTTCATCATGCTACGCAGAAAAACAGGCAATTTAAAACCTGTGGAGTATTTATCTGGAATTTTTCATTTAATATTTTTAGATTGTAATTTAGCAAGGATAACTGAAACTGTGCAAAGCAAAACCAGAGATAAGGGGGAGCTACTGTCTAGTGACTATCATGTATCTTTTTCCAATGTCTTCTACTCCCAGACACACTGGAATCTACTTCGGGGCTAATCTTTCCCATTTATCTACCTGTTATAATACCAGAACCATTCTGCTTTGATTATAGTAGCTTTGTTGTGAGTTTTAATATTTGTTAAATGAAATATTTCCCCCACTTCTGAAATATAACTGTAACATTCATTAGATACTTTCTTCTCCAGATATTAACAATATCTCTACAGGCCTGGGTGCTACTTTCTTACAAATTGGTTTTCTCATAAATGAAACTGCATTTTTAGGCAAATGAAAAAAGTCTTTATGTCGGAAAAGTTACATGATTTGACATCCTTCAGATTTTGTCAATAAAACAGATTTTGTCAAAATGCTATCAATAAATTGACCTTCAGTTTAAATTAGAATTAGCATTTTTTCAGCTTTAGACATTGTCTGAAGTCAAGACAATAGGAAGATTAGCAAATAAGGGAAAAAACCTAGCAAATTGCATGACGGATAAATATCATCTCATCTGAATAAAAATAATTGAGTTTAGCAATAATTTAACTGAGAAGTTAAATACTTATTATTCTTGTAGGGCAATGGATCTTTGGTGTCTCTCTGTCCCATCTTTACCACTAATTTGCATCCAGCTTCAATTATAAAAGATATAAAGATATAGAAAGCATCACATGGTTTTTATTTCAAGCTTTATTATAGATATGAGAGAGCTGAAACTTATTATTTTTTCCATGCTAAGATTTTAACTAATTTTCCACTAAATTCCATAGATAGGTTGGTTCTTATGACCTTTGACTGGACTATCCTTTTTTGTAAATGTAGTTACATGGGCGTATTTCTCTAGATATAGTCTCTATCCATGTTCAAGTAATCCAAATAGAACCACTCCGCACACAGAATATTACTGATTGGTCATCTGGAATTGCCGTGAATGATTCACGTGTTGTAATACCCATCACTACTTCCTACAAACTTTGGAAAACTTTTTATTTGGAGAAGCATTCTGTCTTACTATTCACTACAGTGGATTTTTGCCCTCATTTCCTTTGTATGTATTCTGGGTGGGTTTTTGCAAGACAACGAGAATCTATTTTGGTTGGGGACGCTGTTCTCTTCCTCCTGGAGGAAGTGAGAGGCTGCGCTTTGTCTCCAGCTCCAAAGCTGTTAGATCAGACAGGGAGCTCTGTCAGCCAGGCTCCAGGAAGCCTTCTCTCTTCTGATGGAACAACTAAACAATTGCTGCTATTTACAATGGGCCAAGTGGGGAACTATTCTTAGAACAATAAGAAAAGGGAAAGTCGGCCACCAGGCAGGAAAGAGGCTTTCAAGCAATGTCTTACTCAGAGAATGTGAATGTCTGTTCAATGTAAACAGCTTACCATAGCACTTCTCCAAATAACAATACCGGGAGTGCTTGCCCTGCGCCAGACACTTGACACACCTATTATCTCTAATCCTATAACCACCGCACCAGATAATGAAAAGTGTTATCCCAATTTGAGATATGAAGAAACTGAAGCCAGAGAGATTGTAACAACCTCTCCATGGCTGGTTAATGTGGAATTCAAACACAAACTTGTATAATACACTTTTTATATTAGATATGCCCATGTTCTTATCTACTTCTTTTGAAATTAAAAAATAGATGAAACATTTATAGTGCTTAGTGAGTGACTATAATCTCCTTACAAAGAGCACAAGGCTGTGCTCAAAGCTTCGTTATTTGTGTGAAATATGTTTTCTCCTTTGAGTTTCTCTGAATACACAGAGACAATGGGAACCTGAAGAAAATATGCTAACTGCTGTGAGTGATAACACAACGGCCCCCTTTGTCACATACATGATTATTCCCCCTCAGCCACTCTCAAACTCTTCAAACAACGCATAGGATGAATGCTTTTTCTGCTTACAGAAGCTTTAAATCTTGGAGACAAGTGTGTAGATTGAAGTTCTAAATTAACAACAACCATCATACTAAATTCCAACAGAATGATCAGGTTATCTACTGATCAGGTGTATCTGCAAAAAAATCACCTATGGTTAAATACTTGGCCATCTTTCTATTAAAGCTTTAACATTGTTATTGAATGCTTGTATTAAATGTTAGGACAATGAAGCAATTCTTCTCCTTAGTTACATGTGATTTATAACAAGTAAGAGTAGAAAATAATGGATCTGAAAGTGAGATCTTATTGGGTTGTTTTATACATGTAATAATATACAGGAGCAAGTCAGTAATCGACTTAAGGGTTATAATGGACCATGAAAAGATACCGATACTTGTTTTTTGGTTGCTTTAGGTATAAGGACACAAATAATGGTATGGTTTTTTGCTAACTTTCTCTTAGGTGCCACTAGGCCCAAACTGGGCCTACTGTAAGACCTGGGAGACCGAGGGGGTTGTTTGTGTGGTGTTACCTAGCAATCTCGTTCTCACTGCGCAGCACCGTACCCCCATTCAAGGTTCCTGTGTCTTCAACTTCTACACTGGCCTGCCACCAAGTACAGGAAGATGTGCTATGTAGAGGACAGGGGAAGCTTATTCTCCTGCTAGTTCTTGCTGCTAACACTTTTGTGGATTGGTGAGTCATTCATTAGCTATCACCACAGGAAGCAGGATTCTGGGCAAATAAATCAGAGAGAGGGAAGAGGTTTGCTGTAAAGTGAAATTAGGATGGTGGGCGTGGGATGACTGGCGTCTGGAATCTGTTCAGGGCACTGAACACCAGGAGGAGGATGGAGTGGAATGAAGGAAGATTGATAAGAAAGCAAGCATTAAAAGAGAAATGATTCCCCAAAGAGGAGGTAGAGGGCTTCCTTGTCCTTTCTCCTAAGTCCCCTGAAGTCTCCCTTTGTTAAAATGACCAGTCCACAAGACACACTGGACCTTAGCAGGGCTGCTGTGCCTACAGCCCTCTTCAGCAAGAAAATTCCACAGCATCCGCTGGGGAAGTTAGGCTAGGAAGTTCCTCAGGCGCGGGTGGCCCTATTTTGCTCTATACCACCTCTTACCCACAGATAATTGGACCAGGGTGCATGCCTAACCTTTTATTCTCCTTTGAAACTGTAAGTTGCTTACAGTCAGAGAACTCTCATTTATTTATTTTTGTGTTCCAAATACATAGCTCAGAGTCAGGACACAGAAAGTGCTCAGTTAATGTCTGCTGCATGAATGAATTAATAAAATACCTGGACAGAAAAGAATATGCAGAAAGATCCAGGAAGAAAGACATTTCAAGGGTTCTCAGTATTTTCATATTTTCCACTTTTTATTTCTCCTCCTTCTAAATTTTTATTTCCCTGTAGTAAAAAGCAGCAGCTCTCAAAGTGTGGCCCACTGAACCCTGAAAGTCACCAATATTCTATCAGAAGGTCCATGAGGTCAAAGTTATTTTCATGTATTCAGATTTTCTTATTTCTCTGCTTGGCATTTGCTGATGTTGGTGCAAAGGCAATGGTGGGCAATGCTTTGCTGAGGCAAAACTGTGGCAACAAACTCTACAAGGAGTCATTGTACCATCTACTCATGGCCTTCCACTCATATGTAAAACAGAAAGAAAAGCTAGTTTTATCTGAGAATGTCCTAGGTGAAGCAATTATCATTATTAATTTTGTTAAAGCTCAACCTTTGCGAACAGTGTTCTGCGTGGGGCAGCAGGAGTATACAGCGATCACCAATGCTGCCCACTTACATGTGAGTGTCCGAGGAGCCTCGCTTGTGAGATGAGCTGCGAGCGGAACTAGCCACTTTTTAAATGGCACACTATTTTCACTTAAAAGAACAACAGACAGACACCTGTGGTTCTTCAGACTTTTCTGTTTGATAGATAACTTCTTGAAAAGAAACAAAGTGTGTCTGTCATTTCAAAAAAAAGACCTGGCAGTATGTGCTATGAATGATAAAATTTGAAATTTCAAGTGAAGAATGAGACTTTTGGAAAATCTGTAGCTGCTTTTGAGTTTGACAGCTTTCCAAAACTTAAACACATTTATTTTGTTCTGACGAAGTTGGTGACACAATCAACAGATGTGATTTTTTGGATGCTGTATAATGGCATGTGTCAACATTTACAAGATTTACATATCTTATTGAACCAAATTTCCTGATGACCAATATTTAACATTACAAAACCATGAGTAAAATATTCATTTTAAGTGCAAGATAAGTCAATACAGTTTTTTCAGACAAGTGAACTTTAAGATAGTCAATTATACAATTTTCAATGACATTATTTTAAAATTTGTGTTGCAACTAATCTTTAGGAAGCTACTGCTAGTTGAGTTTTGGTATAGTATAAAGGAAGCATATCTGTAATTATCTTAAAAGGTTATTAAAATACTCTTCCCTTTTCCAAAAATACATGTCTGTATAAGTCAGGATTTTCTTGATATAACATAATGCAGCCAATCGAATGCAGAGGCAGATATGAAAATTCAGCTATTTTCTGTTAAACCAGAATTAAAGAGATCTGCAAAAATACAAAATCTATGCTTCTCCATAATTATTTCCTTTACAAAAAATGTAACTTTTCAGAGAATATGTTATTTTTGTTAATGGGTAACTAGTTTATTATTATTTTAAATACATTAATACATATTTTTAAAATGTTTTCACTTTTAATATCTAATATAGTAAACAACAGTTGACATAATCTACAAAATCCACAATTAAAAATCCATAGTAAACACAAGCTCTTTGAGTTTCTCAATGATTTTTAAAAGGATAAAGGTAACCTGAGGCCAAAAGATGAGCTACTGCTTTTATCCTTGTTTCTCCTTGAAAAAGGTAGACAACTCATTTTCATTGCAAAAAAAAAAAAATATATTAGAGAAAATTCAAAAATTCTCAAAGGAAATTTTTGTTTTAAAGTTGAAACCAAAGTTCCAAGTTATAGGTATACAAAGTAAAATAGACAGAGTCCCACATATCCAAAATACATTCTGCAATACTGATTTGTTAACTAGAAGTCTAGCACAGCAGGTGAATGCAAAGTCAGCTATTAGGTTATATTTCAACTAAGAAAATAATTGCCTAAACAAGTTTAACCATTAAAGTGCAAAATAAGTCATCTAATTTGAATCAAGTGAAAGACTTTCACAGGTTTAAAATATATGTATTCTTAAAAAGCCATATGAGTCATGTCTTGTAAGAGGGGTCAATAACATTTATATTCTCCACTCTTCTTTCTCTTTACTCCCCTTTTATTCTTTTAACTTTCACATGCTATCAAATTAAAGGTATTTAATATATTGTTATATTTGTTAAATATGTTCTATCATTCAGTCCTTTATGTTAAAAACATGTGAAAAGGCAATTTATATCAATCCTCCTTTTAAAAAAAACACAAGTAAAATACACTATTTTTTAAATTCATTTTTCTATGGTTTGATAATTTTTGAGAAAAACACAATCCATTTTCCTGGAATGCCAACATTAAAGCAAAGGTACTCCTTAGTGCCTTTGATTTGCATCCTCACTCTTTAATAATAATAGTTTTAGAAGTAGGTCACTAATGATCACTAAGTTGGGGAATAACTAGAAGAATGTTCGAGCTCAGGGCTTCCCAGACGGAGTAATTGTTAAACTCAGAAAAGGACAACGAAGCATTAACCTCATTTTCTAAATCTCTTTTCCCAGGAATTAACACATGAATGATATTTGTTTGGTAATATCTAAATGGCTTAATACTCTCTTAGCCTGCAGAGAAATTCACTTTTGGAGCTGCAAAATGGTTTATAAGCTTCGTTAACAGTCAATTTTAAGTATGATTAAGTGCTTAGAATATTGTTAAGTATCCAAGAATTACTTGTTGGTTAACCATGGCAATCTCCTTTACCTGACTCAGAGAAGAAATATCATAATTACTCACTAAGGAAATAAAATGTGGTGGGCAAGTATGTGGGTTCTTTGTCATCGTCAGTGGATTATTTAGGAAAGAACATTTGAAAGTAAGTCCATGGGAAAATGCTGTTGTTGAGGGAGGCAGTGGGGCACAGATCGCTGATGACAGCATTTGGTCAAGAACACTGAAAATGAAAGACTAAAGTGAACTGTTTTCTTCCCTGAAGGCAGATGGGTACTTGCTAAAAGCTTCCTTAAGCAAGAAATTTGGGATCAATGCCATATTCTCCACCCCCTCATAGTCTCCATTCCTTCCATTCTGGAGTTTTCCACAGGAAGTAAGCAAGAGGCACCACAAGAGGAAGGCTGTGGGGCATCCTTGGGTGTCTGAGGACTTGATCCCAATTAATCTGTGTGCTGCCCAAGGACCTAGGTGGTGAGCCCATCATAACCAAAGAGATCTTGCCTATTGAGGAATGCTGACCCGGAACGAGCCCAGGAAGCTCTTGCAATGATTAGGGCTGCACACTGCCTGCCCCTGGCACACCCTGTCCGCGCCTCCTCTCCTTTGTAACTGTCATCAGCCAACAGCTCTGTAAGGACTCCAGGGGAAACCGTGCCCTCCAACTCTCTCTAAAGCTTACGAAGCTCCCTGGGGGTGTGGAGAGCATTGCCTTCCCCAGCACCAGCAGAATCCTGCTGTGCACCCCACTCATCCTCATCTGCAGACTCCTGGCATGATATGATGTCAGGCTCCATGGCTGTGGCCCACAAGCCTCAACAGAGTCAGGACCACACTTGCTTGAGCTGCGATCCTGGGCACTTCAGTGCTGCTCCTCAACTCCCACGCCGAGCTCCATTCTTCGCTTGCTCCTTAGGCCAGCTAGCCAGAGTCCTGACTCGCCCAGGCCCTCAGACTTTATTCTTCCAGGTGTGCATGAGTCAGGGTAGCTGGGATCTCTGGTTCTCAAAACACCTCCTCCCGCCCAACCCTGCCACCCCCATCCCACCCCAAGACCACACCCCCAACCCTGCCACAGTGGATCTTGACCTCTGGCGCTCTCAGAGCAGCCACACAGCATCAGGTCTGATCTCTGGCCTCCTGCACCCAAGGGTCCAACCTTGTCCTCCCCTCAGGCTTAATGTTGCTACATGTGTTTAATGAACTTTCCCTCCCGCTCTGAGCTGTAGCTCTGCCTCGGCCTGCCCGGCGCCTCGGCCACGCAGCGAAGCTGGCAGAGTCCCTGCAGTCAGTCTCTTCATGCCTGTTTCCCAAGTTTGCTGTAGCTATTTGTGTGTTTCCAGCTTCCAAGAAATCTCAGATTTAGGACAAAAGTTGAAACTAAGGGAAAGAGAGTACCAGAGAGCAAATCCTCTCAACAAATTTCCCCTGTAAATGATGGATGAGGGATTGCTGAAAGGAAGTTCTTACATCACCACAGACAAGTATTCTTAAGGGAAGATGAGGAGGCTTGGTGATAGAGTGAGATAAATATGCACTGAAAGTAGGATAAACCTGAACTGAAAGATCATCATTTTTATCTGGCTGCTGTCATAGATGAGAAAACGGAAGACTGAAAATACTAAGTGACTTGGCCAATATCACTCTGGTTAAAAAAGAGTGGAGTTGGAACCAGAATCTTGCTTCCTGTCTGAATACAGTATTCTCTCCGTTTATGCATTTAACAAGCATTCACTGAGTGTCTACTCTGGGCCACATTATTACAATTTAATGATTCATGGGCACGTAATAGGTGCTAGATAGATATGAAATAAATATGACAAAAGTAGCTGTTTCAAGGGACACTGATGTGATAAAATAATATGTAACTATATGTTAAGTATTTAAAAATACTCCAAGGCTACTTGTGCTTGTGTAGTAATAGAAGTATATATAATAAATTTTCATGGGAATGCAGAAATAAGAAATACCAAGTTGGGCTATGATTCTTGAAAAAGATTTGCTTTGGATGATACAGAAATTAAACGGGAAGACAAGGTAAGATTTAGACAAGTTGAAAGGAATAAGGATTTTTAAGTGGGAGAAACTGAAGTCTTTGTTGAGGATTTAAAAGAGAAAGTTGTATAGTTTGTGTGGGGGCAAATTAGAGAAAGTGTTGGGGAAAAGAAAATTGAAAGTGTTCATCAGGCACTGGGGAGCCGTTACTGGAGAGTGGCATGAGGAAGCAAGTCTGCAGGAAAACTGATCCAGCAACGCTAGACTGGGGGGCAGCAGGCATGGGGAAGAGAGTGAGAACCCAGAACTGGGAACACAAGTTACTGAGATATTAGAACAATCCTCAATGATAGAAGATTTTTGAGGAACGTTAAGTATATAATTTCCAAGTACTTCGAATAATGTGATCTCAGAATTAAAACATAAGTGTTGCCTTTGGTTCTGACAAAGCTGCTTAGCAAACAATTTAGATTGTGTGTTCCTTAGGACCATGAGGCTTTTCTAGAAATAGATGAAGGTAATGCTTAAAAGTAATTTGTTCTCAGATTAAGCAAACCATGTACTCCCATATACAACTTTTTTATGTCTAATTTGTGGTAACACCTCTTTCACAGCTGGTACAAAATTAAACAAGACTAGTTTATGCTCACATAATTAAAAATTCTCCATGAGTGTATTCTAGGTTAATAAGCATTTGTTACTCTATCAGGAGTTTAAAAGTACAAAAAACATTAAAAACAATAGTAAGAAATATAAAAAGGAAATTCACTCTCAATTCCAATACTTCACCACCAGCTGTTTTTTCTTTCCCGTGTTCTTTTTTCCAGGCTTTGCTCATATGTCTTTTTATGATGGTGAAACTGTTACCCAGAACAATAAATGTAGTAAAATAGGCTATTTTGTCCCTGACATAACAGTAATTACCCAATTATGATTAAATGAGAACGGCTGGTTAGTGTATGGATGGCACTATGAAGTAAATGAACAATGGGTTCCCCTGCCTCTGAGCGCTTCAAAGTAGAGACCACGCTCTGTGGTGTCTCCTGCAGAAAGTTTAATTAAATCCAGCAAAGTGGTCTGCAGCTAACGGTCTTCTGCTGCTCCAACTAGCTGACTAGATGATAAAGGGCAGCAGCTGCAGGAGTTTCTTTTCTTTGTGTGTGTGCTTATGTGGCTGTGTGTTAATTGCCAAGTTGGACACTAAATCTCTCCAGAGAGTTGAACGTTAAGTAGGTTAGTATGTCTTATGGAAAATATAACCTATACCTCTGCATATGAAATTAAAACAAATTAAACCCCGGCTATTTATTACTAATATGTTTGAGAGCTAGTCATCAGTATTAGAAGGAAATGTTGTAATATTTACCCCATTAATATTCAAATGCAATTATGTTCAGAGTCTAGTTATATGGACTGTATGTAATGGTTCACTTATCACTGATCGTCATTATCCCCAGTGAACCAGATTTGCCTGCCCAGAGGCAATGCTCAAGGATGTCCTGCATTTATTGAGGTTTTTGGTTTGTTTATTTTAATAACAAGGTTTTAAACAAACCTTGTTAGCTAACCCTGAAACTTAAAAGTTGTCCAAATCTGCTAACAGAATGTAGCAAAAGCGCCAGTGTGGTAATGAAAGTATAAAAAAGGACTGAATTCCCTATGACCTTCTGTATCTTGATTTACATAAATTTGCATGTGCACCATAATCTTTATCATGAGTTGTAGAAGCTGAAACAAAATTAGGTAATATGGCTTTCAGCCATTGAATACATGCTGTAAAAATAAAGCCAAATTTAAAAAAAAAGGCAAAGATTTAAAAATGCTTGATACAATTCCATCCCAGCAAAGGTCTAATACCAGTGTATCTGCTATGAAGTTTCTTCCACTGCAAGAAATGACATTTGCGATACTTTTATGAAACTAAAATTCATTTTCATAGTTCTGGCTTTTATTCTATTAGCTATTCTATGTGATGATTATTCCGCAAGAGCCAAATCAAAAATTTTCTGTGCAGGAAGACATTGTTGTAATAGTCATGATCTCCACTAAGGACTAATATGCTTGTTATTTTATGTGAAGTTTTATGAGAAAAATCAGCATTTTATACAAAAACTTTTTTGACATAAATTAATTTTTCTTGCTCCTTGCTTTTACAATTAAAAGCTCTCTGACTCTGAAAATTGTTTCTCAATAAATATTATAAATGGTAATAATGAAATACATTTATATTGGGGAATTTTTCATGAAGGCTATCTCAGTATATTCTCATAAAATCTTATGTGGCGGCAGTTATTGTTTTATTTTTTGATGGGTCAGAATATTGAAGGCCAGATGAATTCTTTTAAATTCTTATAATAAGTTAATGAAAAAAGCTCATAATTTGAGCTCATGGCTGGTTTCCCGGTATATTACTCTTTTCATCGGCCCTGTATATCATGTGCTGATTGCAATGGAGCAATGATTGAAAGTCCCCCAAAAGGTTACCTTAAGATTGTTTCATTGCTTCAGTCAACATATTTTGTCACAGTCAAATGTGGAGATTTGTGTTCGTGTGCTTACTCTCCATTGGGCCACTAGCGGATTTGCTTGGCACAGCTTTAAAGTCCTTACTTACAAGTAGAAACACGTGCCCTCACTCGTCTCCCGTGTCCACTCTCACCTCATCCAGCATCTTCCCTCTCACCCGGATCCTGCCACGTTGAATAAGCTGAACATTATTTTTAAACTTCTTTCCATGAGATGGTATCTGCATACCAGCTGGGGGAGAGAATGTAATCCATCCTGCAGAAGTTAAACCATGGGTCATGTGAAGGGTGAGAGGTAGTAAGAAGAAGATATTTAATGCAGTACTCCATGGAAATGTCAGGCTCAATGTCATATATCTATGTGGCTCCAGATTTTAGAATTGACAATGTTTGTGCTGGAACCAATCACTGGGAACAGTTTAACTGAAAACTGTCTCCCAGATTAACAGAGAAAGAAGGAATGGAGGAAGATAGCAAGAGAGAGAGAAAAGATATGAGGAAATGGAGAGGAATGAAAACAAGGAGGAAGGAAGGGGGGGTAAAGAAAAAGAGGAGAAAGAAGACAAAAAAGAAGAGGAAAGAAAAAAGGGACAGAGATTTTGGGGCATTCATACTTCCTGTTCTTAAAAAAAAAATCAGAACTAATTTAATTCATTTGGCAGTAAAATGGCTTTGGTTGGAGAATCAATAAATTTCATCTGGCTAGTGGCCTAAGTTAATAAATTCATATCAGAGGTTATTAATAGATGAACAGTGGTATGATCAAGGAACTAGACTAAAGTATAGTATACTCCTGTTGAAAAGCAATAAAATTAATGTGAAAGAGCAGTTTGGGTAACTGTCGAGTACCACCCAGTGGGAGCAGCCGGTGTGCACACGCTTGAGGTTCTACCCAGTGTGAGAAGGGAGTATTACATAGCCCTGCTCCCCCGGCACCCGCATCTCAGTAAGCAATGCCACCAGATACTTAGGTCCAAGCCCAGGACCCATCAGTGCTTTATACTTTCTTCTCTTAACACCAGCAAAGAAGATGAGAAAAAGAAATCTCATTCTGACTAATAGGAAGGTGGGTGGGTACGCCAGCTCAGTTCTCTCCATCTCCTCTCCCTCTCATCTTCCTTCACTGCCTGTGTCTTACTTTAGGTACTCATCATGTTTTACCAGTGTAATTACAACAGCAGCTTGCCTCTTCATTTCTCCCTAATCCTGCTGCCATGGCCTTTTCAAGACAGGAATATGTTAAAGTTCCTTTGCTTAAGGAGCTTAAAATCCTTGACTGTCCAGCCTTTGCCTTAGGATAAAATTCAAAGACCTTACCCAAGCATAGAGGACCTTTTATGAGTCAACCTCTGTTGAATTTTTCAGTCTTCATTTTTCATTCCTTCACCAGGAGAGCTGGATCTGCCTATTAAACAAAATTACAGACAGTTCCAGAAAAGGCCAACCTGTCATGATGCCATCTTTCTGCGTGGCCTGCCCCTGTGGGATCATCCTCCCCATTACATCACCTGGCTCACTTGGGGAGTCTCATCTCTTTCAAGCAGTCTTGCCTGTCCCAGCCTGCTTCCTGGTCCCTTAATCGGTTTCAGATATCGCTCTGGAGGATCACTCCCATCTCACACTGTACTTCCTTTTGTCCATAATATGCATCAGAATTTGCTTGCTATTCTGTGTCTGCACCGGAGTTTGAACTCCTTCTCAGCAGGCACCTAACACATTCCTGGCACAGATAAATGTGCAATACAGTAAACCCTTGTTTAGTGATTTCAAGAATTAATGAACTAAAATGAGCTAACAAACAACATGGTAACCCAGACAGCCCCGGAGAACTGGGTACTAGCCTAGGTTTGACCCTCCACTGCTTCTTATTTCTCCTTTTCTTCCTGCAATACTTTAATTTATCATATTTTATGGAGATACAATTTACGTGCAAATCCATTTTATCAGTATTGTCTTTTATAATCAGTTCTTTCTGTGTCTTATTTAAGAAATCTTTGATGAACTCGACATCACATACATTTTTTCCTATACCTTCACCCATGAGTTTTAGTACTCTCATATTGAGATCTATGATCCAGTTTGAGTTTATTTTTGCTTATAGTCAGAGGAAACTTTTTTAAAGCCATAGATATATACAATTGTTTCAGTACATTTTGTTTAAAGAATATTCCCTCATTGAAACACCTTGCCAACTTTGTTGAAAATTAACTGATTATATGTGTTGCACTATTTCTGGGTGCTGTCCCATTGACCTAATTGTACCTCTCTACACCATTTAAGTTGAATACTATAGCTTTGTAGTAAATTTTGAAATTTGATAGTGTAAGTCCTTTAACTTTTCTTTTTATTTTCAAAATTATTATTGCTACTCAATGCCTCTGCTTCTCCTTGTAAATTTCAGAAGCATACTATTAATTTCTTCAAGCAAGCTTGCTAGGAGTTTGGTTGGTACTACACTGAATGGACAGATCGGTCTCGGGACAGCTGCCATCTTAACAGTGTTGAATCTTCTAATCCATTGGCATGTGTATTCTCCACTTGTTTAAGTTTACTTTTATTCCTCTGAGCAAGAATGTGTAGTTTTCAGTGTAGAAGTCGTACCCATATTTTAACAAATCTCTCCCCAAGTATTCTTGTGCTATTATAAATGAGTTTAAAAATTTTCTTACTTTCACTGTTGTTTTATGAAAATACAATTGAGTTGGTTTATTGGCCTTGTGTTTTGTTTCCATGGTACATCTTTTTTTAACCACTCACTTTCAGTCTATTTCTGTCTTTATATTTAAAGTGTTTCTTTTACAGATAGAATACGGGGTGGGCAAAAGTAGATTTATAATTGTAATACAAATAAATAATACAATATTTAATAAATAGTAATATAAGAATAAACTGCATTTTGCATACTCACAACTTTAAACCTACTCTTGCCAATCCCTGTATATTTGGGTCATTTTTTTTTATCCATTCAAACTATATTTTTAATTGGAGTGTTTAGACCATTAGTGTATTTACTGATGTACTTGTGATTGGTTCTGCCATTTTATTATTTATTTTTTATTGGCCCTTTCTATATTTTGTTCCTCTTTTCCCTTCCTGATTCTCCTTAGGTATCTTTTAGAATGACTTTTTTTTTACTTTTTAGCTGCACTTTTTTTGCATTATTTATATTGGTGGATGCTCAGAGGATTGAGTATATATGTATGTATACACATATATATGTGATAGATTAGGGATAGATAGATAGTTTATAAGTTATATAAAACTTGTCATAGTCCAATTACATTTACACATTATGGCTTCATATAAAATGTAGAAAACTTGCAACTGCGTAAGTCCATATTGACTTCTCCCAATTTTTTATCCTATAGTTGTTATATGTATTACAGCTAGGTATGTTATGAATCCCCCAAGATGATATATTTTGCTTTAAACAGTCAAATCGATTATAAAGCAATACGGATGAAAAGCAAAAACAAATCTTTTCCATTTATGCAGTTACCATTTCTGATGCTCCTTATTCTTAACTGTGTGTTTCCATTTCTTATCATTTCTCTTCAGCCTCAAGAACTAACTACAGCATTTCTTGTAGCATAAATCTGCCTGCACTAAATTCTCTCAGTTTTCTTTCATCTGAGAATGTCTTTATTTCTCCTTCTTTATTGAAGAATAGAGAACTCTGGCATTGGCAATTTTCTTTTTTTTTTTTTTCAGAGCTTTAAAGATGTTTTTCTACTCTGCTGGTTTCTCATAGATAACAGCTATTAGCTGAATTATTGTTCTCTCACATGAAATGTATTTTACTCTTGCCACTTTCTAGATTTGTTCTTCATTTTTGGCTTTCAACACTTTGACTCTGATGATGCCTGTTTCTACAAGATTGGCTTTGGCAACAAACAAAATTTTATGCTAAGTAATAGCATCCTCGATTCCTTTAGTGGCAAGTAAACAAAACACAGAGTGTCAGACCAAGTTTCAAAGGAGAATTTTATTAAACCTGTAAAGAGAAGATAATTTAAATGCTCTTGAAACTGTCCAAACCAAAATTCTTTGTATGAAGCAAATGTAATATTGGTACAAAATCTGATTAATAATGTATATTAAGAAACAATATTGGTGGTTATTTAGACTTGTTGTGGTGATTTTTCTGCAATATATACAAATATTGCATTGTTATGTTATGTACCTGAAACTATTATAATGGTAACAAATAACAAATAACTATACATGGTGGATGGGAAAGGTGCATTTTTGTTGGGAAGGGTCAGAGAATTCTTCTTTATACTAAGTGGCTTTTATTGTAGTAACGCCAAGTTTACGTTAAATACTACTGGAATATGGTGTAATACTAAAAATATAGCCAAAATAATTTTGCCTGAGGTTGATAAAACCTATGAAAATATTGATACTGGAAATCTAATATATTGGGAAATTAAACTTAATCCTCCCCATGAAGTCATTTCTGTGGAACCTAACTGGCCAGGAGGGAAAATAGAGCTTCTGGATAATGAAATAGTAGGAAGTCTAGGAAGTCTCAGTTCATCTGGTCAAACACATCATAAGGTAAAAATAACAGTGGGTGAAGGAGGAAAATATTATTAGCTTAATAAAAATAATGGTGATACATGTACAGGGTATTTTGGTTGGCGGGGATGCTTGTTTCCCTCAGACTCTTCCTTGTCTAGTATTAGACGTTTTCGGCTCCTAATCAGTGTTACTGGTTTAATGCTATTATTCTTGTTCCTAATATGTAAATGTTCTACTAGATGCAGGAAAACAAAAGTTAAGTAGCAAAAAGACTTGGATCATGGTAGCTCAAAAATTTTAGAAAGGATCCAGAATACTTTTTAACAAAGACATATAGGATCTGACTGCCTCCCACTCACCTGCCTTTTTTAATAGTAACAATTTGACCTTCAATGCCATCTAAGGTTATGGTCTTGCCCCATTCCCAGTGGTCCGCCTTGTTCAGCAAGACAAACATGGACTATGAGACTTCTTAGGAATGAGCCTTCTTAGCACCATGGGACCTCATTATCCAACCAAATGGTTGGTCATCAGTGCATCCATCCTTTGGGTTGATTTATGACCAAAAAGGAGATGTGTGGAAGAATCGGGGCCATGCAGTCACCTGACAAGCTCAGGGAAGGCCTGCGAGGCAGACTTACAAGCTCAGAGACCTAAAGTAACCACAAAGGATAATCTGACATTAATACACTAACTAAACACAGTCCATGGTCTGTATAGTCATGTCCTAGGCTGGTATTTTTCCCTAACAAAGGTCAACCTTTATCTCAACTGAGCCTGTCTATTGTCTTTTTGCTTCTATGATAATATACCTTTGGAATGTCAAGGTAATTTTCCTCTTTTCTGAACCCATTGGGCACAACCAGAGCTGAGACCACAAATCCCCTCAATGTTAATTGTTGACTGTTAACTGTTCTTTACCCACCTATGTAAAGGAAGCATATGTCTCCCTGGCTGGTATAGCTCAGTGGATTGAGTGCTAGCTGTGAACCAAAGGGTTGCTGGTTTGATTTCCAGTCAGGACACATGCCTGGGTTGAGGGCCAGGTCCCCAGTAGGGGCCATGTAAGAGGCAACCACCCATTGACGTTTCTCTCCCTCTCTCTTTCTTTCTCCCTTCCCCCTCTCTAAAAACTAAATAAAACCTTAAAAAAAAAAGAAGTTTGTGTCTACCATTTTACCTTTTATCCAATTTGAAAGAGAGAAAGAGAGAGAGAGAGAGAAATTGGTCAAATATTGCAATTCATAAGCAAAGACTTATCTCCTTAATACATAATAGCTCATAGAAATAAAAATTTAAAAACCATCAATAATATGGGTTGGTCAAAAAGTTTGTTTAGCCTTTTCTGTAAAATAAAAAATACTTTTTTATTTTCACCAATAACTTTATTGACTTGGATATTTTGAGTATGTTGGCTATCTCCTGCATGGTACAACATTGATTATTCTCAACTGATGTCTCAATTTGATCGTCAACTGTTCTTCCCGACCATGGAGCATCTTCCAGTGAGAAATCTGTAGTACAAATCTTCACAAACCACTTTTGATATGTTCAGTCACAGCACCTTCTCCACACACTGCACAGATTTTTCTGTGTGTTTCAGTTGTGCTTTTACCTTTCTTGAAGTAATAAAGCATAATATGCCAAAAATATTGCATATTTTCTTCCATCTTCAATATTAAAATGGCTACACAAAAATTCAACAATTTTGATAAGTTTTTTAAAAAATGTATGCTGATATGACAACTGTCACAACACAATTTAACAAAATTGTTTTGTATAAAGTTAAAGACAGCTAAGCAGTACTGAGGGTCATCATACAGAAAAACAAACAAAATTTTGGGCCAACCCAATAGAAATGGGCAAAGGACATGAACAAAAAATTCACAGGAAGTCTTCCTTTCTGCTCTAGGCCCTAGTGGCTGCTGTGGGTGAGTGGAGAGTAGGGGAGGGTCTTCCAGTCCACCACTAGCTGCGGCCTGGGAGTCAAGTTGTGGGACAGTATGGATGTTCCTCGGTCTCTGGCGGCTTCGTGGCGGATCCTGTCTTGGGAACAGGGCCCGCGGGGTCTGGGCCAAGGACAGCAGTAAGCGCAGCTTGAAGCTCCGGCCCTGCACGCAGCCTGCGCTCACGAATTTCTGAGCAGCCCCTTGTTCCTCTCTGCAGAAACGGGCAAGTTTATGAAACCCAGGAAGGTGGTGCTGGTCCTGGCTGGATGCTACTCCAGACGCAAAGCGGTCATCGTGAAGAATATTGACGATGGCACGTCGGATCGCCCCTACAGCCATGCTCTGGTGGCTGGAATTGACTGCTATCCCCGCAAAGCGACAGCCGCCATGGGCAAGAAGAAAATCGCCAAGAGGTCTAAGATCAAGTCTTTCATAAAAGTTTATAACTACAATCACCTCGTGCCCACACGATACTCTGTGGATACCCCCTTGGACAAAACTGTTGTCAACAAGGACATCTTCAGAGACCCTGCTCTGAAACGCAAGGCCCGACAGGAGGCCAAGGTCAAGTTCGAAGAGAGGTACAAGACCGGCAAGAACAAATGGTTCTTCCAGAAGCTGCGGAGTCATTAAAAGTCCCCCCCAAAAAATGAATTTTTTTTAAATTAAAAAAAAATTAAAAATTTACAGGAAAATAAATTCAAAAAATTTTTAATTATATTTTATTGTTTACGTTATTATAGTTGCCCCTTGTAATTTTGATGTGGTTGTGCAAGAAGGCAAGCAGTATTTACCTATGCCACCATCTTGACTGGAAGTCTCCAAATGTTTTTTTAAAGATATGACAATATGTCATCACATTCATGATGGAAGATGGCATATTAAAACTACACTAAGGTAATATTTGTCTTCTATTGGATTGCCAATTTTAGCAGTTTGAGACACATTCCCTTGGCAAAGTTGTAGAGAAACTTACTTTTTACTGGAGGGAGATTAAAACATTATAACTCTTAAGGAAGAGGGATGGGTGATGTCTGTTAACATTACAGATACATTTATCCTTTAAGCTGCAAAATCTGGTCACAAAATCTAGCCTTTAGTTATACCTGTACACAAACAAAATAGCATAATGGCATATATGAGAATGCTTCTTGCAGCATTGTTTTTGGTAGGAGAGACTGGAAACTACTCAAGGAGTCCAGGAACTAGGATGCTGGTTCTTGGAATAAAATCTAATATATTTATATACTGGAGTACTATGCAGCTGTCGAAAATGAGGAGGAAATCTCTATATTATTAAATGAAAAAAAGCAAAGTATAGAACAGTCAACTCTATTTTTGTATAAGAAATGGAGGTATATGTGCACAATGAAATAATATAAAATAAACAGAAATTAAGTAATAACTTAGCATGGGCAAGAGGCAAAGACGGTGAATAGGGACAGAGGACTATAATGCTGCTTTGTGTACCTTCTTGTGTAGTTTTGATTTTAAGCCATGTTGTAAAAAAAATTTTTAAAGAAAATAAACTCTAGATGATCCATGGAAATACTATAAAAAATGCTGTTATCTAGTAGTGTACACAGGCTCCTGTCCTGCTGGGTGTGGCTCTGTGAGGTGGCAGGTGGAAGAAATCCCGCCTGTCCGGAAGTTGGGGCAGGGTCTGGAAGGCCTGTGTTCACAGGGGTGGCCGGCTGGGTATCAAGCATTTCAGAACAGTCCGGGCATCGAACCAATTTATCTTGGCCCCATGCATGGCCTGATCCCACTCATTGTCTTGGCTCTCCATGGTAATTACTTGAGTCATGGAGTTGTCTTGGGAAAAGTAGTAACAGGTTAACCAGATGAGCTTCCTCTCTCCATAACATGGCTCTGTGAAGATCTCTGGGAAATGTTAGCAAGTTTTTCTACCAATCTTCTTTGACAGGTCTTTCTGTGATTACCCTTTCTCACTCAGGATGATAGCTCCATGGCACCTAATCTAAATTTAGACTTCTTAATTCCATTGCATTTCTTGTGAATATAGTTTGGACAATGCAATAATCATTCTCTTTGCTGATATTTCTAGGAGGCAAAGATTCTTAAATGGTCCCTCTAACCAGAGCTAAAGCTGGATATGGATGCACAGCCCCAAGCACTTCCCTAAGTAAACTAAGCTATGTGCAGCAGAGGAATCGCCGTGCTGCTTGCTTAGGCAGGACTGAAGATCGCTAGTGCTTCAGCTCTGGCCACAGGTCACCTTTTAATAGACCATATGCTCTCACAGCAGTGGAGGACAGCATTGGTGTTGACAAAGTGTGCAGCTAACTGTCCCAGGTGCCCCTGGGCCAGAAAGCAGATGCCCCTGGGAAAAGATAAACAGTCGGCTGCCTGTATTTGAACTGTGCAGCAGAGAGAAGAGGGACTCCAAAGGAAAGCCACCCTGCTTCCCCTCCTTTCTATGTGCCAGTAGTTTGAGGGAAACCATGAATTATCTCTATTTATTTTCCATTTGCAAGTCTGGAGACAATTGGTTTAAGGTGATTTGAGTGTGACAGGCAGAGAAAGGCCAGAAGTATTATTTTTATGAATGTTCCCTCAGAACATATGACCTCAGGAGCAGAGGTTCTTCTTAAAGCAACTGTATATGAAACCGAGAAAATAAACTGGGAAGGGCAATGAAAATATATGTGTGTGTAACCCAGGCATGGGGTCCCTCTGCCTCCCAGTCAACGTGTCTTTTAAATCTGCTACTGAAAGTGTGGTCTCTAGACCAGCAGCATTGGCATCACCGGGGAGCTTGTTAGAAATGCAGAGGCTCAGGCCCTTCTCCAGATCCCCTGAATTACAACCTGCGTTGTAACAAGAGTCCTAGGTGAGTCGCATGCACATTGGAGCTCCAGGAACACTGCTCTAATTTACAGATGTGGGCAGAATGGCATCTCACTCTCACCTGAGCTCTCCCTTCAGCCCTCTTCTCTCTCTCTCTTTTTAAGTAATAATTTCTTTATTTCAGATGACATTATAGCTCTTATCCTTTGCAGCCCCCTTCTGTTGTACTGACCTACCAGGCTTGGGGTCTTAGTCCACTCAGTAGGTGAGTGTCCCTGCATGGGTACCACCAAAGTGACGGGATGGGATAGACCAACCTGCCTGTCCATTCTGTCCACTTAGTTGACACAAAGCAAAAACACCAGCGAGCAGTTCAAAGCAAGCATCGTTATTTTAAAAATCCAAGACAATTTTAGAAGTACCACCTAAAATAGGAGAGGGAGAGTTGAAACTCTCACTCTCTTGAACTACACTGATCTCAAGATTCCTCCTCCACAATTCCAGAGAGTCTTACTCCTCACACCATCTTCCCTTCGCCTTTTCAATGAGCCAAGTTTGTGATATATTTTTTCTGAAATTGCATTTGTCAGTTGACCAGGGAGTAATGTTGGTGACTCTAGTTGCCCTTGCAGGTGGCAAAGATGGCACTTTCTGCTCCAATTTGCAGCTCCACTCTCCCAACAATGTGAGCTGCAAACAGATGGGTCCTGTAACTAGGGGCCTTAAAATAGCCTGTCATGGAGGAGGTAGCTCAGTGTCATGGGTAAAGGCCCAGTGTGGAGTGATTGTTCCTGGATTCTAACCCCAGCTCTAGTTAGAACAGCACCTACTGAGTCCTGGCTAAGTACCTGCTATCATCACATGGGTGCAAATAATTTCTGAAAATGTTTCAGAATACTCTTGCCTGAATTTAAAGAGCAATTTATAGTAATTAACTTAAAACCTGATACTGGTTTATAGGTAGGGAAGATAGCATTGATGCATCAGAGCTCTAAGGCCATTGGTGCTGGACAAGAAGAGGGGTCAAGATTTCTTGGTGTATCTCTCCCAATCTTAACCTCTTGACTTCACACATAAGCTTATTGAATCTGTGCGTCTGGACCCGCTCAGAAAACTGACCCTGCTTTCCCATTGTTTGAATTCTTCCTATTATTTCATTTGACTATCTCATTTTCCTACTGCAAGTTTGTCAAGGAGCAGGGCACCATTGTTAATTTCCTTCTTAAAAATGATGGTGGAATTGAGGAGTTGCCATAAAATAATTTCCATATAATTGTATAACTATAAGGAATATAATTAAGGAATCAAATGAGCTCTATACAGATAGGCAGAGAATTTGAGCATTGGTGTACTATTTTTAAAGATATGCTAATGGTAATAGGTCTTTTTGTTGTTCAAGGATGCTTAGAATAACTCTCATTAAATTTGGATCTTTGAAAACAATACTCCTTGAGTCACGAGACATGTGGTGAGTCAGTCCTGGCGTGGCACCCTGCACTGCATAGCTGCTAGTGTGACTTTAGAAATCATTGACAGGATGCTTCATTTGGTCTAGATATTAAGAAGATAGGAATCCAATTTTGAAATGTGGCAAAACTTGCAAAAATACCATCGTATCAGGTGTAATTTGTGTGGATTTAGAAAACTTCTAGCTTTCTATCACATTTAAGAAGTTATTTTTATTTTCTTTAAAGTGGGAAGGTGACGAAGTGCAATCTAAAGATGTAGAGAAAAAGGACTGCTTAAATAATGGGATTATGCAATTTCCAATTAGAAGGAACTTAAAAGATCATCTACTGCAACATTTCATCAAACGCTGGGATCCCTTCAATCGTGTCCTTGTAGGATATTGCTTTATGATATAGAAGGGACATATGCAGCCTGAGAAGCCAAGCGGACCAGGGCTTCAATACCATCATGTCCTGGCCTGTTTGACCTAGTTCCGGGTGATTAATTCTATTAGCCTCAGTTTCCTCATTTCTAAAATGGTGCATAAAACCTACCCCAGAGCAGGAGACTTGACTTTGGGTTGTGAATACACAGTACAATATACAGATGATATATCATAGAATCGTACACCAGAAACCTATATAATTTTATTAACCAATGTCACCCCAATAAATTCAATAAAATTTTTAAAAAATAAAATAATTAAACCTACCCTAGAGGAAATAGTAAGGATTAAACGACATAATATGTATAAAGCACTTACCACTATACCTATGTGTGCCTTGATAAATTCCATATAAAGCATTTAGCTACAGTAAATACTCAATATAACAATAACAGAAAAACCATACTAAACTCATAGTTCTATGAGCCTTTTTTTATGGCCTACCTATTTAGAATAGTTGTTATTAGGAATAAGTTTATAATACTTAAAGCACCTAACATGTGGTAGATGCTTTATAAATTACAAGGGTCATTATTATTTCTTCCAGATGATCATCCTACATCATTTATTCATTCATCAAATATGTATTACTGTGTACCACTGGTTTGGGGGAACCCTGTGAAGAACACACTTTATCCAAATACTGGAGGCAATTGGTTTGATGTGGCCTGAGTATGACAGCCAGAAAGAGGAGAGGAATCTGGGGCTAAGTGACAGGTAGATGATGGTGCCATTGATTGAGCGGGCGCAGACAAGGACAACCACAAGATCTGGGGACAGGGGATTATGAAGGGGAACAAGAGTTCTGTTTTTCACATATTAAGTTTGAGATGCTCATGAAGCATTCAAACAAAAGATCATAGAGATAACTGAATATATAAGTCTAGAGATAATATTTGGCTAGAGAAAAATAATCCATTTATTATCATACATACATGGCATTTAGAGCAGTGAAGATCCATGCAGTGTTGAAGAAAAAGTGTGTAGAAAGAAAAGATAGCCCCAAACTGAAACCTAAGGAGTCCCGACATTTAGAACTTGGTGGAGCGTAAGTAACTCAATAATATCTCAGGAAGCCAATGTCAATGTTGGACATGTTTAGGACTTTTTACTTTGAGCCTTCCTTTTTGGAATGTTATATATTGGTCTTTATGGAACAACACAAAGCAGGTCTGTTCCTGCAAGGAGGTGAGGAAGGCTCCCTGCATGCCTGTTATTAGACTTTCTCCCTTCAGCCTAGAAACAACCCCATGTCCTGGAAAGTGGACCAGAAGCAAACATCACCCAAATCTTTCTCCCCAGCTTGATGAGCCAGACACCTGCCGGACTCCTAATACAGAATGAGATGGAGTGAAAGGAAAATGGATGAATTACTTCCAAAATCCTTTTCTGTGGTCAGAGTGAATTATGATGGTGGCTATAACTAACACAGCAATTGTATAAAACATGAAAACAGCCTTTTAGAAAGAACCATAAGGCTAAGGGGGCACATTCTATACAGTCAGGCATGCTTCCAGACGCTTTAAAAATATGAAGTGGGAAGGCAGGCTCCCACAACATAAAAACAACTACAAAGCAGCTGGACTTCCACTAGAAGTAAGGCAGACTGTTCCTGTTTCCTCCTTGAATTCGTAACTCCAGCCACCTCGTCTGTCTTTGCCCAGTCAGAGTTCCGGGTCCCACTCCGCATCTCTGGCTTAGTGCCTTTGTCACTCAGCTATGTGATCCTACATTTGGATATCCTTTAATTGACCTTGACATCACCCCAAACTCTGCCCTCCACTGTCCATTTTGGATCCAAACTTGACATACAATGTCTTCAGTGCTCACCTCAGGTTTGGGCTTCGCTATATCCTGACACATCTGGAGAACACACTATGTAAAACAGTTACTGTAGGTTAAAAACTCCAGCCATCAGGCTAAGGTGAGATTTTCCTCCTGGGTTCTGTATAGAGCTGGAGATGTATCTGCATTGCCTTTTCCAGGTGCTGTGAACATTAAACAGTGCTGCAACCTAGTAATTTGTTGACCAAGAGGCAGCTGACTCACCAAGTCAGACCATTCCAGCCTGGCTGGTCTGTGAAGGATGGTCTGTGGCTAGGCACTAAGTGTCTGACCAAATAGTTGGTTGAGGGGGTTCTACCCAATGTAACATGACTCGGAGCTAAGTTCACTTCCCTTTGTGATGCTCACCATCACCGGACCATAGGACCACGAACTGGGCTCCTTCTGGTGTGGCTCTGCCTACTCCCTTTCTCAGGTTCACTTTGTCATTGCCCCTTCCCCCTGAGAACATCCTCTTTTTATTCTAAGTATAGTTTTCAAACCCTAGCTATATCAGAATAATTAGGAATACTTCTGTCTAGTCCTAGCCATGCTGTAGTAATAAATTAATCCTGAAATCTCTGTGGCTCAGCAAAAGGAAAAATAAAAAAAAAAAGAGTAAGTGTATTTACTGCTCTCGTAGAGACTGATGCAGACTGGCAGGGACTCCCCTTCATCCATGACTCGGAATATCTGTGTGAGATATTCTTTAGGAGATTCTGATTCATTAGGTCTCAGGTGCAGCTAGCACTTCACATTTTCTAAAGTTCTTTCTAAAGTGTTCTACACCTGAGTAACCAGGTTTGGGAACCAAGAAACCAAGGCAAGAGCTTGAAGTCATGGTATCACGGGTCACTACTGGTCTCGTGCTGTCGGGTTAACACTCTACGGTAGCCATGCTGGTCAGTGTGTTCCCACTTTGGCCATTATTGCTATTCAGATGGTTCTGATCCTTAGTTCTTAATGGGCTTATTGGTTACTCTAGATCGTCAGTCCCAATAATCCTTTTGATTCACTGTTCTAGTTCTCATTCACTGAGAGGAGGTATTAATCTTGTTTTTGTGGTTTGATATGGGCTAAGGTGACAGAGATTGCACTCATCCAACATCCATGCATTCCTGATGCTTTGTATGTACCTCCCCATCACACCCCCTGCTGCATCATGTCACCAGTTTTATCCAAGGGATTGAGAGCAATAGAGACGTGTGATTTCTGGGCTGAGGCCATGAAGAGATGGTGTGACTTTATATCCCTCCTCTGTAGCGGCAACCTTGAAAGTCTCGTATTGAGATGGCATTGTCACGGTACAGCGGGAGCCTGCATCGCAGAGTCGTGGATGAAGGGGAGTCCCTGCCAGTCTCCATCAGTGTCTATGTGAGCAGTTAATAAGCTTTTTTCTTCCTGAGCCACAGAGACTTCAGGATGAATTTACTGCTATAGCACGGCCAGGACTAAACAGATACAGCCACTCTTAGGTAAAGTGCTGCCAAGAGAACCAAGCCTAAGCCGTTGTATGACCTACTTTCCTCATTTCTTGTTCTCTTTCTCTTCCAAATAGTGCACACCCAACCATTTGACACCACAGACGACAAATCAAGGTAGTTACATAGGACAGAACAGCTATGTTTAATAGTGAAAAAAAAATGCAGCTTCCATTTAAATTGGGATTGACAGTTCAGAAAGTCGTTTTCAATTATTTTTAATCCCTGTAACATTGCCCTAACTCTTGTACATTCTATATCAAATGTGGCAAATTCAAGTGGGAAAAAAAATGCATGCAATAGGCAGATACAAAGCCATGGGTGATGCTGGGGCCTTGTGCATGGAACAGAACAAATAGAAAAGAGCTTGAGCACCTGGGAGTTTTCAAGGCATGATTAAATAATAACTCTGGCTTAAATAAGAGGCTAGAGTCCCAAATATCAACCTGCCATAGCAACCATGGCATAAAACTGTAAATACTCACTGCAACTCTGGTCAGGTCAAAGGGTCATTTTTAAAATGTTAGCATATACATGACAAAATACTATACAGGTATTTACAATGTGATGTGGAAGAATAGTAAATGGCAAAAAAGATATATATATTTGTTAATCATGGAAAAGTTATAGTAAGATGCAATTTTGTAAAATAAAATGAGTAGAAAAAAGACTAGAAGTAGGGTACAGGTACCTAGTTAACACAGTTAAATATCTACTCCTAGTTAACGGAATGGATATCTTTGTGTTGCAGGACTATGAACGACTCTTATTGACTTCCTTTTATTTTTGTGAGAAAATACATACCATTTTAGTCATCAAAAATAATGTTATCTTAAAAATTTGTATTTAGGAATAAAGGACAAATATGTAAATATATTAACTATGAGATTTTCTGATGTTTTTTATTTTAACTATGTAATTTGTAATGTGGTATATTGTAGGTAGTATATTTTAAGTAGAGTAATGGTTGTACTAAATTATATAAACACCTGGAACTTCCATTCATCTATAAATTCTAGTTCAATTAAAAATATTTATCTCTTATTCTTTATATATTTCAGAAGGAAATTTTGCCCATTTTAAGGATGATCATTGCTATCTTGCAACAGAGAACAAACCACAACCTGAAAACATAACCCACACGGGGACAAGCTGTAACAGACGGTGACAAATACCCTGTAATTACAGCTACCAAAAGAATGTAAATAATTGAGAAGACTTTTTGTTCTCTAAGTTTTGTTCCACTGTTTATTCATCAGAATGGCTTAGCATTAGTGAGTTCACAACTGGCCCGAGACAGATTCAATAAACTCTAATCTGATTAGGACTTTCTGTTTCTTTGTTCTCAGGTGGCAGTTTTGGCTAGACATTATAAATTTTTGTCCCGTGTCAGGTACAGTAACATAACTTTGCCTGTGTATTACATAATAAGAACACAATTCTCAGGCATCAGTCCTAAAAAGGAAACTCTAGTTAACAGAGTCCCACTGCTGCCGAAATCATTTCCAGCACATGAATGTCACTTGTACGTATGCACCAAAGCACTGTATATGCATTTATGTACAGATAGCCAGTTGTACATAGTTTCCCAGAACCATTCCCAGTTAAATATAACTTTTTAAATGAGATATAAACTTTCCTAAATGTTCTTTATCTAAATAAGTTAAAGGTTGCTTTAATGTAATCTAGAATCCGACAGCCAGTTGGGTAAGGAAGGTCACTTGTCAGCAAAGAGGAATGCAAACGAAAGTAGTTAGGTAAGGAAAATTGCAAAGCCATCTGGAAAAGGCTTTATATTAGATGTGAAGTACAACTATGACTCCGTAAGATCTTCAGTATTAAAACGCTGAGTCACCCTGATATGCCAGTGGGCTCGAAAGATTGTGGGGACAAAAGTGTCCCCAGTCCCGACTGCATTACCCTACAGGTATAAATAAACATGAGGAAATTTCCACTTTAATGCATTCACCCAGAATTTTATAATCAAGCAACCATCTAGAAGAACAAATTTGTTCTGCTATCATCATATTTATAAATTTTATGTAATTTCAATAAATAAAGTTGTATTTTTGTTTTTTGTGTTTAAGAGGTAAGGTTCTAAAAGTCTTATTTTGGTCCTGGCAGCAATTCAGGTGCATAAGGAATGAAAATGAAGACACATTCCCAGGCTCCAGAATGTTCTGGCTGAGATATGGTTTCTGACAGAGGAAAACAGACTTGCTTAAGGATCTGGAAAGTTCTAGAATGGTGGTTTCTGAGGGCAGTGTGCACTCCTTAGCAACAGTAGGGTGCTGTCTTCATACACCTTTCTTAACAGCATGCCATCATCCGGAGGTGCAGCCTCAGCTCCTGAGCAGCAGCTAATTTGCTGAAGACCTTGGCCACATCCACTAGGAGGCATTTTAATTGCAGTTGCTTTTGTGCCATTTACACTGTTGAAGGTGTTTGGTCCCCTAAGCACTGTCTTAGAAGCTGGATATGAGAAATGTGCATCCGGCTGCTGTCAATCTGTGAGTGACGGCAGCGTGATCCGATCAAAATAAGCATGATGACAGTCATTTGATCTACAAAAGATCTTCTCAAGTCTGTAATGACGACGAAATGAACTGTCCTCAATTGAAAGGAGCCAATAAATTTCACTTTAAGATCTACAGAAACCCACCTGTGTTTCCCATCACTGTAGCAGGTCTCCAGTTTTTACGTTTACAACACAGTGCAAGAAACAGAAAATCCCGTTCTATCTTAACCTTCAGACCACTGGGGACTGGGAGACAGATCAAAGGAGCCCTTTAAGTCTCTGTTTTTCACTTCTGGTGCTTACCAAGCACTCCTCACATTAACAAGCTTAGTTCCGTGAGGCACCTTCTGGGCCAAAAGATAAGACTTTCTTTCCCCCCAAGATCACATTTGCTCGAATCTTTTTCAAAGCTGAGGAATAAGCCTTTTAATAGAATTATGCAAATTATGCTTTAACTCCAAATGTTTTCAGAACGAAATCCTGCTTCGAAGAGTTGCTGTGTTTGCAGTGCCCACATTCAGAAAGGCAAGCTAGGAGCTGCAGACGGCAATGACACCCCAAACTTGGGTTTTATTCGTCCCCAAGGTTATTTTGTGCAAACTTAAAGCCACCTCTGCCTCTGAAAGGTCAGACTGGCTGGGATGAAAATGCTGACCGGTCATTAGGGGATTATTTTCCTGGCAGAGCAGAAGCCCAGCTCGAATGCACATCATTCCTGATTTGTACCCTTTGGATGACGGGATAAAAACATCTAGGGTACAAACCAGGGCAACAAACAGTAAGGCAAAGAAACTTGCCTCACTCCTGAATCTGAGATGCACAATATATTGGGGAAAAGTCCATGGCTTAGAGTGAAACTGTTTGATTGTTTCCTGGTTTTTCTCTTAAAAAAAAAAAGGAAAATGTTTTCTTTTAAATGATACTCAGGAAAAGATGACGGTAAACGATTTCTTCCAATGCTACACATGCTTAGCATTTCAGACTGGGTGAGACTCCTTGTTTAACGGAAAATCAGTAAGTCTATTCACGGATGGAAGATGTATCATATGTAGAGAGGCACACCAGCTGTCCTGATTCTGAAATTCTTGAGCCTTCTGCGTGTGGGTTAAACAAAATCTATGTTAGAAATAGCCACAGGCCCAGGGCACAGTCTTATCTTTAAACTAACTCATTAAAACTAAATGGCTGATGAAAGCACTGATTTATTTTTGGGGCTATAATATAGTAATAAGGAAAAAGTGTTTATGTTTAAAGCAGAATCTCCTCTGTTCCACCCTAAAAGTTGCAGATTATAAGTCCCGAGGCATGGCTCCACAGCACCTCCAAGGCCCAGCTGCCTGCCTCTGAACTGTCTTTTCCTTTAGCAATTCCTTCTTCAGAGTGAAGCACCTCTTCTCCCTGAAAGCAGTCTCTGAAGGTGGAGCGTTTGGCGAAGCAGCCTCAGGACACAAGAAGGGTGCAGAGGAAGGTGGCACAGGGAACACTTGCCAAATGATGACTTTTCCCCTTGAGCTTTCAGGGAGTCACAAGCTGTGGATGACATTGATTGACAGCATGCCATTTCCCAATAATGAGGCTTCAGCTGAAAATCCAACTCCAATCAACTTCCAAAAATTCACTTTTATGTTTAAAATCTCGCAATGATGACAAAACCCCCATACTCCAGCCATGTTTCTCTGCAAATGTCACACCTGCCTGCCCTGGCACTGTCCCTATAAAATGCCCTTGAAGCCGCCCTATGTCTGCAGCTGGGAGGTGAGTTACCTGCCCAGAGGCTGTTTGCTCCCATCCGGCTCTGCAATGTGAGCACTCAGCTCACATCCTGCCAAGGAGCTGAAGTCTGGAACACTGGCAGTCTCAAATATGTAATCTGGATTTCCAAATGAATTCCTGCGCTTCTGGTACACCCAAGCATTCCCAGCAAACCGGGGCGGGGTGGGGGGAGGGGCGGGGGGCGGGGGGGAGGGGGGTGTCACAGGGGAGGCTTTACTGTCACTCTTTCAGCTGCTGCGTAACTTCTCTTGGAGGTTGCATGATATTTATCTGGCTTTAAAACTGACATCTAGCTAGGTAAGCAGAAGTGGGGAGTTTCTGCCTTGATTTATTTTTCTTGTTCATTTTCAATTATGATTAGAAGCCACCTCTACACAGCTGCCCTACAAATTCGTACTGTGTTTGCTGCTGGGATTTCCTCTAATAGCACTGTTCAGTGGAGTCACATTAATATTATGAAAATGGAATCAGTTTTCACAGTTTAGCATGAAGCGACTGGTGTTCTTTTATTAAAAATTGCTGAAGGCTGCAATTTGTAGGTAATTAGGTGATCCATGTAAGGTTTAACTTTCTCATGTGTATTCCCCCAGAGAAAACTTTTTTATATGCAGAAAGTCAACTATGAAAAATTAAATCTAACAAAAAACACACCTACTAAACTAACTCTAATCAGAACACCAATATCCTCTTTGCTGAGGATATATTTCTGGAAAAACAAAAAAACAAAAAAATATGGCTCCCCACTTTGGTGTGAAATGATGACAGGTTACACAAAGAAAACATATAGGTGTTGGTGGGTTATTTTGGTTTTGTTTTATTCACCATCATTCCCTCCACCAAACTAACAGGGACTTACCGGTACTTCATAGGCACAGATCAGCTTTATGTTCTCTTCCAAGAACTTTATATGATGGCGTTTCAGATGGGTCATATTACAACCCTGAATAGGAATAACACAGCAGAGGGGAAAAATGTTGTTTTGGCTGGTACATGTGGGTATTAGTTTGCAGTCTTGAAGCTAACTGAATATCCATAGACTCTGAGTGGAGTCCAGAGAAGGCTCTGATGCTCTGTCCGGTTCAAACTGGTTTGGTTGCCTGAGTTAGAAAGGCTAAAAGGGAACAGAAAACAAACCTCCTGATTGGCTGCTTTTCTGAGCATCATTACCTAGGGTACAGTTGTGAGAGAAGGTCAGAAATGACAAGGAGACAGGGCTGTGCCTCAGGGGGAAAAAAGATCAATTGTAACCATACAGGCTGACTACACGCTAAAGGTGACATGTATGTGATTAAATGAATTGGTTTCTAGTTTTACCGTTTTCAGAATTTATAATTCAGCAGTGAAGATTTAGAGTAAAACATTTTTCATTGTTTTCATCATCTTCTGATATACTATTTGATATGGGAATAATGCCAGATATTAGCTTTCCTGTTATTTTCTGCTCTTCATGCAAGAATATGAGTGCTAAGGAAACTTTGCTTTATTTACTGCTCTAGCCCTAGATCTAACCAATGCCAGGGATATAGTTGTTGCTCAATAACTGTATATTGCGCACATAATAATTAATCTCTTTTGCTTCTGTTTGATGAAGCTGATTGAAAATATGCTTATAGCTTCTGAAATATCACTACACTATTCTATACTCACTTTTTTTTTGCCCAAAACAAAACCTCTACTTTTTTATTTCACATAAAATACAGACTGCTAACACCTTGAGAATTTTAATAGTGCTTGAAATGAGAGGAGGCCTCTTTATTTGGAGAGTTACTGGTCGGTTATCAATTTAACTACTTATAAGATTATTTCTTGAGTGGAGTCCAGAAATAATACTGGAATACTCTTCCTAAGTTCTCTTACTAATGCACCATCCAAAGAGAGAAAGCTGAAAAAATATTACTTCAAAGTGCCTTCAAGAAAGTGCAGTCAATTTTTGCACGCCAATGGGGTGCTGCTTTTATTTCACATAAGCACCCTTATCCGTTTTTAATAGAATGTCAATAGAGCTGTCTTATTACTGCTGGAAAGAAAGAAAGAGCAAAGGTTCTCTTACAACTCCCGTTCTTCAGCCAGTGTGTTCTGGGTTCTGACAGTGATCCAGGTCTCAGCTGCGAGCTTTCCAAAGGCGGCAGGTTCCTGGCCACCCCTCCCCCACCCTGGGGACTTCTGGTTCAGTAGGTAGAAGTAGAGTACAGAAATCAGAAACTTTATAATCAGTCATGTGATCTGTATGCAAGTTGTCCTGTAGACTTCACCTTGAGAAAAGTACAAAACAGAAAAAATCCTGGTATGGAGAAGTTCCCATAAGATTTTGGTTTCCTTTTGAGCTCAACTCTCACTGGATTGTAATTCAGATATCTGGGTGCCAAACTAATACCCGTGTGTATAGATTACTAGAAAAGTAAAAATGGTCAAAAGACTATTAGAACATGCTTATAGAGTTGTAAAAGTGTTTATTTTTTTCTATTTTTCAATAGACTGAGGGTTCTCTTTTAGGTCGATGCTACAAATGTTGGTAAAAGTCAAGTGCAAGAAAAAATTCAGTTTCAATGTTTAAAATATTTCAAAAATTCAATTGAAAATGTTAATTCTTCATTTGGTAAACCACAAAATATTGACTCACATATTATCTAATTTGATTCTCAGAGTAACTCTGCCAGGGAATCAGGGCAGGAGTGAGTACCTCTAATTTTGCATTTGAGTAAACTGAGGTCCAAAGAGGTTCTCACTTGCTCACAGTCAGAGAAGTAGAAATGAACAGCAGAGCAGGCGTCCATCATGGTTCCACCACCCTTCATGGTCTCCGTATACTCTCGTACATCAAAATGTGTTTTCTAATTGCCTTTCTTTCTTGACTCTTTCATTTCTAGAGACGTTGCATGGGAGCTCTTAGCACGGGCCCACGTCACGGTAACAGGAGCAAGAAAAGGAGGGCTGAGTGTTATTGTCGATCTCAGGGCTAAATGAGATAATGTGTGTGAAAAGCGCTTTGTAAGTTACACAGCATTACACATACACATGTATACCTCATTATATGCATATATGCATGTTTTATCATTATTACTGTTTAGCTTCTCCTACACATTAAGGCTTCAAAAGGGAAACTCTTGAAAGTTGCTCAGAGTTATCTGATAAAAAAGAGAACTACCAACAACAAATTTAGTGAAAAAAACGTAAGACATAAAAATGGAGGGAGGAAGGAATACATGCAGGAAGAAGCAACACTTTAAAATAAAGAAAGAAGCTAATTAGAGTATTCTGAACTTTGAGTAACTGCTCAAATGTGACTCAAGTTGAATTATGGGAGGAGATATATGACTTGGGTCCAGAACATCCTCACAGAGCACATGCATAAGTATACATAAGCTTAGAATTCCTCATCTTATTTTCTCAGGAAATTTCTTGTAGTTGAATCTGAGTCTGCCTGAGATGCTGAGCACTCCAGAGGGGTCACACAGGTTGGCGTCTGTGCTCTGAAGTATCCGGACTTGACCGGGTCTGACAGTTCTATTATTTATTTATTTATTCATTTATTTATTTATTTATAAAGTGTTTCTTTTTTTTTTAACTCTTTTTTTATTTTATTGAGAGAGGAAGGGAGAGAATGAGAGAGAGAAACACCGATCTGTTGTTACATCCTGAGAACACAGAGGTGTTTTGCAGAGAGATTTCGTGTTGCCAGTTGTAATCAAATCCTATCTTGGAAATGTCAGAAGAGCAGAAAGAGTCGGTCAGTCCAACAGCTGTCGCTCTGGGCTCTTCTGCTGTGTCATAGTGGGAGGCGTGGTGAGATGCTAACTTAAATTATCCATCTTTCCATCAAACAAACACTGCCTAATACTGGCATAAATAAGGGGTGCGATTACTTGATCTAGAGAATTGTCCTGAATAGAAATGAGGTAAATATCAACTCACCACAAGGCCACATCTATGTGTACATCAGAATAACTTTGCATAAAGGTCCAAGAAGCTGAAATGACCCTTTTTCTCATCTAGTTGAACTTTTTAAAAAAAGAAAACTTATCATTGTTGACAGATTCACAAAGGTCATGCGCCTTACAATGAATTCAGATTCATGTTATTATTCAGACCCTTCGCACATTGGTAGACTGGACTGGCTCTAACTTAACACCAGAAACTGGATCAGGTAACATATAGTATGTTCATGGAACTTGTTGGGAGCACTGGCCGCCAAGGCTTCATCGATCCCGACTGAAGATGCCCACTCAAGAAGCTTGTAAATCTGAGCCCCCCTCTGGAAGCTCATATATCTCCATTATCAAACCCCACCTGACATCACATACTTCATGGGTGTGTTCAAACAGTATTTAGGAGACAAAATTCAACATACTACTAGGAGTTCCCATTCCTATTTCTTCAAGGGAAATTCAAATGTTGCTTTGAAATGGGTGTTCTCCCATCTTCTTGATCCTTGTGATCAGCTTGAAAGCAAAAACAATTTTTCTGTGACATAGCTTCCTGACTAGAGGAGACACAGAGAAAAACTAAGATGTTTGGAGAACACAAGAAACTTGGTCACTCCCACAAATCTGGGTATTTTCAACCGGAAATAAATGAAAATATTTGAAATTATTTACAGACACACGGAACTTCAAGATGAAGCAGACTTTCCAGTCTCTCTGTCCCTTCTATTGCTTTACTCCCTCATCTGAAAAGTCTTTAGGATGATAAGAATCTGCCCACAATTAGAGCTCTATACCCTAGACCAGGAGTTTCACAAACCTTACTTCATTTGCAGTTTTCAATTGCCAGAGAGATTGTTTACTCACCTTGCAGATAATGAAATGAGGGCCAGAAAAGTAGGTAACTGGTCTAAGGCAAAACAGACCAGACCCCTCCCCCACCAAGAAACCCCTGAAGTTAGGTCTGCCTTACTCTAAGACGGTGCACTGTGTTTCTGTGCACATCTACACGTGTGTGACTTCTTCTTCAAAGATACTGAACTTCTCTGTGATCCACATTCTGTACCTACTAGTTATTTGTCCATAGGCAAGTCACGCAACATCCTAAAAGGTCTTTTTCTTTGACTGAAAAGTGGGAATGACAATTCTTGTTCCTTGCAGTTCACCCGATTGTTGACATGAAATGAGATAACATATATTGTGTTTTTTAAATGGCGCTGAAACACTTTCAAATCATAGGTGTGCATTAGGTAGGGTTAGATTTGGCTACACAACAGAAAAATTTAAAATGACTGTGGCTTACATGAAAAAATATCTATTTTGCATATGAAAGATGACCTGAGATAAGCAGACCAAGCAAAGCATAGCTGATTCCCAATGTCCAGCACCCAGAGTCCTTCAGCCATGCTGCTTTCTTCCTTAGTACATCACCTCATGCTACTAGACGACCCTCATCACATCAATTATGTTCAGCAGGTAAGAAAAAGGAATGTCAAAAGAAAGATGCATCCCCTTCCTCAAAGGTTTCCTCCCAAGAGTTGCACTCATTTCTATATCCCCCATTTCCCATAATCTCAGACTATCCACTAAATGGACTGGAGCATATAGAGATATACAAATCATGCGAATAAAGTGGGGTTAATAAGGCTAACGTTGATGCGTGTCATTTTTCCCAAGAGCATAAACAATGCTTTTAGAGCATTTCTAAGAGAAGATCCTCATCAGACATTAGCCTCACTCCACTGGTTGCACGTACGAAATGCAGAGCGACTGCAGGGCTTGCATAAGCTCACACCATTGGAATACGAATAAAATACCCATACATACATTTGACAGTTGTGCCTGCTACACAATTTTCAGCCCAAAACACTAGACACAAAGTATAATATTCACCCAACCAGCCAGATATTGGCAGGAGAGTAATCCAAACATCCTGAAATATGACTTGAATTTGGCTTTGAGAAAACATAACTAAAACCAGGGTTCTTTTCATCAATCTAGAATGCTATAGCCCAAAATCCAGGACTTGAAAAATTGGACATAAGGAGTGGTAAAAATTCTAGTTAGTGCTCTCTCACCTCTGCCTTTTATTTTCATTTGCTTTATAACAACAAAAGCTTTAAAAAAATATGTAGCCTCTAGGTATTGGCTCTGGTTCAAGCCCCTGCTCCTTCCCATGGAAGGCTGGCAATGTGACCAATGACTGTCACCACAGAAAGCATCCCCAGAACTTTGCGATATATATATAGAAAGAACCTCAAGGCCTTATACTTTATTAATGACTATAACAAATTATTTTAAAAGTAAAGTACATACATTATAGTTTAGAGTAAAACACTGAGCATGGAATTTAGGCTAAAACCCAAGCTCCAAGACAATGGCATCTAGGCCACATCTCCTGGACAGCCCAGGGAAACCTCACCCTCCTCTCATTGAGATGTCCTCAGGACTAATGTGAATACCATCTTTATGACCTCCTTTCATACCTCATCCAGCCCTCCACTTAAATGTCACCTCATTAACATTGGCTTTCACCCACCCACTCACTCTCCCTCACCTATTTTAATTTTCCTCTTGACGCTTATATACTACCTGATGCTTGCTATGTGTGTGTTTCTTTCTTCCTTGTCTGTTCCCAAATAACATGTGACCTCCGTCCACAAGGGTAGGAGTTTGACTTTGAACTACTTTATTACAACTTCTTAGAACAGGGCCTGACACTATTGTAGAATTAAATCAAAGAATAAATATTATGAATTTATGAATTTTAGACACTGTGACAGAGCAGAGAAAATAATTGGTTTAAGCAAGTGATCCCATAACATGCCCCTTAAATCATATCCTAGACATCTCTGATTAAGCCTGTGAAGGCCTTCAGACTTTAGTAAATCATATAGGACATTTCATTTTCATTAAAATAATATAGATAAAAATCAATCATTTCCTTTCAGACTTCTGACGGACTTCCATTTAAGGCTGCTGCCTCTACAACAGTTCTTTGAGTGACTGGTAATAACCTCCTTATAAACGTTCAGAGTAAGGAATGCCACATGCATCCATATTCATTCATTCCTCCATTTACTTGTTCAACAAATATTTTTGAAGTATTTACTCTGAGCTAAGGAATATTCTAGTCTCAGAGGTTATAGCAGGAACCAAAGTACCTGCCCTCATGGAGCTTATATTCTAATGGGAAGAGAGACAGACAATAAACAAATAAGCAAGTATATTAATATGTTGGAAGGTAAGAAATGTTGTGAAAAAATAGAGGGTAAGAGAGCAAAGGAGCTGGGTGGGAGGGGTTGGGGAGGACGGTTAAACCTAGGGAGATTAGACAAGGACATCTGAAGAAATAAGGGGTTGAGGAATTTGGAAATGGGGGCTCCAGGCAGGAGAAGCGCCAATGAGAAGGCCTTGAGGGAGAGGGTGCTGAGTATGTTCTAAGACCAGCAAAGGAATGGTGTGGTGGGAGCTGCTGTTCTGAGACATTGCAGACCTGGAGCCAGTGTGGAGGGCAGTGAATGAAGAAGGAAATGGCAAGTTGGTGAAGTCCTCAGACTGACAAGGGAGTGGCCCCTTGGAGGCCACCATAGGATTTGACTTAGTGATGTGGGCCATCAAAGGATTCTGAGGAAAGGAGTGACATAATCTGACTGATTTTTTGAAAGATCATGTAGCAGTTGTGTTCTCAAGAAGCCAAGGAGGCTCAGAGCATATGTAGAAAGACCAATTGTGCCACAGTTGGGAGAAATTAAGAGAAAGAGTGAAGTCAAGAATGTGGGGTCTGAGCCACTGGCAGGACCAAGCAGCCAAGCAATGAAGTGAGGAGATGGGAAGGGTATAGCGGTAGCATTGGAGTTTTAGGCACTCAGTTATAAATAAATAACAGAAGTCACTTGGCCTGTTTAAGGAGGGAAACAATTGAGCAGCATTCAGGGCTGCTGTGGGAGAGTGGAGTGCCAGGCTTAGAGACAGGGGGCTGGGAGCACAACCCACAGGCTGCTCCAGAGAAGTCTCCACGGCCCCAGTCACTGGGCAGGGACAACCCAAGTCCAGGCTGATACTGGACACCGGAAGCACTAGCCCTGCTGCCAGAGCTCCAGCTGTCCCTGTCACCTCACCAAAAAAATAGAGACCAGTCAAGTATTCCACAAGCTCCTGCTTTTCACCCGATGGGCAGATCCGCAGATCCCGGTCACAAGCTGCGGAGGAGCCTGGCTTGTAGGGCTCTGGTTTCTAGCTTGAGAATTTGAGAGCTAGAAAGACTATTCATAAGGGCTTGACCACCAGCAAGCACAGCAAACACTCTGATATAGTCTTGTAATCACTGCTGGGCTCATTACTAAATGCTCAATGAGCATTTTCTTTAAAAAGATATGATTTTTTTTACTGCCTCCAACTGTGGACCAGCTTGCCTGTGGGATGTGTGCCCAGTCCCAGACTTGGTAAAGGCCTGAAGCAGGGTAATGGTAACTACTTCGCTGTTTGAGAAATAGTTCTATAGGAAAAATTACAAGATGTTTGAAACTTGGGAATAAAAAATACCAAGAGAAGAATTAATAACAGTCTTGATGCAGAGGAAGGAATATATACTAGGTAAATTATAAATAGATATTTAAAATTGCTTATATTGATATTAACAAATTAGAAATTTGGGAAGCCATGGTCGTCTAGTGTGCCTTAAAAGGAATCATTGCCCTGCCTGGTGTGGCTCAGTGGATTGATTGCCAGCCTGTGACCCATAGGTTCGCTGGTTCAATTCCCAGTCAGGGCACAAGCCCGGGTTGCGGGCTGAGTCCCCAGTTAGGGGCACGTGAGAGGCAACCACACATTGATGTTTCTCTCCTTCTCTTTCTCCCTCCCTTTCCCTCTCTCTAAAAATAAATGAATAAAATATTAAAAAATAATTATTATTACCAGATAATTTAGTCACTATTTATTGTCATTGTTTATTGAGAGGTTATCAATGCTACACTAAATGTCACTATGAAAAATGCTTACTTTTAACATCCCATTTGACTTTCACAATAGCCCCATTAGGCAGGACTAGGCTTAGAGAGCCTAAGTACCTTGTCTAACTAGTAAATTACAGGATTCCAATATCCTAAACTCTTGGCTACAAAGCCATATACCTCCATTTCTTCTCCAAGAAGATGTCAAGCAAGGACCTAGGAGATCCACGTCATAACAATCTGCCTAAAATGATCCCATTAAATGTGTATTTTAACTTTGTTTCTCAAGTATCATTAACATGGTCTGATGGTCTTCATTGCCAGGAATTTACTTTTAATTTTAAAAAAATACATGGCTATGTGCAAAAGCATTTATGCCAATTTTCTTTGTAAGAGAAAAACATCTCTGTAAATTTAATGTCGTCAGGAACCTCACTGATAAACTGTGACATATCTATACAATAGGATGAATTCTTTAAAAGCTTAGGAAGTTCTTGAAGATAGACGTTTAATTTAAAAATATCGAGATGGAAAATAGTGGCTATAGTGTGATTCCATTTAGAAATCTATACACAGAGATTTATATGCTTGAAGGTGCGTAAAACATTTCTAGAAGGATGTGCAGACTATCAAGAGGGAGGAGAAGAGATGTGTAAGGGGCGAGGGAGGCTCCCACCTTCCAGTGTCTATCTTTCTCTATGGTGTCAACTTTCTGCACTGTGTGTAGATAACTTTTATATTTGCTGAAAGCAGTGCTATATAAGTTCTGTGTGTTTGAAATATTGTTGAGCCTTTTGAAGAAACAATTTTAGGTCTTCATATACTTCATTTTAAAAGTATGAAACTGTAGAGAAATTTGTATTGTTTTAACCTTCATACCAAATGTTTTTATCAGTCTTGGGTTTTTTTCAATATTTAGTTCTAAGGCAAATTGTATAGTGTTAACATGAAGACATCTGCTGTAAATGGTCAGTCTCTTTTTTTTTTTTTAACATTTTTTATTGTTGTTCAAGTACAGTTTTCTGTCTTTCCCCCCTACCCCTCCCCAACACCCCAGCCCTCCCCACCTCCCTCCCCCGTTTCCATCCCCTCCTTGTTATTGTCCATGTGTTCTTTATAATAGTCCCTGCAAACCCTTCACCCTTTTCCCCTGTAGTCCCCTCCCCTCTCCCCTCTGGTCACTGTCAGCCTGTTCTCAATTTCAGTGTCTCTGGTCATATTTTGCTTGTTTGTTTGTTTTGCTGATTAGGTTCCTGTTAAAGGGTCATAGTTTCTCTCCAAATAAAAACAACAGCTAAACGTGGTTAAAATGGTACATTTTGTGAGACGTATATTTTACCACAACATAAACAAATACAGAACTCCATCACACGGAGCCTTGAATGAAGATGTGACAGTCATAGCTGAGTCTTGTTTGAGGCCGGCCCCATGCCAGGCTCTATGAAAAGCACATTGCACATTTGTCTCCCTGGAGCTTCGGATTTCTGTAACCTCGGTGCTTTTCCTGCTCGTCTCCCAGAGAGCACTGAAAGAAATGATTTGCCCAAGGGCGTGCAGCTGGCAAGAAGTGAACTCAGAGGGAGCCCGGCAATTCCGAGCCGGGATGCAGGAGCCCACGTGTCAGTACATTACTCTCTGCTGCCTTCTTGAAGCTTCCACAGAATTTGACTCACTCTACCTTCTACATATGTGGTGACGTGTGAAGCTTAAAAACATATAAATTATTTAAAACTAGGATCTGGGAACTTTAGAACTATATTTTCTAAGTTACGTAATGTCGATTTTGACAGCAGTACTTGGCATTCATGGTATGGTTACTAATTTGTAGGTGGAAGTATCCGTATGAAATAAGTAACTAGAGTACGCTGGCTAATTAAATTTTCTGGCTATATAAGTGTTGAACATAAAACTTCTTTTGTTTTTCTCTTTATTACCAAAGCTATTTCCAAGTTATATTAGTACACCTTGTTTTCTTAGTAGTATAGTAATGGGATCATCTTTTGATGAAAGAATTTCTTATGCGATCACTGTAAATATCAATGATCATTGTTTTAAAATATATGAAGCTGAGTTTATATTGAAACTGCTGATGATGTAGTACAAAACATCCCCTTTTTATACTAAATCATCAGTATGGGTTTGTTTTAGGTCATTTCCCCACGTTTTCTAAAAAGAGAATTTCAAAGTGGTTCTGGCTAAGTGGACCTCAGTGAATGAGGGTCTGGCTGCACACTAATGTTTCAAACAATTCCACAGACGCACAATTCTCAAATCGCTGGGTTTAGAGGAAGCTCTAGAGTGAAAGACACTAAATGCAGGACAAACACTGAAAGTGTTGTTTGTAAAAGGGAGGAGGCTGTACTTTTACAGAATGTACATTCCTGCAACCTCCCCCCCTCTTTCCCAGATACGCCCTTAGAGAAGAAGGGTGGCGTGATTCTGGTCTCTTTTCCCCTTATCCACCCACTTAAATTCTCCCTTTAGGTCCATTCATGTGTGTGTGTGTGTGTGTGTGTGACAAGATCCCTAACACTCAGTTAATCAAATTTCCTGCTTAATGTAAACGTGGCTTTGGCAGCATTCCTGACAGGCAACAATTCAGTCTGAATTTTAATTCTTTTAGTTACATGGACCTCTATGTCCTTGGACATTATTGTCTTCTGGTCAGAAAATTCTAATTGCTATCATCCTTCTGTCCCCCAAGAAGTCAACAGCTGATACTAGTTTGAGCACCTGGAACAACTCAGTCATGAGCACCCCCCTTCCACAAACACTCACTCTTCCCAAGATTTCGCTTACGATCTTTTTTTGTCCAGTTAGGGAGTTATTGGAAACGACCGAGCCAGAGACTGTGCAAGGCTCCTAAGGACCTCTGGACAAAATAGCTATTGGAATGTATCAACTTGTCTTACATGATGGAGCATCCAAGACGGAACTTATTTTTAACATGGATAGAAGTAATGCATTTTGCGTGATGTAACTGAGCAGTAAGAATGGGCTCTTCTCAAACGTCTACATGCAGTGGAGCTGCGCCAGAAGCCACAGAAGATGCATGGGACACAGACATTTCATTTCTCCTTGTACCGTGCTTAGCAGAGTCCTCAACTTAGATGAATAAATGAAAACCGAATGGCATGCAAAAAAGTAAAAATCTACACTCACCATCATCAACACTAACAGACAGCAGGGTGACTATAGCCTAAGATAATAAATAGGTAAAAATTTGCCTAATTAGGTCTTAGAATTTCTTTAGTTGTGAAATACGTGTGATTCACTTGGTAATTCTGAGTAGGTTAGGAAATGCTCACCTCCCTTTAAACTGAGTCTGGTGGAAGCCAGCCTGGCCTCATGGTGTGCCCATCCCCTGGGTGTTTGCCCCGCTGGGGATTATTAGCCAACTGGTTTGGCGGGAGTTCTTCGTTTTGTGCACCGATGCGATTTATTTTCTGAGTTGCCTGGACAAACAGGTTGTTTAGGCCATTGTGTGGGGAAGCTTGGAGGTGGTTTTCAGAGGAGATGGAACTCTCTTCCAAGGAAGGACTATTACCTGCTTGCAGCAACTGATGAGAAATGATTCTCTTGATGTCCACATTCAGTAAAGCCACTAAATGTAGAAGGATATGGAAGCAACCCTTCAGAGTTCTGTGAATGTTAGGGCATAACTCAAAGAACCAGTTTCCCGTGAAAAAATCCTTAGCCAAACCTTTTCAAACCATTCTTCTTTCTCATGTATTCCTATAGATTAGGAGGGAGGGTGGTTTATACTGAAATCTTTGGTGCTTAGGATGAAGACATCCAAAATATTTTATTTGCGGGCAGTGAAATGAAGTAAGAAACCAAGATGCCTGTGGGACAGCATCACCCTTTGAATGATCAGACTTGGAGTTTATTCCCGGCTCTGCCATTATTAGCTTCATGACCTCAGACCCACTCTGAGTCTCAGTACTTAATTGTGAAGGACCATTGTGACATTTAACTAACTTACATAAAATGCCCTGGATAGTGTCTAGTGCAGTGGTTCTCCAAGTGTGGTCCTCAGACCAGCAGCATCAGCAATGCCCGAGAACTTGTTAGAGATGCAAATGCCCAGCCCACCCCAGACCCAGTAAATCAGAAGGAGACAGGGAGAAGGCAGGAGTAATCTGTTTCGAACAAGCCTTCCCGGTGATTCTGAGGCCCAATAAATTCTGAGAACCACTGTCCTGGTGTATGAAAGTCCCTCTGAAAGTGGCAGCTCTGAAGTACTTCACACTAGTCTTAGTCCTTTACAGCTTATGAAGTTTCTTTTCCACTCCTACTACCATCTACATTGCTCAAGTTTGCATTCCCTTTGACTCAGTATTTCCAGTGTGCAAAATTTCCCCAAGGAAATAATCAGAGATGTTCAGAAAGATTTATGTAGTAGGTTATTCATTTACCTTGCAAGTAAAAATTTGGAAGCTAGAGTTAAACGAAGAGTGTGGGATTGGTTTGATAAATTCTGGCACACCTACATAATGGAACACAGTGCAGCAATTCAGAGATGTTGTAGATGTTGGCCAGAGCAAGCCCGGAGAATTGTCTGGGATGCTTCCCAAAGGTACATCTGTGGTCCGCACCACCAACGTATGAGTTGGTAAGTGAGGGACCTTTGAATCTTTATTTCCCGTGTGCTCCCAGGAGACTCTTACACAACCAAAAGTGTGAAAATTGTTTTAGATTAATAATTAATAACATGGAAGATATTATTGAGTGGATAAAAATATATCACAAAGCAAATATATATAGCATCTCAATTATATGGGTACCGTAGACATGTATGTATAAAAAACACCAAGACCGCATGTGCTAAAATGCTAATTATCTCTGGATGGATGGTAAAGTGGAAAACCTGGTGGTGGTTTATTTTATTCTGTTCTGAATTTTTTATGTTTTCTGTAATGCGTGTAACTTCATGAGAAAAAGAATTGTTATTTCAAAAAGCCACATATATAATGTGTGTGTCATTGAACTATGGAGTGGGGACTTAGCATTTATACCTGAGTATAGAAAACTCTGATGTAGTTATACAGATGGTCAGTTGTAAAAATAGACATGGGGATATAAAATTCAGCGTAGGGAATATAGTCAACAACATTGTAATTATTATGTATGATGTCACTTTGTAAGTTATATAAATGTCTGATCACTGTGTTATATACCTGAAATTAATATAGTAATATCAATTGTAATTTTAAAAATTTCAAAAAATTTTATAAATCCATCCAATCTGGAAAAAGGGGAAAGAAAACTGACATAGACACACGTGGACAAGAAATAGAGAAATAAAAATAATAAAATTAAGACATGAATGAACAAAACAAATATACT
Organism: Micronycteris hirsuta; assembly: GCA_004026765.1. NCBI lineage: Eukaryota > Metazoa > Chordata > Mammalia > Chiroptera > Phyllostomidae > Micronycteris > Micronycteris hirsuta. The sequence continues at coordinate 184,876 of PVJI01000012.1, forward strand.
TGTGTCTCAAAACAGAGAGCACTTAAGTCTGCTTGAGGAGCAGGGTCCAAAGTAAAATAAAATTCAGCTGGAAAACATTCCCTGCTCCTCTCCTGTGCCCCAGCTGTGCCCAGTGCGTAGACACAGCCGTACACTGGAAGAAGGCTGGGCATACTGCCGACACTGTACGATCCTGGTGATCACTGGGGACAGAAAGGAATGAAACCATGGATGTTAACTTGGTGCAGAAGTTGTGGAGCCTTCAGTGGAGTTTTTCTAACAGGAGTTGCCCTTCTTACAGGCGTGGCACTTTCTGAAGTCAGAGCCATGGTGTAAATTACAGATAAATGTCTTGACTGATTTTTCTAATGGTGGATGCTGACAGGTAAGTGATAGGAATATCTGCCGGAGACAGTCTTGTGAAAGATGCTCACCGAACCCCAACTGACCAGAGCTACCGGAAGTTCACTCTCAGCAGGTGCATATTAATTGTCTACTCTGAACCCACCACCAAGTTAGGCCCTAGAGAAGATATCAAGGAAGTAAAGAATGAGGGCCACCAGTGCAACGCCAGGCTCTGAAGGGACCCCACACTTGGGACTTAATGCTCTGTGGTCACCTCTTAAAATTCTTAATGATTTTATCTCTGAATTAGTGTTTTGTAAGCGAAGTCCAAAGGAACAACAGAGCATGGGGTGTGGGGAGGAGCTTGGCCATTGCCTCCATTGCCTCCTTCTCCCACAGGTTGTTGGCCACCTGCTCCCCTCTGATACCCAGTGCCTGCAGTTATCAGGGCAGGCAGAGGCCTGGACACAGGTACAGGTAGGCCAGAAGTCAGGTGTGCATAGCCTGTCACAGGGGTATCCAACCCACCGCCCGTGGGCCGCATGTGGCCCAGGATGATCCTATGAATGTGACCCAACACAAAATCATAAATTTACTTAAAACCTTTTATTTTGTTCATCAGTTTTTGTTAGTGTTTGTGTATTTAATGTGTGGCCCAAGACAACTCTTCTTCTTCCAGTGTGTCCCAGAGACGCCAAAAGGTTGGCTACCCCTGACTGCACACCATGTTGCTGGACAGGCCCAGGGCACCTAGGTGGCTCTGAATACAACATGTATTATGCCTATGCTCGAGGAAGCACAAAGTTAAAAAAGTAAATAAAAAACACTGTGGCAGGTCAAGAGAGACAGAGCGGGGAAAAGGAAAGCAGTTCTTCCTGCTTTTTAAATAGACTCTGAGGGGCGGGGTTTGCCCTGGGTGTTGGTCCTGATGAGGACTTCCAGGGACAGGAAGAATTGAATGACATGTGTGGGAAAAGGGAGGACTTATTGGAAGAAGCTCCTCCCTTAATGAGCATTTCAAGGGTGTATCCCTTAAAAGCATCTCACTGCAGAGCAAATTGTGAGGTTGCGCAAGAAGAGCATTTTCCCAGGAGAAAGTCTCTAGTGATTATAGACCATGACACAGCCCTGCCTAATTATATGCAGTACAAACAATTATTTTAAATGGTCCTTATGTATATGTATATACATGAAGCCAGGACTAATAGAGAAAGTACTGGGACTTCAACAGACAAGCTCTTTGGCTTTTGCTAAATAATGTTGGGAGGAAAAACACAAATATAAAAATGAGTTGAGTTCAACTTTCTTCCTAGAAATGAATCTTTCCAGCAAATTTCTATTGTTCTCCTTTTGAGAAAAGAGCTAATTTTTCAAAAGTGAGAATAATAAAGTGTGCTTTCCAGAAAGCATGCTCACACTTTGCTTATTAGTGTTCTGGGGAGCAAAGGGCACACATTCACAAACAAATCACAATGCAAATGCTTATGAGTGCAGAATATACTACATGCACGTTTATAAAAATCAATTACATTTTACAGCAATTTCTAAATTACCCACATAGAATTAAAAGCCACTTTAGATGCTCAATAAAGGGAGAAAAACCCATTAAACTCCGGAGTCCTGCTGAGCGGCTCAATGAGAGAGAACAAGAGCTTAGTAATTACATGTGGAAGAAGGAGTGTGTGTGTATTCTAAGATGGTCTCTTCGAAGACCTAAACCTTGGCCCAGTTTATTCCAAATCACATGGACTTTTCCCCTTCCTCTTACAGGAGAATTAGGCAACCTCTTCTTATTTGCATGTCGCAGAGACACATATAAAAATTGTGCTCTGGGCCTGGCTGGTGTAGCTCAGTGGATTGGGTGCGGGCTGGGAACCAGAGGGTCCCGGTTCGATTCCCAGTTGGGGCACATGCCTGGGTTGTGGGCCGGGTCCCCAGTGAGGGCCATGTGGGAGGCAACCATACATTGCTCTTTCTCCCTCCCTTCTCCTCTCTCTCAAAATAAATAAAATCTTTAAAAAAATAAAAGTGTGCTCTGTATTGCAGACAAAAGGGTATAGGTGAGAAGGTGGTTTAAGACTGAGCTCAGTTTCCTGTCAGAGGTAAGATGTATTTCTGCGAGGGCATCTGTCTGGCGGACTGGTGGGATAGGATCTCCGGCCAGTTCTTTGCCTTAATCCCAGGCAAACAGGGCCCTAGCCCAAGGCCTATGTTTTAGTTTAAGAGGAGAGAAATCCTTGAGGCCACGGGGATGTGCCTGCCTGGGACCAATATATCTGTACTTCCTTTTAGTCCTTGCCTTGGATACCTTGAACTCCAAAATTTACTTCCCAAATGTCTATACCTGCTTCCAGAAACTGTGTGGACCAATTTTTGAAGGCACAGCATCACAGCTATTAACTGCATCCTTAGTCTGGTGATGGCCAAAGGCAGCTATTTACAGCCCCCTGTGTTGGTCTTTCATGCCCGCCTTCTTTCATTTGGAAGAAAGCTTTCAAGATTCATTCACATTGTGGTATAAACCAGCACTTCATTCTTTATACTGCATATTTCTCTGTGCAAATATCCTATAGTTTTATCCATTCATTAGTTGATGTAGGTTTGGGTTGGTCCCACCTTTTGGCTGCTATTAATATTCATATGAGTTTTTGTGTGGACATATATTTTCAGTTCTCTTGGATATGTGCCAGAATTGTTGGATTATGAGTGTATCTATATCTTTTAAATCTTAAAAAAGAAAAAAAGTTGGTGCTTTAAATGTTAGTCTGAATCTTGAGTTTCCACACTCCATCTAAGAGTCATACAGTGTGAGTATAGAATTTAACTAATCTATTCTGTCCTCCTCTTGGCTACCAAAAAGTCTAACAACTCATAGAAACTATTGGTTGTTGAAACAAGTATTAGCAGATAAAATTAACTGTGGCGCTTTTCTCTGCTTGTTCACTATGGAGCACTTTTATAAAACAAAATGTGTATTTAAGTATCCTTCCTTCTAATAAGTAATAAAAAGTAATAACATCTGAAATGTTCAAAATGGAAACATATCAGTGTGCTCTGGTTTGACTTTTCATGCATCTCTTCCTAGAGTTATAAGGCCACAAAAATCAGAATAACACAATGACTTGGAAGATGAGCATAGCAACTTAGCAGGTATGGGTGAACACTTTTTTCCTGAAAGGATTCTTTATCCCTTCCAAATAACGATCAAGAAAGGGGAAATAAATGGACCACAGTATTGGTTAATAAGATATGCATCGTATTTTTTTATCCATGTAGACAGCTGACCTGACTATACACCAACCAGTCGAAAGTGAAAAACTCATTTACATAGATCATTTAGCATCAGATCATTTAAAAATAATAACCCAGTGTTATTTTTGGTTGAGTTTTCTCCCCTCAAATTTATTTTGTTTGTAGACATAGCTATGATTTGAAGAACAGAATGTGTTCTCAGAAATATGCTACATTGATAAATTATGCCATGAAAAAAGAGACGATATATTTTTGACCTTTTAATTTGATGGTTACAATTTGCATTTCTTACTTTCTATGTATGTGATCATTGTTTTTTGCTTGTAGATTCTCCACCCAGATCCTTTCTTATTTTCTTCATTTTTGACCCTAGAATCCCTGAATCACCATTTCACCACTTGTGATTGTTTTCAAACTAATGTGTTCTCGCACATACGTTTCAGGGCTATATCCATCAGCAGAAACTTGCAAATGCCAATAAAAATCGTCTCTCTAATTTGTTCATGCATGTCTGAAAAATACAGAAAGTGTAAGATCAGTACAAAAATAACTCAAAACAGAAGGCTGAGAAGTGGGAAGGAGAGGAAATATACATAATAAGTAGTTTGTTGACTTCCTCCCCCCTAAACTAAGCCACATGTCACTGCTTGCTATAAGGCTCGCCTGGTGCCTGTGCTCTAAGCATCCAGTGGGGTTCCAGGCCACTGACTCTCAGGGTTCATGCTCAGAGGTAATTCATGCATCTAGCCTGTTCCTTTCCTGGTGACTCTTTTAAGATATGAAATGTAGCTTCATTCTAATCACAAAGTTCCTTGGGAAAATCTCTTGGATGCTGTACAAATCACTCAAATCCAATCCTTCACTAGGGATCACTGAAATGTACAGGGCCCACAATTATGATTTGTATGTCTGGTCCTTGTGATTTGTATTAATTGTAGGCTTCCAAAGTGTCAGAAAGAGTTCACGGCATACACGAAAGCACCAAAGATAGTCAGGGTTTGTGCTGCTTGCAGAGCATTGCACATGCCATGCTATGTCATGGAAAAGAATAGTGACACAGCCTACGTGTGTCTCAGTTCAGCTTAGTGAGGCGATTACTAAGCATAGCACTGTCCTAGATGCAGAGGGAATTATAAGAGTAACTTGTTCTTGAGGAGATCAGGAGATAAGCTATGATAAAACAAGAGAAACATAAACATGTGCTGTGGTTATAGGAAAGGTGCCTACAAAGGCTTAGAAAATGAACTAATCGCTTTGTGAAAATAATCTCAGCAGACTTCATTGTGAAATTAATTACTAATCAGACCATTGTCAGAACTCTAAGATTTAGTTTGGCCAAGTAGAAGGAGAATGTCTTTTGAGTTGTGGAGGAGAAGTGAAAATAAAAGAGTAGAAAGCAAAAAGCCCCAATAATGTCCTTTGAAATTTAAAACTTATCTCTCTGATGGCTAGTGATGTTGAGCATCTTTGAATGCGCCTCTGGGCCCTCTGTATGTCCTCCTTGGAGAAACGTCTGTTCAGGTCCTTTGCCCATTTTTTACTTGGATTTTTTGTCTTCATGGAGTGGAGTAGTGTGAGTTCTTTATATATTTTGGAGATCAAACCCTTGTCTGAGGTATCATTGGCAAATGTGTTTTCCCGTATGGCTGGTTCCCTTTTCATTTTGATGATGTTTTCTTTAGCCTTGCAGAAGCTTTTTAGTTTGATGTAGTCCCACTTGTTTAGTTTTTCCCTTATTTCCCTTGCCTGAGAGGATATATTGGCAAAAATACAGCTGCATGGGAGAACTGTGATGAGATACCACCTCACACCAGTCAGAATGACCATCATTAACAAATCAACAAACTAGAGCACTGGCAAGGATGTGGAGAAAAGGGAACCCTAGTGAACTGTTGGTGGGAATGCAGACTGGTGCAGCCACTGTGGAAAACAGTATGGGATTTCCTCAAAAAACTAAAAATGGAAGTGCCTTCTGACCCAGCAATTCCACTGCTGGAATTATACCCTAAGAATCCTGAATCCCCAATTCAAAAGAACCTATGCACCCCTATGTTCATAGCAGCACAATTTACAATAACAGCCAAGTGCTGGAAGCAACGTAAGTGCCCATCAGTGAATGAGTAGATAAAAAATCTGTGGTCCATTTACTCAATGGAATACTATGCAGCAGGAAAAAAGGAAGGAACTCCTACCTTACATGACAGCATGGATGGAACTGGAGAGTTTTCTGCTAAGTGAAACAAGCCAGACAATGAAAGACAAATATCATATGACCTCACCTATAACAGGAACCTAATGAACAAAACAAACAAATGAGCAAAATAGAACCAGAGGCATGGAAACAAGGAACAGATGACAGCAACCAGATGAGAGAGGGGACGGGGTTGAAAGGAGAAAGAAGGGGAAGAGTCTAATCAACCAACAGGTATAAATGACCCATGGACATGGACAAGAGGATGGGGATTGACTGTGAGAGCAGGGGAGGGGGATGGGGCAAGGGAGAGCAATGGGGGAAAACTGGGACAACTATAATAAAACAATAATAAAACATAAAAAGAAATTTTAAAGCTCACCGATTCCACAAATTCCTTCTGGTTAAAGGTGGCCATGTGATCTATTTCTGACCAACAAGTCAGCAGAATCGTGCTGGATGCCAGAGTGAGAAAGCGTCGCTCATGTCGATGCAAAGAGGCAGGTACGCGAGCGCCAGCCTGCTTCGCCCACGTGCCTGCCCGGGAAGATGAGACGTCTGCCACTGCAGCCTCATCTCCCAGTGTGAAGGAATGGCCAGAGAGTCACGAGGCACTGGACACAACACTCTGAGCCCTTATTTTAAGGGAAAAATAACACTTCTTGGTTATAAGCCACATTTTCTATTAATTGTAGCTGAGCATATCCCCAATTGATATTCTTAGGTGCATTTTTGGCCAGGAAGAAGTTGCCCACATTTTAGTTGTATTTCATAAAACTAACTTTACAATGCGTGTGCTCATAGGATTATTTCATGAGAAAATGACTGTTTTGTATCTTGCAAATTTACTTAATAACAAGTAATTATGCATACAGGGTGGGGCAAAAAGGTTTACAGTTCATGTGGAAAATAATACAATAATTAATAAAAGAATAAACTGTTCTTTGTAAAACAAGAACAAAACAAGAATGCATAATAAAACAAGAAGGAACTGTTCGGCATACTCACAACCGTAAGCTTACTTTTGCCCCATGCTGCATACAATATACACACACATATGAGTCTATCTGTATCGATTTCATAATGTGTAGCTGAAAGCAGCTTTCTGAGCTCTCAGCCAGTTCAGTCCATTACGCCTCGCTGTCTCAAATGCACACATCTAAAACCTTCTGCATGGCCATGAATTTAGGAAGTCAGCTAGGATTTCAAGGGCCAGATATATTTACAGTGTCACTTATTTTCCTTTAGTTTCTCCTCCAACTCCATGAAGTAATCATCTGTCTCTGCTGGCAATTTTTTTTCATATTTTGAAGACTGTTGTATCAACTGCAACATCTAATCTTTTTTCAGTGCCTTCTTATATTTCATAAAATAAAGGTGGTTTAAAAATTTATAGTCCCTATGCCCTTCAAGAGTTGCTATTTCACCAATTTTTGTAACTGTCAGCAGAGTGACTGGGCAGGACACAGACAGCAAATCTGGAAGGCTAGCAGCTTTCCATAGACTATGAAAACGGGAAGGGGCAACTGGGCTAATGGATCCCATCACTAGTGACCTTCAAAATCTTCTGGGGGCCTCCTTAAAAATCGAATTTCTGATATTTATTCCCACAAATCTTGATTCAATGGATGAGGAATGAAGGCAAGAAATATCCTTTTTTTTTTTTTTTTAAATCTTTCAAAATTCTCAGCCCGGTTGGGAAACTACTACCTAGTTAGTCCGGTGCTTCTCCAAATATGTGCACAGTACAACCAGGGATCTCGTTAAAACGCAGTTTCTGTTTCTGATTCTGTAGGTGTCCTCTTGGCCTGAGACTCCTCTTCCCTGACAAGCTCCCAGTGATGCTCACGCTGATGGCTCCTGAACCACACTTTGAGTAAGAAGAACCTAATCATCTTCCAAACTCTGTCCTTCAGGCAAGAAAATGGAGAATGAGAGTATTTGTCCGAGTCACGCAGACACACAGTGGCAGCAGGAGGGCCTGGACCCAGCTCCTTGAAGTCCCAGCGCGGTGCTCCTCCAGACGTTACACTGACTCCAGAAAAGACCCATCTCTCCGTGAGACCTGCTGGCGCTGATGAGGACCGGAGAACATGGAGCCACTTGGGTTCACTCTCTACTTTTATGATGGGACCTTTAACTACTTTGTGATCTCACTCTCCACCTCTCTTCAATGTCCCTCTCCACCTCACATCCTCCCAGTGGTGTGCTGGTAAATATTTAATTACAGCTCTCTTTGGGTGGGGGCAGAAAAGCCCTGATTTGTAATGCCTGCTGATTTCCCTGATGTAAATACTCCTAGCATGGCCGGTTTGAAGTTCCCCACCTGACATTACTGAACATGGAGCTGAGAAGATGCGCAGAACCAGCTCTTGGGAACTGGCGCAGCGCAGTTCCAGCACCCCACTCATCCAGCTGTCCTCTGATCCAGAGGAGCTGAGGCCACAAGGCAGGACGGCAGCCGTGGCTCCAGCCAGGCTGCCAGGAGCTGGTAAAGCAGCTCCTCGAAAAACATTGTGTCATTCATCATTGTGATGTCATAGAAACTTAACTCTTGTTTATATCAATTAGTCTACGGTAAATTGGTTTCGTTACATGTTGTTTCACTTAAAGTTGCAGAACCTATAAACAGCCTTAAGTGAAGATTTACTGAACCTGGCTAGGGATTAGGAGAAGAAATAATAATATTTCTTCTTGAACAAGCTAACCTCTGGTGTAACTGGTAAGATGTATTGATTGTGTGTTAACAACGAAAATGTTTTGGGAAAGCTAATACCAAGAAGAGAGGAAAGATAATGGGGGAATAATGGGCTTATAAAAGAAGTGAAACATTTAGAGACTGAAAACAAGAAAAAGAAATGAACTGATTAACCTGAAAGTGGACAAGTATATAGACAGATACCTTCACTTAGTCAAAATAGAACTGAAAAACAAAAACACAAAACAACCCACTGATTAGTTTTCAATTCAAGTCAACAGGATTTTCGACATTTAGCTAGGTTCTTGCAGCTTAGGCTTTACTTTCATGTGATCCTATTGAATTTTTTAATCCTGATATAAACTATTTCTGTGTGGTGTCTCACTGGAGAAGACAAGATAAACAGTCTCTATGCCAGTGCCACTGGCCACCAGGTAATTTATATTTTGAAAAATAATGGCTGTCTGTGAAGAGATTATATTATGCAGTTTATATAGTACTACAGTGAGACCACACTATCATGCAGAGCAGGTACCATTGTCTTGAGTAATAACTAGATCCGTGTACCAAAAGATTACCATGTTCTGTTCTGTATAATGCACTCCCATGTATAATAAGGTGCACCCACATTTTTGGCCAGAGCTTTAAGGAAAAAAAAATTTCATTTTAATTTTTTAATTCAATTTCTTTATTTATTTATATTTAGAAACAAAACTGATGATCATATTCCAAGGTATTATTTTGCGTATGGATATCATTATTGCTTTCTAGAGTTATACTCTTAAGGCATAAGCATAAATAAAAGAATTAAAAACACTTATATAGATATGGAATTAGTACTACCCATGTATAATGCACATCCTTATTTTTCCCTCAAAAATTTGAACAAAAGAGTATGCATTATACACGGCAAAATATGATGCATTGTTTAGACATAAGCCCACAAAATAGTGCAAGCATAGCATTCATTAATCTATTCATTTTAAAGAAACTTATAAGCTGGATAAAAATTATTTTCCCATGTCATTAATGAACAATGAAAGTAAATGCAAAAAAAAAAGAGTAATAAATATGGACTTTGACATGGAAGAAGTTCATCTATTATACATATTTCTATCAAAGATAGCCTTGTTTTCTTTCTTTTAAATTTCTATTCTCACCTAGTCACTCTCCCTAATAACAATCCTTCTTACCGATTAAAAAAACATTCTCCCTATCCTTCTCTAAATATTATCACCACTCACTAACTCTCTTGAGGGAGAAGTGTAATTCTTTCCCATCACATATATTTACTTAGTGCTACATAGGCTCAGGAACTCTTGGCAATAAGTTTGATTGGTTTCCTTCTGTTATTAATCACTGCAGTTCAGTGTGACAAGCTTAAAAGCTAAAGAAAACCCAGAGAAATTCTGCTTAAGCCACATTTAACAAAACTAAACCAATAGGGTTAGAAGCAAAAGATGATTATGAAGTGACCTTGCTAGTCAAAACATACAAGCAAAACTTAATTCAAAATATACAAGCAAAACCTAACACAAATGCCTCTGAATTTCTTCACTTAAAAATATCTGGACATTGAATTGCAAATTTCTTAAAGGTTTGTCTTCAACTTACCTGGTAAGCCCTAGAGGTTTGATATCCACAGAATGCTAGTTTAATTCAAGAGTATATTTCAATAAATATTTATTAAGTACCTACTATGTGCAAGATCCTGGGCGAAGCATTGCAGATACAGCTCATTACATGTGATACAAGGAATATAAACTAACCTACTTTTTTTGAACATCAGCACTATGCTCAGAAAAATTCTGAACTATGATCTCATTTTCAGTCCTAGATAGGATAATCCAGTTGGTTTACAATATCGTTGTAATAAATATTGTCTCCATTATACCTGCCTGATAATAACAAATTCTTACATATGTTGATTACTAGAGAGAAAAGTGAGAGTATAATAAGTTCAACAGAAATCCATCCTCTAAACAAGAACACAGTCATGAGACCCCAAAGGGCTGAACATTTTTTTCAGTCATATGCTTTTACTAGGCCCCAATTTGTACCTAATAGGTTTGTTGTGAAGATCGAAATAAATAAATGTAAGAGGAATTTGTGAACTCAAAGTGCCATACATATGTAAAGTGAAATAGTTATTTGCATAGGTTTTTTACACAAAGACATTTACAGAGTCAACCTTTAAGAAGCTTGTAGTGTACGAAGGTGTATCTCTCCTACCAGAAAACATTGAAAATTGGTCAGTATCTATCTTTTTATTGTCCCACAGATAATCTGAGTGAATTGTAGCTTTTCTCCATGGTAAAAACTATATTTTGCTCTTTATTCCTGGTTTCCTTATGCTTCCTTCCCTCTCTTTCTCCCCTGCCTCTTAATTTTAAACATAAATCCTCCCTTCCTCAAAGAGCCTAATACACATTATTGTCATTGTTGTTGCTATTACTGTCATCCAGACTTTGCTACTGAAAGAGACTGAACCTTGAACTCACTAGCCATCTCTGCACGGTATGGATGAAGAGATGAGCCACACGAAGCAATGTCAGTCCAATATAGCAGCAAAGATAAGGCTAAAGCCCAGATCCCTAAATGCTGATTAAGTATTTTGTCTGGAGCATTTGGCCCAAAAGGAATAAAAATAAATACAAGTTTTGAGGATTCTTAATCTTTGGGCTCAGGGAAAGGAAAGTCATATTAAATCAGAGTTTAGTAGGATTTAAAAATGTGAATTATTTATTGACTTAGAATGACCCTTTCAGAGAGACAAATGTCAAAATAGATGAGCTCGATATTTTCTTGCAATATCTAAGTTGTTTTGTTGACATATAGATAGCCCCAACTTAATATGGTTTGACTTGCACTATTTTGACTTCACAATATGCAAAAACAATATGCACTTGGTAGAAACTGTACTTCAAGTTTTGATTTTTGATCTTTTCCTGGACAGCAATATGCAGTACAATACTCTTTTGTAATGCTGGGCATTGTAAAATAGGTTTTGTGTTGCATGATTTTGCCTATTTATAAGCTAATGTAAGTATTCTGAGCACACTTAAGGTAAACAAGGCTAAGCTATGATGTTTGGTAGATTTGGTGTATTAAAAACATTTTTAACTTAAAATATTTTCAGATTATGATGTATTAATTGGGATGTAACAACCCTATAGTAAACTGAGGAGCATCTTTAGTTGAGTGCATGTATTACTAATTCATTCAGCTATAGAAAAATCAAAGCCAAATATTTCTCTATGCACATTTTTCCTCAATTGTTTTCAACATACAGCGAAATGTTGGAAAGTTTCTTTGTAGCCATTCACTGATTTCTAATTTCAGATATATTTTTCAGTTAAAATTTCTATTTAGTTCTCATCAATAGATCTTTGCCAAAATTTTCAGTTCTTTTGTGTGTGTGTGTGTATGTGAAGATAAATGTGTTTATTTTTTAAGTATTTTTTATTGATTATGCTATTGCAGTTTACCCAATTTTTCCCCCTTTATCCCCCCTCCACCCTGCCCCTCAACCCTCCAGCATCCTCCCCCTTAGTTCATGTCCATGGGTTGTACATGTAAGTTCTTTGAGTCCTGTTTCCTATACCATTTTTATCTCTCCCCATCTATTTTATGCTTACTAATCATGCTTCTTCTTCCCTGTACATTTCCCCCTCTATTCCTCCCTTCCCCCTCCCCACTGAACTCCCTCCATTTGATGTCCATTTCTCTGATTCTGTTCCTGTTCTGGTTGTTTGTTTAGTTTTTGTTGTCATTGTTTTTCTTTTCTTTTAGGTTCATTTGTTGATTGTTGTGAGTTTGTTGTCATTTTATTGTTCATATTTTTGATCTTCTTTTTTCTTAGATTAGTCCCTTTAACATCAGTTCTGTCTTTTAATTCCTTAAATATATTAAGTATAGCATTTAAAAATGAAAGTCTCAGGTGCATTATCTAGATCCATATAGTCTCTTTCTATGGATTGTTATTTATTTTGTTCTTTTCTCTTTAATACTTAGTTATTTTGAACTGGGTGGTAGACATTATATATAAAGACTTTTGGAAGAAAGTTTAAGGCCTTAATGATATCATCTTTCTCTAAGTTTGCTTCTATCATGTAGCTAGGCTTGTGGCACTAGGTGTGTGAAATCACTGTAAATCCAATCACGGATTAATATGATTCAAAGAAGAGATTCAGTCTCTATGAGGGCTTATCTAGTATTGAAATTGGCAATCACCTTAAACGGAAGAGTAGTCCTCCATATTAAGATCAATTCTCTGGCTTCTTTCCCTTTCTAATCTCTCTCCCTCAATGCCTCACTGAATTGTTACTGCTCCAGAGAAAAACCGTTAAGTTTTAAACTATCCTTCTGAATCCTCACAATTGCACATACTTAGTTTAGAATCACAACTACCTGAAAAACATTTAATTTGATAGATTTTATGTGATTTTTCAAAACATCTTGAGCCATGTAATTCTAAAGGGTACCGTAATTTGGATAGGCCTTAGTCTACTTTTCCACATTATTCTCTGATAATGATTAAACACTTCATATCCGGCCAACCTGGGACAATCTTTCATCAAATTTCAAAGCCTTTCAGCCTATCTACAGGAGATTTGCTGTGCTCTGCTGCTACCCTGAGCCTGCATTTCTCCTACCCAGACTCCTTCATTATTCCCTCTCTTGGGCAACTCTCCATTGCAACGCTGCTAAGGTTTGGTAGGATACTAGAAAAGACTCACTTCCTGAATACTTGAGAAAGCATTAATGACTACCTTTGTAGATCCTTTATTGTCATACACAGAGTTCATTCTAAAATACAAGAGCTTTCGGTGTTTAGAACAGATGTCCTCCAGAGGAGTTGAAAGAGATTTCCAAGTCTCATATTACAAATTAGAATGTAGACAGACATTTTTAACCTGATAGGAAAGCAAAACTACAGAGGAAATAAATGACAAGGTCTTACCAGATCAATGTCAAAGCTGGCAGTACTGGACAGATCTGCTAATTTTTACCTTAGGATGTAACCATAAGACGGTAGATACTTTTAAGTGAAATAAACAGTAAGATGACCAGCAAATTACTATTTTTTAAAGATTTTTTGCCTTCTTTCAGTTACTTGGATAACATAACTTTTTCCCATTTTGCAAACAGGAGCAGAAGCAGTGAGTGTTTTCATTTGGTCTCTAATGCTAACGACCCCCATGCAGCTACACTGGGGGAAGATCAGTTCTCTCTCTGAATCCCAGACTCCTACCATGGTGACTGGCAGTGACATCCAGCAATCGTGCGAAGGGTATGCATTTCCTTCACTAAATATGTTATTTATTTTGATGGTAATTTGTAAATGTTATATAATCCTTTTGCAAGGTGACAGAAAAGCTCTTTTTGGAAGGTGTAATCCTTGTTTGCACTGCTTTCTTACCTATATCCTTTCCTTGTAATGGCATTTGTCTTCAGCACTCTCTTTTCTTCCTCTTCAGCCCTCCCTTTCTGTCCCCATTTTATTTTATTTTATTTTAAGATTTTATTTATTTATTTTCAGAGAGAGGAGAAGGGAGGGAGAAAGAGCAATGTATGGTTGCCTCTCACATGGCCCTCATCAGGGACCTGGCCCACAACCCAGGCATGTGCCCCGACTGGGAATCGAACCGGGACCCTCTGGTTCCCAGCCCGCGCTCAGTCCACTGAGCTACACCAGCTGGGCTCTGTCCCCATTTTAGAAATCTGGTTACCCAATTATAAGCTAGCTAATATAGACGGGGAGTTATTTTAATGAAGGATGATCTTTATGCTTTATCTTCATTCTAGAATTTGCAACGATGGCCAGATTCTTAACAGAGACAACAACTACCACATATATTGCTATAAGGGGAACATGGAAGCCAACGGGCAGCATTGGAGAAAGGCTGACAGGGCAGAATAACCCCCGAATTCACATCATCAGAGCCTGACATATTGTGTCAGTATTTATGTGCCAGTCACGCTTTGAGGGTGTCAGAGGTCACTTTTTTTTTACCTTTAAAAAAAGATTTTATGTATTCATTTTTAGAGAGAGGGGAAGGGAGGGAGAAAGAGAGGGAGAGAAACATTGATGTGAGAGAGAAACATCGATCAACTGCCTCTCACATCCACCCTGATCAGGACTGAACTCACAACCCAGGCACGTGTCCTGACCAGCAACTGAACCGGAGCAGAGGTCACATGTTTATTTGTTGCTCTAAGGTGGAAGGTGACTCTTCTGTCTTTGCTATTGATAGAAACAAAGTGTCATGGAAGGAGATGGAGAGGGGGCTGAGTGGGTTGGTAAGAAAGTGACTCTCCCAGCCTCCTCTTCTTTCCCAGTTGTGTACAAGCTCAGCTTTGTAAAGTGCCCAAGGGCATGGACTTACGTCACAGCAGGTATAAACATTAAAGATTACAGTGAGACCTCAAATAGTTTAGGCGGCTAATCTAAATTCTACAATCTGTCAACCCGACCTTGTCCTTTCTTCCAGTGTTTGTATGGTCCTGGAAGGGGAAATATTTCCATTACATAAAAGAAATTACAAAAATAATGTACCCAAATCCCATAGCATAGTTATAATGTTGCATCTGTTGTTTTTTTGTTTTGTTTTGTTTTGGTATAGTTTAACAATTTCAGAGCAGCATGAAATATTTTCCAGGGACAGGAATTAACAAATCTTAAATGTGAGAATTTTGGTCTTTTATTTAGTTAATTCCATTGAAAATCTTGATGTCATTGGTGCTTTTCAGGTATACCATCATCATATGTATGTTTGGAGATGACTTCCAAGAGAGTAAGATCTGGGAAAGTAGCCTTCCAACCCAGCTGTGACATTTTATACATAGCTAAATTTTGTAGGGTTTATATGAGAACTGATTTCTGCTTTTTATAGATAGGATAAGTTATTTTTTAAAGCCACATCTGTTATCTGTAATTAAAGCTAATTTGGGTTTCTTAAGAATTTTTTCTTAATTGCCCTTCTTTCTGGCTCATATTTACTCTAACAGTTGTTATGTTTGTAACGGGAGAACAAAGGATTTTGGAGACAAGATGGTCACTTGAGAATATGTGAATGCTCCCTGTGACCATTTCTTTGATGACAGCAGTGGGGGGTATGAAATGCCCTCTCAGACTCAGAGGTTCTCTATGGAGGACTGTCATTCACAGCCGGTGGGCGGGACGGAGCAGGCTGGACACAGATGCTGTGACACAGACTGTGCAGGAAAAAATAAGTGGGATCGAGCATGCAAGGCCAGCATTTCAGTCATCTCAGAATGGCAAAATTTCATAGTGAAATGTTAAACATAATTTTCAGTATTCATTGTTGTGGTGCTTGTTTTGTTTTTAAAACAAGTCTTTGTTGGTGCCCACTTCTGAGTAACACAGAACTTACTGTAAACGTCGGCAGGCTTAGTCACACAGCCCGCCCTCCTTTGAATGTGCATTTCAGAAGGAGAAGGGCGTGTCTGCCTTGTTTACTCCTGAGTCACTGTAGTCATGACAGTCGGTGGGCCGAATGTCATCACATAGTCAGGGATGGCGGACCAGGAAGATGACTGCACTCCTTCAGGGTTGTGCTGTTCAGAAACTAGGAAACATTGAAAACTCATTTCAGCTACAAATCCAGCCAGAAATATTTTACATTTTTCTTCTTCTTGAAGGTGTGTATATATGGATATAAATGTACTCTTGTGTAAGGACACATACACCTGAGAATTCAAATAGATATGGAAAGACTCAAGAGAGGTGTCCTCTTAAGATCTAAGCAGGAATAAGTAGTAGTTGCCAGATAAGGTGCATTGCCAAGGAAATCAAAGTGGGGAGCAGTTGAAAATCTGCCTGGGATGGCTTTGTAAGACCCTCAGTTTACCCACTCAATCAAAGGATGCTCTGTGGCCATATCCTCCCTTAGTCATGCCACTTCAAATACAGTATTTTTAACAGCTCATAGATTTATGATGAAATGAGAATTACAGGTATAAAAATTAAATTTACTGAAATTATTTAGAATTCTTTTGCACAGAGGATTTGAATATTCTCTCCTATCTATTTATGTGGTTGTTTGTTCAGATCCAGATGGATGGACATGGGGATATTTATTTTGTACTTAGAGTTATAATCCAATATCTCTTTATTCATTTTCTTGCTCAGATTGTTCCAGCTTCGGTCCATAGGAGCTTTTCCCGTTGGCTCTGTGTCCCTTTGACACACCCCCATTTTTGTGCAGGGTTTTTGCTGTTGTTGCTGTTGTTCTCGAACCTTTCCTTAACTTCTGGCACTCCCAGATGTCACAAGCTCATTTTGTATATTTCTTACCCAGTCCTAAAATCAACTAATTTTCCAAAGAATCTTGGTTCCTTTTATTGGAAAACGCTGTTAGAAAGCTACTGAGGTGTTGTTGCTTTCAGGCCTTCTCAGTTGACAAAACAAGGAACTGTTTGTGTGTGCACTAACCAGTGAATGCACACATATTCATGAATATTTCCATATATATTTACATGTGTCTATATTAAGCCACACATGAACATGCATGTCCAGTTCAGTACCACGTGCATCACTCTATTCCAGGGCTACATGAATCAGTCTGTTCTTTCCCCTTTGCTTGTCTGTAACCTTCTCTGCACAAGTGAGAAACCAGGCTCCTGACATCCACCGTCCACTGACTTACTGTTCATTTTAGTACACTCATATGGTGATTTCAGAATCAGCTCCTGCTGCTCCGAGACACGGTTTTACGTAGAGTTTATGTACAATACAGTTCCTTTGTCTTTGGTCTTACAGTCTCGTTCATTTCCAAAGTTACCTAGAGATCAGCAATCTTCCTCCCTCCCCCTTTGGTAAGGTTATTTTATACATTTATTCCATCCTGAGAGTCCACAACTGCTTAAATGATTTTTAAAATGTCACACACATTAAAAAAATAATATAATGTTAGCAGTTATATATCTCAGTACCCCAGCCCGACTCCAGGGTGGGCTGATATATGTGGCGGATTCCGGCCCGCAGAATCCGCCGTGTGGTGGACTTGGGCCTGAAGCATCAATGATTCACACACAAAGACACATTATGAGATGAAGCCAGGGTCACGGGCATTTTCTCCCATTATCATAGGGAAAAAAGCCACGAACATGGCGGCCCCGTGCTTTTATTAGGAGCTAGGGCATATTTACATAGGATTGAATATTCATGGGTCAAGGCAGAACGGGGTAAGGTTACCATCAGCAGAACATGACGAAGTGGATTCTGGAGTCAGATAAGACCAGGGTGATTGAACAGAAATCAGCAAGTCAATAACACATATTTGCCAAATTCCTACCAGAGAGTTCTAAACCCACAGATATGATCCACGCTTATTCTCACGGGGAACCCACACGGAGCTGGGCTCTTTACGTATGGTCCCTCAGAGACATGCGTGTCACCTCCACAGATATACTCATCCATGAACCTTCCCAAAGTCAGCAGGGACTGCAAGGTGCTTTCTGGACTTGGGACCAGGACATTTTTATTGCATTTTTCTAAAGATGCTTAATTGCACAAAGAAGGAAGTAAAATGATTTTCAAACCTAATGAAGACATTATGGTAAAGTTGGCACCCTGCCATGGCTCTAGCATTAATTCCCTCCTCTGGCTTTCTTTAGATACCTGCCTGGGTTCTGCTTTTGGACCCAGCTGATTTTTTCCCTCACTCTGTCACCACATTGATTTTTCTTTTATGTGTGCTTTTATCTCGTAGAACTACTTGTCACCAAGCTGACAAAATACAAACCTCATTTGTTTTCTTAAAATAGTGATTACAATAAATGCTCGTATATGCTACCTTCTCTTATTTTTTATTACAAGAAAGGGAAAAGTTGTGACTATTTTGGTCTTCTCTATATAGGGCTTAAAGTAGATAAATCCATTTTACCAGCATAGAAAATTTTGGAAGCTGTATCTTTGATCTAAGTGTCCTCAATAAAATACCCTTTTACCCTCCAAAAATTTGCATATGTTAAGGATCACTTTTTGTCCTGTGAAGTTCTATCCCCACTCAAGGAACTAGAGAGTATCCCCACCTGAGTACCTGTGAGCTGCACATGTGACTTCTTCCCAGAGACTGCAGTGTGAGGGCAGCAGGAAGAAGAGTAATGGCTGTCAAGAAATCTACTTTGCAGGGCACCGAAGTTACCACCACCAATCTTCAGCATGTGGCTGACACACGGCCATGCAAGGACCCAGTACATGCAAATACTTACCATCAGTATCATTTTAAGAGAACAAGATCCCAGGAAATGACTCTTGACTCCTTCCTTCTTCTCACGTCCTACTTTAAATCCTACAGATCTTGCTTTCTGTCATTATTTATGCAGTCGTCCCCTAACCCTCTATTCCTCTATCCCTGCTTGTATCGTTATAGCGAAAGCCCTCATCAGTCTCTGCAATACTCCCTGGAGATTTAGACAGGAGGGACCCTTCCCCTCTGTAGTACAGAACTGTAGTACAGTATAGTACTATAGTACAGTATATATAATACTGTATTACAGTTCTGTACTGTAGAGGGGCATGCATATCACAAAAAAAAATGTTGAAGAACCCTTGGTGACTGGCACACAGAATGTGGTGTTCAGCATTGCTATAGTCAGCTTGCAACCCAAACATCCACTCTCATGACCAACCTTGTTCAAGCCCCAGGGAAACACTTCTCCACAGCTGTTCCCTTAGATCTCCGAACAAAGGCAACTATCCAAAAGTGATTTCCCTGAGTTTATTAATGATAATATAGTCATGCAAATGGGAGAAAGAAAGGGGAATAAGACAAGGGCATGCCATATAAAAGAGCTGTGCAAAAATAAAACTGAACATAAACAACAGAAGCAAGCCTTTCTGGAAGAATGTTGCTTGTTTAGGTATGGACTTTGGTCTAAGTCTCTAGAGCCACTTCTGCTGATGCCAGTGACACAAAACTCTAGAGATTTGATTACTTAACACTTGGCATCAAATGCCACACACCAATGTCACTACAATTAAGCAAGTTTTGAATGCCAGAAAAGTTCAACAAACTATCTTTTCTTTCTAAAAGACTACGCTTATAGAAAATGTTGTATAGAATAGCCAGAAAATGGGAATAACCCTAACGTCCATCGACAGAAGAATGGGTAAATGCAATGTGGTGTGTACACTCAGTAGAATATTATTCAACCCTAACACGGAATAAAGTTTTGATAGTGTTACAACATGGATGGGCCTTGAAAACATTATGCTAAGTAAAATCAGCTGGACACAAAAGGACAGATATTGTATGATTCCACTTACGCAAAATGTCTAGGACGAGCAAATTCATAGAGGCAGAAAGTAGATGAGAGTTTACAGGAGCTGGCAGGAGGGGAAAATGAGAAGTTATTGTTTAATGGATGAAGAGTTTCTGTTCGGAGAAAAAGTTTTCGAATGAGGTAGTGGTGATGGTTTTATAACTTTGTGAGTGATTAATGTTAAGGAATTGTATACTTGAAAAGGTTAAAATGGCAAATTTTAAGATATATATCTATATATCCCACAATAAGGAAATAAACCTATCGTGTGGGTTTAGAGCACACAGTAGGGTTGAGCAGTCCAGTTTTCCTCAATATGATAGGATGAGAATTGCACTATACCTCTGTGATCTTCCTCTCAGAGCTCATAATCCCAGCTTAATCATGAGGAAAACAGCCAAGAAGCCCTACCTGGGGGCCATTCTACAAAATAACTGACCAAATTATCTTCAAACCTGTGAAGGTCATTAAAGACAAGAGGAGTCTGAGAAATTCTCACAGTCTTGATCCTAGGGAGACAAGATAACTAAATGTAATACAGTATTCTACAAAGGACCCTGGATAGAAATGGGACATTAGGTAAGGCTATAGATATCTGAATATAGTATGGACTTTAATTAGCAATAATGTATAATACTGGTTCATTAGTGGCTACAAATGTACCGCACTAATGTTATCAACAGGGGAAATGGATATGAGGTGCAGAAGACTGCTTTTCAACTTCTCTATAAATATAAGAATATTCTAAAATAAAAAGTTTATTTTAAACATTAAAACAGTAATGCAGAAAAATATTAGATCTGATTGCTTAAGGGAAAAGGGGCTTGAAAATTTGAGAAAAAGAGACTGTTGGAGGATTTTGCTTCATGTTTTTTTCTTACTAAGAACTCACTTGGTTTTTTATATTTAAAAGTAGGGCATTGCCTATGAATGTGGCAAGTAGAAATGACCCAGAGGAACTCATCTCTAAAGATGCATTTAGATTGGGTTTCTTGCATTGAGAATGAACTGATGACCCAAAAACCTTATTTCAAATGATAATCAGCATCTATTAAATAGAAAATTTAATAGGGGGTCCCTATTCAGTAATTGAGGTGTAAGTTCATGTCTACTGTTTTTTTGGCATGATTGCTTTAGAACACATTAGACTATATTTTTGAGGGGGGAGGAACTGTGTATTACTCAACCCCATTGTGTGCTCCAAAGCCACCAAGGGCCTAGATGTACCTTCCTGAAGCCTGGATCTCCTCCCACCCCAGAATTTCCTGTCCAAACAGCTCTGAGGCCATCAGCAGGGACTGGGCTGGCCTCCTCCTGGAATCCTTCCTCTTGATGACAGACTATGTCATTGTCATGCACACTCCTAAGTCTGAAAGATGGCCCAGAACAACTATTTGTGGGTGATGTGATCAGAGCTGTACACGTAGACTGGGGTGTCCATGTGCAAGTATGCAAAGCACATATGGTATGGGAGGGAGCTGGAAGGTGGCAAGAGAGGGGGTGAAGCGTGGGGCTGGGTGCTGCAGGCTGAGGCTGGCCTCACTTGACCAGTGGCCGTCTGCATGATTCTCTGAGGAGCCTAGGAATTCTTAATTTGAAACTGAGCTTCCAGGTCCTTAAGATGAGGGAATAGAATGTATTTTATTTTGTGGTTTGCTAATATGATTCATAACCTTTATATATTTAGGCCTATGGTGCACAGGTCTTCAAACCTTGCTTTAAACCCCACAAATATTAGGAATAAGCTTGGTGACTCTGGTGGGACTCACAAATCAGCCATATTTGTCACTGCTGCACACAAAGAGGGGAAACATTGTGCAATATTAAACCAGAGTAATTTTTATTACTCTTAAATTTGTATATACATAATATATGTATACATATGTCTAGACATAACATGTGAAGTACAGTACTAATCTTAATATTACCAATGAGGTGGATATTAAAATTAAAATTGCAAATAGTTGTGTTCTTATAAAATTTAATATGATCCTATTAAATTTTATAAAAACTCAACAAAAATTTTGACTTAACTAAAGAATTTTGATTTTCATTCTCATTGTACTTTACAATTTGTATTTTGTTTTTAATTTTAATAGATTATTTAAAATATTTCAAAAATTGACATAAATTTTTATTCCTTACTATGATTTATAATTTTGACAAAAACATATCAAACTTTTGCACATTTTGTTTACAATTACGTTTTCTTTTTAATTCCTTTTAGGTAAGTAAAAATTATTATTATCTTAGGACAGTGAAGTATGAAAAGGTATAAGAGGATAAATGAAATAGAAAATCTTCAAAAAGGCAGTCTGCATAGATTTTTAAAAACTGGTAACAGGAAAAGCGAGCAGGTCATTATTGAGCACGTCCCACATAAAAATTTCGAATGAGACATTACAAATTACTGAATTCAGATTTAATTATTGAGCAAAACAATAAATATGAATGAGGAAAGTATATTTGTCAAACCTACAACTTTCCAAGAGCTCAGATGAAACCCCTGCAAATCACTAACTACTGATCAGAACAGTGTTACAGAACAGAGTTCGTCCACCCGGCGCTGGCAGGGCCAGACTATTTTATTATGAATGGCACCACCCAGAGAATGGAGACTAATGCTCAAAAGCCCCAGCTTCCTGATCCAAGCTTCGGGTGGGTTTTTAAGCGTATGGGGGAAAAAGTATGCAGAAGCGCTATGGGGGCAAGTTTTAACTGGAGGACCTTGGAGATTGGCCATCTATAGGAAGGGGTGTCAACACAAGCTCTTCCTGGACAAGGGACACTGCTTTTGAGAGGGCTCTGCTGTTCAAGTCCTGGTTGTGTCCTGGTCCTTTGGCTGGAGATTGGGGGGTTGGGCCGCAGTGACTTTGGTTCCAGGCACAACTGTATATCAGAATTCTCTCCTCTGTGCATGCTTTGGCTACGTAACTTGCAGTTTTGATCTGTTGTCTCAGGATCTTCTTAAATAGCCTAGGACCATCTGGAGCTGGTTCTGAAGTTACAACACTGAGAAGTGTCTGTGCTCTTTCCTGACATTTGTCCTAGTGCCTTGCATCATCTGCCGGACAATCTCCTTAGAGACCTTTGTCCCACTTTTCTTCTCTTCAACGTGTTCTACCTGCCGCTGTTAGAATGGGCTATCTGATCCCTGTCACCTGAAGGTCCCTTCAGCATCCTGCCACCACGTCACGTGGAGTTGCCCAAGAGCACACACCATACGTGGTTTATTACGCTGGGAGGGATGAAGGTCCTGGAGCCGCACGAGTTTGAGAAACAGTGGGTGCAACCATTTTATTTCTGGAAGTCTTCTCAGAAACTTTCATATATTAATCTCTTGTTTGAATCAGAAGAAGGGAAATATATTAGGCAATCTCCTAGCTGTTTCCATTGAACAGTTCATAAGGTTAGTATTCTTGGGAAAGTTAGTGCAGTGCACGGGTGGCAAACACAAGGCCCACGGGCCGAATCCGGCCCTCCACCTTGTTTTATCCGGCCAGGCAGCTTCTTTCCACCCAGCGGTGGTGCCGAGCTCTCGCTTAACTGTTAAGAAGCAGTTACATTTACACAGTCCTAAAATTACATCCGGCCCTTTGAAGGCAACTGCAGGCCGATGTGGCCCCTGGTGAAAATGAGTTTGACACCCTTGGTAGGGCTTCATTCCCCGATGTGGTGGCCGCTGACGGCTATCAAGCACTGGAAGTGTGGGTAGTCTGATTTAAGACACATTCTAAGTATAAAACACACTGCATTTCAAGGATTTAGTAAAAAAAGAGAATATAAACTATCTCAATCATTTTTATATTAAACACATGTTGAAATGACAATATTTTGGATGTATTGGGTTAAATAAAATATATTGCTAAAAATAAATTTACCTGGTTCTCTCTACTTTTTTAAATTTATTTTTCAATTACAGTGGCATACAGTATTATATTACTCTCAAATATGCAGCATAGTGATTAGATACGCATATAACTTATAGAGCGATCTTCTGGTAAGTCTAGTACCCACCTGGCACCTAACACAGTTATTACAATATTATTGACTGTTTTCCCTATGCTGTACTTTGCATCCCCATGACTATTTTGTAACTGCCAATTTGTACTTCTTAATTCCTTCACCTGTTTCACACATTCCCCTCAGCCCTCTCTTACATGATGACCATCAATTTGTTCTTTGTACCTATGAAGTTCTTTCTGTTTTGTTTCTTCAATTGTTTATTAGATTCCACATATAAGAGAGATCATATGGTATTTGTCTATCTTGGTCTAACTTATGTCACTTAGATAATGACCTCTAGATCTAGCCACGTTGTCACAAATGGTAAAATTTCATTTTCTATTTATTTATTTTTTTCCTTCATATAGTACTTTATTGCTGTTCAGTTACAGTTGTCTGCATTTTCTCCCCTCCTCCCCACCCCATCCAAACCTCCCTCCCTCCCTTGCTTCCACCCTCCCCCTTGGTTTTGTCTATGTGTCCTTTATAGTAGTTCCTGAAAACCCTTCTCCTCCCCGCCCCCCCCCCCCCCCCCGGCTATTGTTAGATTGTTCTTAATTTCAATGTCTCTGGTTACATTTTGTTTGCTTTTTTATTTTGTTGATTATGTTCCAGTTAAAAGTGAGATCATATGGTATTTGTCCCTCACCGCCTGGCTTATTTCACTTAGCATAATGCTCTCCAGTTCCATCCATGCTGTTGCAAAGGGTATAAGCTCCTTCTTTCTCTCTGCTGCATAGAATTCCATTGTGTAAATGTACTATAGTTTCTTGATCCACTCATTTGCTGATGGGCATTTAGGTTGCTTCCAGCACTTGGCTAATGTAAATTGTGCTGCTATGAACATTGAGGTGCATAGGTTCTTTTGGATTGGTGTTTCAGGGATCTTAGGGTATAATCCCAGCAGTGGAATTGCCGAGTCAAAAAGCAGCTCCATTTTTAGTTTTCCGATGAAATTCTGTTGGAATTCCGATGGAATACTGTTTTCCACAGTGGCTTCACCAGTCTGCATTCTCACCAACAGTGCACTAGGGTTCCCTCTTCTCTGCATCCTAGCCAACACTTGTCTGTTGCTTTGTTTATGATGGCCATTCTGACTGGTGTGATGTGGTAGTATCTCATTGTGGTTTTAATTTGCATCTCTCTGAAAGCTAGTGATGCTGAGCATCTTTTCATATGTGTCTGGGCCCTCTGTATGTCCTCCTTGGAGAAGTGTCTGTTCAAGTCCTTTGCCCATTTTTTAATTGGGTTTTTTGTCTTCCTGGAGTAGAGTCATGTGAGTTCTTTATATATTTTGGAGATCAAACCTTTGTCTGAGGTATCATTGGCAAATATGTTTTCCCACATAGTTGGTTCTCTTTTTATTTTAATGCTGTTTTCTTTAGCCAGGCAGAAGTTTTTTAATTTCATGAGGTCCCATTCATTGATTTTTCCTTTATGTTCCTTGCTTGAGGGGATATATCAGTGAAGATGTTGCTGTATGGAATGTCTGAGATTTTCCTACCGATGTTTTCCTCTAGGACTTTTATGGTGTCATGACTTATATTTAAGTCTTTTATCCACCTTGAATTTATTTTTGTGTATGGTGTAAGTTGATGACCGAGTTTCATTTTTTTGCATGTAGCTGTCTAGAGCTCCCAACACCATAAAATTTCATTTTTTATAACCAAGTAATATTCCATTGTGTATATGTACCACATCTTTTTTATTCATTCATCTATCAAGGGACACTTAGGTTGCTTCCATTGCTTCCATATCTTGGCTATTGTAAATAATACTGCAATGAATATAAGTCTGCATATAGTGTTTTGAATTAGTGCTTTGGATTTCTTCAGATAAATACTGAGAAGTGGAGATGCTGAGTCATATGATAGTTCTATTTTTAATTTATTGAGGAACCCCATACTGTTCTTCCATAGAGGCTGTACTTGGATATCTTTTAGATTGTTACTAGATAGGAAGAACACATGTGCACATTATACTATTACTTTTATTCTTTTCTGGACCCTTCAATTCATGTAGGATGAGATAAACTAAAAGTACATACAAGGATCTAAAACACCATCATAAAAAATTATGCAAACTGAACACCTTCCCCACCCTATTGGCCAAGTGCCATACTAGGTACACTGAGAGATGCAGAAATCCCTGTTTCTCAGGACCTTTACAATTTCGTGTCAGGGGCCAAACAGATGCACGCAGCAATAAGTGTGAAAGAAAGCCTGGGTGCTCTACATCCCCATGACACACATCCGTTTTTTACTGAGATGACCTAGCCAAGGTGAGAGCTGAGTCTGCTATATCCTTCTCATGTCCACGTATTTGCAGCTCTAGGGAAGACAAACCAAGATACACTATCATGATATCCATGCAAACATCGCTGCAAAGAGCAGACCCTGATCCAAGAAGAAAAAATAAAGCAGTTTAATCATCTGGACACTTAAACCCTTCACTCTTAACACTTCTGCGAGTTTTTCTTGCTAATGATGAAAAGCCCAGTCTGGGGATGGCGGCTGGAAGGCAGCGTGGTTGTCTGAGTGGAGAGAGTGATTGCAGGGAACATGGGTGGAGTTTAGATTCTTTGTTGGGCAGGGTCTGGTCACCCTGAAAGTGGGGGAGGACCAGCAGTCTCTGAGAAGGGAGGAAACAGCATATACTTCTGAGCTTAGAGAATGGTACCTATAGGAGTCGTGGAGTAGAATGACTCATTATCTCTACGTCAATTCAATTATATTGTATTAAATGAGCTGTTGTGGCCTGGGCTAGGGATCTCCTCACTATTTACAACATGTTTCTATTGAAAAATATGTTTTTACTTTCAAACAGCCTACAGGCAAACTTTTGAAAAGCAACCTATTTGTAAAACGAGGTTCTCTGCAGTGTGCAGCATCATGAACCTCTGGATTCTAGTTAAAAAAAATAAAACCTCTTAAGTATTGAGAGCAAACAAAGCAACACTTTAACTTCTGAAAAGAACAAAAGGTCGATCAGGAATCTCATCCTGCAGTCTGTGTTATGTAGATCCCTTTTCGCGTGTCAAATGGTGAAATCGGCATGGTGCAGTCAGGCATTCATTCTGAAGCTGTTCATCCAACATGTATTGATTAAAGCCTGTGTGCCAGGCATTATGGTAAGTTCTCTATTCACGTTGTTTGATTTAACCTTTACAATCTTCTGAAATGCGTCTTGCCATCCCCTTTTCAGATGAGGAAATTGAAGGTTAGCAGGTTAGCTGATTATATATCAGGGACACATAGTAAGCAAATAGGCAGAACCAGAGGTAGAACTTGGGCCTGTCTGAGCCCAAAGCCAGCACCTTCAACCACTTTCCTGCATGCTCTGTGGATCACTTCATCCTGAACCCATTTTTATTTGATCTCCAGCTTTAGAAAACAAGTCCCATATAACTCTAGGGACTGATTCAAGTAACAGGTGTGTTTAATCTGTGCTGTTTGTCCAAACTGCACCCACCCCTTCCACAAAATCTTGTTCAAGTACTCAAACATGACATTTTCAGCATGCTTTTCAAGTGTATCACTTTACATATTCAAAATCTCACAATAGCACTCAGCAGTAAGTAAATATTAACACCCACTCACGTGGATTGATCAACTGAGCTATAAAGCAGATGAATGTCAGGTTCAGGATGCAGCAGAGGTGGGAGGGGCCTCGGCCAAACCAATAAATGTCGATAGACTCACGAGTGCACAGGAAGAAATCTCCCAACTGCAGTGGCAGCCAGGACTGTGAGACCTAAGGGTGATTTCCTGGCTAATGAATTCGATTCCTTCCTCCTGTTTTTACTACCGAATCACAAACACATAAATAATTGCATTTGTGAGTCCTCAGCTTTGTAATAACTAATGTACCATCTCTTCCTGGGTGTTCTTTGGTGACAAATATCAGAACCATCAACAATGTGTTTTCCAGGTCAGACCAACACCCCACGTCCAATTAGTTCCAATTAAGGAATTCCATTCTGTCCAGCTCAGGCCCATGCAGGGGCGCCGTCTAGGCAAGTAGGGACCTTGCAGAGGGAGGGGATGGGGAGGAGGACAGAGCAAGCACTCCGGGCTTCTTTAGTTCCCTCTTCGGAGGTGCAGCCCTTCTCGCTACCCTGCGCAAAGCACAAGGCTCTGGGAAGTCTCTCTTGAGGTGCTTTTACTATGTATACAACATCACAACAACATGTCAGTAAAAGGCAAAAAGAAATAACCAAATTCTATTGAACCACAGGTGTGTAGAAAGAAGTGTCCCCAGATGCCTTGGTCTGCAGCATTTTTCACATACGTTTTTTAAAAAATTAGTGTCCTTGGGCAACATTCCCTAGATGGCTCCAAACTAATGTTTGACTACATGTGTGTATGTAAATATAATGCATGTAAACACACACAACACAGTAGTTACCATTTGTCAGATGCTGTCCTGAGAGCTGTAAACACATCACCCCAGCTAAACTGCAGACGCACACACTGTCGTGTAGGTGGTGCCCCTATCTTCATCTTACACACGAGACCACTGAGGCAGAGGTGATTGTCAAGGGCAGCTGGGAAATAGTGAGACAGGGACTGAATCTGACTCACTCTGAACCATCATACTCTCCTAATGGCAACTATTGTGAAAAAGACTAACTCTTTGCTGCAAAAGACCTTCTACCTTCTAGTTTCAGCTTTCTTACTGACCAAGTTAGATTGCCTTTTCAATCCACTTGACCTTGCACGTGTGGCCTCAGGTGAAGTAGACAACAGCAGGGTAAATGATTCCAGGAAAACACCCTTGCCCAAATTGTCTTCAATATATATTTTGGGCTGATGTCCAAAATTCCACCATTATAACCTCACTTCTGTGTGGTAATACTCTCCTTCCCCACCCTCTCCCCACCTAAGAATACAAAAGAACAAGTGCTATAAATCTTATATCCAAACAAGGACTAAAGGATGACCACATGAAAAGTCAAATATATACTTCAAAGTACTTATGCTGATAATAAATTACGTCTGATTAATATCTCGGGGAAAGCTGACACTCTGGTGGGAAGAGCATTTCATTTATTACTTGCTTTCTATTTCTGGATACTTCTCTTTTCTCCCCTTTTTACTGCAGACTCCACAACCATTTGGAATTCCTAAACCCCCATCTACTCTTTCTCCTCCTTCTTTTTCCCTTCCTCCAGGGTCCATGTGGCCAGAGGTTCGCGGCCCTCAGAGAGAAGCTCATTTGCTTCTGGCCTCTGTGTGTGTCCTCAAAGACCTTTTTACAAACATAAATAATTGCATTTGTGAGAGATGTAGACTTTTCTGTATGTGCACAGAATCTAAGTAAAAGAGAGAAAGAGGAAGGGAGAAAAGTGAGTGAGAGAAAAGCTTTTAAAACACATTTTCTGTTAATGTAGAGTGGCAGAAGGATTCAAACCTCCTCTTAGAAGGTCATCCTCCTCCTCTTCGAATCTCAGCTCCATCCTCTACCGATCCTGTGCCCTTAAACTCTGTGTTCACATTTTCAAAATGACAACAATAACTCCTAGCTCATCAAGTTGCATTCAATGAGATAATCCATGTCAGTGCTTAATACATGGTATTCCTATAAACATCAACACCTCAAAAGGACTGAATACTTTGCTCACGGAGGCTCAGCAAGAAGCTGAGGCTGGGTGCCTTCTGCAGGGGATGAGAGAAGACAATATACCCAGTCAGACATGATGGAAAGGTGAGAGAGCTTACTGACCAGAAGTCCTGGGCTTCCCACCATCTGGGTCCAATGCAGCCTAGCCTTTGAGAGAGAATGACTGGCTTTGAGGACATCACACGTAAGATTTCATCTGGCAAGGAACCCGTTTTCCCTCTGAACCGGAAAGGACAACCTAAAATTGGGTCAGATACCCATACTTAACACTTTTCGTACTGCTCACGAGTTTTCTTGTGTTTCGCGCGTCATCTGTTAAGGACCGCATCACAAGATGATTTAATTAACGTGCAGTTTGCCCAATATTGTGTGGTCCCTGGCGTATGTCTTAGAGATTTCTACGTAGTACGAAATGTGTTAATAAACAAAGGGCTCCACCCCAGAATGCCTCCTTTTCCAGCCAGTTACTGGCTGAGCCAAGACTAGCCCCGAGGTTTCTGATTCATCACAGCCCCAGTCCTCTCCACGCCACCCCACTGGTGCGGTCCCCTGTGTGAAAGCAGCGCGTGGGTGAAAATGGGGTCGCAGCAAGCTGTATCCATCTATCTGCTTTTTCTAATCAGCAGCAACCTGAGCAGGCAGCCTGCGATGTGAAGCTAAAGGTTTCACAGGCAGCATAATAGAAAATACAAACCTTTGAAAGAAGGGAGAGAGCAGGTGACTGCAGGTGCAGGGAAATTAAAGGCACTGCAGAGCCCCCGAACACTTAATGATCACGTAGGCCTCTGCTTTATCTCTGCTACAGAACGCTGTGATAAATTATTAATAAGATGGTTTGTGCAAATGGTGATGAAAAAGAAGCCTATTTTTGCTTTACAAACTTAAGCAAATGAGACGCAAGGGGCTTTTGCTTTCCAGTCTGAATTTTAAAAATATATTAAAAGCAAACATGTAAGGGGTATCTAGGCCCTCCATAAAGGGAGTGAAAGAACAAAGGTGTGATCAGAGCAAGTACCCCTAAGTAAAGTTAGCTTCAAAGAACGGTGTTCTAAATATTTAGTCCTATACCCACAACCAGCTTCAGTTCTAGAAGATGTTTTACATTTTAAGATGAGATATAGTTCATTCAATGAGTCTTTTTATTTTTTAGAATAATGGGATTCTATTTTTAGATTCTCTAACCTGAACTCAGAGGAGCAGACAATATATTAGATTCATTTAATTTACTGTTTTTTTTCAGTGTTTTCAATTTTATGAATTTTATGCTATTTTTATTTTAAGTGTGTTTTATTTAGTCTATTATTTTTTATTGGTCAACAATGAAAATTTAAACTTCAGATCCTGGTTTTTTAAGATAAATTAGATCAGGAAGTTGGGGCACATACTCCTAAATAGCAATGAATCAACTGCAGTCAAGAGAAGCTGCCTAGCCCTGACCAATGTGGCTCAGTGGTTTGGGCGTTGTCCTGCAATGCGAAAGGTCGATTCCCGGTCAGGGCACAGGCCTGGGTTGTGGGTTGGGGGCATGCAAGGGGCAACCAATCAGTTCCTCACATTGATGTTTTTCTCCCTCTTCTTTGCCCTCCCTTCCCCTCTCTCTAACTTAAAAATATATATTTTTTAAATTTTTAAGAAAAGTGAAACTGCCTAATGCCTGCGAGTTCTGTCCGTGGAGGTAGCAGTGGAGGGAGTGGGGAGGGAGGGAGGGAGGGGAGGGAGAGTCAGGTGTTTATTCCTCCAGCTTCCTTCATGCCAAGTTGCCGTGGGTCTGCCGCTTCTCACACAGAAGCCCACAGCTCCTGTCGGGTAGCCTTCTCCAAACACACACACTTCGCGGGTTCCAGCACTGAGGTCTCACTTTTTCTAGCACCAGGGCACGACACCATCCTGTATGGTTTCTACAGACACTGCCCACACTTTGTCGAACTCTCCTGAAAATACCTGGTGAGACTGTGGAGTCTGTTTTTTACCAGGATCCTGAGCGATATTCACAGGAGCCCTGGCTGTGTACGCGGAGGCTCAGCAGGTGGTGACGCTGTCCACTGACTCTGTAATCAAGTATGAAGTGTGTTCGATGGCCCTGTTTCTTGCTCAGGAAGGGAAATAACCTGCAAAAATATGATTCTGCATCTATAGCTACAAAGTGGTTTGGAAGTGAAATGAATGGATGAATTCAGCCAAATACCCACTATATAAAAAACAACTTTCATCTGGCTAGACATGACCTCATAAACAAACAGAATCAGGAAAAATCAGAAGCCCTGGGACCATGAGTCACGTGGCTTCCTGGGGGATGGGTGCAGCCCAAACTTCTGGAAGAGGAAAGTGTGTTCTAACAATCAGTCTGTAGGCTTGTGGTGGCTCTCACTCAGCGTGGTGGTCTTGGCATCACCTGGGAACAAGTTAGCAATGCAAACTCCTGGCCCCCACCCCCGGCCTGCAGAACCAGAAAACTGGAGCTGGAGCTTCTGTGCTGTAACAGAACCTCCAGGGGTTTCTGGTGCACACCGAAGTTTCAGAACCACTGGGCCTCGGTAGTTACTAGAAGGAAGCAAAAGCCAACAGGCAGGAGTCTCAGTAAGCGATGGGCCTAGCTTGCAGTGAAGCATTGAGGAGCAGGTGAATTCAGAAACAAGGAGGTTCGCTTGGGGAACTCTGTCAGGAGGGAGTGGGAATCAGTTCAGCTCAGGACTCACCACTCCCTGCATGTAATGGAGATGCAACTGAGGCAGCACCTCGATATCGCAGGGTTTGACGGCAAAGTGGATTAGAAAGCCGAGGACTGCACTAAAAATGAGAAGCACAAGACTCTGTGAGAATGGGGGCCCTCAGCAACCTGGCATCTGAAAAAGCCAGAAACCCAGTTGTCAGCAGTGGACTCAAGATCAGGACTAGGGAAGCATGGGGCAGGTTCAGGATCCATGAACCTTCAGCCTAACTGGGTGGAAACACTGATGATATGTACCAGGGGTCGGCAAACTTGACCCAGGGGATCCAATCTGGCCTGCCACCTGCTTTTGTACGGCCCGTGAGCTGAGAATGGTTTTTACACTTTTTTAAGTGTTGGGAAAAGATTTTTAAAAACATGGTGTAAGCATCAAAATTATATGAAATTAAAACATTGTCCACAGAAAGTGTCACAGCACCCACCCTCCCTCATTCCCCTCGGTGTTGACTGTCCGTGGCCGTCTGTGCAGTACCACGGCAGACCGGAGCAGCTGGAACCGAGACCACCGGCCTGCATAATGGAAACTGCCGCGTTTTCCCATGCGTAACACGCACCCATGTTGTTGGCCCAAACTGTCAGGGAAAAACTCTTTCATTTTAATTTTTAATCCAATTTTTAATTTATTTGTATTTAGATACTCTTTTTTGTATTATAAAAACATGTTAGCATTGATTTTTGAACATATTATGGTACGAGAAATTTTATGTAACAATTACAAAACACAGAAACAGATACAAATTACAGGACATTTTATGTACTAGTAACAAATTTACAATATTTAAACATCATAGAAGGTAGATATGGAATTTGTACTACCCAGGCATAACGTGCATCCTTATTTTTCCCTAAAAAATTTGGGCATAAATACATATTATACATAGCAAAATATGACATTTACTCCGAGGCTCTTTACAGAATTTTTTAACCAATTCCTGATCTATAAATTTGGAGTTTCCATCTCCTAAAGGGTCTGAATGAGGACAAGATGACAATGGGAAATTTAATAAAGACCTGTGGAGAGTTTGACATTTTGTTTGTAGCTGACATGGCGGAGTTTGTGCATGTGAGGTCACCAGGTAAATAGTATGGCAAGGGAGACTCCTCCCCTTGAGAGTGTTAATACCGGTGTGTTTCCCACAGTATGGTGGTTACCAGGGGGAAAGAGGAGTGGGGGAGGTAGAACAGGGTAAGAGGGATCAAATGCATGGTGACAGAAGGAGACTTAACTTTGGGTGGTGAACATACAATGCAATTTACAGATGATATATCACAGAATTGTACATTTGAAACTTATATAATATCATTACCTGATGTCACCCCAATAAATTTAATAAATTTTTTAAAAAGTTGGTGTGTTTTTCTGTGTGTGTACATATTTCTACGGTGTGTACATATTTCTCACCTGACTGGCATACCACACATTCAGGTATATGTAGAATCTATAAGTACAATAGTGTATCCACCTTTTATTCATTTAATTTCAGGAATGGTTTTCATGTCAATAAAAATCTTTGAAAACTTATATAAGTGGCTGTATACATGAGAAGGAGCATCTTAAGTTCTCTATTAAGACAATGTCGATAAAAGACAAATCAGGATAATTATTTTGTACACTGGACATCTTTTCTTTGGAGTAGAAACCACAAATGAGCATCTGCAGAGGTCAGGCCGGCAATGTGAAGGTGACAAGCAGGTCCGCTCAAAGAAAAATGGACTCTTCCACATTCTCTTGAAAGGCATGGGCTTTTCAGTGTAGATTTCATTTCTTTACTCTTTATGGAGATGTATAAAAAATTCATTTCCTCAGTTATAAGAAAAGCAACAGCACACGCAAGATGATAAATGGCAACAGAAATTGAGCTCAGTAACAGTTAAGCTGCCTAGTGATGGAGACTGTGACAAATTGGACGGTACATTTCTTACCCTGAAGCGCAGGTGGCAATAGCCAGCATTTCTGGATTACAAAGCATTATCAAGAGTATTATCAAAATAGTTGGACATGCTCAGTTTTGTAAAATATCCATGTTTCTAAATGCTGGCAACACTTCTTTTTTTAATTAGACACCCTTACATTTATGAGCCAACAATTTGGAACTCCAAGATCCAGACCACAAGTGACCAGATCTCGGGGCTTAAGGACCCATTATCCTGGCCAATCAGCCCAAGACCATCCCTGTTGTAGCACCGCAAGCCCCGTGGTTCGGGAAACTGCTGGAGTCCTGGACAACTCTAGGTTAGTTACCCCCAATCAACGGTCTCCTGACTGTAAGTTGTTATTTTTTAAAATTTGGTCCACACACACACATACCCACGTACACAAGGGTATTTATTTTCAAACTTATAATGAATGGTTGGGCTTTTGGATATATTTTTCTTCCTTTTCTACTTTCTTCTTAGCAAGTTTGGTTTCTGATAAACAGGTAAGGATGTTGAAAGATTTGGATTGGTCACAGATGTTACATTCTGTTTCTGGACCCACTTTATGAACTACACTTGCAAGTCACATTGACTAGCAAAACCAATAAAGAAACTTTATGACATATCAAGAAATTGACACCAGATACTGATAGCATTCTGTTTTTTCACTTTTTTATTGTTGTTCAAGTACATTGTCTCCATTTTCCCTACCACTCACCCCCTGCCCCACCCATCCCCACCTCTCACCCTCAATCCTACCCCCCTTTGGCTTTGACCATGTGTCCTTTATACATGTTCCTTGATGATGCTTCCCCTTTTTTCTTCATTATCCCCCTCATCTTCCCCTCCAGTTACTGTTAGTTTGTTCTTTATTTCAATGTCTCTGGTTATAATTTGCTTGCTTGTTTGTTTTGTTGATTAGGTTCCACTTATAGCATTCTCTTAATAAATAATCCTGGGTCAGACAGTGGGGAAAAATGACTACAAGAGCAATAGAATTACTTAATGTCTACTCTATATATTAGGTTGAGCTGAATTAGGGTACTAAACAGTTAAAAATGGGAGGCTCCATGGCAATGAAGTGATTGGAGAAGCAAGAGAATCTGCCCTTCTTCTTATAAAGAGATACCTTTGTTCAATGGATGGTTCTTCCCCTACCAATCATTTTTGTGATGGATCCTGAGGATTACCTAGCTTTACATCCACTCCAGGCCTCTTTAAGAGTGCTGAGGCTAAAAGGGTAAAGCCACATTTCCCGGGTGTAATTTGCAGTGCTGTTCTGTGTTTATGAACCTCTGATTAGATGCACTCACACGAGACTTTGATTCAGAACTGAGTCACGTGAGGAGAAAGGCAGAGTGCAGGGCAGCCACGTTGCTGGTGCAGGCTGGAGCAGA
Organism: Micronycteris hirsuta; assembly: GCA_004026765.1. Lineage (NCBI taxonomy): Eukaryota > Metazoa > Chordata > Mammalia > Chiroptera > Phyllostomidae > Micronycteris > Micronycteris hirsuta. The sequence goes on from PVJI01000012.1 coordinate 220,302, forward strand.
TCGGCACCCGGCAGCTTCCCAACCTTACTGGCCTGATCCTACTATGTGGCTTGGGGCTCACTCCTGGTAACAAAGCTTAGATCCTTTTCCTCTCATCTCCCAGCAGTGTGGGAAGTACCAATACTCCCTAGCAATTCTGTTTATGCCAGCCAGAGAAAATTCTGTGCTCTGCAGTAAGAATACTGATTGACATATTGAATTGCCCATTTTAAGCTTTCTTAAAGCCTATAACTTTAAAATTATTAAGAGAAAAATGGATAGTACTTCCTTTCTTCTGAATTTCACTAAAGTTGATGGGAAGAGCCTGGAGACAAGAAAAACAAAGGGTTAAAAATAGCTCAAAATAAGAAGGCTTGGATTGTTCGATCTTCAATGGTCTTTTCACATTTTCTGATTTTCTTCTGCCTAAAGATTACTGGTTTAATGTCCATTTTCCCTTCTAGACTGTAAACTCCATAAGAACAGGGGCCATATTATTTAATCAACACTTTCTGCATGATACGTAGCCACTCTGGCTTATAATAGATATGCAATAAACGTTGTATGACTGTCTGAAGAGGTAGAGACAGGTAATGAACACTTCAAGGTAGGATGTGTATCTGTTCAGTATTATCAATAGTTACCATTTATCAAGCAACTGCTAAGAGAATGGCATTGTCCTAGTAATTTTACATATGTTATTTCACCATTCTGTAGAGTAGGCGATAGTGCCTTCATTTTATACTTAAAGAAATTGAGTCTCAAACAGGCCAAGTAGGACTCATAGCTAGGGGTGGTGTTTTTATTTAAACCCCAAACTGATTTCAAAGCCGTTGTATTTCAAAGCCCATTGTCCCCCACACGCTCAGTTTTAGGCACCCAGTGCCTTTCAGGTGGCTGGGAATCTTCTCACAGTGGCTCGATCATACAGAAAACCCAGAGCTTCTACAACACCTTCTTGAGTCCATAGGTAATCCTTTTAAAGGGATTTCTGACCTTTGGATGCATTTGTGTACGAAAATACTTTTTCTTATAGGAGCTTCTCCTTCCCACTCACAGGGCTGTCCCCAGAAGTGGGGAGACCTGCTCACACCATGTCCCACTAGAAGCCCAGAGGCAGGTTGTCTTCCCTCTCAGAACGCCTCAGCGCTTCTGCCGACCGAACTCCGAGGGCACCAGCACTCACTTTCCATGCAGGAGTGCTTACAGAGAAAACTTACTTTGCCCAAGGACTGTTTCTGTAATAAAGTCATATTCACCTTGAGAACATGTTTGGACTCAACTTAAAAACCTCTTTTAAAAGCCAGTGTGTCACACAAGGGCCTTGGTTGGTTCTGTCACCCTTTATTTTGCATTTATATACTCATACTTTCATTTAACCAACATGTAGACAGCCTCCACTACCTATGAGCCACTGTGTCAGGAGCTCCACTTAAATGTACTAGTTTTCTCTCTCCAATCACTACAACAAAACTAGGAAGGTTAAGACACGCTGTTTTGTAGTAAACATTTTGGTTGTTTCCATCTTTGGAACTTTGAGCCCTGCTTATATGACTATAAGAAGCAGTTCCTTCCTTGTAGAAACATTTGGATGAAGCATAGTCATCAACATACATATACCTTGAACTTGAGTGTGACTCATCACAATCCAAAATGATATGTAAGTGTCCCTTGGCTGCATAACAAGTCACACTAGTTCAAAAACATGCCCATGATATCCAACATAAAATCTAATATTTAAAATGTCATGTATTGACTCTTTGATTTCTGAAGTTTCTTAGATCCTTAGATCTCATTACATGTACAAAATTTTGCTTCTCTTCTGCCTTCTTCATCAGAGTGTAGGCACAAATACAAAAAAAAAAAAAAAAAGAAAATGCCAACCTCCAGCAGATTTTAAATGCGATATTTTTGCTGGAGTCACATTAAACATAGACCAATTTCCCCTGACCTTTTCGCCAGCTGTCCTCCTGAGATGGCAACTTGGATTCCCGCTGATGATTCATTATAAATTCAAGTCCAGGTGTAGAATACACTCAAGCAACGGATCAAAGCTCATTATTGTTATACCTGCAAGGAAAAGTTACTGCAGTTCAAGGTCTGTTAGAAAAGTTATGTCTTGCCCATAAAAATTTGTCTTTGGGCTAAAATACGGCATGTGAGTTTCAAGTCCATAAGTACTTTAAAATCAGAAAACTCAATTAAGTACTCCTAAATTAAATGACTGTTAACTGGCAGAGAATTGGACTTTGATGTTTTAAAACTTCTTGCCAAAAGCTTGAGACACTTTAATGTTTAAAAATATAGTGAAAATATAGCGTAGCAATTAGACTAAGAAATCTGAGAAGTCAATTCATTTTCAGCCTCCAGCTTCCCCTGTCCCGCCCCACTGACTCTGGAAGATACTTTTTAAATGCTTCTGCCTCAATGTTTCTCTAAATGGAAAAACAACAATATTTACCTTTTCCAAGAGCGCCAGGGAGCCAATTTAATGACTCTGACCCTCTTTTCAAGTTCATTAATGTACTCTTCTTAGGAAGGAGGCCAACACAAAGTCTTCCGTCTCCCAGGCCCTCAATAGTCGTTGAGCACACGCATACCCAACCCTTGAGAAAACAGGAAGCCGCCATGATAGTCTTATTCCAGTCTGTCTGGAGAAAGAAAGAATTTTTTTTCCTTTTGCTAATTCCCAGCAGACAGGGGTTTGTGTCTCAGAGAGAATAAAGGATTTCATAGTTTTACCAACCCAGGTTTGAAATTTAGTTCCCATTTTGCAGATGTGTGGACTGTTTATTGGTTTATGAAGTCAGAATTGCTGTTTGTGAGAAATAAGCAAGACGGCAGATGTAAGGTGCCCAGGGCGCAGGGGGCAATCAATGGCAGGTGCAACAGTGAACACCCAGTGAAGGGTCCAGCCCTGTAACAAGTCTGGTGGGCCAGACTTGTAGGTCTTCTTAAGCCTTGGGAAGTCCTCCCAACCCAGAAAAATGAAATCCATGCAAGCAGGCGGCTTTCACCCTCACGCAGAGAAGGAAAAGGAGTGGCTTGGAATGGGAAAATATACTCAAACATTGTTTTGGGAAGATGCACTAAGAATGAATGGTGTTTTTCATATCCCAGAAAGATCATACGAAGATTTCCCGACCAGTAGCTTGACTTTTCTTTTCCTAAATAATTAGTTTAACAGCGATTTCTAATATAAATTTGCTTATTTAATGAGAATACAATCTTCAAGTCTGTTTTTCTTATTAATACTCTAAGGAACAATAATAGTCAAAGCTCAGAAAGCTTATTAAGACTAATACCCAAATGTGGTTAAATGCATTAAAAAGCCTTAGTAAAGAATACGCACTATCAATCCCACTCAGCCTTGGCTTTCGCAGAGGGTCCGTTAAGGCACAGCATGTCATCACTGCAAATTAGTCCCCAGTTAGTCTCCTTTATCTGGGAACAAGGTGGCACAAAACTGAAATCCAGATAGTCTGGAAATTGTTGAATAATTATAACCTTTTTCCTTCTTTCCATGTTTTATGTAATTTAATTATATGGGATTCTTAATATTTAGTATCTTATGTGCAAACAACAATTTCCAAATTGATTAAAGGATATAATAAAACATATTTCCTCATATATTAAAAAATACTACTTTATCTTCTTTCCTAGGGGACCAATGCAGATAAATGATAGATACCAGGCCAAGTTAGATATGAATAAAATCTTTATGGTCTAACATTTTGTTTATCAAGAAAATTTCTAGACTATTCATGTATTCATATAGGAATGCACCTCTCCTGCTAATTAGTTATAATTTTATTCCCTGATAAGCAACTTATCAAAATATTTTTAAGCATATTCAGCTCCAGAGCACTAAATAAGGTTTATTTTTCTTTCTCAGTAGATTTTTAAAGTTGAGTTGAAATTCATGGAATACAAAATTAGCTACTGTAAAGTGTACAATTCAATGGCATTTAGTACATTCATAATGTTATTCCACTATCACCTCTACCTAATTCCAAAACATTTTCATGACCCCCAAAGAAAACTCCTGTCACATTAAACAGTTATGTCCTATCCCCCAACCCCAACCCCATCTGTAGACCCTGGTGACCACCAAGGTTTTAGTATTTTAAAGTTGCTTACAACCAATTAAAAGAATTCTGTATGTCTTTATCGTGGGAACAATAGTAGTGGTAGTGACCTGAAGCACCTCATATATGGAGATTCCTGGGTCTCTGCCCAAAGATATCTAATACAATCATTCCTGACCATCAGTCTAGAGGCCGTTTCTCCAGACCTCTGAACACATTAGGGACCTTCCTCCACCCCTAATACAGGAGAGCTGGTTGTTCATTTTTACCAGGGAGGAAGAAGCCTAATGGGGTTATGGAAATGTAAAGAGAAAGCTGCTTTGAGAAGTTTTCTTGTTGGGAAATGACAGGGTAAAGGGGATGTCAGGTTGGATCAGGGAGGGTTTGGAGGATGGTGCAGTATGTCTATATGCTGGAGTAGAGACGGGTGCAGTGAGGAAGTTTCCACTGAAGCATCGTATTGATGAGGAAGAAAGGGAGGAAGGAGGGAGGATAGGAAGGAAGGAAGGAGGGAGGGAGGGAGGAGGTTGATCTCAAGGCCCCTTTTGGCAGGAACTTTTGGCAGGAGAGCTGATTGCTCATTTTTATCAGGGAGCAAGAAGAAGAAGGCAGGTGCGAATGCAGGCAGCTCGTGGATGTGAAGTGGGAAGGTAAGGTGCTCCTTGAGTGATGTTTTCAGCTTTCTCTCTGCAACATAATATACACGATTCATTGCTGAGAGTGGGTGGTGGGTGTGTGGGAACGTCTGTTGTTCTCTAGAGGAGAGTGGAAAAGGTATGAAGTTGCAGAGAATGAGGACAGGCTTTCTAGAGAATCTGAACAAGTTTGCAAGGCTGTGCTGAGGGTGTAGATGAGGGTGTAATTATGAATGTACACTAATTCCAGTTCCAATGATGTGGAATTTTCTCAGTGGGCCCATCTACTTAGTGTAGGCAAGGCAAAGCAAATGTGGAAGCTCATCCTTGGTTCTGGTTCACCAGGGAGAGGAGGGAGGGCGTGTAGACATTTATAAAAGAAAATCCAGACTCTCTCCAGAACACACTGAACTTATAGCAAAAAGCTTTACATCATGGGTAAAAGTGATAGAAACTGATTGTTTTCCCTATCCTCACCTGTAGCTCTTTCTGTGCTCCATTCCAGGCTCAGGGACAAATGACAAACATACCTTTCCTACAGGGTACGTTTTTAACAGCCTTTAAAAATGTACTTAGCCCTGACTGGCGTGTCTCAGTTGGTTGGGCATCATCCTATGGGGGGAAAGGGTCACCAGCTGGATTCCGTATTGGGGCACATGCCTGGGTTGTAGGGCCTGGTCCCAGCTGTGAAAAGCAACTGATCAGTATTTCTCTCTTACATCGATGTTTGTCTCCCTCTCTTTCTCCCTCCTTTCCCTTCTCTCTAAAAATAAACAAATAAAATATTTTTTAAAATTATAATAAATAAATAATAAATGTACTTATGATGCTGGAAATAGCCTAAGTGCCCATCAGTAAAGGAGAGTATCAAAAAACTGGTACATTTACACAATGGAATACTATGCAGCAGAAAGAAAGAAGGACCTCGTACCCTTCACAACAGCATCGATGGAACTGGAGAGCATTGTGCTGAGTGAAATAAGCCAGACAGTGAAAAACAAATATCATATAATCTCACCTATAAGAGGAACCTAATGAACAAAACAAACAAATGAGCAAAATAGAACCAGAGGCCTGGAAACAAGGAGCAAACTGACAGGGACCAGAGGGAAGGGGGGAGGGAGATAAAGGAGGAAAAAAGAGGAAGGGCCTCATTAAAGAACATGTATGAAGGACCCATGGACATGAACAATAGGATGGAGATTGACTGTGGCCGCAGTGGTGGGGGGCAGGGGAAAATTGGGACAAATGTAATAGAATGACAATAAAAAATATAAGAAGAAAATTTTGTACAATAAACACAGTAAATTATAAAATAAATAAATTTAAGTGAACAGTTTTCTACCAAAAAATGTACTTATGAAAATACAATTCACATAAGAACTAATGCAATTTGATAAGAAAAATGTGAAAAATGCTTCAGCCTCACTAGCAAAGGAATTAAAGTATATTTTCAAAAATGCAACTAGCTTTGTCTCTTATAAAGAAGGGTGCTTTTTTTTTCTTACATGTCCAGCCTCCCTCACCCATTTTGCAACTGAATCCCCTTCCCAACCTGACCTGTGACCAGGACTTTATCACCCTTGATGCAGGTTTCCACATGGAAAGACCCCACCAGGAACACCCGCGATCTTTCTTCCTACCACCTTCCCCTCCTCCTTAAGCAGGGGAGTAAGTGACTTACTGATGACACTGAACTTTCCCACTTCAGACTCTTTTTCTCTTGCCAGTTTTTATGAGTCAGCCTATCTGCGAAATATGTATATCCTAGTTTACCCTCTGTCTCATGGCAAGGGACATGCCCCTGGGGGAGACCAGGAGTAGCCTCGCTGCATCCTGTGATTAACTGGCAAAATCTGTTTAACTCAGGTCTGAAGAATTAGCAAACCCACTTGGCCAATGTTGTAAAACCATATTTTATCAGTCATAAAACTGATTTCTTGGTTGAAAAAAATCTCCTGAAGTGCTATTGCAGGACAGAGCTCAGAGCTTGCCCAAGCTTTCCTGGCTTATGGCGCCCTTAGTGTTTCTGTTATTTTTCCCTGGTGCTTCTAGGCCCAGAGAGATACCTAGCAATTCTGTTTATCAAAGAGTTAGATACAAACAACATAATAAGTACTTATGTCCTCACAATTTACTAGCGGTTTGAAAAAACATACACATAGTTTGAAAGAAGAAATAGTAGCCATTTTATTCTTAGTCACAATTACTTGCCAGTAGGATGTGCATGGCTTTTGGTCCCTACACAGTTTCTGGAACCTTAGAATAGGACTGTACCTCACCACCCTCATTTCCTGCTCCACTTTGACTTTCATGAGAGACATACTTTTATCACAATTGCCAAAAAACCTAATATTGAAGCTATCGCCACAGAAGTCAGGAGAGACAAAGAACCTAGGAGACATAATAAGCAATGGTAGAGTCTACACCATCACAGGGCTTTCTGCTCTGCAAGACAATGGGTTTCCATGTAGTTCAAGCCAGTTTAATTCATAGGAACTGTAACCTGCAGCAGAAACTGTCTAGACTCAATGCTTTTTCACACTGCAAGTGGTAACCCATTAGGTGGGTGTGAAATCAGTTTAGTAGGTTAAGACCAATGCATTAAAGACAAAAAGGAAAAGATCAGAAGAATTAGAATAGCGTATATGAGAGCATCATACAATAAAAGAATAAGGATCTTTTCATGAAACTTGTAGTCATGTGTGTACACATAGACATGCACACATACTGAACACGTAATTTTATTTCTGACTGTGAGTCATAGTGAAAAACACAATGGAAAGTCACTGTGCTAACTGCCAAAGCATGTTCTTCTCAGGGATGTTCTGCATTCAGAATATCCGCCTAGCATTGAAAGCCTGCAGCTCCTGCCTTACAAACACAGCAGTCTTCGTGGTCACACTTTCCAGAATTCTCTTTCTGAGGAAAATAGGACACATGGTTCAAGAGGCTATAGTTCTTTCTATAATAATAAAAATGTTTCTCAATTATTTTTATTTTTTAATATCCAATGTATTTTTTAAAGTTGTGCCACTTTCTAAGCAAATGCCCCATTTCTACTTTCTGCAGATACTGAAGAATGATTTGAGTTCCCAGTTAATAGTCGCTGATTTTTTTTAACCCTGTTTCTAAAATTCTCCCTAAGAGGACTGCTGAGTGTTTCATCCTAGGGAGTGTCAGGAGCCCTTGTAAAAGTCCTCCTGCCAGCCCACCTTATTGTACCAACAGAACTTTACTCTGGTGGTTCCGGCAAATACAAACTGCCCTCTGATGTCTGGTAGTAAAACAGAAAATAGAATTTTGAGCTCATGTTTAAAAGATTATATTGTAGGGATTCCCCAGCCTCTCCTCACCTGATTGTTTGTGTCTAATGACGTGAAGCATTTAAAATTAAGGGGTTTAGAAGGTGTATAAGTGTGAATGCCCTTAGGGATGCTTTCAGCCACAAGTAACAGAAACAAATAAAGACATTTAATTATTTCAGCTAACAAGTTGTCCAGAGGTAGGCAGTTCTGATTCCATTTTGAGGGCAATAATTAAAAGTGACCTCTGGGATTGAGGCCCTTTTTCATATTTCCACTTGGCCATGTTTAGTACGTTGGCTTTTATCCAATCATCTTGTCACTTCGTGGTTACAGGATGGGCAACGTAGATACAAATGAGTCATCCTTTCTTACCTACTGTCAAGATAAGAAGAAGGCTTTAGCATCAAAGGCCCTTTCCACAAATCTCTACAGTTTTAACCAGGAAGAAAATCTCTTCTAGAATTTCCCCTTCCCCAACAGATTCCCTAATAATCTTTTCAGCTAGAAATTGGTTACATACCAAATATTAAATCAAATACTGGCAAAGAGGAACCAAATTACTGTGACTGGCTAAGACCTGTGAGATTCATTCCTTGGAGACCAGCGCCCGCCTTGAGACTTAGGGGTCTGAATGAAGTCAGGACTCCGTTGCGTAAGTGCCCTTCACAATGCCTTGCTCCTGTCATTCTGCTGGCACAGTGGACTGCCTCGCCAGAGCAGGCTAAGTGACTGTTGTAGTGTCAGCTCACGGGGAAGGCTCTTGGGAAAACAGATCATCTGTGTGCTCTCTCTACGCTGGGTAAAACTTTAAAAACTGAGGAAGCAGAGACAAACGACCTGACACTCTTAAACGCTAGCTTCGACAGAAGCTTTTACTAAAGACTTTTCGTGCCAAGTGCCTACTAGAGTGAGGCTGATGCTGTTCAAACCTCTAAACCTTCAGGTACTTGAGTGAATTAGAACAAGAGGCCAAGGACATCTCAGATTTTGTTTTAATTCTCTGCACGTCTATATTCCACAAAAGCTTAAGAGCAATTCCAAGTGTCTTTATTGTGTGCCCATGTGTACATTTATGTTAAAATGCATGGACAGTAAAGGCTAAATTAGTTATTCACTCTGTTGGCATAAATCTAAAAATGCCTCTTCAATAGGCTACTTCATTACTTAGAACAAATACCATAAACTTCTGGGGAAATTCAAAACTGCTCATTTGCATAGTGAAAATCTTGCTTAGATTTGCTTAATTTGATTAGTGTTCCACTAAAATGTTCAAATTACCCGTTTTCTAGTTTAAATACAACTATCCATCAGTCATTCTTGCATTGTCAAAAACTTAAAGAAGTTGCTATATGACAAACTATTAGTATAACTCGTTTAATGTTTGAACTTGCCTGGGGCTAAGATGTTCAAGTTTACAGACCCTAGAGTGATAAGGGCCAGTGGACATGGACCTCTTACTCTAGAAGACACTGTGCTAGACGTATTCCAGCCATATTCTCGTTTAATTCACACAAATCTGGAGAGTAGGCATTATTTTTAAATTATGCACATGATATAACTTCTTAGGAATATTAAGTAATATTTCACAATTACCAAAATAATATTTTAAATGTTAAGTATTTTGAAATCATTACTATAAAGCTGTTAGGTTAAACCAGATATTTTCATATACCAGTTTCCTTACCGGGTTTGCTTAGCCTGCTGCCAGAGGAAAGACATAAAAGGAAAGGAATTATTATTTATTTGGAAGTTGTACAGACTAAAGTTCTTTAGAATATGCATAAACGCACACGGTCCTTCCCTCTCCCTCTGCCCCGTCTGGGGTACCGTATCTCAGGCAGGCTCCAGGCACCATCCACATGGCAAAAAGGGAGCACTTCCAAAGCCACGCGGTCCTGACTCTCACCCAAGCCGCGTGGTCCCCACTCTGCCAAAACCGCGGGGTCCCAACAAGACACCCAAGCCGCATGGTCCCAAAAAGAGACGCCAAATGGCTGCCCCACCTGGGTTTAAATCCCAGAGCTAGTCTCTCTCTGCAGCCACATTTCCGGCTCCCCCACAATTGGCTACAGCTGCCAGCATTCAGGACAGGTGTGGCCCTGTGGTGTGGAGCCAATTATCTCCAAGCTCTTCTGGACCCCATTACAAATCCCTCTTTGGGGGCCCCCCTCCTGGCTGCACCCTGTTACAATAGGATTATGATTATTCCACATTTTATTCCATTATGTTCTTCCATATTTTCCAAATTTTACATAATGAACCTGACTGAATTTACCATCATGGGAAAAAAAAATCACTGTAAGTACAACTTACATATTTTTTAAATGGTTTTCTTTAAATAGAAAATATGAAATCAAGTAGACCTTTTCATTTTGATGATCAATATTTAAAAAATAAAAGTGGGCAGATCACAGAAGAGTTTAAATCTGCAGTTCAATGAGGGTGCCTATAGGGAAAGGCAAATAATGTGGGATTTAAATCCAAGTGTGTGTTTGGATCTTAATGACAAAGCAATAATTGTGTGACCTTACATAAGCACCTTAATGTCTGTAACTCCAGTCCACCATTTACAAATTAATGCTGGTGGATGCCTGTTGTGGAAAAGAAGTGAAGTATGTAAAGAGTTAGGCACACAGTACCTATTCAATAATGATATCTTTATCTTACAAAGCCATTAATTTATCATCTTCATTACTCATTAAATAAAAACAAGAGCATTTTTATATAGCTTCCTGCCATAAACTGGAATTTAAGTAAGCTCATTAATGTAATAAATAACTCAATAATCTGCGTTCTTTTTATTAGTGTTTGAGTCCAAAGGACAATAATGGGTTCTATGTTTTTAAGAGTCTCTTTCTACCTGATCTTTATTATAACTACTATCTATGTGGCTTTAAAAAGAAGGAGGAGGAGGAGGAGAAAACCAAGACTCAATTTCTTTAGGAAAAGAATGATTTACTTCTCTTTAAAAATGAAGTAATAGTAATTATATTATTTACTGGGCATCTGACTCAGTGGTTCTAGAATAGAGTTTATGATTCTGTTTCCAACAGGCTTCCAAGAGATGCTGATGCCACTGGTCCATGGATGATTCTTTGAGTAGCTGACTCGAAAAGTGTTTGGGGCCCTGGCTGGTGTAGCTCAGTGGACTGAGTGCCAGCCTATGAACCAAAGGGTCACCAGTTTGATTCCCGGTCAGGGTGCATGCCTGGGTTGCGGGCCAGGTCCCCAGTAGGGGACACATGAGAAGCAACCACACATTGATGTTTCTCTCCCTCTCTTTAGCCTTCCCTTCCCCTTTCTCCAAAAAGAAATAAATAAAATCTTTAAAAAAAAAAAAAGAAAAAAAAAAAAGAAAAGAAAAGTGTTTGGGGCATAACAGTGTACCTGGTCTAAATGCTCCCATGTTCCAGGGGACACGGGTTGAGAAAAAAATGGCTCGTAACTTCAGTCCCCTATTCTACCCACAGCCTAACATTGTTTTGAACATTTCTGGGTTTCTGCTCATTTCATTCCTGACAACTTGCTCTCTAAAGTCCATCCCTTCTGCTAAGTTGCTACTTCTCCTCTGAAGTTTATCTCCAGAGCTAGGTCTTCTGGGACTAGACCTGCCCAGTGCATGGTGGCAGCCAGGTCCCTAAACAAATCCCTTTAGGCTGAGTGGGACATCTCTGCTCCCACTGGCCCCTCTGTGCATCCTTATCTGACTCATCTGCTCAGTGCCCATCAAAGGGCCCTTGAGAGAACTTTGTCTCAGGCAGAATGCCCTTTTAGGCACATTCCTCTCTATAAGGCACTTCTCAGTCAGACTCTGCAGTTCTTCAGGCCACTGTAGTCCACCTGGACAAGACAGTCGGTGGCTTTTTTATTCCTGAACTTTTGCAAGATCTTTTGATTTCATTGAGGGGGTGATCCCTATAAAAATACAAAATGGTGTACAAATATCCAAATAATATAGTAGCATTTAAAAGCTGTTTTTAAATTTATTTGTTTATTTATTTTTATTTTTGCTCTATTACAGTGTCCCAGTTTTCCCCCATTGCTCTCCCCTGCCCCCCACGCTCCGCCCCCCAGTCAATCCCCACCCAGTTGTCCATATCCATGGATCATTTATTTATAAAAATATCACTGTGCCACTGAACATCCCTTTTATCTGGCAAGGGCAGACTCAAACACTATTTCAGGAAGGTAAAATAAGCGAGTGGAGGTGGTCGGTTAGGGTCAGCCTCCTGGCAAGCCCAGAACTCACCTGAGCAGGGCAGCATCCTGCCCCCTCCCACAAAGGCCACCAGATCGCTCAGATGCCGGAACTACAGATTTTTATATGATATCTGTAGTTCCGCATCAACAAATCCAATTTTTGGTTATTGCTGTTTAAACTTTGTGAAAGCCAAACCAAACAAATCTATGGGCCAAACGCAGCTGGTTGGGGGAAGACAAGAAGGAACATGTGATATTTTGCATTTGATTTAAAGTAACTCTGCTTTTAAAATGATTTTCACTTCTAGCTTATTAAAATCAATCAGAGACGAGTGTATGCGCACCCATGCCTGACATTGTCTGTGCTTGGCAACAGCTTCACTCTTAAGCTGAGATGTTGCAATAGTGTTGAGTCTTGCTCAAGGCGCTCTTAGCTCTCATACATAAAATCTTACATACCCAGAAACACCCAGAAGCATCTGGGAAGTCTGGTTCTTATGTCTGCATCAACTGTTAGAGTATTGTTTTTCCTGGCCTTTTTCTCACAAAATAGCAGCCATGTAACACGAGGATTCAAGAAAGCTGGGTGAGCACATCTGGCTCTGACCGACGCCTATGTGGACAGGGCAGCATCTGATTCCAATTCCGATGGGGCAGCAGCTCCTCAGGTCTGGCAGGTAATGTGAAGGGCTCTAGATATTTAGGTTGAGAATGCCAAAAAGAAATCTATGAAACTTGCCCAGGTTGAGCAGCATGTGAAAAGGAGAAAATTATGAGTGCGTTAGCAATACACATATCCTCTTCAACCAGCAGTACCCTAAAAATCAAATTCTACACCTATAAAAATATACTCATGTGCCAAAGCATTGTTTTTATTGCTTCCCCCTCAATTCCCCATTTTATCTTTATTTTTCGGATGGGAGAACAACCACCAATATATTTGAAATAATGACCTCATGTCTCGTGCTTACTCAATACAGCTTCAATAAACATTTGTCAATTGAACAATGGGTGAATACATTAATTTAAATCACAGAGGCTGAAACATTGACCTTTTTTACTCTGCTCTATATACTAGACAATAAATCAGAGGTGCTCACTTATTGCTCAGTTAAGAATAAATAAATAATGAATAAGCAAGAAGTTTATAACTCCTTCTGATGACTAATGTGAGCAATATAAAATTTCCAGTGTAACAGGTATTATGAGGACATATACTAGGAAGATTTGATCTCGTCAGGGATATCAATGAAAGCTTTCCGGGGAAAGAGATAAAGGATGTGTGGGGTTGTTCATTAGGAAAGAAGGGCAGAAAGAACATTCCTTGCCAGGGATCAGCAAAACATGACCAGTGGTTCCAATTCAGCCCACCACATGGTTTTATAAGTAACATTTTACTGGATCACAGCCATGCCCATTCATTTACATATTGTTTTATGGCTGCCTTTGCTGTAAGATGTAAGACAAAGTCATTGGGACAGATACCATATAGATTGCAAAGTCTAAAATATTTACTATCTGGACCATTAAAGAAAATATTTCATCAACCCAAATTCTAGGCAGACAGAATAGGATATGCACAAAGCCCTGTGGCCAGAGAGAAGACAGAGCATGGGAACCGCTGACAAGGGTTATATAATCAATGTGGGGAGGGTAGGTGAGAGATGGTGAGAGGTGGTAAACACGGTGAGAGGTAAAGGTAGGGAGGTGGGAAGGCCTAAACTGTAGAGAGTTGTAGTAAAGAGTTAGGTTTGTCTCAGAAGCAACCAGAATTTTAGGCATGATGGAGACAGAAAGGAGGTGGCAGCGTTGGCACGGTTAGTTCCCAGGGAAGACCACTGAAGCCGCACTATGAAGAGAGGGTTGAAGGAAGGCTAAGTGGGATTCAAATACACCTCTTGTGAGAATCTTGAAGGAGACCATGTGTGGGGGTAGGAAACTGCTGTAACAACCCCCACGTTTCACAGATCTACCATAATAAAGGGGAATTCCAAGCTCACGTCACAGCATGATGTTGATTGGAGGTTGACGGTCCCTGCCCCAGGCCATCAGTGTTCTCGCATTTCCCAGCAGCATTTGTGGGAAGAGGGCCAAGCCGGGGTGGGGAGGTTTCTATGGACCGGGCCTGGAGGGACACACATCACTTCCACTTACATCCTTGGACAAAACTCAGTCACATGGCCACATCTGACTGCCAGGGAAAGTGGTCTAACTGCATTCCCAGAAGGAAGAGAAAAGCCTGGACGGGACTGAGCTCTGTAATCTCTGAAACAGCTGAGTCTGTGCTGCGCAAACAAGAAATAGCAATGAGGCAGACCATCTCAGTGAGCTTCCCTGGGAAATTCAGTGGATGAACAGCAATGGACCTTCATGATGATATTACTTTCTCCCAGGCCAGCAAAGCGTCTCAAACCAGCGGGTCAGTCACAGTGGACCTTATGTCCACAGTCCCACCACCCTCTCCCTGACTTCAATTCACAAAGCCCACTGTGAGGGAGCGGCATGGCAAGGAGGGGCCCCTGTTTCTCTAAGTCAGCTCAGATAAGCCCACTCTCAGCAGAAACTCTGGGGCCCTGAGGAAGCCACTACCATCAGTGAGTAGCATCTTTGCAAGGGACAGTAGTGGCTCCTGGCCTAGGCCTTTACTTACAACAGTGAAAAATGATCAGTATTGCTACTAATTTAAAAAAGCAAATATTCACAGTAGAGCTGCTTCAATCATATATATATATATATATATAATTTATCATGTATATACTATATATGATAGTATATATTATATATATATGTATAGTATATATATTGTCTGTAGTATAAATATAAGTTTCATGGTATATTTTTGACTTCAAATAGTATTTTGCAGACTGCGGGTCACTGTGCATTAGTGGGTCACAAATCAACTTAGTAAATTACAGCTATCATTTTTAAAAAATAAAATAAGATATTTAAAAAAATATCAGAACACATCACACATAGTAAGAAAATTTACTACTTGGTGAAACCTTTCTTCAGATACACCACATAAACATATCACAATGAAAAAAGTGTGTTTCTTATTGCTGGTTATGGTCAAAAAGGGTCATAAGATAAATTGATACTCCTGTTACTAAATGCCAGTTTTAAAGTAGCATTTCCAGGTAGTTTTTTTAAATCAATAGATACTCTATGCATTACATGAATTGATTCACTCTAATTTTGATGTTTGTTAAGATCAGTGTTGTGTTTTTGAAGATGAACACAGTGATACTCACTTCTTCTTCTTTCAGAAAATAAAGGAAACATACTTAGTATATAATACGCAACAACATTCAGTGGAAGATAGCTCCCAAATCTAAAAAAAAACTCTCAAAAGAAAATCATTTGGAAAGAAATTCAACAACAGACACATTAGTGGGCAAAAAGAATCCAATCAAATCCTACTTCATTTTCCTTGTACAGGGACCAGACTACTGACAGAAATTTCAATGCCAGACCTGCCATTTCTGTAGCTGCATAATAGTTTCCATATAATATCCTGATGACCGTCAATTTGGTTTTGGGGAAACAAAGCAAATGCCTATGCATTTAAACAACTTTGTTCCTGCGCTGCACCCATTGCGCATCTAGCTGACTCTGGCAACCACACACACACACAACCCACAGGTGCCCATCAATGATTAAAGCTAAGCAACCAGAGACTTGACCTCCTTGCCAGTCTTCACTGAGATCCAATTTACTTATGAGTCCACCAAGTCACAAGGTCATAAGAGTTATAAAAAAAATTGGGGGTTTTGTTTAGTAATTAGAATAAATGCTAAGTAATTAGTTAACCAAGATATTATTAGGAAACATTTGTCACTGTTTTATGATTATCCTACCATAAGAGAGGAAGAAAGTGTGGACCTACTCTTTGAAGTATCCAGTTTGCAAAGGCATGGGCTGAGCTGAGCCTGAGAGTCTGATACATATTTTTGTAGCATTCTCTTAGGCAATACACTGCAGAGGTTTAGGGCTTGAAGGGACATAAGGGTCATGTAATTTGAACTTTTCACCTTATTGATGAGGAAAATTGGTTTCCCATCAATTGAGTGTACTCTGCTGCTGTATGAGGTGGAGCCCCTGACTTTTACAGGGTTTTCAATTCTAATTTTCTGAGAGATAAAAGGGGGAAATCTAAGCAGCTGCGACTCTGTCTTCTAGCAGGCCAGCTCTTTCTGGGGCAGACTGAGCGGGCATCTTGCTTCATTCTGCAGATTTCTGTCTCACAAGCAAGGCAGCTCGGCAGGTGAACCCAACAGATGGTACCGATATACTTTACTACCTACTCTTGTCTGAGGGCAATATGAATTGCCACTCCTGCATTTTAAGGAGAAGCTGTCCTTGCCTTGCATGCACTGAACTTTTCTATACAGGTGTGCGCTTTCATTTATTCATGAAACATTTACAGTATATTGAGCATATGCTGCGGCCAAGAACAGTGCTAAGCCCTTTGGAGAGAACAATAGTAGCAAAGGACTGGGTAGAATGTTATAAGTGACACCCTAAAGCTACTTATATAAGGTTAAAATTAAATTATATTTATTGCATCTGTGTATATTATATAGATTCAAAGATTTCAGACTCACACAAAAATTATCACCAGCCGGTCCCATGTTTTACCAGCTGGTCCCATGTTTTCTATTCACAAAGATGTCACAGGAAGCAACTGGAAAGAATTTAAAAACTTGGCTTGGTGCCCCACTTGTACTGTTTATTGGCTGAGTGACCTTGAGCAAATTTCCCAGTCTCCCTGATCATCAATTGCTCTTCTCAGCAAGCCTGATAGCACTTACGGCTTTGTCAGAAGGACTAAGATGAGGCATGAGAGCAGGGTGGCTAAAAAGCAAGTTACTTCATCTCTCTGTGCTCATGGTATTTGCTTGTGAGATCAGGATAACAGAATTCATATCACGAAATTGCTGTGAAAATTAAATAAGAAAATGACACATTCAAAACTATTTAATAAGTATTTTAGTTGTATGAAAGCGTCACATGAACTATGAAATGCTAGATAAAAGTGAAATACTATTAACCATTAAAATGAAGTTCAGTGAAGAAAAAAAAAAAGAATATTGGACAACAGTCATTCCAAGGTGGTACACGCCCAGGCAGATGGCACATTTTCATCTCAGGCGTTCAAGCTTTGTGCTACTTGGAAAGTTCAAATAGATGACTCTGCTTTGGCTGTAACAAAGTGTACCTCTCCAGCCCAACAAATGTTCCTTTTTGGAACCTCTCCTCTCATCTTCTCTTTTTAGATCACTTCTCAAAGCATTATTCCTTTAAGGACCAATTCTAAGTGTTTATGTTAGTCCTGTGTGTATACAGAAAAAGAAGAGGAAATGATACCGGATTTCCGTCTTAGTCTGTGCATATTGTTATATTCTTTACACAGTAGGGATAATAATCAATGTTTCCCATCCTTAAAATGTCATGTCTTCATAATTAGTTAGAGAATTTGGAAATGGAAGTTTAGCTAGGTAGAGGGGAAGTACCTTCCAGAATTTGAAATTACAGAGAAGACTCAATACCGTTTTCTTTGGGTTTGAACCCCCCCTCCCCGCCATTGCTTATGGGTGCTGAAGAATTCCTGCTCTTGTGACCATTGGAAATTGAGTGTTAGCTTATCTTTAGACCCATTTTTTAAGTGGTTTGATTCAGGTAAAAAAAATCATTGGCTACTTTATTTTATCTCATTCATTCAAATGACTGTTTTCAAAGCAACCACGTTGGTTTTTATTTTTTATTTTTTGCTGTTGTTAGAATTCACTCAGTTTCTCTTATACAATAGTTTGTACATGGAGACAAAACTTAATATCACATTTGATGGAAGAAAATGAGTACTACTAAAGTATGAGCATTCCTCAAATCCAGACTTGCTCAGTCCATAGTAAGCAAGAGTGTGTGAAGAAGTGTGGGCATTTAGTAGCTTAAATCTGTATCAAGAGAATGACTACCCATGCTTTTAAAGTATTGGTCTTATGATTTTTGAAATTAAAAGAGAAGAATAAAGAAGGGGGAAGAGGAGGAGTTGGAGGAGAGTAATGATCTTCTTGTGAAGTGTGGAAAGATGCAAATGAGAATCAGGTAAAAATTTCAGCTAAAATAATGCTAATGTGCACTTCTGTGCCTGTTGCATATTTAGAAGACAATTACCTTGGTTTTCACATTTTTCTAGTGAGAAGTTCTATTCTGACTTAGCTGTCCTGGAAACACCTGTGTCTGTGTGTAATATTGATGAACCTGAGTTTGGAGCTGCTAACACTGTACCACTTTCTGTGGGTAATAGGGCACACATAAATGATTAAAACAAGGCAACCAGAAACCTGATCTCATCAGTCCTCCCGGGGATCAGATTCATTGATCAGCCCGCCAAGGTCACTGACCTCGATTACTCAGGGCCCAGCTACTAAAATGATTAATTGATCCATTCTCCCATTTCACTCATTTCATTTAAAGGGGAAAAAAGTGTAAATATTTCCAATGAATTGACCTGTAAACAATTGTACTTAGCTTGCTGCCTCCTCTAAAACACTTATTAACAGTATGAGAAGCATTAGTATATACCACAACAGAGATGAATGAGCAAAGAAACCATAGCTTTTCTTAGACATTTTCCTTACATTAAATAACTTGTCACCCCAAGTTTAATCCCCTCTCTATAATCCTTCATGTTATTCTAGCTCAAAAGGTATACAGTTATATGAGTTGAAATAATATACTGGCAGATACGGAGATATAATTGGATTTTTGTAGAGGAAATATTTAAGACATTTTTAAAAATGTGTTTATTTTTTTAGTCATCAATGGATGTTGAGCAAAACATAATTTCCCTCAAAACTTCAGGTGAAATGTTCTACATTAGAAGTTTCCTGCAAATGATATTTCCTTTTTCATGGAATGATGAGCATAGAGAAAATAAGAAGATCATATGTATAAACTAACTTATTTTTTTTTAAGATTTTATTTATTTATTTATTTTTAGAGAGAGGGGAAGGGAGGGAGACAGAGAGGGAGAGAAACATCAATGTGTGGTTGCCTCTCACATGGTCCTCACTAGGGACTTGGCCTGCAACCCAGGCATGTGCCCAGACTGGGAATCGAACCGGGACCCCTTTGATTCCCAGCCCGCACTCAATCCGCTGAGCTATACCAGCCAGGGCAAAACTAACTTATTTTTATCATGGTGACCAATAACCAGAGATTTGTTTAATCTAGTCATTTCAAGTATCCAGACAGTGCCATGCAATATTGCTAAAGATTATTGAAATGGGTTATACAAAGTAGCGTGTTGCTAAATGTTTAACAACTGTTCAGGGCGCAGGAGCCCAGATTGGCAGCTGTGCTGGTATCGTGGGGAAGAGACACCCACTTTGCTCGACTGCAGACTGTCAATGCAAAGTCACTGAACGCAGAATTAGAAAGAAGTGTGTTGTGGGATGGGCCAGAGTCAGCAAGCAGAAAGCCAGAATGCCCAATTAAATTTAAATTTCAGGTGAACAACAAATAATTATTTTAGTATAGTGTGAGTATTTCCATGTAATATTTGGGACATATTTATACGAAGAAATTATTCATTGTTTATCTGAAACTCAAATTTAACTGGGCATCCTGGATTTTATCTGGCAATCCTAATGTCAATACTGTAGACATAAATAACCTCAAGTACACAAATAATAGTGAGATGTAATGATAGATTTTAGGTATTTATCACCTTTCTTTTGAACATGATTTAAATTTTAAGTTTACATATTTGATTTTTAATCATGACTGTGTTTGACAACTGGCTCGTGCAATCAATTCCTGAAAATGGAACACTCATCTTTTCCAGCACGCCTCTGATGTTATCCTTAAGCATAATAGTTTTGCACCAGAGAACGAAGTTATGAAAAGGCAATGAGAGCACAGAGTTTAAGTGTACCTCGGCTCACAGTGTTACTATGATTTCAGAACAGCTTCTAAATGTAGGTTTGTTAAATTTCATGTGAAGTAAATTTCACCACACAGTGAGCCATCCCAACCGCCCTGTCATCCCCTCCTCCCATCCCTGGGGAGATTTCTGTGCAGCGAGGAGGAATACATCTTCAGACTTCCTTTCCATTTTCAGGGACTTGTATGGTAGACAGCCCTTTGTAGAACTGGGTGTTTTTAATGAAAAAGCTTTAACTTCAAAACTTCTGCCGTTCTT
Source organism: Micronycteris hirsuta (assembly GCA_004026765.1). Taxonomy (NCBI): domain Eukaryota; kingdom Metazoa; phylum Chordata; class Mammalia; order Chiroptera; family Phyllostomidae; genus Micronycteris; species Micronycteris hirsuta. The sequence continues at coordinate 240,718 of PVJI01000012.1, forward strand.
TCTCTTTTTCTTTTCTTTTCTTTTTCTTGTGGAATTGGAGGATGGAGACCTAAAGAAAAGGGACTTTGTTTTTGTGTCTAGCTGGTCAGATATTGGTAATACAAAGATAAAGGAAGTTTGTTTGGAATCAAGGTGAAAATTTTGCCCTGACCCACAAAGTAATAGGATCAGGAATGTGTAGACTTGCAGTTAGGGAGAAAATATGATTAAAATAAGCAGTTAGAGAACTCATCTATTAAGGAGGCCCAAATAATAGTTTACTTAATTTTTTAAATTAAATAATTAAACAAATAAAACAGGTGTCGTTCACTTCAGTCAAACATTAGGCTCAAAGGGGTGTTCAAAATCAATATTCTTTTTGACATTTGGGGCATTGCAATTTTATGGTTCAAAAAACTTATGCTGTGAATTACCACCCTGTACAGATTCCTTTTTATTAGGCTGGATTTTATTTTAGGTTTTCTTCAGGTGAGGAACCCTCAGTACAAATTCCATTTCATATTATAAATTTATGTATATTCTAATTTAATTCTCAGTGAACATTTTCCCTAAATGTTAACTTTAGTTGTCCTGGGAGAACATAAAAAAATATACTAAATGTACCATTAAAAACAGTAGTTTCTATTTTATATCAATGCCCGTACCTGATAAAAGCATCTGCATGACAAGTAACAAATTTGGGTATAAATAGCAGTAGCCAGCTATGAAGGTCTATAATATAGTTCCTTTTGTTAACTTTCTCATTGCTAAAATTGTATCAGAAATAAGAACAGTTATTAAATACGTTTGAAGTCTCTTCTATTAATTTAAATAGTAACACTGTAAAGTATTCCTTTAGGATCATCATAGTAATTTATAAGCTTTATTTAGTTTTCACTTTTTCAAAAGTGAAAACTAAATAAAGCTTAGACTATATCAGGAGGCTGTTATATTATTGATAATAATTGAGCTAGACAGAATTAAGTTATTTCACTAGTATAACAGGGTCTTAAAACCTTCTTCTAATCACTTGATTGGACTGTTGCTGATTGGCTCATAGGTGCATCCTAAAATTATTTTTAAAGATTGCATTTTTTGTCAAGGTCTCTGTATTACCTAGGACACTAAGTGATGAAAGTTAATCTTTCTAGGTTTTACCTTTATAAAGTTAAATCTATTCCATTTTTCTCAGTGAAATAGATGGTGTGAAAATAAAAGAAATATGAAAAATTTGTTCCAAATAGAAATGTAAAGCTAGTTCAAAGTTTCAAATGAAATGTTTTATAGATAGTGTGGAAGAAATAGAATGGTAAAAACACAAGGGAAAGTGAAAAGAAATGATTGCATCCATGACTTTGCCTCATTTGTACACAACAATACAGTTTTATGTTGTTGCTATTGTTATGAGCTCCCATTAAAAAAGAAATGACCGTATTTGAGGCTTTTTCTAATTCTTGTATGCCAGGATTGCTGTGGTTGCCACCATTGTTATTTGCACCTATGAACTTTTACTCAAGCCTACTAAAGGGGCTGTAGCACTTGGAATCACTCAATAATAGAAAGGTCACCAAGTGATAAGCAAGGATCCCAAGGCCACCACCCATCTGGGAGGCTTTGGCAAGCCACCTTGCGTCTCTGAGTCTCCTTTGTCTTTGCTGGACAACAGAATCCTGGAACATATATTCCCTAAGCTTTCCCTTTAACATTATAACTGTAAAATCCGGGGACTATGAACTCAGGCATTAACAGAAGAGCCAGAAGAACGGCTGCTGTAAGTGACCCAGCGACTTGTATGCAGTTGGGATGGTGAGTGATAAGACCTAGGCAGCCCTTTCTTAGTTCTGTTTCATTGGATAAAAGTCCCATTATGTTTTTTTCCCCATCCAAACTTGGTAGGAATTCAGAATATTAATACATGTTAATTTAATGGGGTTCTTAGGCAGAAAAGTTTCATATTTTGAAGAAACTTATCCCAGAGCAATGGATTTGTTATAGTCACAAATGTTGACAATTACACCCTTTGCCAGTTTGATTTTAAGGTAATACATCAACTGAAAAAATCTACAAGGGGGCATATAGTTTTTCAAAATTACTTCAGGGAATACACTGGAAAAAAAATGTAAAAACTTCTGCTCTAAACAGTCTTATCTTGTTTAGTGCTTTATTTGTTATCCCAAGCATGATGTCAGGCATAGAGCAAATCCTCAGTAAGTCATGAAGAAAAGAGCTGGGGAAAAATGGGGACCTTGCAGAAGTCTCCCAGGTGAGTAAATCCTCATTTATTCTTTGCCACCTATTATATAAACTGTGCCCAAAATATAGTAGCCATTTTGATATTCATTGAGCCTCTCGTGTTTGAGACAATACACACTCCTACCATCTTCTTCAACCATTACAGTTCAGAACGACACTGACGAGGAACACGGTCCTCGACCAGGCATGTCATCTACTCCTTAATTAGGGTGTCCTGAAGCTCCACATATGCGAGGTGTGGCAGTTAAGAGGGCTGGAGCTCAGTCTTTTTTACCCCCAGCATAAGGAAGGAAGGAAGGAAGAAAGGGAGGGAGGGAGGAAGGAAGGAAAGGAGGAAGGGAGGAAGGAAGGAAGCGAGGGAACACAAAAATAGGGGCCTGCGAGATAAGTTGAAATGCTGGTTAAGTGTGAGGCAGTTAGGAACATAGTTCTCTTTTCCTTGTGAAATTACATGGATGAGTTCCAGGGGTCCATAAATTCCAGAGAAATAGTGGTGTGTTTGTATAATTATAATCTAGAAAGTATATATTGCCAGTTATGTTAATGGGTTTTCTTTTACAGTGAACCAGTAATTGAAAGCAATTTCAAAAAAAATTAGATGTTTGTTTTGTAAGCCAGTATTTTCACAGCTGTAACTCTTCTGTAATTAAAGTTTTCTTTTTCCTTTTGCTTTAAAAGTGCTATGCTACTCAAATCTAGGGAATAAAAAGCAAAAAGTAAAGTCTTAATTCATTGGTGAACATCTTTAAAAAGTTAAATTCCTCAATGCAGCACATTCTTAGTCACAATAGCTTAGTAGCATTACCCTTTAAAAAAAGAAAATATTTCCCCACAAATTCTCTTTTAAGAATTTATCTTGTATAAAGATGTATGTTCAAGGATGTACACTGGAAAAAAACAGAAAAAAAATTTTTTTAAAAGCTCAGCAATAGGGTATTGGATAACTACATTAGAGAACTTTTATATGCTACAATCTGCTGCTTTTTAAAAGACTAAAACAACTGCTTTTGTGGAAATAAAAATAAGTTAAAGCAAACTAAAAAAAAAACCAAGTGGTTAAACCAGTAGATGCCGGGCTTATCACCTTAACTATGATTCCCAATCAAAATGAGAAAGATGGTAAATGGAACCCCTGGTAGATGCATCAACCAAGGACCCAACAGGAAGCAAGCAAATGGCACACTCCAGGAGGGTTTATTTATGAGATATGGGCAGAAGTGGGAAAACCACAAAGAGTGAGGTGTTCCTGGGGCAATCATAGCAGGTGTTACAACCTACAAGCATAAAGGGATAAGAGGAGGGAGGTGAAGCCAGTGGGAGAGAGTGTGGAAGAGGTCATCTTGAGAGGAGCTTTGTCCTTGGGCCTTCGGTGGTCTTATGCCACCCGCTCAAGGCCAGTTTTCATGGAGGAAGCAAGGAAATACAGAAACTGACCTAACTGTGCTCCTTCCTCTGACCTCCTGCAGGGGCTCCCCATTGGACAAACCCACCCGGAAACAGAGAGCAAGCAAGCCTGTTAAAAGTAATCTGCAGGGTCTGCCTCCAGGGCGGAGAAGGGTGCAGAGGGTGAGGAGCGGCTGGTGGGTCAAAGTGGAGGATGTTTGGCAGGGTGAACACGGCCTGCACTACTTCATATAGTTTCTTTTATTCTATGTTTCACTGCTAATGACCACACTAAGAAAATACCTTATTGCTATGGAAAGTTGTCCACTTTATGTCAGTTTGCATCGAACATAATGAGGCCAAGTGACAATAATAATTCATACTTTCTGAACAAACACTTCAGTGAACCATTCTTTAGGCCCATTCTGATCCATTTGCAAATAAAAAAATACCTGTGAAGACAATTTACTCATTGCATTTTGAATGTGACTATAGACAGAGAGGACAGTGTAGCATTGGGAAGAACCATGGCCAAAGTTTTCTAAAATGCATTTAAAGGGCCTGCATTAATATAGTTTGGGAAGGGATGTAATTTATTTTGTTTTTGTAATTGGATTGGAAGAAACACTCCGAGTACAGAGCCATTAATGCTCACATTACCTGCAATGGAAAAGCATTGCCATTTCTTGATTCTAAAACACACTATAAATCTGTTCCTAGCTTTGAAAATGTATCTTCGTCTCAAAGTAGGTTACCATGCATAGATATTATTCACCAAATACAGCACTTAAGAATCACACACTCAGTGCCAGGCACCATTCTTGGGGCTATTGAGACCATAGCTTATAAGACAGACATTGTCTCAATACTGATGAAAATTTTGTTCAGAAAAAGCTTGTGCAGAAGTCCATTTTATTTATATAAAAGATAGAAGGTGAATAATGAAAGGAGGAGAGATGCTAGAGTTTAATTAGGTATAGGGAGCCTGGAGCCCTCGGCTTCCCCATTCCTTCTGTCCTTGGAACACAGTTCATTAGCACAAAATCACTATCCGTATAAGCTTTACACAGCATTATCATCTCAGGGTTAGGAGATCACCATGCCTACTCGAAGGATTAGGGTCCAGCAAATCTCACAGGTGTTTGCCTCTAATTTTCATTTAAAGCTTTTAGAGAATTATTTACATTATTAAGTTTTGGAACATTCTCATTTTATCATATATCGATTCAATAAATGAGTGCCTTCTGTATGTAAAGAGCTGAGGATACAGTGGTAGAGAGACTCTGGCTGGAAGACGGGTTTTAAACATCTAAGTGCCACAAATGGAAAGTACAGGATGCGTTGAGAGTGTGGGGCTCTAGATCTTTTAGGAAGTGGCATTCATGTAGATTGCTGCTTGATTTGTAGAACTTAATTAGGCCAGGGATTGCAAACTCAAATTCCTTCTGAGTGGCAGGCGGGTAACACACATGTGCATCCATAAATAATTTCCATCAGAGGTAAGACTGGTGGAAACATTAAGGCCCTGGGCAGACTGGAAGAAGCCAGCTGGGCTTAGTGTATTCAAATTCACAATCTAATAATCTCTGGGCTGGCCAAACAAAAGAGGTGTGCAGCCAAACACAGCAGAAGTGCTGGCAGGCTCCAATGATTCAGACAGAGGGAAGAGCAGGTGCAATGGCCCTGAGGCAGGAGGGAGCCTTCTGTTTTAATGAACTGAAAGAGAGCACGTGTGCTGGAGTGCAGAGGCTCAAGGAGAGAGCGGCTCCAATGGGCAGGGAAAAGAGCCAGTCACTCAAGGTCTCACCAGCAGGTGAAGGCTTTGGCCTTTATCCCATGTACCCTTAGATGCATTGAAGGGTTTTAAGCAGAGAAGTGAATGAATTGGACTTGCATTTTTAGAAGCTCACTGGGAAGCAATATAGAAAGGAATGAAAGCAGACAGGAAGCTGTTGTGATTCCCCATCTCTGCTTTAATTTTTCAGCTACATTACTTACGTAACTGTGTTTGTCGTCATGAAGACTTAGCCTTGTACTCCTCACTCTAGATGAGCAAGTCGGGTGCTTCTTTCTTAGTCCTGACTCTGACAATGAAATTACAAGTGTCTGAGCTCTGGAATGTAAAGACCTGAAATAAAAACCCAGCAGCTCATACACAGAATCTTCCATCTGCCCGCTGATAAGGCCTTTGGTTCGCTTGCTGAAACCAAGATGGGCAAGACAGTCCCTATTCTCAAGAAATTTACAAGGTTGGGGAGAGAGATACTTAGGCCGATAAACATTACGTGCTATGGTGCCAACGGTATAATGTAAAGCCCAAGTATTATGGGAACATGAAAACACGTGCCCAACCTGCCAGAAGTAGAAAATCAGGTGAGGCTTCATCTGCAAATTTCAAAGCTGTTGAGCTTAGTATGTTTTAGCTTAGTATTTTGAAAAACAACTCTTTTTAAGAGATGATCTCATGCAAGCTTTTAACAATTAACAGGCATGGATGTATAAGATCATATTACTTGTGTATATAAATAATTTTCATTGTTAGTCTGTCTTTTCTTGGAGGCATCATTTTTGGCTCCTAAACAACCAAGGAGAAGGTAAGCGCTATGAGTCAGCAAGTCTCCACGATGTTTATTTAAAGGGGAAACTTGACGTTAGGAAAAAGTTGAGTAAGTCAGACACATTTGCCTCTCCTTTTTAAAAAATGGAGATGACAAGCTTTTGCAACTTTCCTACCCAGTCTGACATGATGTATTTGTGTTTTGTTGTTTGTACAAGACAAATCGGGTGGGTATTCTGATGTTCAAATTAACTCACTTTTTTCAACTTATGTTTCCGTTTTTATATTTAGGCAGAAAATTAATTTCTTCCCTCCTTTTGCCTCCCCATGACTTTATATAAAACATGTTCATGTAGCATCAATGTTACAAATAAAACCCTGGGATTACACATCATTTCCTTAGTGAAAATCACCTTCCTTGACCTAGTAACCATTTCTCTTTATGATGTCTCTAAATCTAGATTCAAAACTCTCTCATCTTAGATAAAGTTAAGATTCTATTTTATAGCTATTTTGTCCTGGGATAACTGATGCAAAATCTTATATTGTTGGAAAATCATTTTCATGCAGAGATTCCTGCTCATGATCAGCGGAAGGGCTCTACCTATAATCTCTGGGGAAGAGGAAGACTTGGAAACTTCAGGCTCTGCATAGTGAACTGATGACGCAGGTGTTTCTCTAACACATGCATTTGCATTCGCAGGACCGTGAATTACAGCGGAGTGCAGCTGTGGGACGGCAGATCAGTCCAGAAGTCAAACGAGGTTGCCATCATGCTGACTGATTCATTTTCACAATGTTGCTCCGATGTCTCAGACACAAGCCCAAACATCTGCCAAACTGCTTTTTTCCTCCAAGCGACAAAAATAAAAAAATAAAATAAAATGACAGTTGTCAGCAGCCTGCTTTTTACCCTGATTTATACAGTCCTTAGCAACCAAAGTATCTACATTGGGCCACATTGTCATGATTGTCGTAACTTGGAAGAAACCAAATCTTCAATCTTTTCCAGAAAAGTGTCAATCCTTGGAGGATAAAAAATAGGAAAACCTAAAACTGAGAAGCAAAATATATCATATTGAACTAAAAACCCCTTCTTTGAGCCAGACAGTTGACAGCATATGGAGTTATTACTGGTAATAATAGCTAGTGACGACTGTGTGCAATGTGTTAAGACTTCTAAACATATTATTCCATTAATTCTTGCAACTATAAATGGTAACATAAGGGGACTGTGTGGTTTTGATGTTAAACATGTTTTTTCTCTTCACATCTCTAAAAGTTTAAAAGGATTAATAAGATGTGGGCTTAGTACAGTGTCTATCATATAGGAAACATTCAATGCATTCATTTATTCAAAAAAGTATTCATGAATAAGTGCCCCAAAGTTGTCTTTCCACTGATGTTTCTTCTGATATGGCTATTCAGATGTCCTTACAGAAAAAAGCAAACTTTGAGAAGAACTACGAAGATGAAAGTTCTCCTTCCTACTCTCAGAGACCTCCACATGCAGTCCAGCAAACATATTGCCAGAAAGTGAACCTGAGGAAGCCGATGTGGTGGAGTGAGAAGAAGCAGAGCACGTATTGAATCACCTGCTTCCGGCTTACTCAAGAGTCTTAGCCAGCAGCTGGTCGGCAGGTCAGTTAGTGGGACAAGAATATATTTCCCCGATAAGACCTAGATGGATGCTAGGGTCACATTCTGGTGGACTGAGATGGGAGCCCCCAAGGGCACCCAGCCAGTGCATGTGGGTGGCTGTTCAGGGTGTGACTAGGGCAGCCAGATGTCAGGAGCTCACCACAGGCACACTAGGTCCAACCTGGGGAGGTCTAAGGCTGCCAGGGTATTTCCTGCTCTGAAAGGACCAAAATCAGTGTCTCTCTATACCTGGGCATCTAAATTGGTAAAGTTTAAATTGCTTAGTTTGACACTCAAGATCTTGCTCCAGCAGAACTTTAGACGTGTGCTCTACATCACAACCAAACAGCTAATTTATGGGTCCGGAAAGTGCCCAGCACTTTCATGGGTCCATCCACTTGCTCTCATTACTCCCACTACCTAGGGTGCCCGCCCCATCTCCACCCACCCTCCATTACTTGCCCAGTGCAGAAAGCATTTCCTCCACCCACCCACCCACGAGTCAGATACGATCTTACCATCCTCAGAAATCCCATAGTATTTCCTGGTATTTCACATTCGCCACCTCCTACTTTGAATTAGTATTTGTACCTGCAGCTTAATCTCCTTTATTGCAGATAGAGGCCCCTGGGAGAGTGACCGAGTCTTCTACATTTTTGTACGAACTGCAGTACCTGGGCTCAGTTCCTTAAATGATTACCCAACAAATGCCTATTGAGTTGATCACTATCTATATTGCTGCCTTGCCTATTCTATGGAAAGTTAATGAATAACCATAATTCAATGGTTCATTATATATGCAAGTTATTGACAAAGAATGACAAAAGTGGAGAAAGCAGATCATTATACTGCAAAGCATAAATGTGGATGTATGTGTGTTTAAGTTAATGCAAAAACATATCCCTGTCAATATTGTCTTACTAAAAGGTAACAAAAAATCAATTCATCATTAATCATAACACAGATTTTCTGAAAATCTCAAAAGAATAAGAGGAATGAGGTGAACAGAGGGGCTTGAAGACAGCCATTTCAGGCTTCCTCTGAGAGCTGGTTTGGTGAGAGGCCAGCAAACCTGCCTCCGTCCTGCAGGAGAAACACGTCCCTGTTATCCTATCATGAAATGCATCATTTCATGACCTGAGTCATCCTGGCTTTGCTGAGAGCAAAGGAGGGAGTAGTTATGAGAAGGCCTGCTGTCTATTTCACCCCTCCCCGGGACCTCTACAAAAGCCACAGCTGGAGGGGGGGGTAGTGCGGGGGGGGGAGGGGCTCCATCCCTCTCCACCTGGGCCTTTCCTTACCAGCCAGGCTGCTCTGCCACACTTCCTACTTTCAAAGGAGAGAAACACCAACCAAAGCAAAGGCATATTTGAACGTAGGATAGAAGGAATTCACCGTCATTAGCTAACCATGAGGTCTCACTAGTTGATTTCATATACCTGTTTTTTGTGATTGGGATAAAGTACCTTGTATGACTGGGCACGACTCATTTTCATTCTGGAAATGAACATTTAGTTCTCACCTGATGTGTTGGTAAAGTACCCATGGCTTCTGCCCTTGAGAGTGCCGGGTGCCCTCGTGAGTTGGTGTCCTGCTGCATGAGTAATGCAGGCTCCCGTGGCTACCAACCAACCAGAGTCTCAGAGAGCGAAGCCCTCACACTATGTGGGGAGAGCACCAGAGCAGTGCTGGAGCTTCAGGTCCCTGCGGGCGCTCACATTCTCTGACAGCCAGCACCGCTTTGAAAGAGATTGCCTTTGGAAGGACGGGGGCAGTTGGCCTTGGCTAGTGGTGAGACATAGCAGGGCCTTGAAGGAGAGGTGAACAGATCTTCATTACTTTGGATTAGGAAAACTTCACTTACTGAGTAAAGGCCAGGGATTCGGACCATAAATGGAAACACAGGCAATTTAAATGAGATAATCTAAAGTATAAGTTTAATTAAATTAACTGAATCCAATCCCATACACTTTCATTCTAAAACTCCATTTTCATTAACTCCAGTGACTTCCCTCTGTGACTTTGGCTTTAAAAGGATGTCAGCAGTGATTATATTGGATTTCTGCCCCCTTCCCACCCCCCAGCTCTCATGGTAAAGATGCAGTTATTAAGTGATTGCTGCTGCCAAATGTTAAGTGCCTTCAGTTCAACTTAGGGGCAGGCACTCGCTAAGGACGCCACCTAAATGAGTGCACTAAAAAAGCCTAGCGCTTTTTTTGTTCTGTCTGCCCAATTGTTTCCCTTGCCCCCTCACCCTCCAGAAAAGGTTTATAGTGTGTGCTCCTCATATTTTCCGAGAGGTTAGCAACTTAGCACTCATAAATTCTTTACATTTATCCATCACCAACCTCAGAAGCCAGCCCTCATAAAACTCAGTCCATCAAATTGACGGGTGCACCATCAGATAGAAAGGGCACATTACTGCCCTCTCAGTTGACCAGGCAGGAGTCCAGTGAACCTCTCTCCCATCAAACGGAGCCTGGTGAATTATTATCTCATGCAAGCAGTGTTCCCAAAGCCAAAGCAGCCTTATTCTTGCCTGCTAGTGCTCTCATGAAAGTTATTAACCTAGTTTATGAAACGGGATAAACGCATGTGGCAAAATGGAAATTTCACAGCTTGGATTGGCTCTGTGGACATAGATTTGCTCCAGACTAAAGTCCCCCAAACCAATCAAAGGTAACCTAACTGGAAAAACATCACAGGTGATGTTGTTACACTTTTTGGACTTTACTGAGACTAAATTCTCCAAAGCTTAGAGGTTACAAATTTTATGGGCAAATTGAAAAAACAAGCTTTCTCCCGCAATTTTGCTAACTGAATTTCTTGATGAATTTTGCTTCTAAACAGTATAAAAATATAAATTTGGGGATTGTTACTACTATTTCACGTTTGTGTGATGAAAGATCTTCTCTCCATTTTGTTGGGGTGCTGAATCCTAGAATTCTGCTCCTGTCATTTAAGTTATGAAATATAGGCAAATTCCCAGAAAAATCGTAAGGTGAGAGTAATGTCTGCATAAACTATTCAGCTGTTAGGGTGTTGTCAAATCAGGTTTTCTTGTTGGTGATGGTGGTTGAATTTAATAGAATTGACTTATATAAGTATCATATCCTAACGCTGGCAGAAGTTCTCAACTTTGACTCCACTCAGAATCACCTGGAAGCTTTGAAAAATGTAATGCTCAGGCCCTACCCGAGACCAATCGAATCATAGTCTTTCCCAGGCTGGGTCCTGGGTGTTGGGCTCTCTCAAAGCTCCCTCAACGACTCCAATGTACAGCCAGAGTCGAAAACCACCAAGCTGTGGCCAGAAATGCAAATTTAAAAGGTGTTATGTGTGGAGACATAAAAAAGCATAATTAACTGAACTAAACTCCTCATTAACTAAACTCACCTCCATCCTAGGCACTTCAAATACATTCCTATTTTGCCCAAGTCCCCACATTGCCATTTTGGAGACAAAAAGAGAGCCAAAGCATTTTATTTGTGCAGACTGTGTGATTGAAGCACAGTAGACGTTAGTACAAAGGGACTTGGAAGATGATTTTTCTGAAGAAAGCTGGGACTTGATGAGGGGAGAGGGGACAGCTGGCAGGAAAGCAGGTGAGGACTTCTGACCAGGTGGCCCCAAGAGCAAGGCTGCCCCGCTGCCTCATCCTCACACATGGCGTCGATGTTGCAAGGGCTTCTGGGCTCGTGCTCCACGAAAGTTCTTCACTTAATCCACAGGGAAGAAACTAGCCTGCCCTTAACCTTGCAGGAGTGAGTCTTAAAGGGCTAAGTGAAGTTTGGCTTTCTATACCAAGAAAGCACTACTCCTTGATCCAGTTCCAGTGTCTTCCTTCCGTTGTTCACGGACTTCAATTAATCAGGAAGAATTAGGACATTCCGTTGAAGTGACCAAGGCTTTCCCTTGACCCGGGCTGACTTCACTTTTGGAAGCTGTCAGTGGCCAGCAGGGTTCCTGGTCCCAAATGAGGTCCTCATCTGCTTCCAGGAAAGGACTGACTCAAACCCAGAGCCTTTAGCTGTGGAATTACTGGTATTTTACATTTCTAAGGAATTCTTTTTTAAATTAATCTGATATATCACCACAACTATAGAAATTGATTTTGACAAGTGGCAGGATGTCTCAAGGTCAAGTAACCTTAGTGATGTGTATAGAACATCTCATTACTATGGCATTTGCGTGTGTGTGTGTGTGTGTGTGTGTGTGTGTGTGTGTGTAGCTCCCCCAGAAGGGAAATGGGCACTGCTTGGCTTGGGCCCAAGGTCCAGAAGGCAACGGCCCTTACTCTCTAGGGCATGTCCAAATCACCTGTTGATTTTGAACCTGCATTTTAAAGATGCACACACGCCAGGTCGAGCAGCAGAGAGGCCTCAGACCTCACTGATGGAAGATGAGCACGGGAACCCTGTTTGTGAGTTTTGAACACGAGGACAATGGCAAGAGACTGTATCAGTTACCTCTGACAATGGTCTCCTGAAAACGAATACGATCCTTTTAGCCAGGACTTTATTAATTAATGTGAACAATATATATTTCTGAGGCATTACAGCCCAGCTTAAGTCTCTGAAGGAAACAGTAAGAAAATCACTCTCTCCCGCTGAGGGGTGCCCATGAGGCCCTTCCGTCAGCACCACCAATCCTGTCTGTGCTCTGACCCCTGCCCTCCCCCCGTCAGGTCTTCCACGTCAGCCTGCTCGGCTGTACCGCGGGGACATATTGCAATATCCGGGGCAGTTGTTTGGATCGTTAACTTTTCATTAGCCTACATACTGGTCACAAGCTCACCATTTAGACATTTTGTAATTTGCATTTTTAAAACCTGTGTCTACATATAAACCAGTTTAAATTAACTTAACTTAACTTATTGTTTCATTATTATTATTGTTGCCATTATTATTATCACGTTGCTTTTATGGAGAAAAGAAGAATGCAGTTTTGGGTGGCTTCAACATAAGGGCACTGATATAAATATTGGTGGATTGATTGTGTGTCAAGTAAGAGATGTGACTAAATATTTCATCCGACCTCTGAAGGGACTTGATATAGCCCAGGAAATTACAGAGAAAAGAGCTTATTGTGGAAAAGGTCAAAACGGTGAAGAACAAAATAGTGGTGGTGAAGAAAATAACTGCTCACGCAGGAAAGAGTTATCCGCGAGGTAGAGAGACACAAACAAGATGCTCAGGGAGTTCCACACACAAAGAAGGACGCCTTTCATCACGGAAAGGGAATAGGACGCGGTTTGTGAAAGCCACCCAAGGGTCACTGTCTGGACAAGAGGAAGGCCACTTCTACCAACACAGCTCTAGTCTGAGGGAAATAGATTTGGATAGATGGAGAAATGGAGCAGAGATAGAAATAGAGTTAGAGATAGAGATGTGAGAGGGGAGAAGGAAGAGCAGAGAGAGAGAATGGTAGGTAAAGTAGAGCTTTCTAGAGAGAGATAGCTAAATTTACTGAGCTCTGACTATGGGCACTGACAGTCACAGCACACAGGAACTCCTGCTACCTGCACTATAAGATAAAGCACAAAAAAAGTTACGTAATTCGCCCAAAGCCCTACTATGCTAACATTCTGAAATTCTAGTAAGCCAGGCAGTCTGACTCCAGAGGCTGCATACTGAACTACTCTGCTTTAGAACTGACAAAAAAGATGGCTCACAAACCACAATGCCCTATTTTATGTGCATTTTATTGTACCCCTGCTGGCAAATTCATAATTATACCTAGCAAACAAACAAATACAGACAGTTTTTAAAAAGATAGATAGACTAGTTTGTAAATGTGCAGATTGGAGGAATCTGGCAGCTATTAATTAACCTAACAAAATAAAACCAACCCAAACGGCTGCTTACCACATCCCAATAGTTGAAAATGAGATAACAGCTATCAAAACCGGAAGTGACAATGCTTTGTTTACACAGCTATCTACAAAGAGAGTTAAAACTGGCCCTGATCTCTTTATTTCTGAGTCTTCTCTAATTCTGCAGCAAATGGATGCTAACAGACTTTGCTCTTTCCCTCTAAATAAGTTGTGCATGGGAGTTGATTTATTTGATTTTTCCCCTTAACGTTTCATTATACAAGTGTTCAAACATACAGCAAAGTTGAAAGAATTTTCCAATGAAAGCTCAGTACACACAGCCCCTAAATATTTCATGCGGATTTACCCAGCATATTCCTTAGGAACAGCATTCTTAATGGATCTCTGCTTCGTCTGAGTCATCTCACGGTGCCCAGCATGCCGTTTGTTGTTGGTTGAGTCACTTGGATGAATGGTGATCATTCACTGTGCCTTGGGCAGGAATAAGTGATGAACAACTAATCAAGAGCAGAATCCAAAGAAGCAAAACAAAGAGTTCTTTCTATGTTGTGCATGTTATTACTGGTAAACTCTCTGTGCGAACACGGTCCACAGTCACCTGGTGGTAAGAGTTTTGAAAAGATATCAAAACAATAACATCTTAAGCTAAGATTTCTTACAATTATTTTTGTTCTGTATTTTCTCTCTCTCTCTTGCTTTTCAGCCATCCTGGGTAATGAAATGGGATGGAACTCACATGGTACGTCAAGGGACATTTACTCTCACGTGCACTGGCCAAATAATACTAAGTGCACTTGAACTTCTATTCCAATAATACTCAAGCCTGCAGAGCCCATTTGAACATGGAGGCCACACTTGTAGACATCTCCACCTTTCTCTTTAGAAAGCAAACATCTTCGACTGAGATAACCAGAAATGCTGCAAGGTGGACACACACCACAAACCACAGCTGTGAGAGCATCACCTGCCTTTCAATGTGATTCTCCGCTAGGTGTGGCTCAGGGTTGTTCTGGGTCAGAGTGTGTCCCACAGAAAACATGTGTTGAAGTCTTAAACCCCAGAACCTTCTAATGTACTCTGTTCGGAAATAGGGTTTTTGCAGATTTAAAGTTACCATGAGGCTGTTAGGGTGAGCCTTGTAAATTCAACATGACTGGCATCCCTATGAAATAGGGAACACTTGGGCATAAAAACAAACACATAGGCAGAGGTCAGAGTGATGTGTCAGCAAGGCACCAGAAGCTGGGAGGAAGGAATGAACCCAATGGTCCCTCATAGCCCTAAGAGGGAACCAGCCCCTGATCTCAGACTTCTAACCTCCAGAACTGCGAGACAATGAATTTCTCTTGTTTAAACCACCTGCTTTGTAGTGCTTTTTTTTTTTTTTTACAGGCCTTAGTAAATTAATACAGGGATGTTGGCAAGAGATCAAAGACCATCACCTTTGGAAATACCATAGACAAGGCTAAAAGCAGTGATGAGGAAAATAATTGGTTAGAAAAAAATCTAATTGTACAAATTTCTTTCCAATTGATGTACAGCATTCTGAAGATCTCATTTAGGGAAAATATTATACACACACACACACATATATGATTTTTAAATGCCATATCTGATGATAACTGTTATCTCTTTGGCATTTGAATATAGCTTATTTCTGTTGTATTGGAACACATGAATGTGTAATGGTTTCATAAGGATAAGAGAGTAAGTCCGTGGAATACAGGTGTGTGAGGCGTGAGGAGACCTGGGTAAGGAATTCAGCATTCTTCCCTGTCATCTTGTGAATACCACAGTTCCTTTCCTCTCACGGCACATGCGTAAGCTCCTCCAGAAAGTAAGAAGCTAGATATTTTTAATACATAATTCTTCACCAAAAAACTTTCAGAAGATAGTAGAATATAATTCCTGGTTTATCCCTACTCCTAAACCAAGAAGTCAAATGAAAGAAAGCAATTCCAACTGCCAGTTCTTCAGAACTAGAAGGCCTCCTGGGTTTCCATTATTGGCAACCATTTCAGAGGAATCACAGTTGCTCCAGGGTGACCCAGATACTTTGGGTTCTTTCCTCATTCCTTGAACCAAAACTCTAGTTGCTGTTCTGTCTGCTTCCTTCTCCTACTTCCTGTGTGCCTCAGCCCTCAAATACTGGAACTTTATGCCCAGTCATCCAGTCTACAGGGCTTAAGCAGCTCTCACTACATGGCAATGTGAAGATGGCAATGCTTGGGATCTGGCTGAGCCAGCCGGGAGCAAGTCACTGCAGGTGATGGCGTCATCCTGGCGGCCGTCAAAATGAGAATGTGCCCTGGGGACAGTCAGGGACCCTGGCTCCCAGAGCCAAGACTGTATCATATACGAGAGGGACCCAAAAAACCCTGGAATTTAATTCTTACATGTTTAAACTTCAGTGACCTTCCAAGTACTCTCCATTTGATGCAATGGAGGTTTTTGACAACCTATTGAGATGTTTTTCCATTGCTCAAAAGAGTTTTTGAACTCATCAATTTTAATGCTTTTAGTGCTTCTGTCTTTTTTGTTTCACCTCTTCAACATCAGCAAAATGTTTCTCTTTGAGGACTTTTTTCATCTTGGGAAATAAAAAATTCAGTTGGGGTGAGATCAGAAAAACTGCTGACCACTCAGCACAGTGTAGGCAGATGCGCTCATAATTCACCCATCATAAAACAGGCAAACGCATTGAAAGTCTTCAAAAACAATTCACTGAAGCCTAACGCAGCCTCTCACAACAACACCAGATGCTACACTGATACAGAGGGGTTCTTAGAACACAAGGGGAAGCCTGTAGTACAAGGAGCTGTCCCTCCAGAAGATAATTCCAGTTTTTTTGGGGTCCCTCCTCAAACATATAGGAGCCTTCATCCTAACTAACATCAGTTAATGTTACATAAACTGGATCAGAATTCACTGAATTTCTGTTGAATTTCTCTGCAACAGTAAAAATAATTCCAGTAATTATTTACCTTTATATCTTTCTTGATTGAATATAAAATTATATTTTATTCATGTGTATGTGTGCATGTACATAATTTCTCTTTAAAATTAAAAATAAACTCAACAATTTGCTTGGATTGTCATGTGATTATTATCAGTAGGTCAATAGTATATATTTATTAAGCCAGGCATCCAGCAAAGGCTAGCCATGGTGGGGAGATAAAAGAAGAGAAAGGAATAGTCTCTGCCCTAAAGGCTGATTTGCATTAACTGAGTAGATAAAACTAGGGCTCCTGTCTCTCAAAGTACAATTATTGCCAAAACCTATGATAAGTACTGTACAGAAGTATTTAGCTCCAAGTATAATGTGAGCCAAAAAAAGAAGTTGGCTTGACTTCAACAGCCAGTACAAACTCTGTCAAGGATATCGGGTGTGAGCTGCCTTAAAAGAGAAAATTGGATAGAGAAGCTGAAGGGCAGGGTCTGACATACTGTATTGTGCAGAACATAGAACACAGAAACAAAGACACGAAAATGGGATCTGCGGTGGGAAAATTAATGTCTACTCCAAGAAGCTTGCAGATCTGAATGGAGGTGATACTTGTTATCGAAGAGAAAGAATCATCCACAGGTGCTAATAGAGCCAAACACCAGATGCTGAGAATTGCTGTGGAGAAATATTGGCTGTTTTACATGAATGGCACCACCCAGGAGAATGGGAAAGGAAGCTAATGCGCAAAAGCCTGAACTCCCCATGGTGTGTAACATCACTAGACACAGTTACTTAGGGACTCAGGACCATGCTGGGAGGTGAATGGTCAGAAGTGAGGTGATGAATCATTTCCCCAGGTCTTGAGGTAGACTCTGAGGTCTTCCTGGGGTCCCTGTTTTCATAAGAAAGTAGCCACAAGGTAGTTCCAGCTTAGGACTCAGAGGCTGAAATATAACTTAGGTTAAGATGTTATTTTTAGCGTGCTAGAGGTCAGACCATGTGACCATTGTCGGGTCAAACTATTGTCTTCTGATGCCTTGAGGAATTGCTGATTACACGGGAAAGGCAAAGTCTCTGAGGGGTACATGTACAGCAAGAGGTAATTTCTGGGGCTAGAATTTAAGACCAAATTTAATCGAAGGTGGGTCGTAAGGACCCTCAATTTCATATGGAACATGTACCTCACAGACAGACGTTTTCACTCTTTTATTCTCCGTGTTCCTTCTCACCTTCAGCAAGTATTGACTGAAAGCTGATCGGGTGCCTGGCACTTTTCTAGGTCCTGGGGACAGGAGACAACATCTACTGTTATGCAGCCCACGTTCTAGTCAGGCAGACAAGCCTGGAAGGCTCATAGCAAAAGAGGAACGGTCGGAGGGCATGCGGAACAACATCCTGGTGTCAGATGGGTACTGGATTCATCGAGGGGGGGGGTCACTTTGTAAGTTATATAAATGTCTCATCACTGGGTTGTACTCCTGAAACCAATATAATATTGTATGTCAACTACAGATTCAAAATTAAAATTATTAGAAAAAAGGAAATTAAGAAGGAGAAATTATCTGGAATTAGCAACAAGGACCAAGAAGCAGCTACTTCACCTTCAGGGCCTGGACTACAGGAGGCGTGGGAGAAGCCACCCGCATTTGAGTGAGAGTGATCTGAGCATCGATGCACAGAATCGATGTCCTGAGGGGAAAGCAAAATTTCATTTAGATCTGGAAGATAAAGTGCATGAAGTACTGAGTAAACTGCAAAACAGGTGAGCCTTTCCTTTCAGGCTATTACATGCACTTATCTTATTTGGTCTTCAGAAGAATCGGGGAAATAGACAGATGGAGAAACTGAAGTTGGGAGTTAAGTCACTTGCTCCCATCCGCATTGGACCACACTGTAAACTAACTATGGTTAAACACCAGGGCTCTTCTCTTGCATGGGTTCCTTCGAAGATCCTGGAAAGAAAAGAGGTCCACCAAACTGTTCAATTGGTCATACATTTCAATAAAATTTGTAAAAGTGAGACGCTTTAATCACAATTGGTGACTAAATCACAAGTGGTAAATACTGGTTTCTTTCCATTCCAATGTTCCTTCTGTCAGACTTCCTTTTGTATTGGGTGGCCCAGAGAATTTTTAGGATCTGTCTAATGAAAAGTTGAGTTGGGGATATCAGCAGGTCCTTGAAAAACATTATTACATCATTTCATTCTACATCTTTTGGATACAATGATGAGACGCCATAGAAACTTAATTATTGTTTATATCAATTAGCCTACAGTAAATTGGTTTCATTATATGTTGTTTCACTTAAAGTCACAGAATATATCAACAATATTAAGTGAGGACTTAATGTACATAGTTTAAATTTCATATGATCAATTTTTGTGGTCCAAAGTCACTTCTGTGTGTGGTCACGTTGTTGAAAAACTTCCTGGTGTAGGATTGGCTCCCAGGCTTGCGCTCTCCAACCCCTACTTGTTCTCTCTCTCTCTCACACACACACCCCGTGCCAGCTCCTCTGGCTTCTACAAAAAGGCTACAGGTTGTTCCACAGCACCCTGCCCTGGAGGTTTGTGGGTGTGAGTGATGGGAGAGAAACAAGGTTTCACATAAAAAGACTGGATTATCATTCCATTCTTTATCAGAAAAAAACATTGCAGAATTGTTATCTTCTCAAGAAGTGACTGTAAAGTATGCAGTCAAAATTTATTGGGAAAAAAGTGTTATAGAAGTGTGCCTGGCTAATAAAAATATTGTGTTGTTCTTATGGATTTTATAATGTATATGGCATTCATCAGCTTTTTAAATTTTGTAATTCTTAGTATTTCCTTTCTCATTATAGATACTCACTTTTATACCTAATTTTGTGCTCTTTTTCTTAAAGACCTTTAAGATCTATGCCAAACTGTGTAAGCACTGAAAATACTCGCAAAGAAACTAAATACTCTAATTCCTGATCTGACGAACCCTGCAGCCTCTCAAACCCACCCAGCCATTCATGCAGCGTCAGAATCAGAAGTGACCGTGGAGAATCTGACCAGTAGTAATTTCCACTAAGTGTAGGTCTCCCTTTCTCTTTCTCCAATGACTTATCCATGTTGAACATTTTGATGCCATGAAAAAAAAATCGAGACATTCCCCTTTCCCCACCCCCAAACCTCCGCCCCAGTAGTTTTCCTTTATATACACAACTCTTCATGTCCTGATTCTGGTCTGGGCTTGAAGCAAACACACCTGAATCCAGCCAGAAAAGCTGTTATTACAATAGTCTTGGCCGAACAGGGGCAGGAAATACCAACAGCCTTGTGTGAGCCATTCCCCAGTGAAAAGCCAAACCGAAGGCATAAATGTGGGGCCGCTGAACAGCTCAGATGAGGCTCAGATAATTACAGACACTGGAAACACCTTTCCCCCAATCTTTGGTGGCCACTGGGTAGGTGTGGATCCCACACAACGAAATGCTGAAGTAAGGGACTGAATGACATTTTTAAAAAAAACTGCAAGTTCCTGAGAAATAACAAGTGACATTTCTATTGGAAATATTGTTCCAAATACCAACTTTAATTGTCAAACAGAGAAAAAAATAAGATTAACAACACAAGCAGAGAAGACTCAGTCTTATTTGTTGAGAAAAGGACTGTTAGATTCACTGTCCAGTCCTTGCACAACTAAGTACTTTCACTTCAGTCAGGCTCCAAGGTAAAACAAAACAGATTTCCTTTCTCCAGTGCATTGTATGGAAGAAACAAAGAAGAGAGAGAGAGGGGAGAGATCGCCCCTGCAAGCTGCCTGATCTTCCCGCAAAGACCAGAAGCTAATGTGTACGTCACACGGAGCACATCCATTCCACAACGCTCTGCATCTTTCTCTCAGTGAAACACGTTACTAACAAACGGACGTTATCTGTATCTGGTCGCGAAGTTTGAAACTGCATCCTACTCTTCAATATGACCTTAAGCCCTTGACTCGGGTGTTCACGATTATCTCTTGCTTCACCTTGGACCCTTTTGCAATGCCTCATGTTGTTTGCAGTATTGACGCAATTGCGTCGCAGCCCTGTTTACTATGCTAGCAATAACATTCTAGTCAAACACACGTCTTAGAATGTGCGTTGGCCTTGTTGTGACCTGTCTGATGAATCAGCCCCTGTCCACCAGCCCGTGGTTTCCCAGCACTGACACAAAGCTGTTTTTCCCCATTAATTGGAGAAGCCTGTTCACATGGACTCAAATGCATGTCTGGGCTGGGCTGTTTGAACTGCTGTGGGGAAGAGCAATAAGGCACGGCGTCTGGGTAGCTAGCTCTCTCCTTGAAGTCTAGATGGGAGGAAAGCGCAACGCATGAGATTTTCAAAACAACTTCCTCTGCAGGAGTCCTGCATTTTTCTTTGAATGGTTGATTCTGCACATAATTCCATGATTCTATTTGCTTAGCTCCCCAATGTTTTGGTGTTGAGACATCTACAATTAAGGATGGTCACAAAGCGGAGGCAGTGACACTGGGCAGAAGGATGAATGGTAGCTAGAAGAGACTCAGTTATGATACATCTGCAAAGTCCTTCAGGCAGAATAAGAACTCAGGTCTGCGTCTGTCAATGGATAAATTAATAAGTGAAGGAACACACTAAGGAAGAAGCAGGAAAAGAACATGTAGCTAAACCTTATGGGGAATGAGGCCCTGCCAATCTCAGAGTCTTCTGTAGACAAGAACCTGCTAATCCTTATGGCATCTTGGCTTGTTGTGTGCCCTGACACTGATGAAGCCCCACCAAGCAACCCAGGTCATGCCAAATCTTCATTGTATTGCTGCTAAATTAATATGAAATCTCTATTACCTGTTTTATAAATTATTCTTGCACCTGGCCACTGTTCCTCCTCCCGCCCACTACCCACCTTTCATCCGTTTGACTATTCATTCTCCGCCCAAATTTAAAGGATGAGGGAGGTGCCTACAATCAGTTTTTCTCTTACTTAGGAAAGCTTGTGAAAATGAAAACGAGGACAGGATAATGGTAAAGAGAAGAGACTGAAAAGCAAATACGATGTGGCTGTGGATTTCAGGTTGTCGTAGAGCAACTTCTCCCCAGAGGCAAGGTCAATGGAGAACAGAAGAGGTAAGATATGCACAGTCATTCACCTCTCCAACAAGCCTAGAATTCACCCCTTAGTTCGGCTCAACTTGATCATAATCTCAATCCTACCATAACTAACACTCTAAAGATAATGATAGAGAGTGGGGGTGCAAAGTGAAATTCAAACAATAACAAATTAACCTTTTTATTACAAATGAATAACAAAACCACATTTCAGTGGGTGGGAAAGAAAAGAGTTAACCATAGTGTTTGGGGAATAGTATTGGGTCTACATACTAAAATTCAATATACAAAAAGAACTGTACACAAATATATACTCAAGTAAACTGTGTCTCTCATGGGTAGGGGTTAGCAATTCCAAAACTATTATATGTGTGCATTAGGACTGAACAAGAAGTAGTTCTACTGCAGATAATGAAACTGTCAGAGGAAAGGAGTTACCAATTAAGAAAGGGAAGGATAGGTAAAATAAACCAGCGGTGCTGGACCAGAAACAGGGGTATCAGTATGACCACATGGATGTAAGTGTGTGCGTTTGTGTGTGTGTGTACACAGATGGGCTACGCTTAGTGGTGACATCCTAGAATCCCCTCTCCTCTTCTTTGGAAGGCTAATCCAGGGTCCTTAGCAAAAGAAGGAAAATATGTTTAGTCAGTGTTTTTAAAGGGAAATAGATATTAGACTCACACTGAGACACCGGGCTCATAAGGCTGTTCTAAATGGGGCCAATGAGAGCGTTACTCACCCAAAGCACTGAACCAGAGCAGAGCTGCATGACGGGAGAGGGAAGGAAGAAAACACCAGAAACAGCTAAGGATCTCTGCTCCTAAGAAGTTTCAATCCAAGAACCACGCTCTAGGTATTGCAAACTCCATTTATTCCAGTTCAACTTTTGTAAAATAGTCACAAATTCAGAGGTGACTGCTGAATTTTAGGATCTCTTCTTGCTCTGTAACATTTGTTTATAGGCAGGAGTTCTGTTTAAAATTTGTGGAAGGGCAAACTGAAACTAATAGGCCACTTTTAGGCCATTTTTAAATTAACAACATATCATCAAAATGAAAAGCATAGCAATTCAAAAGCAACTCTCGGGGATTCTTCATAGAGACTCAAGAAACTGACAAACAATCAAGTTACTCTCTTTCGAGAACTTTCCCATCTGTTAGTCACTTGCACGATTTCTTTGAGATATTAGTCAATGAGGCTTGATGCTGCATGGAATGAATCACTCCCCGTGGAGGGAAGTCTCTGAGGAATACTGACAAGCCATCCATTCCTGTTTCCAAGGAAGGATTTATTTATGCATGAGTTTAAGGAGGGGGGTGACTGTAACATTCACCTCAAACTGAGACTTGAATCTTAGCAGGTATCCAAAGGCTTGTGTCAATGGAGAGCATGAAAGCAGCTACTCTCTATAATGTGAGTACTGTGATTTCTCCGGCCAAGGATTTTCTCATTTTTCTTTTACCACTGGTTGTGCTGTCTTACCCACTGTCTGTGAAAATCTCATGTCCTACTAAATCTCTCTGTTCTATAACTTCTCTTAATCTGACCGGCAACCCCAAGAGATCTAAAAGGTTTAAGACCAGTGTGTTTTCTTCTTTTGTTTGATTAAATTGAGTTTACAATAGGAATAGAATGGAAATTCAAAAGATATAATTATCCATAAAGTATAGAGTCAAAGGCCTATCCAGGGGCTAAAATGATGTGCCCAGCCCTGTTTTGAATCTCAAAGGCATAGACCTAGACAGGGCATCACTAGTGACTGTCCCTTCAGTACAGACGAGAGTTCAGGGTTTCAAAATTTATTGAATAATTTATTTTAATGGAAGAAATCGACATTGACTGAATATCAAATAGTTGCTAAACCATACAATTTAGGATTTATACATCCAACGAAACATTCATGGTGATTATCTATGATGTCGGAGGGAAACAGACGAGTAGTAAGATGTGCCTTGCTCTTGGCAACCTTAGAATGGAAGGAGGAAGCGTAAACAAAGCGAACAAAGAATCGGATGTGACATAAAGTGTGAGAAGGGTGCAGACACGGCATAAAAGAGAGAGCTTTTAACCCTGGGGGTGTCATGAGTCCTTACTAGGGGGCCCTGCAGAAAATGATATCTGAGGCGATTTTGAAGGAGAAACCAGAGATCACCAGGTAGCCTTTAGAGGATGGGAGAGCAGAGGAAGGGAGCGGTGCTTTCTTGGGAGCAAGGGAAACGGCAGGTGCCAATGGAGGCATGAAAGAGTACATTATCCAATAAAACTGGAAGTCGGCATTATCAGCGAGTTAGGTGGGCAAGGTGATAGGAGGCAAGCAGGTGCCTGGCACAGTGGGAGCAGGTACTACCTGAGGTCGTCAGCTGTCCAGGGCCACTTGTGCTATGCCAACTGTCAGAAGAGACATGGTCAGACCTGCATTTTGAATAGATGTCTCAGGGTGAAAACAAAATGAGAGAAACTATGGTGACAGCGTGTAGTTTTCACAGTCTGGTTAGAAATGTTTCTTCCCAATATCGCTTTAGTCATTTAAGTCATACTTTAGAGCACTAGCCTTTCTTTTCTTCTAATCTTTCAAAGTCATGCCAACTGATAATAATGTCCGCGGCAGTGACAGGGAATATGTGTGTTGGAGGGCAGGCAGTGAAGACCATCGCCACTAACCCGTTTTTAACTGCCCCGTCAGCTAGCCCGTATTAAGGTTCCATCCTAAATGAAGACATTGTGCCTGCTCCAAAATGGCAGCTTCCACACAAGGCCAAGTCCCCTGCTCCAGCCACCTGCAGCTCTAAGAAGCCCTTCCAATATGCAAATTATGCAGCACCCACTGAATACAGCAAAGGATTCACAAGGGATCCTTTGTTTTTTTCCAGGCCTTAGGGGTCTCACAATGCCTTCTTGTGTAAGGCCCAATGGGAAACCTCCCTCAGAACCCCACCGGTGTCCAAATGGTCGGGACAGGCCACTGCAGGTGAGGCCCGAGGGGAGAGTCTCCATTCCTCACTGATTACCATTGCTCCTGAAACGGACAGCAGATGGTTTGGCCATTGGCTGATCTTCCGCTGAATTTCCCAAGAGTCATTTCAGGTATGAGCAGCCACAAATCATGTTCTATCTGAAAAGGCAAGAGCCTAAAAGTGCTCCATAAGACATAAACAGTGTTGATGATCATCTACAAGACTGAAATGAATTTTCCTGCAGGACTTTCAAAACATAAAGCTAATGGCTATTCATAAATGCCTTCCATTGTTTTATACATTTTAAACAACTTTGGTTAGGTATAGTATGACTACTTCGGTTCACATTTTTGATACTATAAATATCGTGCTTATTTTTCTTCTTTCTCTCTTTCTCTTTTTCACTTTCATTTTCACTTAGTTATTACCGAGTGGTAGTAGAGTGTTCATATTCTTATTAAAACAAATTTCTTTTTGTAAAAAATTAGTGTCAATTAGGGTAAACAGATCCTCTCCCTTTTTTTCATTTTACTCATAAGGTTGCCAGATTTACAAAATAGAAAAACAGATGGCGAAGTTAAATTTGAATTTTAGATAGACTACAAATAACATTTCAGTATAAACATATTCCATGTAAAAATTTGGGAAATACTTATATTAAAAGATTTTTTATTTATCTGAAGTTCAAGTTTAACCTGGAATTCTCCATTTTATTTGGCAAGCCACTCAAAAAGACTTGAGTTTTATTTAATAATATTTTGGTTAGAATATCTAGCCTGGAAATATAAATAAGTAAAACTAGACAAAAATATAATAAGCTGCCCTGCTCATTATTTGGGTAAGAATATAATGATTTCTAAAATCTTATCCCTGTATTTTTTATATTTTACTTAACAATATATGTTGCTTTTCAAATAAAACAATAATACACTTTAAATACAAAAATGTATCTAATTGGAAAAACTCTATTCCCATTTTTTAATGTCCGAATAATCTGCCCACATTGCACACTGCAAAGCTAATTTTGGCTGGTTATGTCACGCCAGGTTTAACCCACCAGCTCTCACTAGGCTGATATGGGTCTCCATCTTTTAAACTGAGGGCCCCTCTGTTATCAATTGACTAATTCAATCTCCTGATTCAAGTGGTCAACACACGTTCCAAAGTTCTCTCATACAAGATCTGCTGCAGTAGATCCGATAGGAAATGTGTTTGCCAATGAATGAAGTTCCTTTGGCTTTTCGTAGACATTCCATTAGATGGAGCAATACCTGTTCACAGCCAACCAGAAAAAGTACAAGCAACTTATACATGCCTCCAGCTCATCCTCTCGGCACGCTCTGGAGAATCCATCCCTTTAAAAAATTAATAGACTCCTCCAAGGTGAGGTAACTCTGTTGGTGCTGGCACGCTCAGGGAGAGACTCTGGCAGACATGTATCAGACAGAGGGCTTCAGAAGGGTGTGGGGCAGGCTCCAAGGGAACCACGACCTGAGATTCTTCCAGTGGCTCTTCTGTCATCACTAATAAGACACTTTGTTTTTACAGGAAACTGTCACTAGCACAACGTAAGCTCTGGCTTTTGCTTTAAAGGAAAGATGCCAACTTCTACGTTCACCCTTTAATTGCCTAACACGTACTAGAAGAGGTTGCTCGTGTGGTGAACAAGCCAGAACTGGGACGGGTAGCCAACTGTCCTCTGTTCCTGCAGTGGAAAGTTCATGAGAGCTGTGATCTGAAGCCAACCAGAGGATGTAGGAGATTAGAGAAGATTTTCCTTTTCCTCCAGGCCCACAGCAAAGAATACTGCCTGCTTTTCTTTGCAAAGCCACCACCAGGTACTTGGAGAATTGCTACAAAGATGCTTTAGCCTAGGACAAGAGTGAGTCACAGTTTGTACAACTTGGTGGTGCTGCCAACCCGCCTCTGCTCTCCCTCAGTTTTTGTTTTCTTGGTATGATAATTAGTCGTTGGCAGTATGAATGTGTCTTCTGAGGGAAAAAAATGTGGGCACCTGCTGTTTCTGGAATGGTTGTTCTATGCATGCTATTAAGGTAAACTATCTATTCAGAGCACAAGTACTGGCCAACCTGTGGTCACCTAACCCAGAGCTCCATGGCCCTCTTGCTATGTTTTTACCAGTAGGTTCTAGCTGCTACCTTCTGCCTTCTACTGACTTACACAGTAGACTTTACACAGAAAGAAAACTCTCTTCATAAAAAGCATGAGTTCTACAGTTACCAAAAACTTGAAAATTATTATCTAGTGATTCGCAAACTCACCTGCTCATTGGAATCACATTAGGATCTTAAAAAAAAAAAAATACCAGTGCCAGGGCCCTACCCCAATAGAGACCAGACAGAATCTCTGGGTGTGGGGCCACCCAGGGCACTGATATTCTTTCAAAGTTCCCCAAAGTGTTTCTAATGGCTGGCCAAGGTTGAGAACCACTGATCTCATCCACCAACGCTCTTCCCAATGAAACTGGGACCAGAGAGGCTGACAGACTGTCCCAAGGTCCCAATGCTTGCTAGTGTGCCCTAATCTGTCTTCTTCCAGACCATGAAATCCTTGAGCACCTAAACCATGATGCTGACACTTAAATCCACATTGCTTGCCACAATAAATCTTTGACAAGGACAGAAAACCAGGAATAAAATGAAAAGACCAGAGCCTGTTCTTTCCTTTGTTCCGCAGCCTCTTATTAAGAAAAATTGCTATTAAGATAAACTACTATGAACATTTTAGCTCCAAAAACTAAGTTATTAAGTATCAGATTTCCCAAACTTATGACCCATTTATTTCTTGAAAAATTCTATGAGTCAGATTGCCCCCAAAATCCCAAACCAAATGACTTTACCCTAATTAATCCAGCTGTTTGAAACTAAGTGCTTGACCTCCTTCAATACCCCACGCCTCACTAAATTCTCATTTTGTGGAGTTTCATTTATTTCCCTAGTTAAACTTGACATTCTTCAATTACTAGGACACTCAAGTTGGCATGTTTCTCTTCAGTATTGAGACTCCAGAGTGAAGAAAAGAATTGTGGGAAGTTTGTGTTGTAATTAAGGAGAAATAGTTTTAGACCCATAGGCCTGAGAGTTGCTGAGGCCTCAGCCCAGAGTTCCAGAGTAATCTGTGTCTTTACTGGTTCTTGCCACTGCCAGCTGTCTTTCACCTGCCGCTCAGGTGGAAATCCAACCAGTGTGGTGTGGTGTAAGGGCTCAGAACTGGAACACAGATACCCGGGGCCTAGGACCTGTGCAGCAGCTTTTATGGTGCTGGCCCAACTCCTCGCCCTTGCAACATTAGTGCAAAAGGCCACATCTCCAGCCTCCAAAAGGCCACATCTCCACACTGTATCCCTTTACCTGAGGGTATTCTCTGAACCCCAAAACCCTCCCACCCACTTGTGCAGCTGACTGAAAATGCTGGAGAATGGACACCTCCCTCCTATCTCTCCTGTGACCTTCAACCTCAAACTGACAAGCAGTGGGGTTCCCAGCTCCCAGGACCCTCAGGTGCAGTGACTCTATGGTATGCGTTGAGTGTCCCCGGGTGATTAGACCTGGTTGCTGAGTCGTTAGCCACCTTCCCTTCTTGCTCCTTTTCCCACTTTCCTTGCTGGTGTTTCCTCAACTTATCCCTCAGACAATGAAATCCTTGTATCAAGGTCTGATCCTGAGGGAACCAAAGGAAGACCCTATGGGCTTGTCAATATATCATCATTTGATTTTAGGAAAGCCATTTAACCTCTCTGTGAGTCGCTGTCCTCAAAAGTAAAATAAAGAAAGGAATGTGAAGTCCCACTTGGTCACAGCAGCAGGCACAGGGCAGCTTTGTGAGGCTGCCGAAGCCCTTGGGCCTGGCACCTGTCTCCTTCTCACTGTCCTCCCCTCATCTCCAAGTTCTCTTCTCCCCCATGCTCCTCTCTGGCCACAGGGATTTCCTTTGAATTCTTGCAAGTGCCTTTGAGACTCTTACTTACATTGTCCCCCTGCCTGGGACACTCTTCTTCCTTCTGTGTGTTCGGCTCCTTCCTATGCATCCTCCAGCTCTCAGCTGAAGGGTCACTTCCTGTAGGGAAGTCTTTTCTGATGCCTGGTCTAGGATCATGCTCCTGTTATGTTCTACCAGATATAGTGCCCCCACCATCACGTTTGGCATGCTTCATAGTAATTCCTTTGCACTTCTCCAAGTTCACCTCACTCCCCAACCACCCTCATCACTGGCCTTTATGCTCCTAGAGGACAGCAATCCAATTTACCTTGCTCCCCACTGCATCCCTGATGCTCAGCCCAATGCCCAAACATACTAGTTACTTACTAAGTCAATGTTGAATAAAATACATACTGGTTCACTCAACATTGGAGTTGAAGAATTAGAGGATTTTGGAATAGAAGGGAATAGAAACCCTTCCAACCAGAGAGTTTTGGCTCTGTCTCAAATGGTTTCCACCCAAGATGGGGCTTTTCCCTCCGCCCTTGCCCTCGAAGCCTCCAGAGGAGGGTGTGGAAAGGGTGGATTTCTCTACAGCTGAGAACAGCTTTATCTTTTTATCCAAGTGTGGGCTGCCACCCTTTTGAACATGAAAATTTTTTAAATTATAAATCACTGTGTTAAAATAACCCATCCCGGTGCTTACAAAAACGTGGAGTTGAAATTTGGAAAAGGACGTTTAGTAGCAAACATTGTGCATGAGCAACATTTGGAAGCTGAAGTCACATTATTTATCAACTCTTAAGATCAATGCATACTTTCTGGGTGTGGGTGTGGGCCTTTTGGACATTTCCTTTGCGCTTGGTGGCGTGATGAGCTTTATCGCAAAAATTTCTAGATCCTCTAAGTCTGGGGCCAGTCTAAGTGATGGATTCACTCCCTGCCTCTCCAACCACCCCCGTCCTAAAGTAAAGTACAACTTTCCTAGCATGGGGCTCGCCTTTGCCTACCTTTCTCTCCAGGCTCATCTTCCTCCAAATTCTGCCTCTTGCTTTCCTGGCACATTTATTTGCAGGCATGCTATTGTTTCACATCTCTATTCTGTGGCCCCTCCTATTCACTCAACCAGAGACTCCTCCCTCTCTCCCCCACCCTTCCGTCAATTTTGCTGGCCACTCCCATTCATCCTCTGAGACTGGACTCAGGCCCAGAGCAGTCTTCTCTGAACTTTCATACTGGAAGTGCCACTTTCAGCTTCCATTGCCCACCAGGTTTTCTCCCAGAACATTTACATATTAAACATACTGGTTTGCTGTTCCCCACCCACCTGCTCCACCAGCAAATACTTTGCAAGCTTGCTGTCCCCCATGCCAAGCGCGGGCCGGTTCCTGAGCAGGCAGGCACTCAATAAATGTTTGCTCAGACATACTTGTTGACATAAGACATGTCCAAGCCTGTGGGGAATTTGCGTAAGAGGTGACTTGAGCCAAAACTGATGACAATTTTTGGGAAGCAGGATCTCAAATGCTCTGGAGAATAACAGTTTTCCAGTTTCTTCCATGCATTTGAGATTAAGGGGGATGGTTACCCGAAGCTGGGAAGCAGCGAGGCAGGGATTGGATTCCAGCACAGTTAATGAGTTTGTGTGCTCTCTTTGGGGGGGTGGGGGGTATGCTTGTTTCAAAGCTGTGCAAACCTAGATGCACAAGAACAATGGACAGGGCTTGCTTAAGGCGGAGATAAACATTTACTAAAAATTTATATACCTGGGGCATAGCCACCACCAAAGACGCTGTCCAGTTAGGAATTTATGAATAGATCACCCTGTTGGGCCAACTGTCTATAGAACCCCTTTTCTGTCCACATACTAAATATTATTTTTTGTGTAATCTAGCCCTTGTCTGACCAGCAGTAGGTTAAATAAAATGCTAACTGATTTACTACCAAATTATAACTTAGAAAGTTCTATAATGTGCACAAGTCTCTCATTTTGAATTCCGCGATCACAGGCAGCAGTCCCGGTGTGAAACACCAGGGGAAGGGAAAGCGCTCCAGACACTGAACTGCGAATAGTAACGCGCTGTTCTTCAGGATTCTCGCATATGTGAATGTGTGGCAAATAGGACTGCACACTGATAATCCCTAGGAAGTCCGTTTTCTATTTTAATCAGACTGAATAGGAGTAGTCCTTTGTTAAGATGAATGAAATCTGCAGTTAGGCGTTGCAGTTCATTTCCGAGGGCGGAGTTATCCAAGTAGCCTTGCTCGGTCCCGCCCTGGCGCCTGCCCTAAGGGCTCCGAGGCCAGAGTGTCCCGGCCAGGGCCAGGGCCAGGAAAGGGCGGACCCGGCCACCGCTCGGGAGTCAGCGGCAGGATGCACCATCCCCTGGGACAGGGGACTGCTGTGCCACCACCCTCGTAGCAGACTTTAGTGCAGCTTGAAGTCTCCTGGGTTTCTGGGGCTCTGGCTTTTTCCGGACTTGGCACACTCCCCACGTTCCCTGTAAACCACAATACTGCTGTTTATTATAATACTGCTACTACCTGTTGTCAGGTCATGTGCTGTCTATTTGCATAATACATACCTTTATCACCCTAGTGGAGGAACGATGATAATTTTTTTAATGAATTTCCCAAAGCTGGTAAGTAGCAGTTTTGGGTTAACTGGGAGTAGGAAGGGGGTTGTCTGCCTCACGATCAATGTTTTAAAACTGTGATACTTTCAGCGTCTATATTTTTCACATACATAGGCTCATTTTATTCCCACAAAAACCCTTTTAAGAAAAAGACATCCTCATACTGATGAGAAAATTGAGACAGGGATAAATTTAAAGATGGAGAAATGTACTTCCAGTCACCGTGTAGTGGGGGTGGAGGGAAAAGCCCGTCTTCTGTCTTCTGATTCACTGCTACACATACATACACACAGACAGAAATGCTTCACTTATGAAAAAAAAAAGGATGAGAAAAGAGCTCGTGAAGAGCTAGATGTGTAATTTATATAACACAGCTTCTGCATAAACATTCCAGGCATCATGAGAAATAAATTATAAGATCTCTCACTGATAGTTTAACTATGAACTAGGAGGTCTGGTGGATCCCCAAATTGGCTCACAGTAAGGTTGACTGAGTTCTGCCCTGCTTTTTGGCCTACTTTGTTCTCAGGCATAGATTACAATTATGAAAAGACAAATGTGTTTTCAATTGTAACACCACAAATAAAAGCATTCAAACTGAATTCCCTGCTAGCACCAGGAATGTCGCTTCAAATGGAGACAACTGTTTCTTGCTGTGAAGTCTCTGGATACCTCAAATGTCCGATCAGTCTGAAAGCCCCGCTGCTACTGCATTGCAATAGCAGGAGTGAGGCTGGGAGAGAGCTCGAAGACAGCCCTTGCAAGGGGTCTCAGGAGACTTGACGAGCGTGTAAAGTGCGTAAGGATGAATAAACTCTGCAATCAAGTGTCACCTTAACAAGGTTGCTTCCTGCCACTTGCCCTAAGGTGATAGCTATTCTTTCTGGATTACCATCACATTGATTAATGATGCCAGTTAAAAGCCAAACATGCTGAGTTCTGACCTCCATGAAAGATTGCAACACTATGTAAATCTCATACCGGTGTTGGGAAGAGGGCATGACACCGAGAAGAGTTTCTTTGTTACTCTGGTACTTAAGGACTTACATTAGAATGAGGTCAGGTCAGGGCAATTTCTGTTTTAATTTGTCAGTAGGCAATCAGAATTATCCTAACAGACTGCCACCATCACCAACTTCCAAGGCGTCAGTATTAGAGAGCCTGCTGGTCCTTCTGGGATGACGTAGAATTCTATTTCCAAAGAAGAATATAATAGTGTGTACAAAAATCAGTCCATATTTAGCTTAAGTGTCTTCTGGTAGTAGATAACTGACATCCACATAGAATGGGTGTAAATTTACCTTGACCAAAGACTCATCATGTGTATTTTGTCATTATAAATCTGCTGGTCATTGAAATTCTGGAAATTTCATTTTGCTACCTACACAATAGCTTTCACGTACCCCAGACCAGCTCAGGGCCTTTGCCCTCGCCAATTCCCTGCTGGGACGCTTTGCCACGCTGTCCTCGGGGCTCCCTCCACGGGCTCCCTCAGGCCTTCACTCAGTCACGTTCTCAGACAGGCCATCCCTGACCATTTTTTAAAAACCTACGCTTTCCGTCCACCAGCCCTGGAATTTCCTATGCCCCTTTCCCATTTTCTTTTTCGTCATGATCTACTTGATTTTACACCTATTTATTTTGTTTTTGTCTATCTGCCCTGACTAAAATATAAGCACCAGGGGACCAGGGAGTTTTTCCTTTTTCCTCACTTCTAAAATTCCTGCTCTTACATGTATCCTTAGTATATAGCAGTCATTCAGTAAATATTGTTGGATGGATGAATGGAAGGATGGATGGATGTTCATTGGACCCATGAACTTTTCCAGTTGGCTGGAATCTTATCCAGAGAGTACAAGTCCAGAAGTAAATAAAGGATTTCTCAGCTCTTCTCTTTCTGCTTGTGGCAGTTGTTGAACCTTCTGCTTTACAAGACAGCACTACCATTTCCACCCTGAAATCCTGTGTCGATAATACCACTGCCCGCTAATTTCTTCACTTATCCAAGACAGCCTTTGGCCCTAATTCTTTGAGGCAATCCTAAAAGAATAGTGTTTCATGATTTGGTTAAAAGAGAAGATTAAAGGGGTTACTAAAGAGTGTGTCTATGGGGTGAGGGGTGTCTCAAGTGTCCATGTGTGGTTGAACACAGCGTCTGCCTCATGGGGCAGACTCTGTATGTAAGCAACAGCCCAACTGTCAGTGGCACTTTTTATAAACTTAAGAATTATTCTGAATGAATTAGAGGCGAGTTCCTATACTGTTCTTTTTTGTGTACATTAGGGTCATTGTGATCACCAGTGTCCTCACTCAAAGGGGAATTCCAGGTTGGTCCTTTCGGGTCCTACTTCGATCTGAGGGCCCTGCACGACACCCCTCTCTCTCCTAAGATGGCCATGCCCCCTCCACCTCAGTTAAGGGTGAGGCAGAAGAGGGACCTACGGGAGTTTAGCACCTACAGATGGCAGGTCATTCACAGGCAGGGAGCAGGAGGGGAACAAGCAGGCCGTTGCGCAACGGCTCCGAGGGGTTCTCGTGATAACCTGTGGCACACCTGCTTCTGCTCGGCTCCCGGGCCTTAGTAGGGCGGGGCCACCTTCTGCTCCCTGCCCTGTTCCTTCTCTTCTCGCTCCAGTTTCCATGGCTCATCAGCTCTCTCCTCTCTCTTCTCCAAATCCAATTTTTTTTTTAAAGAGTGAGCTAAACCTCTGCTCCGTGTACCTTAAAAGGCTCCCACTTAGGATGAAGTTTTCTATGAACCTTTGTTTTTGCATCGCTCCAGCCAGAGAAAAAGGAAATGACCATAGGGGAGAGCACACCTAGAAAATGCACAAATTAGCATTTCAGGATGTAACCCTTTTGCACGCTGAATGGAATCCTCCACGATTTTTACCCTGAGGCCCATGTCTTCCTGGAGAGTTTCTCGCCCTACTGTAATAGGTAGGGCTGTTTGCTCCTCAAAGTCACCCTGTCTACCCTCCTCGTGTGTGTGTGTCTCTCTCTTTTTTTTTTTTTTTTGCTCATACAGAAACAAAGTTTATTATTTTTTTCTTCTTAAAAAAAAGGAAAAAACTCATTGTAGATAAGCCCCTCCCCCTTCCCCTAAGGGTGGGGGGCTGTGAAAGGTTGCTTGGGAATCAAGGGGGTGGGGACAGAGACTATCTTGCCATCCTAACACTGCCCAGCCATGTGGGGTGGAAGGGAAGGGAATATGTGAAGTGCCCCATTTCCATGACAACCAGCTGCCTACCCCCTACTTTGGTGGGAAAAAGGGAGAAGGCCCCTGTCTCCCTGGAGACTTTATGTGTCTCTCTTGATCACACTTGGCCTTAGTATAATTTGGTTTTGTTGTCTTTTAATACATTTTCAATTCAGCTTCTGTTTTGTCCTTCTAACATGGCATCAGCTCCTGCAGAGCAAAAAAAAAGTTTTCTCAAAATATTTTACAAGTGACTGTGCCTTACACATAACATGTACTCAGTAAAAATCGGATGCATTGATCAAGTCCCTGTTGGGAAGCATCTACGAGGCACATGTGACAAAGAGAGGAGGGAAATTAGTCAGCGTAAAGTGGTGTCCAGTGTTTTGAGACAGGGAAGCCCCCCTACCCCGAGTATTGTCCACAGAGGTCCTAACACAGCATGCAAGGAAGGAACCACACCACCTAAAGTAGCAAAGTGACAAAACTCTAGAGGAAAGTTTACATTGAGGGTGATGATGATGATGATAAATATTTGACTATTATGCTCCAGATACTGTTCTAGGTCCTTTGCATATATAAACTAATTTCACTCTTATAATAAATAGTATACATGTTCTATGTTCCTGTAGAACACATTTGTGGATGACATAAAAGAATGGGCTCAATGTGACACAGCAAAATAGAAATGGAAAAAGATAAAGTTTTCCAGTTAGTGTCCTTTCCCATTAAAAGTCCTAATGCTCATCCCAGGAGGAAACAGCGCATTGCATAATTTTAAAGGCATTTGCATTTTTGTGGTGCTCTACCACTCTCCATTACCAAGGAAAAGGATTTCCACTCAATTAGAGGAAGCAGAGACTTAGGCCGTTTGAGTCCCAAGCTGTAAAAGACTTGCAGAGGCTGCATGTGGGGAGACAGTGACGCAGGGCCGGCCGAGGGGCTGTGCCGTGACGCGGTAGCACTGTGAGCGAGCTGGTCATGAGTCGTGAAGGCGTTCCTCTTCCTCTGTGCCTTCCGACGGTGGTCGCGACCGGCACAGCTCATTTACACTAGAAATGAATCGCGCATCCTCAAATTGGATGTGGCTAGCTCAGTCTCGAGGGTTCAGTCACTGAGGCGTGCGCGGTCTAACGTCAGCACTGTGTTTACTCAGAATATAAATTGAATTCCTGAGCTGGGACAAGCCAGTGGAGAGACAGGAGGCAGAATTTGTTGTGGTAGGGAAAGTGAAACACAGTGTATCCTCACAAAACATATTCAAGATGTGCATTTGGGCAGGGGAAATGCTGCCGTTATTATTGGCTATTCAATTTTATTTCATTTAATTTTTACAGGAAATTCAAATGTATGGAGTTACGGGACTCAGTCAAATAAGGAAAAGCTGAAGAAGTAGTATAAAATTCGCAACCTGGTTTGGCTGGTGATTTTTCTTGAGACCCAGGGTGAATCTGGTTACCTCCAAGTGGTTCATTTCATTCTCTACTCAAACCATAGTAATAAAATTACAGTCAGTTTTGATGTTTAGTTTTCTGAATGAGGTTTTGCTGATTGGATCATTTGATAAAGCTATGGGCTGATTAGGGAAAAATTGCATGCCCCCAAACCCACGTGAGCCCCTTTGCCTTAACTGCCGAATGTCTTCACGTTGCTTGTCACAGGGGGACCAGACGAAAAAGCATGAGCAGAGCAGCATGCAGTCGATGCTCAATAAACAGCTGTGGAATGAATGTTGATTGAGATTACAGCCACAAATGTTACCATTGGCAGTAGCTATCATGAATGTCATCCCTTTTAAGCCAAATTTGGTTCTTCCATATTGTAAAATATCTGAGGATGAAACAGTGGGAGTCTGAGTGGAACTAAAACTAGTCATTTACATGTGTTGCATAGGAATTGTTCCCTGACACCTAAATGTAACAAGTATCACCATCTGTGGGACATTCAATAACCACACACACACTGCAGGGGATGGGGTAGAAAACGAACCCATGGGTGGGGTTTCAGGTCAAGGGAGCCCCAGCCTGCGCTGCTCAGGGGCTCGGACTTGAGAAAGCCACAGCCTGTTTGAAATTGGCTCCCCTGGTCCCAGTGGCCTCTTTCTTCCTCCCTCTCTGTTGTGGAGAATTTGAAAGAAAAAGTTGTTTTTGATATATATAAATTTATACATAAATATCTCCATCCCCTGAGGCTAGAGAGAACCTAGAAGGGGTCTCAGAAGGCTAGATCCAGCCTACAGACAACTTTTTTGTCTCATTGAGAGTTTTGGTTTTGCAGCTTCTCCAAAACACCAGAAGCTCTGGCCTCATTGGACTGACAAATCCATGCGGCATTTATCGGCTGGAGCTGAGTAGCAGCTGCCCTATACAGAGGGCCCCATTCAGCTCAGTTCCTGGCAGTGCCCAACTGTCCACTCCTTTCCCTTACTCCCTTGGCCCTGAAGAAGACCGAAGTTTTTGACTTGGCCTAAACATTGGAGGTGAGAGTGCGAAGTCTGTAACAGTGAGAGAAACCTCAAAAATATCAACTAACTTATCAATAGGATTGCAACACCCGCTTCTTGCATATTTGCACTCATAACTTGTTCTCTTTCCATAGCAACAGGCAAATAATTGCATAGAACTTACTATGGGCCAGACACACTTTCAAAAATTTACATATTACCACATACCAATCTGCACAACAAACCTATGAGGTAGTTGTTCTATATTTATTTCCAAACGAGGAAACTAGGGGTTAAGTCACTTGCCCAAGACCGCAATGCTGGTAGGCAGTGCAGCGAGAAATTGAACTCAAGGAGTCTGACTCCAGGATTTCTGCTTTTAGCTGCCACAGTTCGCTTCCATGCCCTGCATGGACTAGGTTACAATGTTTCTCTTCACAACATCTGTCTATTAACGGCACTTTAGATCCCCAAAGTTGGGCCGCTTTTGCCTGAGGGCTGCAGGACACCTTGTGCTTATTAGCTCCCCACCACTGACCCACAGCCCTGAAACTGACCGCCAACCTTCCATTGTAACGTAGATAGCATAGAACCCGTGCTTGTTGAATGAAATAATAACATACATACTTTTAAGACATGGTAGTGTTACCCTCTTGAACCAAATTATTATAATGTCAAAATGTGACCAACTGCATCCTGCTAAGTGATCACATTGCCTCTGGATGCCCATCTTTCCAGGGCAATATTCTCCTCTGCGAATGCAGACAGTGATAGCTTGTGCTCAGAGATATTGTGAGTAGTTAATGAGTTACTGATAAAGTGCCTAGCCCAGTGTCTGGCATGTACAGTGCACTCGTGATATGGTATCCACTGTTGTACATGGTACTAGAATATTTCATTCAGCGTCCTTTTTTAAAGCTACCTTGGGATCCAACTGAAATTCCTGCCTCCAGCCTGCACATCTCTCCTTTCTCATCTTTCCCTTGTGTTTTGCCATCTGGCATAAAAGACAGAGAGCCAGAAGCCACAGAATAAGTAGGCCTCAGCCCCCAGGAGAAGAAATTGTACTTGAAGACTTGAAATGAAAGGTGAAGGAGGCACATTATTTTTATATTGACATCTACCAGCATATATTATGGAATACAATACAAAATCTGCATGAATTTTTCAAAAGGTAAAACATAAGTCTTCAAGAGAAATTCGTACTTGAAGATGACTACTTTGGGTACTAGACCCCTTTGGAAACTAAGTCCACTGCCCTGAGATAGTACTGTCTAATACCTGGCAGGACATTCAAAACCCTTCCTGCCTTCTACATGCGGTACGCTCTTTCGTAGTCAGAGGTTTCGATAAGAACCTTCTCTATGCATGTTTTCATGTAACAATAATAATAATAGCAAACCCGACTGATATCCTGGAGTATGCCATGCACCCTATTAAATTACTTGCATGTGGTGCATCTTTACATTTCTGTCAGAACTCAGAGAGACATAGATAGGTACAGCTATTATCACCTCTTAAACATGGGAAACAAGCTTGGAAGGCCTACATAGTGTGTCCCACGTCACATAGCTAGGAAGTGGCAGAGACATTCATGCCCAGGCAGCATCACGCTTGGCCACTGGAGCACTAGTGCAGTAACTTGCTATTTTATTATTATTACTATGGCATTGATTTAACTACGCATATCGAGTTCCTGAGATGAAGAGGTGAAACCTATGTCCTTTATGTAGATTTTCTCTCTTTTTCATCCAAACAGTGGTAATATACCCCTCGTGAAGTAAATAAATACAGCTTAGCATGTAGACCCTTAGAAATAGAAAGAAGGTTTTACTTTAGATCCTTTCTAAAGTAATTTTTTTAAGATTTCATGTTTATTTAGTATCTAGAGTACCTTCCACAAAGCATAAATTTGTGTTACATTTAAAAGCCCTTCAATGGTCCATTTCATTATAAAAATAGCACATACTGGGTTAAAATAAGAGCATTCCACTTTAAGGACACTTTAAGCCCTTCCAGAAAGCTAAAAGATTGTTACTCTGTTCAGCCAAATTTGAGAAGAAATTCTGGGCAGAACTCTCTAGTAAAACCCTCTATTAAAAATTAAAAATAGAAATGTAAAATGATAGGCTAGATAAGGAATAAGTATTTTTTAGATATAAATAAACAGGAGAATTTTAGAAGAACATATTGGCCTTCCCCCACTGTGTTCAACAGCTTCCATTCAAATGTCAAGTCCATGCTTCAGTGACAAGACAGTGCAAGGAAAAGTCAAGTCAAATGAGAGATGCATCCACTGTGTTCAGTCATTTACGGCGTCTGCCTTTTCACAATGCAAGTGACTTTTGGTTGCACATAACTTTTCGAAGTAGCTAGTTTCTCTCAGAATGTTATTGTGTTTTTAACCAAAAATTACTCTTTTCAATCCATCTGGAAATGTCTAAACTTTTCTTCCTACTCCTTACCGGTAGATCTGTTTCCTTTATGTGCTGATGGAAAGATTTGTGCAAACCTTATGGCTCCAATTCAATCAAATTCTTCACTACTACCAGAATCAGGTTGGGGTGAGTTTGTCGCTTTTGATTAGGACGGGCATTTATAGGGAGAGGTTACTTGACTGATTTTGTAATCAATAATGGGGGACGGGGAGAGTCGTCAACATGAGTAGCTACAACTCCTCATACAAATTTGTTGCATAGGCGTTATAAAAATAAGCTTTTCATTTCGCGGTGCACACAGAGATAAAGCTAAAGATCGCACTTATACACTGGAGAAAACAAGACTCTGGTATGGGCTGCCAGTTCCCTCTGACATCTTCACAATCAATACTAATCACAAAAGCCCGTTCCATCACAGATGTAGCACAGGACACACTGACCGAGCAACCCTCCCTCATCACTGTTCCTTTGTGCCACACCGAGAGGAGTAGCTAACGATCAACGTTGGGACAAGTCAAGTCGAAAATGTGATCTTCTGGCCTCAGTTAGAAATTATATTGAACCTGATCTGAAAGGTTGAGTATTGAAAAAAAAAAAAAAGAGGAATCATTAAAAATACAAAGAAATGACATCTTATAAAAAAGGTTGTAAAATCCACTGCCATCTAGAGTTTCTCCTTCATTTCTCAAAGCCATTCGGAAGTCCATTCAAACTGTCGATAGTCATGGCCTTTGCGGAATGCCCTGCTGACCTGCTCTCTTCCTTCCCAGCTTCCGTATCCGTGTGTGTTTGCGTGCGCAGTGTGTTTGCCAGGTCTCCATCAGGGAGACTTCTCCAGCGACAAGTCCTGCCACAGCATTGAAAACACCCTGGCTGAGGACACAAAGTATCACTATACTAAGGACAGTCAGATCAAAAGATACTCAAAAGGCTATATTTTCCTTAAATAAGCTGTCTTTGGAGGTTCTAAATCCTTTATATCATTTAAACAAGGGAATAGAAATGAACAGTTAAGTGTGAAATCTGGGACCGCTGTAAGACTCACCGTTTATGTTAAATGAATTATCACTAATATTCAAATGAGC
Organism: Micronycteris hirsuta; assembly: GCA_004026765.1. Classification (NCBI taxonomy): domain Eukaryota; kingdom Metazoa; phylum Chordata; class Mammalia; order Chiroptera; family Phyllostomidae; genus Micronycteris; species Micronycteris hirsuta. The sequence goes on from PVJI01000012.1 coordinate 281,105, forward strand.
AATTACTAACAAATTGATGTGTCCCCTTGGGCTACATGTTGTCATGTTGCCACAAGAAAGAGAGGATTTCTTTATGCCTTTATGCCAAAAGGCTATGCCATAAATACCTTCGGGAACATTTGATAGCATAGAGCCCACGAGAGAAAAAGCGAAGAGAGAAAGGTGCATGTGTTTGGGGGCGGTGCCAGAGTTTGGGAGCGGGCCCAAGTAAAAAGCAAGTCACAGGATATAAGTAGGCAGCATGAATTTTTAATCAGCTGTTATAGCTGATTAAACTAAGGAAGTAAATTTTGTAATTCCATGTAAAATACTTCCAGGTACTAGAAATAAATAAAAGATGAGTTTATTTGGTAATCCAGCTAAACTCATTTCCCTAGAATAAAACTGAATGCCTTAAATATGAATTAAAAGCTACTATTAAATTAAATTTGCCAAGACAAATACAAGTCTTTTTATCGCTTTGTTATCTTTCTTATAAGTGTAATGATTAGCACATACTTGACATTCAATAAACAGTATCAAGTCAGTTAACACAATTTTTTTTTACCTTTTTGCCAATTAGAAGATAGTTGATAAATAATGACTCTATAAGGAAGCTGTATGTTTATAAAATGAATGACTACTCCTTAACAGAGTGAGAATGAACACATTACAAGTATGCAGCACTTATTCTCATCTACAGAAGGGAAGACAAGCCATTGCTACTTGCAGCTTTTCTGCAAAACGCTGTGAATCCATGCTGGCATTGATTCTTTTAGTTTGTATGGAATTCTTTCTCTCAAAGAAAAAAGTATAACTAAATGATATTTTGGGTTTGGTTTTTCTTTTGTAACTTTTTCTTTGACATATGCATGAATTAAATCTAAATTGGTAAAACCAAAGGATTCTTATTTTTATTTTTAAAAAGATCTTTCACATTGTATAAAAACAAACCCAGAATCCCCAATGAACTTTCCGAATTCCAATTACATACATCCCTCCTCCTGTGTCTGCTTTTAAGCATACGATCAAGTCATCCAGGCTCCAGAGGAATGTAAAACATTTCTTATGATGTGTTCTACTTGTGTCCCTTTCTCCTTAAGGACATTTGCCATTAGACAGATATTTTATTATTTATTACCTCTTGTGTTTTCTAGGGTGCAAATAAAAAAATGTTTACATTCCACTCAATAACAAAGCATATCACATAAAAAGACTTTAATATGGGAAGATTAACTTTTTGAAAAAAGTATTATAGCAGTACATGTCTCTTATTTTCATACAACTAAAATGTAGAGTTAGTTATTGTTTTGCAAGGCTCTTTCATATACAGCCTGGTGCTGCCGATGGCCTTAGGCGGCAGAAGGGATGCACTTCATTATTGTCATTTTCCAGGTCAGCAACTGGAGGCTTGGGACCTGAAGGGACTTGCACAAGGTCAGAAAATTAGAAAATGGGGGTCAGTAAGCAGATCTTCCAAATCCATCTGGCACTTTCACTTCGGGTATACATTGGTAGTCAGTCTTTTCTAGCTACTTTTTTTTTTCTTTGTGTTATAGTTTAAACAAGATTGTTGGGAGGAAAAGTAAATATACTACAAAAAAGCAAATATTCAAGGGATTCTTCTTAGCATTAGAGTTTTCCATAAAAATGATGTGTCTTCCCAGGGTAGCAATGCCATTGACGCTTAAAGAGGAAAGGGTAAGGGTTGAGGGTCATTTGCTCTTACTGGAGCTCAGCACATTGGTTATGATGGGAGTTCACTGATTGGTTTAAAAATCTCAAAGTTATTTAATAATTCCTATAAATCATCTGGTACTGGGGTCACTGATGGGTGCACTACATAATTTTTTGCTTAATTGATTTGAAAACCATTCACTGAGCACCTAGCATAGCTCAGGCATGCCACTGCATGCTGGGGATACAAAATGAATAAGGATGTTTAATGAGAAGAAGAGGTAAGTCAATAAATTAATTAAACCAGAACAGGTCCCATATGCAAATAGGATGTTGTCTGAGTCCACGGGTTATTTTCTTTTTTTTGCTATAAGCAGCAGTCTGTATTTTTTTGTATTAGCAAACCTGGCAAAGGAGACATTTAATGAGTAGCAGTCACTCAGGGTTTATCTGCAGGCAGCTTTATTTATGAAAATAGAGGTAAGAGTGGGATAAGAGATGCCTTCTTTTCCCTGAGTAGCCAACACACTGTACTTAACACATTTCTCTGTTATTGCAATGACTAAAATATAGTCCAAAATAACAGGCTCCTTCATCTGGTCAGAACCCCTGTCTTCATCTGGCTGGCCTCTACTCATTTTTTAAAGCTCTGCACTTTGTGGGCCCCCTCACCCACTCTAAGCCATCCCACCACCCCTCTAAACCAAGATGAGGTTAATGCTTATATCTCTCTCACACACACACACACACACACACACCACCATATCATTCTGATCACAGTATGTTTCTTCACCAGGCTGGAACTTCTAGCGACAGAAACCACTGATGTTCGTAGTCACAGGACCTTCAATAGGGCCCAGCATAGATGAGGTGACAGTGGCAGCGACCCCAAGAGGTGGCATATAGTGGGGAGGAGGAATGGGAATTAATTATGACCTCATCCCTCATGGTTTCTATCAGCCATCCCCTCTTCACCCCAAATGAGCATGCAGTTAAAGCTGGCATGAGAGCTAGGCCAATATGGAATCAGGACAAGGGCCTTAGCCCTGGCCTCCCACCTGGTGCTTAGAGAGCCCCGCCCACACACACTCAAGCTCGACAACTCCCTGTGAAAATACTTGTGGGAGAGAGGCAAAAAGGGGAACTGGAAAGAATATAAATGGCCATGATTTTTGTTTAAATCAGGTCTATTGAACTATAATTTACATACAGCAAAGTTTTCTTGTTTTTTATGTATAAAGTTTGATGAAGACAAATGCATACTTACATAACTGCTACCATTATCATGATAGAGAACATTTTTATTATCCCCAGAAATTACCAGAATTTTAAATGAATTCTTTAGAAAAAACACAAAACCTATCAATGTTACAGACTAACGTACTTTGCATCTTGGACCACTTAAGCCGTCTCTCCAAAGTGAACAGTTTATTTTCCTTTGGCCATAATGCCATCATTTGGTTGTATTGTACATTTCTCTTGGAAACCTCAAAGCATTTAGGAAATAAGAATTCATTGCTATTTATTTTTTTTTAGAAACTGGTCCAACTGTAGATATTTGTATTCCAATTTAAAGAAATCCATGCATCTCTTCCCCAGTAAACCTGTACGTTTCTCTTCTTACCAGAGACCATCACATAAGTATTTTAACAATGTTAGGTAGGTTGTTTTTAATAAGGTTGGTTTTGTCAGGTAGGTTTTGTGCCTTTCCCTTACTTATGCATTATATTCCCTTGTGGCGACTGTGAAAAGGCTGTCACCACATCCTGGGAACACGTGCTATGTTTGGACTGGATTGGATGGACAAATGGAATGGCACAGTGAACAAGTGAACGACTAAACAGGTGAATGAGTGAAGGGAAGAATGAATGCGTGGTTGCCTCTATTTCGTGGACGAGACGCCCTCCCAGAGGCGCAGTGAGTCCAGTGGCTGGCGGAGAGCCACACATCGAGGTTGGAACAGTGCCTGATCAGACGCCAAGTTTGTTTTCCTTGCTCTCTCTGTTGTTATCAACTCCAATTTTTAAGTCTCCATAAAATATCAACATTATAAAGTGGAAATGGAAAAACAGGACATGCACAAATTAAATGGTTATTTAAAAAATAAATTTAATGTGCAAAGATAACATGAGTAAGGATTTTAGGGGCAGATTTTCACTTGGTAAGAAGAATGCTTTACTCTCTTATTCAGTCCTTCTCCAGTAAATGGATTTGGTAATACTTTTTGGTGGTGCTCTTTATGTTTTCTCACAGCACACTTTACATATCTATTGTGTTCTTTTTTTAACAGGTTTCTTTAGTGAAAAAGGCACAATTGCCTTCACTGCTGCTACTGTGTCATGACAAGTAGGGAGAGGATGCGCTCTCTCTCTCTCTCTCTCTCTCTCTCTCTCTCTCTCTCAGGATCTACAGCGTGAGAGAGCATCCATTGTGATGCCTGTGCTTGCACTTTCTTTCATTTTTCTGCACATTCGGACAGATCAGGAATAAATTTGATTCCATTTCCACTGAGAGGCTTTTCCTCTGGAATATGTATCAAAAGAATTTGAATGAGCACAAAATAAAAACGGTCTGCATCTTATATGAAATTCTGATTTAAACGGTTTCCTACACCAGCAGCCAAAAAAGCTATTAAAGTAGCCCTCCCGGGGGAGTCAACTGCTCTTCTGTGCGTCTTGAGCTGGTGCCCTCTCTCCATCCGCTGCTCAGATATTCATGAATCGTTGCGTCTTTCAGCAGCGCTTTCTCTCCCCCTCTGCCTTTCTGGCGCGGCTCTCCCTCCCTCCTTCTAGCTTCTGCTTTTTCTTACTCCTTCTCTCAGCTGCTTAACTACAGCTCCCACTGGAACTTGCACAATCAAAAACAGCTCTCCTCCGGAGCAGCCCCCAGGAGTGCATCACCTGGAGCAGCGCGACTCGTTCTCTGCACCAGCCGCAGAGCAACCAGGTGGCTGGGGGCGCGCAGGGTGGGGGAACTTCTTCCGCGCAGCAGCGGCAGCAGCAGCGTCTCCCCGGAATCTGCTGCATCCCAGAGTTCTGGAACAGTGATGCATGGGTTTCTGTTTCGGAGCAATGATGGAAAGAGGAAAGCCGCTGCCGGTGGCCACTGAGAGGAGGGTGAGGTTGCTGCAGTAGCCGCTGCTGCAGCATGTGTGGGTGAGGACCTACCTGCGCCCCCCGATTCTCCGTCCCGCTCCGTCTTCGTTAACTGTCTCTAGGAGGGAAACCGGGAAGCAGACGCACTAACCGGCGCGTGCCACCCTGGATCTGTAACTGTGAACTTCCCACTGTGGAAAATGGTAAACAAAGACATGAATGGATTCCCAGTGAAGAAATGCTCAGCCTTCCAATTTTTTAAGAAGCGGGTAAGAATAGGTTTTGTTTCTTTTGTTTTCTGCTCTTCTCTTAAACGCTTTTAATTGCTTGCTTGAGATAAGCCTAAGGTTTAGTTGCCCAGCCCTGAAGGAAAGCCCTGCTCCTGGTGCCAGTGGGCCAGCTGGGAAATATACTCCCCTTGATGTAAATTCTTTTCTGGGGGAGGGGTTGCCTAGGAAGAGTTGCTTTGGGAGGAGGGGTTTGGAGTCGGATGCCTTAAGAAGGGTTTGAGCTGGAAGGGGAATTTCTCAATCAAAGCCACAAGATTCCAGGCAGTTTCAAAGTGACTTGGCCTGGATACAGTTATGGCTAGTAATTTAGTCAGCGACTCATTCAGCAGCTCTCTGTCTTATCTTTGAAGGGTTCAACTTTTTCCACCCCTTTCATTCGCTCAGTCTCAAGTGCTACATTATCATCTTCATCCCTCAGAAGCGGCAGCTCTGGCTTCCCAGACCCATTCAGCCAGTAACTTGCTGACTGTATCCATGGTAAAAATAGCAGAGGACTAGAATGACCTTTTGCAGAAATGATGGAATCCAGCATGTCAAATCCTCTATTTCAAGTTCTCTTAATTTTGCTTAGTATGACTGCTTTTCTTTTAGAGTAAGGGGCAATCTGAATTCAAGTGATAATAACAAGTTATGCTGCTATGTATACGTTTATGTTTTAAATTTCTTATTCTTCCATTCATAGTATTAATGTTGCGTTGGTTAATATGTGAGAAAATTTTTTTTTATTTCTGTGTGCGTTTCATAATAAACTCGGTTCATTGTCATGGTCACGCTGGTGGTGTACATAAATCTACAAATTTATACACTAGTGGGAGGTAAGAAGTGAATAATTGTTAAGGGGCCAATGACTGACCCTTTTATGGAGACTTTCTTAAGCAACAGAAGCTTCCTTCAGCCTCCAGCTGCCCTGTCCTATTTAATACCATCAAAATGGCTCTCTCCATTCATTGGCACTTCATTCAGGTCCTTTCTGTGCCTGTCCTGATGCAGTCCTTCACTTAGGACACCAGCAGAACACAGTGAATTACAGGCTGGGCTGGGCTACCTCCCGGCACTAACTGGGCAAGCAAGGAAGACAGCCTGTCGGGCCCAGCCAGAGGCCAGCACAGGCTCCCACGTGCCTTGGACTGAGTTCTGCTCAGTAAAGCACCTTCAAGTCCGTGAGCCAAAATGTATGTATTACAACCAAAGCACAACCACCCCTCCCTGGCTGCTGCTCGTGGAGCCCGATCGCCAGGCGAGATAGGCCCCTCGCTAGCGCAGACATCAAGCTGAATCACGCAATTGGTGCAATTTTTCACAGCTCTACAATGCTTCTTAGTTTTCCATGTGGTGAAAAAATGTTTGCAAGGAAAGGGCCCTTTGTGAAAAGTTAACTTCCAACAGCAAACAAAGGTTTTGCTGATTAAAAAAAATTCCATAGCCCATACTTCAGTACTTAAACTCTTTACTCTCTTTTAATTAATTTATTTATTTGGTGGTATTGGTGGGAGGGACTGGGGGTTGGTTATAATGTGAAATTCCTCAACAGGGATATTTGATTTACCAAGTAGTTGTCAAGTAGATTTTTTTAAAGTTCATTTTCTTTCTTTCTTTCTTTCTTTCTTTCTTTCTTTCTTTCTTTCTTTCTTTCTTTCTTTCTTTCCTTCCTTCCTTCCTTCCTTCCTTCCTTCCTTCCTTCCTTCCTTCCCTCTCTCTCTCTCTCTCTTTCTTTCTGCTATTGAAATGTGAGAACTGATGTACTAATTTACCTTTTGTTGTTGTTTAAAAGCATAATTCACCAATAGCTTTCAGCCGGTGCCTCTGTAGACCTTGACTTTTGCAGAGAACTAGCCAGGGTACTGATGTCTTACCAGAACACATGCAGAGAGAAAGAAGTTTCCACCAAGAGCTGGCAGGCAGCTTCACCTGCCTTGAACCTGTGCCTACCGCTTGCTGGAGAGAGAGTCAGAATTCCCCCGTCCTGCTTTCCTTACCCCTCAGGGATGGTGCACAAAGCAGAAGATGACCTTGTACCAAGTCATGACAGCCCAGGGACAAATTCCTCAGGTCTTATCTGCTGGTTCAGTTTATGTCGGACTTTATTTGGGTTTTGCTTTTCTGTTCATTTGCCTTGGTTTTTAATCACACGACTAATACATAAATAAATGTGTTAAACATTAAGACAATACCCATTTTCCTCCCCAATCTTCCTTCCTTCTCCGGAGGTGACTGTGGTTGCCATGTGGGTGCCCCCACTTTCCAGACATTTCAATGCATTTACGTACACATTCGCATTCTGGGATGCCTGTGTTTTTGGCAAAGAATAATCCATTTTTCTATGTTCTAATGTTTGAGTTACACACATGTCTGCATATGTTATTTTTAACCTAGTGGGACAGTCTTACAAAGTGAACCCTTTGTCCAGTGCCAAGAATGGATCTTGAAGGAAAAAAACATAGGGTTTTTTTTAGGGCTTACTATAAAGACTGAGGTTTAAACCCAAATTTTGATTACAGAAAGCCTGAGTAGTGCTTCCTATACCTCTGAGACATTCCAAATGGAGCATAAAAGGCTCATCAAAAGAGAATATGGATTATTTGCCCCTGTCATTGACTCAGGAAAGTAAGCAAAGCCATTCATTTATTGAGTGCTTATTACGTTTTAGACATCATAGGCCAGGAGCTTTGCATGTATTATTTCATTTAATTCTCACAGTAAACCTATGAAGTAGGAAAAATTATTAAATGTGCAAAGTGTAGCTTAGAGACTTTAACAACCAAGTTCACATAACTAAAAAGTGGCAAAGCTAAATTATTGAGTGTTTACTGAGGGTCAGTCACTATTCAAAGTATTTTACTAGCATAATCCTCACAATCACTCCATTATGCCCATCTCACTGTGAGAGAAACTGAGGGTCAGAGAGGTTAAGCCAGTGGTCCAGGTCATACTGCTGGGGAGAGTTGTAGGAGAATTCGAACTCAGCCAGTCTTTACGTTCGCATTGTGGGGGCAAACATCTGGGACACTAACGCAGCTGCAGGGGTGGCTCTCCCCATGGAAACTACCTGTGAAGATGGTCCCGAGCGCTTGAGGGTCCGGGGGGTGGTAGCTATAGCTATGGAGATCTACATTTCCCCAGGGACCCCCAAGGGCTCTAAGAATCCTTTCCAACAAATCAGAAGATGTATTTGATCATACTAAGATTTCTCCAAGGTACATTTGATCATACTTCCTGAAACCATGGTGGCGACTCCATGGTGGCTTCTACTGTGCTTTCTTTAGAAGTAGCTAAAATCTGAGCTGTCTGAATCCCTCCTGTGTGAGCCCCAACAACACAGCACACCAGTGGGAGCTACAGGTGAATAGACAGTCCTGATATTACAGTACGGTGTGACTGGGGCCGTGTGCTGTGCTGTTGGTGTCCCTGAGCACCAGTTCACTATATCCCCTACATGTTCAAACCACATTTGTTAAGTAAAGTATGAATAAAATGAATGAATAAATTCTTATATGAATTTGCCCCCACGTCGTTGTCTTGTCCTCCTCTCTCCCCTTCTTCCTTCTTGAAACAGATTGATGGCTTAGGAATCGAATGCATTTTAGTTCCGCGTTTGGATATGGATTTTGTATATAAAAGAAGACTATCAAAAATAACTTAAATCTGGTTCCAAGACAGGTGTCAGTACCCTTAATTGCTGGCAGGTGCTTAGGGAGCCTCGACCTTAGCTTGTTTGCCACCCAATGCCCATAGCACAATTTCTTTTCTAGAATGCGTTTCCTGTTAGGCCAGACAAAACAGAAGTATGGTAATGATCAATTCATCTCTTCTTTTATACTAATACAGATCATCGACCTCAACAATATACAGCTCTGCTTTATGTATTCTGCTACCTAGAATTATAAAAACATCTGTCCAGTAATTATTCTTCCTCCTTTTCAATGCAGTCCTAGCAGACACTGAGTGTGAAAAGAGTTTGAACTCAACATGCTTTTTCTGCTTCCCCCACCAAGCCTCTGAGGGTTGGATTCACAGAGCAGGGTGACTTTGTCTGGCTAGGTTTGGCTCTGCTGGGGAGTTACCACAGATTGCAGGCGAGAAGCCATTCTCATGTAGTAGACATTTGTCACCTCAGCAACCTTACGAGAGCTAGGCTCTTATCCTGCTATAGTGCTTGGGAAATAGTTTGAATGAAACTTGTAGCACAGTTCCTTGAAAGTTTAAAAAAATTTTTTTTGAAGAACTGATGTTGAAGTGTTGGTGTGATATATTTCACTGGAGTAAGAAATAGCCTGAACTGACCCATATTTCATGATCTATAAATGTTTACTAAGATAAAGCATATTGAAAATGGAGGAAGGAGGGAAGAGCCATTGAAATGCACATCCCCAATTGGAAATTTCTGGTTAGAAAAGCATATGGGCATTGGATCAATAGAAATGTTTAATTGGAAATTTAGGTCAAGCAAAAGATGGTTTACTAGAGGAAGTCATGCAGAGGCATGCTTTAAAGTGTTTTTTTTTTCTAAATGCATACCAGTTAATTTTTTTTAGAAGCAAGCCCAAACAGTTAATTAGTAAATATCAACATTCTTAACCCTGGCAGATAAGGAGAAGACTCCAGACCTTCCCATGGAATGCTGTTTCTGCCTGCTAACTAAAGACTTAGCCCTTGGCTTGTCACCTTGTCTGAGTGTGGAATTGTCTCCTCACCAACGTGGGGATAAGGACCTTCATTCCTTCTATGGAACTTAAGAAATTTAGGTTCACGGGGCAAAAGGAATATGCACTTGGATCTCTCCAAGTCCTTTCTTGGGGACTTGGGAAGTTGGGAAAGCAAACCGCTCTGACCCTTAGCCTCAGTGCACCCTCCTGGCCCAGAAAAGAGGAGAGCATTTTCAACCGCTTGCCCTTGGCCTTGGTCTAAGGGCAGGCATACCCACCAAGTGGCCAGGCTTCTCTGGCAGACTGTACAGTGAAACTGGCAAATTTTAAAATATTATAAGTAGAAGGAAGAGGAGGATTCAGGAGGAGGACACAAACAGACAGCAAGTCGCATTGAGGACCACCATGGCTTCCTTATGCAGCTGCTCCGGCATTTGGAGAAAGGATTACTATTATTTGTTTACTTTCACACCTATTTCTTCACAGCATTCTATAATTATTTCATAAGTATTTACAACAGAAGGAAATAAAAATCAAGGCTATAACTAGGGTGGTAGGAGAATCTTCCCCTTGGTAGTGCAGGATGCCAAAACATTACTCTAATTTCTGTCCAGAGCCTGCTGTGACACTTTCCTGGGAAGAGTCCACTTACCTATTTTTATAGCATTGGGGTTACCTTGGTTTGTTTGCCCTGCCTAGGTCAGGGCATTCTCCCAAAATGCCATTTGCTTAGGAATGACTGCTCAGATGATTTATAAATAAAAAATTATTTGTTCTTTTTTTTAATGATTCTTTTATTTTTATTTTTTTAGAGAGAGGGGAAGGGAGGAAGAAAGAGGGAGAGAAACATTGATGTATGAGAGAAACAGTGATCAGTTGCTTATCGTGTATCCCCAACTAGGGACCTGGCCTGCAACCCAGGCATGTGCCCTAACCTTGAATTGAACCTGTGACCTCAGTTTGCAGGCTGGTGCTCAATCCACTGAGGCATGCCAGCCAGGGCTGTATTTATCTTCACATGTTTAAACTTCAGTCACTTTCAAACTGCTCTCCATGTGATGGACACAGTCATCGAGACATTTTTTCCACTGCTCAAAAACAGTTTTTGAACTCTTTGATTTTGATGCTTTTTAGTGCTTCTGCCATTTTTTTGTTTCACCTCTACCATATGGGCAAAACGTTTCCCTTTGAGGACTTTTGTTATCTGTGGAAACAAAAAGAACATTCACTTGGGGTAAGATTGGATGAATAGGGAGGATAAGACATGAGGGTAATGCCGTTTTTTGGTGAAAACCTGCTGAACACTCAATGTGCTGTAGGCAGGTGTGCTCGTAAATCACCCAGCCTCTCACAACAATGCCGGCTGGCACTGATGTAGATGGGTTCCTAGAACACTCACCTGGGGTGGGGGGGAAGCCTGTCCTGCAAGGGGCTGCCCTCCAGAAGATAGTCCTGGGTTATTTTAGGGTCTACCCTCTTATGGTTCTTCCCTTTTTCTCTTCTTCTTTTCAATCTCTCTCTCTTTCTCTCTCTCTCTTCTCTTCTCTTTCTTCTGTTTCTGGAGGATGAGCTCACATCAACTGAAAAGTAAGAAAAGCCTGAAGTCAAATACCCCTAGACTCATACTCCTTAAAAAACAGAGAACTTGTGGTTTTCTAACCCAGTGGCTTCAGGAATATCTCACCACCTGAGTCTGTTAGAGTGAAATTGCCCAATATAGAACACCTTAACCATTCAAAGATTTTAGTTTCTAGAAATAGCAAGGTGAAAAGGTCCCCAAAACAGTTAAAACATTTTAAGACTCAAGTCTTTAGAGGACCAACATTAAAATATATCAAGGAGAGCAGAAAAAGAGAGTTAATTAGGTAAAAATATTTTTTCAATGTTTATCAGTCACAAATATCTTTTCCATATAATGATCTTTCTGAAAGTTGACTGAATTTTCTCTGAACATGGAATATTTCTGGACCAGTATTAATTTTGTTTATAGTATAGAAAAAAATACAGGAAAGAAAACTATGAATATATAGCTCCTATGGTAGTTTAAAAATCAGAGCAAGGTTAAGTAGCAGCAATACAGTGGCAAAGTAATGGAACAATAAGCTCATATAGCTTCTCCGAAACCTAGAATATAAACTCCCTGAGGACAGAGGTTTCATCTGTCTTGTTCACAGCTCTGTCTGAGTGCCTGGTACAAAGTAGACACTCAATAATATATGTTTAATGAATCAATAAAAACAATGTAGTCATGGGTTTGGAGAAGAGGTGTTATATCTAATTATAATGTAATTACTTTGTTAAATAGAGAAGGAATAGATAAAGAGAGAAAGTAATAATTTAAAGAAAACCTTGGCATTATTTCCACTGCTTCCAAGTATAGTGGTGCTGTTTGGCATTGTAGCAAATAAAAGCGAGGAAGAATCAGAAGCTAATGCCTTAATGGATTAATACACTCCAAAGGAGGTGATGTAGTGACATTTTTGTTTGGTTAAGCTTGGTGAAAACTAGATTTGAGCAATAAACTCTAAACTGTGTTCTGCTCTGATGAGTAGTTTGTCATTTTTATGATGCAGGATGTAATTTTTTTAAATCTTTGTAACAAGTTGAGAGCTTGATTTATGAATACTCATATCTTTTACATCAATTTTACTATGATTAAAAAAATTAATGGTCTGCTGAAGGATATATTTAATGAAATTATAAAGGTTAAGGAATTAAGAGATATCAAAGACATCTATGGTACTTAATTCATGGAATGAAATTATAAAATTTCTAATCCATCTTTGGAAGAAAAGTGAGCAAAACTTCCAAAAACTCTATCTCTTTGGTTTTTATAGCCTCAGTCATGTTACTAAACTTTCTGAGCCTCAAGATCCTGATGTACTAACTGGGATTATTGTCTAATGACAGGACTATGACAGGGGCCAAATAAAACATGTGACAGTTACTATGCATCTAATTGACATTACTTTCTTACGTCCCTCCTTTTATCTGGATTGCGGATTAGCATGAAGAGCCCTGGGCTCCTTGGCCCGTGTGTTCTTATATACACAGCCTCTCCTCCACCCAGTGCGGCTGCAATTTTTCCCTAATAATTATCATCATCATCATGATCATTACCATCATCAGACAACTAGTTCCAGAACAGAATAGTTATTGTCAGGATTAAGGTAACACTTGAGAAAACACTTTGTAAACTGTAAAAGTCTATACAAATGTACATTATTATTAAAGGCTACACTGATTTGCCGCCAGGTTGTCTGCCATGTTGGCCACCATACACACTAAAATCCAGATGATTGGCTAGGAGGCTGTTTTGTTCTGTTTTCTTTGGATATTTGGTGCCATATATGTGTATAATCAGTGACCATGTACAATGTCATACATTTCTGAAGGATATAATTTCTGAGGCTATGGAACCTGAGTTTGATATTTCTTCTTCATTCTAGATTCATAAATGTTTAGTACTCAATAAAATAAGGACTCTTATTTCAATAAAAATGCAGTCAAATTTCTACTATTGTCCTGATACATAAATGATGTCCCAATACATTAAAAGCAGCTTTCTATTTTTGAAGGTCTGCTGTGTCCAAGACATTATGTAATTACCACCTTTTATACATAATATCCCATAAGGTTAATATCATTATCATTTTATAGATAAAAAATATTGAGGCTTAGAGAAATCACAGACTTGCCTGAAGTCACACAGCAAGTGAGAGGGAGAATCCAGGTCTGACTCCCTTCAGAGTTCTATCTACTCCCTCCTGCTGCCTCTCCAAAAAATGTATGGAATCTCAACAACAAATTTTAACTCTAGCACCCATCATATACTGTGTGATTGATGTCATTAAATAAATCATTTCTACAAAAACGTTATTTGAGCTTAGGAATAAACAGAAAGAGTATTCACGTTAAGTAGGTATGACACCATTTATTAGAGAGGAGCTTATTAGTTCTGAGTGCCTGACACTCCCTCTGCTCTTTCTCAGGAAAAAACAGTTTTGTGACTGTCACATGGGCCACAAACTGCAGTAAAGCCAGGCATCCGGCATGGGAGCAACCTGCTGTAAGGCTGCTGTCTTGTGAGAGGGACTAGCGTGAGAATTCCTCCTGTACTTAACCTTCAGCAGCAATCTGACAGCCTTCAGAGGGGAATCTGACTGTGAGGCACTCAGAGAGAACCCTTGGTCAGGAGCAGGGTGGAGGGAGAAATGAACATAGATAAGCAGCAGGCTGTTCAGGGTCAGTGAGGGGACAGGTGTGGTCTTAGGGGATAGAAGGCTCTTAGGACGTGAGAGTAGCAGAAAATGAGCCTGGAGAAAAGTGTAAAACGAAACATCTTTTCTAGGTATAAAACTTAATTTCCTCAGAATCAGGTTTTCTAATTGGCACAGAGGTGTCTCCTACCATTTTATGATTAGAAATATGTTTGTTCATCCTCAAAGGCCCCTTAACAAAAAGGGGATTGTGTATGAAGGGTCACCAAGGGGGAGCCTCTGTGAACCCTAAGGAGAAAGTCAGCCCCAACAAAATAATCCATAAAATTACAGATGTGGTACTGGGAAGTCCTAAATGCTGTTCTCTCAGACTGGAAATCTTTGCTACCCTAATAATTTTTCCTCTGTGTTATGTTTTCTGTACATTTCATAATTTTCCTTGGCCTATGTGTCATCATTAAAGAGGACGAAGTCAACACCAGAAAACATCCATTAGCAGGAAACCACAGTTTATTCCATCACTCATGAGTTATCATTTGTAATAATCAGTGTCAGCTTAGCTACAGCAACAGATGTTAAAACACACAGAGGAACTACAAAGGCTCCTCTTATGTCAATTTAATTTAAACCTTCACCTCAGACTTTTTCCACAGATACAGTGAGAAACCACAAGGATCCTCCCGTCCCAATATCCCTTCCACAGACTGCAGTACAAGTTCTTGTTTTGGAAACAGAGCTACCTTCTGAATCAGCAGCTGGGGTTCCCGGGTTTGCCATCGTCACGACACCTGTTTCGTACATTAGCCCCCTAGGGCCCAGGGAGAACCGTGTTCCCCTCCCCGGCCCATGATCTTCGCTGTGGAGTTCTGGGGACACATTTCAGGTGGGCGGTAGTGTACTGAAACTATAAAGTCCTTTTCCAAAAAAAACCTTGGGAGAATGGCAATAAATTTAAACAGCATTTACAGAGTCTTTACTGTGGACAAGTTAGTGTGTCTCTTAGGGGGATAGACATGCATACAATTGAATAAACATTCACTATTCAGGAAGTGTATAATCTAGAAGGGTGTTCCCAATAGAAATATAATGTGAGCCACGTACACAATTTTACATGTTCTACTAGGCACTTTAAATAAAGGTAAAGATGAAGTTAATGTTAATAATATAATTTGTTTAACCCAATGTACCGAAAATATTTTTATTTCAAAATGTAATCAATATAAAATTATCAGTGAGGGATTTTTGTATTAATTGTTTTCATAGTAAGTCCTTAAACTCTGGCATGTACTTTACACTTACATCATGTCTCAGTTCAGACTGGCCACACTTCAGTCAATAATTTCACACGTACTGTGTGCTCAATTGCCCTGTCGAGCTAGGGGTTACCGTATCGGACCCTCTACATCTAGTGCTTAAAAGAGCTACTAAGGATGTACGTGACTGCAATAAAAGTTCCATTTGGTTTAGGAAGAGGAGGAGACGCTCCATGGAAGAGATGCCACTTGAAGTTGGTGCTAACTGGTTACAAGTTGGGAAGATAAGGAGTGTAGTTCACGCTGAAGGAACTGTAGAAGCAACAACTTGGGGGAGAAAAATTACAGGGAATTGCAGCTCCATTCAATAAATGCGTTTTTTCATTGTGTTTAAGCTAATGACTGAACTTTTTAAGGAGATCCATGAGGTCCTATCAAGTTTTTCTACTTTACTGTCTAAAATTATCTCCTGTATTCAATCTCTCTGCTTCAGTCACGTGGTCTACATGCCACCTCTCATAAAGTCCCTCTTTCCTCCTGAGTCGAGAGAAGGGCCCCTGCCTGGAATTTAATCAGTTTGGCTCATCATTGCTCCTAGCATGCAGCAAGTGCTCAGTAGATAGTCTGAATGAGCAAATGAATGATTGCAGGGAGCATGCGAGGAAGAAGAAGTTGGGAAGGTGGGAATGGTCCTGTTGCTAGGGTCTTGGGCTCTAGCTTCAGGGTTTGTAGTAAATTCCGTGAGCAAGCCAGTTGTGTACTTGTCAATGTATATGAAATGTTTATCTGCAGCTCAGCTTGTGGGCGACAGTTTGGAGTGAGGAGGGAGAGGTGGAGGGGAGCTCTGTTAGGCCCTTTCCCAAGGAGCTGAATGAGAATTCATTGGGTCCTTCTATAAGAGAGTGGTGTCTAAGCATTAGGTACAAATTATAGCAGGGAAGCCAATCATTTCACAGGAATTGTACACCCTTCAAAAAGAATTTCTGCCATTGCACAGATGCAGCCAGTGAGACTCAGCTCAATTAAATTACTTTAAAAAATTTAAAACTTAAAGAGTTTATTGCTTTGCCCAAATGGATTTCATTAGGAACATGAAGCCTACAAATAGGGTCCATACAATAGAAGAAGGAATCATTTCACAAACATATTAAGTAGAAAACACATACAAGTGGGAAAAAAGATGAAAGGGATGCCAAGTGCATTTGAATCATGAAAGAAATGGCTTTAGAAAGTTTTCAATGTTAGATATAACTAACCTTAAAACACAGAAGCTAGTCACATAGTATTCAGTCAAGGGTTTTGATTTAGCAGTCACTTAAATATTTCTAATGTCTAAGAATGTTAGGAATACTCCCAGTATATCTTCACAATGGTGGGAATGTCAAAGGGTTCCCATGCAACAGAGTTTATTTAAAAAGGCCAAAAAGGGAACTCAAATGACAGCTCCATGCTGTCATCTGTTAGGAAGCTTCTTCTCTAAGTCATATGTTGTTTTCATAATTAGACAACTCACTTATTTCTAGGTTGTGTTCTTTGCTAAATTCTCCATTTTTTTTTGTCTGTCTCAGAAGAAGGTGAGGAGAGAATATATATATATTTTTATTTTTGAAGAATTAAGCTTTGGAAATCTATACTTTAGGATCCAGACCATGTAAGATGGCTCAAAATTCACCAGTTTTTAATGAGCTATAAAAGTCTTACTATTTTATTGAGAAAGATTTGTAAATGTTTAAAATCTCAAATAGTTACAATTAACTAAGATAACATTACTAAGGTGTATTAGATTTAATATTTCATGAAGCTTTGCCACTCATAGTACCCCTAAATGGCGAAACCTTTAGGTTTGAGGCAAGTCAGCATATTAGAAGACCTGCATTGACTTAGTGGCACACCACCGTTAAAGGAAAAAGTCAGCTGGGCTGTGCAATTGACATTGTAAAGCCAAAACAGAGTTGATTGGATAGAAGTTTCACCGTATAACCAAGGTTGTTTGGTTGTTTTTTTTTTTTTTAATATTATGTAGATAAAACTTTAAGCCTCAAGATTTGATAACATTTGCTTTAAATAAAGATTTGTATTTAAAATGTCCCCCCAAAAAAGAAGTCAGACCACTTACTAAAGGATTATGATTAGACTTGGAATCCATATTGATTATTTTTTTGTGAGTTAAGACAAGTAAGTAGTGTAAAACCAGGCTCAAGAAAGTATGGATATCAAGGTGATTTATGAGACATTGGAGACATAAATGAGATATAATTATCTGATTTTCAAACACTTGTCATCTTCACTTCCTCAAATGGTCTCATAATTCTTTGATGACGCATGGCAGAGAAGTGCTTATGCCAAACTGAAATGGGGACAAGGAAAGATCACTGGTAGATCTGAGTAACCGTGTGAGAGGCAATGTTTTTCCTGAGGATTTCACTCATTGACTCATCTTTCAAGAAAATGCCAGGGAGAACGTAAGTCACCCAGTACTCAGGAATTCAGCAACACCCATGACAGGACCAGAGCTGCACTTCTGTACCCACTGACAACCAGTGGAAGATTTAAGTCTTTCTGGATCTTCTCCCAGACACAGAGCTGAGCACGAAGCTCAGGTCTTGAGCAAGAAATCTCGCAGAAGTGAAGCCTCGCCTAGCCACCTGCCTCTCAGCCCTTCCGCCCCTCCCCTCCCATCTTTATTTCTCTCCAGCACATTTCCCATCTAGTGTGCTTTGCTTTTTCTAAAAAGAAAATTGTGGTGAAATATATAACATAAAATTTATCATTTTAACCATTTTGAATGGGTAGTTTATTATATTCACATTGTTGTTCTACCATACCAACATCCTTCTCCAGAACTTCTCATCTTCCCAAACTGAAACTTTACACCATGAAACACCACTCCCCGCCCCCACCCCCCCAGCCCTGGCAACCACCGTTCTGCTTTGTCTCTATGAATGTGACTAGTCTAGGTGCCTCATATAAATGGAATCATGCTGTATCTGTTCTTTTGTGATAGGAGTGTGTCCCTTTTTAAATTTCATTAATTGGCTAGCTTGTTTTTTGAGAAGATAAGCATCTACGGAAGGTATTTCTGTCTGTACTACCTCTGTTGTATTTTCAGTGTCTAGAAAGTCCCTGGAACATAGTAGAGTCTCAATAAACATTTGTATGAATGAGCAGTTCGGGATGAGCCACAATGTGACAGGGGGTGAGAGTCAGCCCACCCCACACAGAGGACTGCTCTGCGCTCGCTGCATGTCAGGCACCGTGGATGCCGCAGGGATAAGTCCCAGGGCTGTCCTCAAAGTGCTCGCATGTGTGCCCGAGCCAGACGATGAAAGGTAATCATGACAGTGATATCAGTGCTGTAACTGGGGAAAGCTTGCTGCTAAAGGAACAGAAAGAAGGTGTTCTTAGTCTCTGAGGATCAGGGAACAGGACTCTCAAGAGTACCTTTAAACCAAGCCCTGACGAATGAGTGGATATTGGCCAGGCCAAGAGTGTGAAATTTAAGGTCAGAAGAACATTCTAAGGACTTTTTTTGAGCCTTGAATCCTTCTGACGGACTAGTGAAGCCTAAAGTAAAATCAAAGGATGACCAAAGCAGTCAATTATATTCAAGTACAGTTAGCAAAGTATTTTTAAAGCTATTTCTGGTACTATACAAATACGTTTTCTTAGTGCTGTACGTGATTCTTTGTTAATGCATTAGATAACAGGGTCTGAACGAGGGCCAGTGACTACTGTGAATATTTCAGTAAGGATGAGAATGCAGGATACATTGGACCTTCAATAACTGTCATGTGACATGAAGACATCAGTGATTTCCCTCAGTGATTAAAAAATCACAGGTCCTGGTGGTACTACTGACGTTTGTTGGCTACTTTCATAACTGGAAGAAGTACTCAACTTCAGTTAGAGATTAATGAAAACAAACATGCAATTTTTTTCCATCCAAGTCCCTGAATTTCTCCCATAGACATCTGTCTTCCTGCAACGGGCCATCAATCCCCGGTGAAGAGCCCCAGGACTGGGGCAGGGTGGCGCGTTTGGGGAAGAGTCAACTGTTCAGCCTGTTTGGAGAACGGAATTCAGTGGGTGAGGAAGGGGGCGAAGAATAAAGGAAGAGAGATGAAGGGTGAGGGAGGATTGCAAGGGTCCGGTTTAGTAAGCTTTATGTACAATGCTGAGGAGGTAGAAATTTACTTTGAAATCGGACGCACCATTGAAATGTGTAAGCGTGGGGTTACCGCGCTCCACCTTGCCTCGTTCTAGCCTCTGTTGGGAGGATTCCGCGCGGGGAAACTGGCAGCCAGAGGAGGTGGAGGCGGTTCTCCAGGGAAGGATGAAGGTCTCCTGAGCTAGGAAAATGGCACAGCTTCCCCTAAAATGACCAAAGTGGATTCCATTCTACTCCTAAACCAAAGATTCTGACAATCTTAGCATGAAAACAAAAAAAAAAGTCCATTTCAATTTTCTGAAGTTCCTACGGTAATAGATCATGAGCATCAAATGCCTGATAAAAAACAACAACGGTTTTGCCAGAGAAGTGACGTGATGTCATGGAAAGAGAATCTCACATGCCATCAATTGACGTGAGCCTTTCTGTGCGACCGTGGGGCAGTGACTTAACCTTTCTGATGCCTCGAGTCCCTGCCGGTAAAGTAGGCTTAAGGACACCTGCCTCCCTGAGTTGTGAGGCAGGAGGGAGACAGAGAGGCCATCGGTACTTTTCTAAAGGAAGTGCTATGGAAATGCCACTGTGCTAGGACGTTATAATCAAATCCGGGGTGATTGCTACTGTACATTGGCATTTACTAAGAGCTAAAGAGGCATTTGGAGAAAGCAGTCTGTGCAATTCCTGGTAGCTGGGTGAGCACCGGGGATCACGCGGAAGCACAGCTTGCTCTGGACAAGCATGCACGGTGTAGGTCGGGGTGGGGTCAGTGTGAGAGGTGAGCAGAAGGAGGGCTTTTCAGGTGGTGAGAATGAAGATATCCCCGAGGTAACGGAGGTGGGCAGTCATGCCAGAGAGGCAGGGAAGAAATCAAGCATGCTGGATGTGTCCAGAATGGGGAAGACTTTGAAAACTACCTAAAACGCTGATCAGACATACCATAAGGCCCATAAAAAGTATGCTCCCTGACATTATTCTTGTATTCTGGCTTAAAAAAAAATAAAAAGATTCCCAATCTGGAAAAAAGATTTCCAATCTGGAAATACTCGATGTTTGGATATGTCTGTTTATTCTAGTTTCAAAGAAAGAATTTGGCCACTTCCTCCTGACAGGGTTTTGGAGCCTCCGGCAGCTTTTCCACTCCCTGTGACTTTGCCCTGAGGTGGGTGGGGATGAATAATGTAATTTAAATGAAAGCATAATATTAGCTACTCTCAGAGGGTCCTGATATCTCAATTCTTCACAAAGCAAAATACTTCAATTCAGAAAAAGACAATCTATCAAGAAGGCCCCAAACTGTAGCTATCTGAGAGAGTAAATGAATTCATTGCTACAAAGAAGGAACCTGGCTTCTCAGTCAAGTCGGCCGCTTCTCTAGATGCCTCTGGTGAAGCTCCATCCACTCCCACTGCCCGGTTCCCGCAGGAAGACCTCACAACCATGGAAAAGCCATGCATCTGTCTGGAGTGCTGTGATTTCTTTGTGGGGAGGTCCAGGAGGTGAAAGGCAGGAAAGAGTAGATGTGCTGAGAAGAGTAAAGAATTCATACAAAGTTTATACATGACAGTGCCTTGCACCAAGGCCCTGGAGATAAAGAGAAGGGGATTTTTCTTTTTTTGAATCTGTTTGAGGAGTTAATAAGATGGGCCCATGGACTGTGTTGGTGTTGGAAGAAAAGAAAGAAGGATGTGTAGGTTTCTGGCTCAAACAAATTAGTAAAGGACAGTTTCACTTCCTGAGCTGGGAAAATCGGAGAAGGAGCAACATCTGGAAAGGAGGAAACACGGTGTTCAATGCTGGACGTGATCGGCTCAAGGTGTCTGAGGCTTTTGAATGGGAAAGTAGACGCTGGCGCTAGGCGTCTGGCATTCAGAGAACTGGGGAATTTATGGAAGATGTGTGGATTGTACTTAAGGTGTGGGAATGAACGAACCTGAGTGTTGCTGGGGAGGAGGCAGAGTGTCTGGAAAAGTGAGAAAGGTGAGGAACCAGAGTAAGAAGGAAAAGAGAAAAAAAGATTGTGGAGGAATGGGGCTCGTCAGCCAAGGGTTGAGGCTGAGACACTCCCGTACTGGAGGCAGACTAGAGCAGGAGGATACTGAAAGGAAAATAAACCCAGGGGTAGGAGAGCCTGGAGCCCCCGGGCCTCCACGGACACGACTGAGTGTTCTTGGTGGCAGTGGTCACTGGGGACGGGAAAGTTAGGATGAGGATGGATAAGGGTCCATAAAACTAAAGAAATGCAGAATGAAAGAGCTTGATCTTAGAGGTGATGAGAACAGAGGAGTGAAATGTCTTGCAGTACAAGCTTTTGAGACTTTAAATAAGAGTATTTTCACAAAAAGGGAGCATTTAAAGATCATTTCAGAGTGTTCATGTTACAGGGGTTGTGATTTAGAATTTCAAACGGATTTCAAGTCTTGACAGCGCAAGGCAGATTAAAAACAAAACTGGGCATTACATCCAGTGAGAATCTCATTGATACTTGATTACATGTTGGACATAAGTTTTTAGGTATCTGTTCCTTCTTCAGTGCCTTGCACAAATGTAGCTAAAAAGGCAGACTAATTTGGTGTCATTTGATTTAACGAGGTCTTGAGCAAATGAAATACTATTTCAGCAATGAGGCTGGACCATTGTAGTTGCTCTAGGGACAAGTATCTGCTGAAGATAAATTCATTTGTTTACTAGTTCCTAAGCCTCTGGAAACAATAAAATAACTCAATAAAAGTGTGAAGTTGCTGACCATGAGGAGATCTTCTGAGAAATGACCTTTAAACAATAAAATCCAAAAGCAAAGAGGTTTTATAATAGCATGTCTACAAATAGACTCATGAGTAAAACCACAATTTACACCATAATAAAAAGGAGAGAAAGGTAGGCTAATAATTCTGAGGTCTGCCTTGATAACACCTAGCATGCTGTGAGTGCTAAGTATATACCTGGTGCTGGGACTAAATGCTTTGCAGGCACTATGTCATTCAATCCTCCCGCAGTTCTCTGAGGTCAGGGTTGTGATTTCAGGTAAGCCAATAGGCATTGGATAACGTAAGTTGCCCAACGTTACCAGGCTTGTACATAATGCAGTTAAGAGTCCAGTGGGTTTATCTGATCCCATATTAGGAGTTTTTCATTTTCTCCTATGAGAGTTTGGGTGATTCTTCTACTTTTTGAGTGTAACTGAAAATCTTTTGATTAAGCAAGTTGCAGATAAATGCAGTACGGTTGAATACAATTTGGAAAATTATGCATTCAAAAGTTTCACTTCACCACTCTTTCCCCTGACAGGTGAAGTGATTCCTCCTCCTCTTGAATCTGAGCTGGCCCTGTGACTGTTTTAGTGAATCGAAGACAGGGAAAGTGGCACTTTATAGCCTCCAAGGCTGGGCCTTACAAGATCTGCAGCTTCCACTGCTCTCTTGATGTACATTCTCTTGGAGGCCAGAAGCCTTCGAAAAAGTTTATCTTAAAACTATGAGGCTATAAAGAAGACCAAGGTGCATAGAGAGAGAAAGAGGCCAACAGAGAAGGGATAAGATGCCAAACCACAGAGTGAAGCTGCCTTAGACTTTCTGGCTCAGCTTAGCCACCAGCTGAGTACAGCTGAGGCACGACCCAGACAACATCATGGGCAGACCATCCTAATGAGTCAAAGCAAATTCTCAATCCACAGAACCATGAGGGGCAAAAAGTATTTTTGATCACTAAGTTTTGGATATTTTGTCATAAATTTAGTACAGTTGATACAATGTGGAAAAATATACTAGGTTTTGGTGGGATAAACTGAAAACATTCCTATATTTCTATTTTGAGTCCAAGTGGCTTATATTTTATATCGGAGAGAATAAACATACAGTTTTAAAAGTTAGTTCTGGTCCAGTGGTTAATTTCATTTGGTTTGAAATAAGCATTTTCAAGAAGAAAAGCTAGTTGAGAAGCACTTCATACTTTGTAACCGCATTTCTCCTGTGTGCTGTTTATTATTATAGTAATGTGTCAGTATAATAATTATCTACTTTTAATATTTGCAACTAGACCTTGATAGCTGCTCTTTGCTTTTTTTGTTTCACTAAATGCCTTTTACATTACTTTTAAAAACATCAGAGGCATTTACAATGAGATTCACATTAACAAGGGAGTTAAAAACGTAAGATTAAAACCGAATTCAACAACTGAGAAGCTATTTCTATTTTTTTATTTTTAAACCTTTTTTAAAGATTTTATTTATTTATTTTAGACAGAGGGGAGAGGAGGGAGAAAGAGAGGGAGTGAAACATCGATGTGCGGTTGTCTCTTGAGCGCCCTCTGAGAAGTTATTCCTAAAGATTTGTCTAATTTGTTCACTAAATTTAGTGAGTTTCCTAGCAACTGAGTTAAATGTGTGGGATTATATCATGCTAAAGTGATTTCCTCCAGAAAGGAAAAAATCTTTAATTTACTGCTAAAGTGTAAGGAATTTATTATGTGGATCTCTTCACAGGGAACAGTAAATGATAGAAGTTAATGTCTTCAGAGGAGATCTCATTTAGAATACAAATGCTTCTCCCACATGGAGTCTTAACATATGTACCTGTTTAAAACAAAACAGAACAAAACTTAAAGGGCTTCTAATGTCTATGTGGGTTTGTAGATTAATTCCCTTCCTCTTTCCCGCTTAGATCAGACATTCATAATTTCCTATCTTTTATTTGTTTCAACAAAGATTTATTGATAACACCCAGGAGCCGAGCCTTGAGAGTATAATTGTAAGTGAAAGAGAGAAAAACTCCTGCCCTCATGGAGATCATAGCCTAAGAGGATATTGATTAATGCTGAGGACATTAATTAGGTATTATAGGTATTGACGTATAGCAATATGTGATTATAGATTGACAGGTGTCATTAAAAAAAGTACAGAGAGCTATAAAGAGTATTTAATACGGAGTTGTGATCCAAGTTTCTAGGGATGGGGAGAATGAAGAAAAATATAATTTCTCATCTCCCCATTTCTACCATAAGGCCTGTCCCATGCAGGTGCTCCATTCACATCACTGTTGATGCTGCAAATACAAAAAAGGGGGAGAGGGGGAGTTTCAGCACTAATTCTGAACCTGCTGTTGGAAGGATAATGACTTTAGGAAGGAAGGCATTGTTATCAATTTTCATGGCTGATTTTTGGAAGAGAATAAAGTGTACCACACCAGGCTAACTGTCAAGATATTAGATTAAAAAAAATTACACAATTTGAAATTCCACCTGAATGAGGTCAGGTCTCAAGGGTTACTTACTCTCTAATGACTCATTTAAGGCATGGGCCCTTTTAAGTCAAGGTTGGCTGACAGACAAATAAGATATGACTACTGCAGGAGACCCGAATACAGGAAGTGCTGGACCCTAGTTCTTACCAAGTAACAGTTAATCTTTGAGGTCAAGTAGTTAAAGGAGTAAGCAATTTTTAAAAATGTTCTCTATTGATGTTCTTTAGAGAACTTCATTTATAGATCGTTATTGGTTAGTTGCAGGCTCTTAAGTGCTACACTAGACATCCTATCATCCGTCTAGTTCCTAAAGCAATATTACATAACATTAGCAGCATTTTTTTTCCAGTTACTAGTCACTTTCCACTTCTCCCACATTACCATTTTTACATATATCCTTGCTTGCCAAACCTCTCTGCCTCACCTGATACTCTCAGTGTTGCAGATTTTCTGCAATCATGTTTCCCAAAACTTAACTAAAATTTTTAACAAGTAAAAAATGCAACCTTAGAGCCCATTCTCTTGGGGATGCTCCGTTTCAGATATAAATGAGGCTTCAATGACAAGGAAAAACCTCCGTTGATGGTTCAATTGGGCGCCCCCCAACTTGTACACATTTGACCCTTGAACACTTCAGGGGTAGGGGCACCAGTCCCCGTGCAATCAAAAATCCAAGTATAACTCCCCCCAAAACTTAACTATCAATAGCCCACTGTTGACCAGAAGCCTTACCAGTAACATAAACAGTAGATTAACACATATTTTGCATGTTATATGCATTATATGCTGTATCCTTACAATAAAGTAAGCTAGAGAAAAGAAAATGGTATTAAGAAAACCCTAAGAGAAAATACATTACAATACTGTCCATATGTACTGAAGAAAGGGGCCCACTTAGCCCTCAAACCCTTGCTTTCAAGGGCGTACCATATTGTAGTCCTGACCCGGAACCTCAGAATGTAAACTTATTTGGAGGTAGGATCTTTGGAGAGGTACTCAAGTTAAAGAAGTGGGTTTTAATCCAATATGGCTAGTGCCCTTGTAAGAAGGGCAAATTTGTACAGATACAAACAGAAGAGAAAAGATGTAAAGATAGGGAGAAGAAAGCCATCTATAAGCCAAGGAGACAGGCCTGGAATACATTCTTCTCTCAGAGCCCTCAGAAGGACCCAACCCTGCTGACACCCTCGTTTCAAACTTCTAGCCTCCAGAACTGTGAGCATCCTGCCAAATGCCAACAATAATGCTTTTTCACGATAACCATATACTTTCTATACTTCTACAAACTCCTAACAAATAACAGGCTTCAAGAAAGTTCAAACATATGAAGAAATGAATTTGCATTGACAATATAGCACAATGACCCAGATGAACCCCAAAATGGAAATCTTTATCCATCTATGGTATTGGGAGAGGGCTGCTCAGTATATACCTATTTATACAAAACGACATGAATGTGTGCTTTTGGTTTTTAACTGAAGGAGGAAGAAGGCACTTATAGAAGTAAGAAAGGGATCAGGAGGGTGCAGGCCCCTGAGAATGGAGAAGGTGAAGGGTTGGGAGAGAATGCATAGCGCCTGTTTCCCTGTCCACCTCAAGGGATGGATGTGCTTGTGCAGGGACAGGGGAAAGGATGTCAGGATGAGACAGTGATGGGCAGTGTTCTCCAGTGGCTTGGAAACTGCTCATGAATTGAGCCACCTGGGGTCTGGTCAAGACTGAAGGAGGCAGAAAGCTGGGCGGAAGGGTGTTTTCCACCCCCGACATTCTTACCCCATTCTTGCCCCCTCATGCCAGTATCAGCACTGAACCAGGTAGCCACCAGCAAAGGTGACTGTGAGAAGCCCAGAAACCACAAGCAGGGCTGGAGGTGTAGATGAGGTTAGAGACCACACGTACACACAGACACAAAACTGGGTTTATGTCTGGGCACACTCTGAAGGCAGACTGCAACTAAGAGACATAATTTGGCTGTACCCCTTAAACTGACCTTGTTAACAGGCTCCTGAGAGCTGAGACACAGTCAAATGAGCTAATGAGGTTAGTAAATAGTCACTTTGGAAAGTACTGGCAACTTCGCCTGTGGGAAGGAGAAAAAATGTTTTCATTGTGAGGAAAGAGAGGAGACCAGGGCTACACAAACCCTTCCCTGACTTGAGGGAAGAGGAGAGGAGATGCTGGGAGAAAAGCAAGAACTCTGCAAGGCTCGGAGAAGTGGTTCTTAAAGTCGGGGTCCCAGGAACAGCAGCATCAGCTTCTCCTGGAAACTCAGGGAAATGCAAAGCTCGTTTTCACCTTAGAGCTACCAAATGAGAAACTCTGGAGATGGGAGTCTAGAAATCTGTGTTTTAACAAGCTTGCCATGTGATTCTGATGCAGGCTTAAGTTTGAGAACCACTGGCCTAGTGGAACTTGAGAGAAATGGGGGCGGCCCTTAAAGCGGGGGGGAGCCCTCACATTGATATTGTCCTTAGGGCCAGGGCAATAGGGGTTCCTTTGGGCCCAGTTCCTGTGATGCCTCCTTGATTGGCCTTTTGGGGCAGTGTGAGTGGAGCCCAGGCCCACACCCACCAGAGCACTGACCCCCTGCTGACCACACCCCTATAGACCACACCCCCTACAGACCACTGCACCAGCGCCCACCTGGCTTTCCTGTACAAATGACCCTAAGCCCTTTGCCAGAGCCCACTGTCCTAAGGTTGACCTTTGGGCAATGTTTGGGGGCAGGGTTGGAGCTGGAGCTGGGGTCTCTGACAGTGGGTGGAAGTAGGTGTCCTGGCTCAGGGCCTCAGGCAGCCCCAGGCACTGTCTCTGACATCTATGGAGTGCCCAGGACAAACTGCTGGCTCACAGTTTTTTCTAGAGGTGACCTAGGTGACCCCAGTTCAAATTCCTAATCTGCTGAGAATAAGACCATCATTTTTTTTTCTCTCATAAATGTCCTAGTCCTGGAGACGAAGAAAAGAACTTCTATGAAAATTGAATTTGAAAAAACCAGTCAATGTCTTTCTGGTTGCCTATTTATATGCTGTAAACTGAATTGATCATTTAACTACAATCCTGAAATATGCTTTCTTTTTAAGAAGCTATTATATATAAAATTATGAAATACATTTGAAAAACCTAGGTTAACTAAAAAATTAGTATCAATTGAACTTCAATTTTACAATAACTTCAAATTCTAAATGAATTAACCTTTCTTCTACTCAAGAACTAAAAACAATATTTTTCATGACAGACTAGCTCTGGAGATTTTAAAATATATTTGTTAAATATTTCTTCATTTGCAGGAAAATGAGAAATATTAAATAATTAAGAGCACCATGGAGATTTTAGGAGCTGAAAAGTAGTGAAAAATATATTCAATTCTAAGGTCTATTATTTCTTTTCAGACTTATATAAAATAACATCTTTCCCCTTTATTTTTAACATATGTCAAAATCTATATCCTATTGAACTGATATAATTGTGTATAATTTAGTGAAATAAAAGAAAGCAGAAACAAGATTAGGTTAACCAGTATTAGAACACAAAAGTCCTTCAAGCTAACTAGACACAATGACCTAAAACAGGTATAATTTTCATCTAAGAACTAATGATTAGAGTTAAAAGGTGTCTCATTTTAAATGAAGAAATCCATTATATTCATCTCTAGTGGCAAGGGATGATTATTATATTGTAATTATATTTTATATTGGCTTCATATTTCAGCCAAAGTTGCTGAAGAGAAGAAAAAATAATTAGAGCAAGTGATTGCATGAAGTGTGCAATGGGGAGGGAAAGTTGAAGGGAGAAGCCCTCCGCAAGTCCGTGCTTGCCTGGCGGCACCGGAGTTGGGTGCAGAAGGTAGAGTTAAAGTACATATTTCAAAGGCCTAGTTGGCTGATTTCTAAGTCACCTGCCAGCTGTGAAGTAATTTTCATAAGATTAACTCAGAAGTTTTGAGAGATGCAGACAGTAGTAGTGTTAGGCATTACAGCATAATGCCATTTATACATTTCAAAGATAGTCTTTAAAAACTCAGTTCTTGATTCTAGGCTCATCTAGCATAGAATTTTATTTTGTTTGGTTACAGTCTCACGAAAAAGGTATGGAAATTGTGCATCACTAAAGCCACTGGGTTGAGAGATGCCACCTAGTTTGGTAAGAAAAACACTGGCTGAAATTTTACGAGCTTGCTCTCCTTATCCAAGTCCTGATCTATCCTGGAACGGCTGGATGACACCAGGAAAACATCAGCTCTGTCTTCTATAAAATGAGAACCATGTGAGCGTGAATGTTGATGAATACGCATCTAAGAGTTTGGGGGCTTAATACAATGATCCACAAATTAGAAGTAGCATTTATAAAAGCCAGAGTGAAGTTCTGGGAAGAAGAGTTACAAGAGCAAATAAAATTTAAAGTTTTATAAAGAAGGGACTCATCTAATGCCTAGAACCAAAAAAAAAAAAGCGTTATTTTGGCATGCCCTTACAGAGTGAAAGATTGGTCAGACTTCACCTTTAATGTGTTCTCTTCAGGGCAGCTGCCATTTCTAAAAGAAAGCCCCATTTAACTTTTGTACATGGGAGGCCCAAATATGCCTTGCTGTAACCCCCATCCATTGGTTTATTTTTCACTTAATAACTATTCACATACTGGAAAACTGTTTCCATGGCATGCCTAAGCTTTTCATCTCTAAATTTCTTGTTTGATCTCTGTAGCAGAGTTCTCCAGAGAAGCAAAACCATTAGGAGATATACACAAAGAGAGTTATTTCAATGAGTTGGCTCATGTGATTGTGGAAATGGCAAGTCTGAAATGTATAAGGCAGACCAGAAGGTACGTGCTGCAATGTTGAGGAAGAATTTCTTCTTAGGGAAATCTGTTTTGTTCCTAAGGCCTTTCAAAGGATTGGACCCCACCCAGATTATAGAGAGCTCTCTTAGTTAAAGTCAACTGATTGCAGATGTTGATCACACCTATACAATTCCTTCATAGCAATACATTGATTAGTATTTAATTTAATAACCAACTACTATGGACTCACCAAGTTGATACTACATGTAACTAACCATGACAATCTCCTTCCCCAGTCTACCTGCTCTTGATTTGAGTGTTCCTTATTTTGTTAATACCCTTATTAAAATTAGAACAATCTGAAACCAGCACTCCAGATTTAATTTAACAGGACAGAGGTCAGTGTATCACCTCCTTTGTTTTTACGTCAATGGTTCTACTGACATAGCCTTATTCAATTATCTAGAAGTTGGGTTAGACTATTCCTATAAGGTTCAGAGTGAACTAAAAGTCATGGGATTTTTCTGTTTGAACTGACTTTAAGCCAGTCTTTCTCATTCTACAATTAGGAGGAAAATAATTAGTGAGTTGACCTGTTATATTTCCAGCGTAAAAAAGTTCAAGTACATAAGTAAACATTATTAGCATGTGAGTTATTTTCCTAGTACAGATTATACATGAGACTATAGTATGTCAATATTGAACAAGATCATAAAGATCTCGACTTCTCTATGCCCATACTTACCAAGTGCTTGAAACTTTCTATAAAGTAAATCTAGTGACTAAAATCTTTCTGTCTCTTCTGATAGCCAAGTTTATCTTTGGAGAGCTAGTTATCCTTATATTTGTGTATTTATTTTACATGCTTACAGAGGACTCGCATCTTTTTATCTACCATCTAATCTTCTCTACTTGTTAGATACCTGGGGGAACCCAAAAAACAAAATGTATTTATAAAAAATTGTGTATTTATTCTCACATATTTAAACTTTAGTCACCTTCAAAGTGCTCTCCATTTGATGCAATACACCTATTGATACTTTTTTCCACTGCTCAAAACAGTTCTTGAACATGTTAATTTTGATGCTTTTTAGTGCTTCTGCCATTTTTTTGTTTCACTTCTTCCATATGGGCAAAATGTTTCCCTTTGAGGTCTTTCGTTATCTGGGGAAACAAAAAGAAAGTTCACTCAGGGTAAGATCGGATGAATAGGGAGGACAGGACACGAGGGTCATGACATTTTTGATTAAAATCTACTGAACACTCAGTGCAGTGTAGGCAGATGCGCTCATGAACCACCCCTCGTAAAGTGGGCAAATGTGTTGAAAGAGTCTTCAAAAGAAATTCACCGAAGCCTATTGAAGCCTCTCACAACAACGCCAGGTACAATGATACACTGGTACACTGGTACACTGATACAGATGTGTTCCTAGAACACTCACCTAGCACAGGAAGCTTGTACTACAAGGGGCCTTCCCTGCAGATGGCGATTCTGGTTTTTTTGGATGTTGGCCCTCATAGGTGTGATCATTACCTGTTACTGGGTGAGAAAACACTAAGAGGTTAAGTTAGTTGCTCAAGGTCACATATCTAATAAGTGTAAAAACAATTTGAAATCACATCTTATAATAGTACTAGGATACAAAGATAAACACCGAAATGAACAAAAGTTGAAGCTATGATTGGGTAGGTAGATGAAAAAAATGGATCAGGAACGTAAAAATCTGGCATGGTCCAGAAGCAGAAACAAGCAATGAGGCTGTGAAATTTCCAAAGACCGGGTCTGCTACTTCGTTCAGACCCCAGGGGGTGACAGGTTCACACTTAGCAACAAATACAACAAATATTTACTCACCTTGACCCATGCAAGACACTGTTTGGAGTGACAAGTGACACAAAGATGTGCAGAGTGAAATCTTTATCCATAAAGAATTTACAATTTAGTAAGGGACACAAATTTAGAAGCTAAATTACCACAAGACATCTATCCATTCCTTTACCCATGTTTTCATTCAACAAATATCATTACTAGCTGGGATCATTTAAGATTGCATGAGTTTGGCGCTGTAGGATATGATACATTTACATGAGTAGCATGAAGTGAAACGAACGTTCAAGGAGAAAGATACTTCAGGGACTTGTAATGAACATTCGTGAAGATGATTTGAGGGCCACTGAAGTCTGGGTAAGATTTGGCAGAGCTGAACTGGGATGAGATGAGGAAGAAAGGATACTTTTATTGACAAGAACACATGAGCAACCAGGGACTCAAAGGTTGAAAAGGGTAGGATTTGTTAGGGAAAAAAACAAGCAAATAATCTGTTTTGTGTGGAGTATGGCCCAAAGGTAGGTCAGTCAGGGGAAATAGGATGGTAAACTGTGCTAGGGCCAGAGAATGGAGAGAGTTAAGGTAAGATACTAAAAACAGTGTCTTGGCCCTCACTGGGTAGACAATGGAGAGTCATTGAAGATACAAAACAAGGAAGTATTGATATCATCAAAACTAGGTTTGGGAAGATAGATCTATTGGCGAAGTGTAGGGTACATTGGAAGACCACGGTGGAGGTGTTGAATAACCACTTATCTGTGACTCTCGGGTTCCTAAGGAATGTTCCCTATGGGGTTGAGAAGAGAAACCGTGCTACTGAACTGTTGTGTGCTGACCACAGTCCTTCATTCAATCGATAGCTTTTCTTTACTATTCAGTTCAGTAAAGACAGGTCTGAAGCAAAATTCCTTGTTTTCACTGGTACTCTAAGTTTTTGTTCAGTTTTGTTTTAGTGGATTTATCAGCCAAAGTACCCACAAAAATCCAAAAAATTTTATTCCGTATATTTTTTTAAATCTTCCCTATTTTTTATTAGTATTAGTTTCCTATGCTCAGAGGACTTGCCTTGTATTTATTATAACATTTAGGCTCTTATTTTACTTAAGCCTGCATATGGACAAGTGATTTTTTCTATGCTCTTTATTATCTTCTGGCACTGGGTGGGGTGTTCAAGGGCAGCTGGACTGTGGAAAGAAATGGAATCTTGGTCATTGTCTATTTAGGATGGAAGTAAAAACTCTGAGATTCAGACCTGCCAGAACAATTTGAGTTCAAGTAATTTGATTTTTAAAGGATTTTTAAAAAAATAGCCATGTGCAGACTATCTCACACAGTCTTCTCTGTGATTTTCACAAAGAACAGCTCCAATTCCATCTCCTCATTCCCTAAATCAGAGATGATGTCTAGTTGGTATGCATGGTAAGCCATACTGATTTTAAAATATTGAAATGTTTCCATGTGGCATTTCTGCCTGTCCCAAAGGTCAATCCAGCAAGCAAAGGGGCTAATGCTTGGCACAGCAGAGACCCTCAGGGACAGCCCCCCTAAGTCAACATCTGTGCACTGTGTCCTTACTATTCAGTTTGCAAACTATTTTGAATTAGTATATCTACCTAAAAGCAACTGTTCCCCGCCCCCCCCCCCCATGTAATTTCATTCTTTGCATCCAACTACACTTTGGCCCACACTCACAAGCACATCCTGAAAGCTGCATTCAGTGTGTCTCTGCCTCTCACTTCTATTTCTCACTAGGTGAACTACCATCTCAGGTTCTTCCCCATGAAAATAGATGTGCTGCTGCTGATATTTCCTCAGGGCACAGCCCTCGAGCTTGCAGTTCAGAAGGAAAGAGAGAACACTGCCTCCTCCCAGCTTCAGAGTAAAAAATTAAAAAATAAAAATAAAGATCACAGAGAAGGATTCTGTTTGGCTTCAGTTGGGTCACATGCCAACCCTTGGATCAACCCCCATGGCCAGAGATGTGGGATTTTATTTTTTATTTAATTTTTTTAATGATTTTATTTATTTTTATAGAGAGGGGAAGGGAGGGAGAAATAGAAAGAGAGCAACATCGATGTGAGAAAGAAATGTCGATCGCTTACTTTCTGTATGTGCCCCAACTGGGGACTGAACCCACAACCTAGCCATGTACCCTGACTAGGAATCGAACCAGCAACCTTCCACTTCGTGGGATGATGCCCAACCAACTGAGCCACAGTGATCAGGGTAGGTTTTATAATTGACTTTGCCTCAGTGACTTACCTATCCTGTTCAGGCATCCACGGACTGTCCATGGCAGGTCCCCAACATTGTAGTATTTGGGATGAGTAGTTTCCAAATGAGAAAGTGGAGGTGGGATAGGAGGAGGGCTGCTTTTACCATAAAAAGGGGAAGGGGTGCCGGGATGACAGAACAGTGAATGTCCCTGACACTAGACTTCCCAAGAAGGCTGAGTGTTGAAATTCTTGCTTACAAGATTGTGAATAGTGCTTACTGAACATCTGTTGATTCTACCTTTGTGTGTAAACTCAGTACCTGACTCGACTTCATGTTGGTTTTATAGTAAAAGATCGGCACAGCACAGTGATCAGCGGTTTCTGCAAATCACCTTTTCATGCACAGTGTTTTCTGTGAAGCTCCCCCTATTGAGGCAAAGGGCCTGCTATCTCTTTGGGGGGCGTTAAGGAGGACCATATTAATGTAATCCAATAAATGGATGTCCTATTTTTTTTTCTTTCACAAGTAGCTTATGAGGCACGGTATTGATATCCATGGGCAGGTCACACCATATCTGAAGAGGGTGAGGTCATCAAGGATAATGTTGCCAGGACTTCCCTTCATTTCTGACTTGTTAGCTTTAATATTATTATCATTTTTCAATTCCAAAAAATGCATCTGTTCTGAAAAAGATCTTTTTTGCTTCTCCACTTACACAGACTTGTATTAACAGTCATTTTTCTGTGTCTTAATTGTCCTGAAGTCTCAGTGAGTTTTCCAATTTCAGCAGTTTCTGGGGGATCTTCAAACATCTGCAATTCATTCTCAATATACCCTCCCATCTTCCACATTTTTAGAACCTCACACAATTCTTGGACACAGTAGGTACTTAGCAAATATCTATTTATTAGCTTTGATGCTCCTCTTGTTTTCAGGGAACAATTAAGGCTTACCATTTTCTTTTATAAAATATGAAGTGAGAAAAAATAGAATACCAAAATAGAAACCTAAATTACCAAGGCAGCACAGCATCATTTGGAGGAAAACTGGTTTTGCATAAAATTGAAACTGAGTGTGCTGTGCAGCTTCTTGTGTAAGAGGACTCAAAGGAGAAGCAGAAACACCAGGGAGTAGTAATAGGCTCCCATTTTGGATGTTAATCATCTTCCCTTTCAGTTAACACTTTCAATTTAATTAAGTAATGCACACAATTTGAATACTAAGACTGGCATTCAGTCTTTTTCACTGAAATTTAAATGGATTTTCTAACCACCATAAAAGTACTTTAAAGGCCTTGTGGTTGGTTTGGTCTGGTTTTTTTTGCAGTTTATCTAATGGAGATGACACAAAGTTACGTCAGTGCGGAACTGGGTAAAGCAAATGGTATTGATGTGTTTTCATTCAATGAACCTGTGCTGAATGCTGCACACTGCAGACATAGGGGCATCCAAATCGTCTTAGCAGAACTCCAGTGAATAAATAGCCTTGAATCTGGGACAGGGCTGGAAAGGACTGCCGAGCTTAGCAGCCCCAAGCCCTTCATTTCACAGATGAGGACACTGATGTTCAAATGGGTTAAATGACTTGCTCAAGGTAGTTGAAAAGCTAGAACTAGAATCCAATTCCCTCACTCCAGTTCATCTTCATGTCTGTAGAAAATTGTTATATCTTAAATGATTTTTCGTTCAGTATGTTGTGAGGAAATCCAATCACTTATAGAGTAATCACCTAACCTTGCAATAACACAGCTTAGTAACCTAAAATATACCTAGATTATTATAGAAATTAACAACTTCATGAAATAATGAAGCCTTGACCTGACTTTGGTGGTGGGGTGGGGTGGGGGGTGGGAAGGATGGAGAAAGGAAGGAGATGGTCTCTGAAGGACAGTACTGTGGAGCTCCAACCAGGGGCACGGAATGGCACTTCCATTCTGTGTTAAAACAGAGAGAACTCCCCCAACCAGTGCCCGCTGCTGGTGCCCAGGGTCCACATACTCACCTGACTGGCCTCCCAGACCTCCAAGACCCCACTCAGTCCATGTTCCATTCAGCCTCCTTTGATCTTCATCCAGGTCACACAGAGCTTGAAAATAAAAATCTTTTTAAAGCCTCTGGCAAGCCTTCATGTTTTAAAAGCTCCCCTGGGTTTACAAATGCATGAGAAGATGTGCGTTCTTAAAACCCCCTTTGTACACAACGCTCGTTCCTATAGCTAGGATGCCTTTCCCCTGGACCTACTACACTGCGGTTTGTCCAGAATATAGCAAGTCTGATCACACCACTCTTAAGTTTAAAATTCTTAAGCGTTCCCTCCCTGTGAGAGAAGGATAACATTTCAGCATTCAGGCATGCCAGTCCCTTCAATATCGGACACCCTTCCCCTTTGGCTTTCTGTCTCACATACATGCTCACCCCTAAGGTTGGCTCTAGTCAAGCCCTCTCTCTGAGCACACTTGCAAACATGCTGTCCCCTCTATCCAAAGCCATCCCCATCCCAGCCCCTCCTACTTGTCCCCGAGCGTGATTCACACTAGCTTCAACACTGTTTACCACTGTTGATTTCCTTGTTGCTTCTTAAGGGCAACTGCGTCTTATTTTTTACTCCCTGTGTCTTGCATAGTACCTGGCTTTAAAGCAATCAACAAGAGTGTCTTCATCACTTACTCTCTGCTGGGAGCTGTGGGGAGCTCTGAGGGTATAAGAGTGAACTTCTGTCCTTGGGAGCTGCAGCCCAAAGTAAAGGCAGAGAGGAAATGGGGAGGGGATAGGTTAGAAAGAAGGAACACAGAGAAGAGACTTTGCAAATGTTCTATTAATAAAACGTGACAAAAAATAATGTCTTTGTGACCCTCACATTGTAATAGAGGAAAGAGGCAAGTAAATCAGAGCAAACATGTTTCCATTAAACAAATAACTGCCACAATGTGTGGTGAGATGACGGGAGACTGTCCCAAGTGGGTGATTCTTAGCAGCAGGAATGTCCATTCCCGGATGGACACTGTGAGCCAGAGGGAAGAGTTCGTACACAACCAAAGATGTAGGAGAACAGTTTCTAAGACAACACAAATCAAATGACTTTGTAGGGGGCTGGCTTTAGCTCAGCGGGTACTTCGAGGTTCAAATGACTTTGTAGGGGTTCTGGGTGCATGGGGGGCAGAATGGGAGATGAGAATTCAAATCCTAGGGGACTTGGTATTTCAGGGCAAGAAATTTAGGTTTGACCATTTAGAGATGTTCTTCAGTCAGTGTGGTACCCATCAGTGGATCATGAAATCAAGTCAGTGGGTTGTCATCGGCAATTTAAAGGAATAAGCTAGAATAAAAAATATCAGCACATTTCATGTAGAAAGGGTACATTTTTGGATGGAAACAGTTGATTCAGTTATACATCTCTATATATTATAAAATCATATGTGCACAGGTAATTTTTGCAATATTTCAGTCCTGATCAAACAGGCCTGAAAGCTGCCACTACTGGTGATGGGTAACCACTGAAGAGATGGACCTTTTGCATTTAGAAAGATGTGGTTTCAGTAAGCATAAGGGGCAAGGCCTTCTAAGGGATGGCTTTAGGAATCCAGAAGAAAGACAGTAAAATAGTGATACGTGGACAGAGAAAAGGATGTAGACTTGAGAGCTAAATAGTAGATAGACTTGATGATTCATTGCTTCTTTTCATTCTCGCTGCTACTATACTCCTCTTCTCGCGTGGCCCTTACCATTCCTTTTACAATCAATTCCTGACTCATCTAGCTACTAGTGCTCTGGACCACCTTAAAGTCATCCTTCATCCTGCATGGAAAGACACACCTGACCACGCCACTGTCCTGCATACACTTCAGTGACCACTTACTGCCTCATGACCCAAACTTTCTATCAAGCTTCAGTTTTGACCTCTCCTCTTTTGGTTCATTTTCTTCACATCCCATACAGATTCTTGCCCCAGTATTTTGGCTTCCATCTTCCTCGCTGCTGGAAATGTCTTTCCATTTTAAATCACCTGACTTCCTTCAACTCAGCCTTCAAGATTCAGTTTAACCATCACCTCCTTCAGGAAGCCTTCAATGATTTCTCCCAACTGGGCCAAATACCCCCCATCTTTTCTCCCATGGCACTTTGTATAAAACTCTCTCATGGCTTGGAGCCATAATAGCAAATATTAAGCAAATGTTCACCCAGCACAAAGTGCTGGACTTAACTTGCATCATCTCATTTCGTCCTTACAAAATGCTGATAAGGTGGGTATTATTATTATCTTCATCTTGTAACTACAGAAAGTGAGCACTGGGCAGGCTCAGCCAGTGACCCAGTCAGCGGTGCTGGGCCTTTCAGCCAGGCAATGTTGTCTAGAGGTCATGCTCTCAACTGTCTGCTGCCTTGTATGCTCACTATGCTGCGATAAACCTAGGCTCATGGGTCAGTCTCCTTGGAAATGCGAGCATCCTCATTCAAAGATCACTCAAGCAATCGCGTTTGTTGTGTCCCGCCATAATGCCAGGCAGATAATTGAATTGTGTTGAAACCTTTAAGTGCTATAGGTTAAAGACCAAAAAATGTCCGTTGGAGTTGGCAATGAGGTTGATTGACATCTTGATGAGAACTTGTTTCAATGGAGTGAGATTCTTCTGTCATGCACTTCCCTTTAGTTCCAGCAAACATTAGGTGATCCTAATGTTTACTGAATACAAACAAATACACAAATAATGTTTACTGAATACATTACAATGGGTTGAGGAGTAAATGTGAGGGGAGGAAATGATCTTTTTTTTGTGAAGCTTAGCTAAGAAGGAAGAGAGTTTGGGTGGCAGTGAAAGAGGCTTGCTGAAATGAGGTCTGTGGATTTAAGGGGGTCTTGCAGCATTTTAGAGATACTGCAAGAACAATATGTTGAATATGCTGAGAGACAGTAGCCAAGAGAGGGAGACATAAAAATACAGGAAGGATATATTTTTGGAAGAAGCAGGAGGGCAAGTTTCCAAAGCACATGGATGAACAGTGGACACTGGGGCCAGGTTCTTTCCCAGTGACCAATGCAGCATTGCTGTCTCCCCTGAGCCATGTTTTTCAATTCCAAGAGCAATAATACATACTGTCCTTTAGAGATACTACCTGAAATAATTCTCCCCTGCTTCCTCTTTTTTCTTTTTAATTTTCTAAATCCAAGAAAGACTAATGCAAGCTGAAAGGATCAGTCCCATAACTTAAGGGACTACAAAAGGCTTTACCTTCATTTTAAAAAGAAAGATGTATGTCAAATGAATTCCTGCAGGGGTGCTTTTCCTGTTTAAACTTGGTGGGTGGAGTGGGTACCTCAGTGGGGTAGAGTGGGTACCCCAGTATGTCCAGAGCTGAGCACAGGGCACAAACGTGTTTGATGTCCAGTGCTCACAAGGATACACGGTAGTGGAGCGAGAGAGCTGGCAGCTGTATGAGGGGTGGAGTTGGGGGAGCTGCCCAGTGTCAGCAGCAACCAAGAACAGGATGGAGGGATGTGTCTCCACTCCTTCCTTCCTCTTCCCCCTAGTGCTCCGCGCCACTCCATCCCCCAGACTGGGCCTGAGGAAACTCAGGGTCAGACCCTGAGATTCTAGAACAGGATGCAAGTACCTGGTCAATGCTGCAAGGAAAAGACATGGAAATCCCAAGGGCAAGAGATGGATGGGGAATTGTGAAAACCACTCAGTCTTGTCAGGGTGCCTGCCCCTGGGAGGTATTGCTGTGTAAGGGGAGTAGATATATACAGTATATTTAGGACCTTGAGAGAAGATGATGGAAAAGCATGCTGAGATCCATAAATGAAGACACACAGTTATCATAAAAAATAATCAAGCAATTCCTATTTTTATTGTATACCATTTGTAAGACCATGTGCCGGCCTCTGGGGAATTTTTAAAAAGCCTAAGAAGCTGTACTCACCATTATGGTCCAGTTGGGACGATGACATAGATATAACAGTGAGTAGGCACACAAGTGTCATGGTTTTATGGAGGCAATAAACCGCACAGATGTTCAGGGGAAAGAAAGCTGTATGATGACCACGTCTGGCTGGAGTGAAGATGTCAGATGAACAGCACTGGCCTTGTAGTATAGCACTGTTACAGATTAGGAGCCATGCTATGAAGTGGCCCCCAGCACCAACGAGAGAGGAATTTGCTTCCAGGAACCTTCTCCTGATGTACATTAATGTCATCAGCAGCCTGCTGACAGGCTCCCTCTGAAAAGGAGTAGGTGTGGAGGTCCCTTTTTATAATCAATTGAATTATTCCAATAATTGCACTGGAACACTTGCTGGACTCTGTCCACATTGAGAGTTCCCGCGGCATCATGTAAACTAAGTCAGTGTTCTGTAGTAAATGTGCCTCTTTGGACACTGCACTAGTGTGTTTCCCACATCTAGTTCACTTCGATTTTAAGGAAAAGACAGCTGGCTTTCCACTCCCGGAAAACAAAAGGGACATGAGACTAGCAGGCGCTGCCTTATGAGTTCACGAATAGGTACCTGAACACTGTAATTTTTCTGCATCAGTTGATACCATGATTGGCTAACCCACTGTAAATTAAGATGAGTATCTGCTTACTATTACACAGTAGGGGGGAAACCACACTTGGAAAACCCCCAGAAGCTGGCCCTCTCTTTAATCACATCTGGCCATTTTCTAGTCTGAGGGATTATTGCTGTGAGCTATCTTTTTCTCTCTCTGTCTTCAAATAAATACATTAATGAAATCAGGGCAGAATGGATTTAGTAAAGGAATTAGATTAATACTTTGCATGCACAAGGTTCATTAAGAGTAGCTGTAGAGTTAACGGAAGGGCCTTATTTCTCATCCCAATGTCTTGAGAGGCAGTTGCTTCTAAACCGGGTGCAGTTTAGGGACCAGGCTGTTGTCAACCCCGAGTGAAGGAATTCTTGATTTGTTTGGGGTAAGATGGATGGCTCACCCCTGTGCGTGACTGTTTCCAATGCTGTCCACGAATGGCTGTGCAGCCCTGAATGAAACCACAGCCCAGGTGGCCGAGGAGCCAGGGCTGCGCCTGGTATCTGGACATTCATTTTTCTCTCACACACACAGCTGCTACAGCTTTCGGGCAGCCATTGTGACTGGGCTCTGAGGGGCTCAGAAAGCCACTCACAGTTGGTCACTCTCTGCAGCAGAGCAATTCCCCGCCTGAAGGAACACAATAGGCCGGTTGTAGCTTGAATTCCTCAGGGGCAGAGAGAGCATTTCCCCACTCGGCAGTTTTGGAGGGCACCTTGCCTGACTGAGGCCAGAGGGAGAGCCCAGCGCATTTACTCACAACCAGGCCTCTCTCAAGATCAAGTAGACATCATTAACCCTGTCATGAATCAGCCTATAAAAACCATTCGGGAGGCTACAAAGCCAGTGACATGTGTGAAGGAGTAGCGGGGAAGGGACACACTGAAACCAGTATGGAGATTTAGCCAAAAGAGAGAAAACGTTTCAAGACAAAGCATGTAATCAATGCCAGCAACAGCGCTCTCACGAAATGTATTACTCTATTTTTGTGACACCTTTTTCCCTGATGCTTCTAGAGAAATGGAATATATCTAAATTCCCCTTTCCACATTCTCTGTGGTAAGAAAGGAAATATCATCTTCCAATGTCCACAAGGCTCAGAATAGGTTCATTTATTGAAGGTCATTTCAAATCATGGCCTTTCTAATAAAATATCACCACCCACACCTTGCCCCCTGTGGAATGTGGTAAGGTGCAAAACACATACCCACTCTTTGAAGACTTGAGTTAATCACATATTTCAGTGAGTAAGTGAAATATAGATTATAATAATCAAAGTCCCAGAAATATGAGCTTAATACCTAGATACACACTTCACCAGCAGATCCAGGCAAGTAAGTCATTGGGTTTTTTCCCCTGGGAGACTTGAGTAGGCTGTGGCTGCTTATTTCAAGCCTCCCGTTCATATCTGCAGCTTGAGTCTTTCCCCTGAAATCCAGACTTGATCATCTAGTTGCCTATTGGACAGCTCACTTTGATGCCTTACAGCTTTGTCACCTCTCACGTCTTTACTGAAAAGCCACCTTCTCAGGGGGAGAATGTCCTTTCTCATACCATTAAAATGAATCCCTTCCACCCCAAATGATCCTGCTGATCACTTGTCTCTGCATTATTTTTCCCCTAGGTACTATAATTTACTTATTTTATTAAATAATTTATTCCCTTAATAGATAAATTTATTCCTTTGGCTATAACTCAAGCGGATCTGTTTTGTTAGCAGGCGTATTGTCGTTGCCTGGATTATGCCTGACACATGGTTGGTCTTCCATAATGAATGATAAATGAACGAATAAAAGTTAAAATGTTGAAAGCATTAAATTTTTTTTTAAGTTAGAAGATATCAAATCATTTTATTTCCACTTCTTAGAATTCTACTTCACACTTGTTCTACTTGACAGAATAACTTCGAGGCTCAAGCAGTGCCCCTTGAAGGGGTGGGGTAAATTCAACCAAGGTTTTGTTTGGCCACCATTGTTTGTTTGCTTGGAATTTGTGTTTGTTTGTTGTTTTATAATTTAAATTTAAATGCCCATAGTAAACTGGCACATATGCCACAGTCCCCACCACACCCCATTTTTATACCCTGGTCATAGGGCTTTATGAACTTTCTGTCCTGCCAGCACCTGAACGCGCTGGGTTTGGCAGTTTACACCCTGCTAGAAACCAGTTTGGTTTGCTTTAACCAAGAGGTGTGGTTTTGACCATATAATAATTTGCAGCATGACTTTGGGCAAATTATTAACATCTTTGGGATTCTTCTCACTCTCTGAAATTGTATAAAAAACATATATGGGTTGTTTAATAGCTTTTTAAAGATTTGATTTATTTTTTTTTTAGAAAGAGGGGAAGGGAAGGAGACAGAGAGGGAGAGAAACAGCAATGTATGGTTGCCTCTCACATGGCCCTCACTGGGGATCTGGCCTGCAACCCAGGCATGTGCCCTGACTGGGAATCAAACCGGGACCGTCTGGTTCCCAGCCCACGCTCAGTCCACTGAGCTACACCAGCCAGGGCTTGTTTAATAGCTTTTGCTTAAGGTCATATGAACTACTTTGGGAACTCTTAGCTGGATATCAAATAAAATGACAATTTTATGTGATTCTTAATCCTTATGATTTTGAATATCCAATAGATCATTTAAGTTTATCGATCATTTGTATACTTCGAAGTGGGATATCATATTTCTAAGTTCTTGTCCTTTGATAAAACTAGTCTATAACGTAATAAAGGTTCTATTCAGGAACATGGACATTCTCCATTATAAATGAATAATTGTAACGTGATACTGCATGAGATTTACTTGAAATAGAGTGGTCCATAAATATAAGATTTACATTTCAAAATGCCAAGACTCTTAATCATTCAGGCCATACAAATTCATTTGAAGATAAATCTGTTTAAAATTCTATTCATAGTAACCCCAAAGTTAAATCTATTTGGCAGAAAAGACATTGAAATTAAGCCAGAATAAAAGATTGTTGTTAAAATACAGTGTTGGCAACTAATCAGGAACAATTACCAAACAGCGAGCTCAAAACGCTCTAAATAAAAATAATAAAAAACATTTTTTCATCTCTGGTAACATATAGTACTTTCTAGGTTGATCAAAAACACTATTGGTACTCACATCAGGAAGAGAGATTCTATTATAGTCTCAAACTTTCAGATTTTCACTTAGACTTTGATGGATGAATCAAATAAATACTTTGACTGCACCTACTAATATTCTCACAGGGCCATTGAGTGCAAGAAATACTGATGGAAGCCTCTCAAATGTTAACACTAAGATAGTTAACTCAAAAAAGATAAATGGCTGTTGAAAAGAATACATATAAGTAAAACAAATTAAGAAATTAAGCAATTAAAAGACATATGTAATCAAAGAAAGAAATATGATTTAAATTGCATGAGAGTCTTATAAACTTTAAAAGTATTTTTTCTTAAAAAAATGAAAGGACAGGGCATTGTATAAAGAGGGAAAGCTAAAACAACCAGAATCTTAACAATGAACAGGTCAGCTTCTATTTTGCATGTTACTTTCTTGCATTGTCTGTAGGTAGCACGTATATATAGTACATTACTAATTATAGTGATTGAACAATTCTGTATTTGGCTTTTTTCATATAGTTATGTTTGAAACACTTTTTATATTGCTACAGTCCTCATAATATTTATTTTCAGTGATGGCATATTATTTCATCAAATTGCTTAAACATTCTTTTGCTACTGCAATTTGAGTTTATTTCACCATATATTGTTTAAAATTTTAATTGTGGCATTACTAACTAAAATATAATACTTGATTTTCTTCTTTCTCCTTCTGTCTGGTATATGATATTATAATTCCACTAATTAACTGACCAGAAAAGAATCCTCAGGGATTTTAATGGAAAGATACATTAAGTCAAGATAAATGTCAAGCTTTTGATGACCACAGGTCTTATAGCACTCTATGCTTGTGAAAATTACATGCTTGTAAAGTAAACTTTAGATTCAAGGTGCCTAGATCCTGCCTTTGCTTGATTATCAGCTTTGCATTTTAGGGAAATTTACTTTATCCCTCTGCCTCTGTTTTCTCAGCTGTAAAATGGATTAATAATAGTACCTGTTGCATAAGATTGTTCTGAGGATTAAACAGTACTATGCATGTCAAATACTTAGAACATGTCTTTCACATGTAAAATGCTATATAAATATTATTTATTTTAATAGTAGAATGGCTTCATATTTTTCCTATACCTTACAGGAATTCTACATGCAAACAACACGTGGTGAGTTTTAGAACTTTAAAAACAAACGAGGTAATTTCTTAGCCAGAAGCAACTTCTTTTATAATCAAGTATTTGCAATAGCGAAATATATGTTAATTCATTTAGCAGCAATTAGATCC
Organism: Micronycteris hirsuta; assembly: GCA_004026765.1. Classification (NCBI taxonomy): domain Eukaryota; kingdom Metazoa; phylum Chordata; class Mammalia; order Chiroptera; family Phyllostomidae; genus Micronycteris; species Micronycteris hirsuta. The sequence continues at coordinate 325,419 of PVJI01000012.1, forward strand.
TAAGCTCTAAGGTTAGTACTTTCTCTAGTTAGAATAACTAAAAATCCACCTTAGAGATTTATGAACTACCATTGTATCAGCGTAATTATAACAGCGAGAGTCAAAGTAAAATAGTCATCACCTACGGAGCACTACGTGCCAGGCAAAACACTTGGACATTTGAAAACATTGTAAAATCTTCGCTACGACCTGGAAGGAAATATTATTTCCCCAGTCTTACAGATGGGGAGAGAGACTCAGAGAGGTGAAACGACCTGCCAAAAAAAAACCATCCACTCCTAAAAGGTCATTGGTCAGCATTGCCCAGTGCTAGAGAAGTTGTGAGACTGAACTCTCCTTCCATGGATAACCATGCACCAAATTTCCCACGGAAGCCCCGTTCAACATCTAAGGGGGTCAGATGTATTTGTTTATTCTCTTCTTGTTCACACTGTAGGTACGAAGATGGATCAAGAGCCCAATGGTCAGCGTGGACAAGCATCAGAGTCCCAGCCTGAAGTACACGGGCCCCACGGTGGTGCCCATCCCACCCGCGGAGCCTGACTCGGAGCCTTCCCTGTGTCAGTCCTGCCTGGGGGACCGTGCTTTCCAAAGGGCGGTTCTCCCCTCGGAGAAGGAGTCGTGCTCCTGGGAAACTCAACCTGGGTGTGAAGTAAGTTTATTTTTGCTCTGATCCATTCTCCTAAAAGGATTCCAGGCCTTTGTTTTTCTTCTATTTATGCTGGAGTATGCCCCCCAAAATTGTTTTTAATGTACATTCATAAAGCTCCTGAGGGGGATACAGAATTGTGGCTTTTGTTAGCAGATTGTAAAATACTAATTTTTAAAATAGACTTTATTATTTTTAGAGCCATTCTAGGTCCACACCGAATTAAGAGGAAGGTAGGGAGATTACCACTCTGTCCCCAAACATGCATAGGTTCCCCCACTGTCAATAGCCCCCACCTGTGGGGGTCAGGATGGCCGAGCGGTCTAAAGCCCCCCACCAGAGTGGTGTACTTGTTACAATTAATGAACTTGCATTGAGACAGTGTCACCGAAGTCGATCGTTTACATTAGGGTTCACTCTTCGTGTTGTACGTTCTATGGGTTTGGACCAATTCTAATGGCGTGTACAAGTATCTATCCTTAGAGCATCACACAGAGCAGTTTCACTGGCCTGAAAATCCTCTGTGAGCCACCTGTTGAACCCTCTCCCCCCACAACCCCTGACAACAATGGATCTTTTTTGCTGTTTTCATAGTTTTGCCTTTTCCAATTGCCATGTACTTGGAATCACATAGTATGTTGTACTGGTTTACGCTGTTGCAAGACTGATGAGGTGATGTTTCAGTGCATTAGAAAATCTCGGTGGTTGTTTGATCGCACACAGGTCAATCCTTGTATGATGCAAAAAATAGATCATAAGAGTCATCTACAGGTTTGTAGCTCCCACTGAAATATTCAGCTCGAAATGATTTGACCCATAAGAGAGCATTGTATCAACCTTGCACTATTTTCCCATATGTACCCATGGTTTTCATATCTACTCATAGTTTTACTAAAACTTATTTTCCTCTACTACTCTAACATTTTTTAATTTTAATTTTACTAATCTAAGAAGGCCAGATAACTGACTTAAATTGCATGTTTTAAAATTTCAAAAATTTACAGTTGTGTTTTTAACTTGTAATATTGTCAGTTAGGCTCATATTTATCTTGACTTTTTAAGCCATTAGATTAAATGTTTACGTTCTTTTTATTTCCATCTTATTGACATAAAAACACAACATTAAGAAGACAGAACATGTTATTACAAAGTAGAATAAATTGCAAGTGATCTTCCAATATGTTATTTTAGATCAGTGCATCATAAGATGATAAATATTTAAAACTTTTTGTCTCCTTTTTTTAAATGGTGCTCTCCAGAGATAAAGAAATCATTTTAGCTGCTAAAACAAAAGATTGTAAACCCTTGAATCCAAGTTCCTTTTAACCCTGGGATACCCAATATCTCAGAATATGTTCCATCATGAAAATTAACACCACTTGTCTACTTGTTAGTGTCATTAGAAAGATCAAATGAGCCCTGGCTGGTGTAGCTCAGTGGATTGAGCGCGGGCTGGGAACCAGAGGGTCCCGGTTCGATTCCCAGTCAGGGCACATGCCTGGGTTGCAGGCCAGGTCCCCGTGAGGGCCGTGTGGGAGGCAACCATACATTGCTGTTTCTCTGTTTCTCTCCCTCTCTTTCTCCCTCCCTTCCCCTCTCTCTAAAAATAAAAAAAAAAATAAAATCTTTAAAAAAAAAAAGAAAGATCGAATGAGATAATACATATAAAATAGTTCATAATCTACTAAGGGTCATGGAAATGTAAATCATTATTACTTATGCTTACTAATTTATCCATTAGTGAAGTCTGTGAATCTGTAATACTGAATCACTCTTCCATGACTAAGTTAGCACTTTGCTGATGGGGGAACATTTGCCGTGGTGCATTTACTTTTTGGTTACACACTGGCTCAATGCCAGGTTGGCCTTAAAAGACAATAAATAGATTCTAAAGACAAGAATTGGCAAACTTTTTCTGTGAAGGACCAGATAGTTAATCGTTTAAGCTTTTCAGCCCACACAGTCTCTGCCCCTTCTATTCAGCTCTGTCCTTGTAGGGAAAGTGGCCACAAATAATAGACAAATAAATGGGCCTGGCTGTGTCCTAATAAAACTTTTATTTACAAAAACACGTGGCCAGCCCACCAGCCATAGTTTGCAGACTCTTAGAGTCTAAAAGACTTTGCCAGCTCCATAGAGTATAAAGAACTACTCATGACTTAAAAGCGGAGAGAGGGCTCTGCAGACCCTATACAGAGCAGAAATGCCTAGGACTCAATGTTTACTTAAGGGCCTGCTAGATGCCCCCTTTGGTAGGAGCTGAGAGTAGACTGATGAATACATGGAATTCCACACAAGGGGAGACAATAAGCAAAGAACTGGAAGGAATTTAAAACAACAGTGTGATTCATTCTTTTACTTTCTCAGGGATACTAGGTGAATCGTTCTCCAGTTTACAATGGATTACCTGGTTCTGGCTTTGCTGGATTATTTTCCTTAAGGTCACCACACATCAAGAAGACACTTTTATTTTTAAAATGTTAAAGCAAACCTATATTTTGTGTTAGTGTAGGGATTAAACTGTGAACAAGTTCCCTGAGAAGGCTCCTCTCTCCTTTTAGAGAGTGGAGCTGTGCGATGAGATGAGGGAGAGGCCGTTGGGTGCAGGGGCCTGGCAGCCAGAACTCCAGCTTGTCCCCTTGACAACTCCTGATGTGGACTATTTTAAGCAAGTCATTAATTCATCCTTCCCTCTCAATGTTCCCTCCTATGAAAACAGATTATTCATGCTTGCCATCCAGTTTCTTTCCAGGAGATTTTTTTTTTTTTTTTAGTAATTTGCATATGAGATGGGATTTTAAAAATCTTTTGTAAATGTAAACTTATGTGGCAGCATTTGGGGCCAGCTCTGCCACAAAGTCAATGTACAAACTTGAATAAGTCACAAAACCTCTCAAATGTCACAGTATGGGCCTAACCCACTTAACTCTAAGGTCCTTTTTCGTCTGAAATTCTAACAGTTGGAATTTGATAACCTTAAATGAAAATAAACTCTCCATTTGATGTGCAAAGATAAAACATAGAAAATGAGGTGAGAATGTTTTGAATCAAATAAGGAAATAAATAACATTTTAGTCCTTTATGAGTAATTGTGGAATTTTTTCCCCTGACTTTAAAAATAGTACATTCTAAATGCTACTTGTAATGGCCAAATATCACTGAGTTAGATCATGCCAGCTTTGCCAATAGTCTAGTTAGGAGCCTTTAAACATGTTTTGCCTATGGAAGAAACTAGGATATATGAGTATGTATTGCCAACACATTACCCAGAAGAACAGTGATACAGTGATGTTTCCAGTAGTGCTATATAAAAGGAACTGTTTGAAAATTAAACAGACCTTTCTGGAAATGAGACGGGGAGATGATAACAAGATGATAATGCATGCTAGCAGAACTGACATTGTAGCATTTCCGTCTGAAATCAACTTTGAGGCCCTAAAGAGATGGCAACCGAAGTAGTTTTCCAATGGGTGCACACTGACTGAGCACATTCACAAACTCTTCTGCACCATACCTCTCATAGTGCCTCCAACATCCCGATCAACCAAGTGGAAGGAGAGAAGTGTTTTACAGTGGGAGTGGGCAAGGAAATCTGTCAAGCAAAGGATAAGGTTGGATCAAGGTGACAGCCTGAACTTATAATGTCATCTCTCTTTCCTGTTTTAAATGGCAAAAAATACACACAAAATATTTTAATTTATAATAGTGCCAGAAAGCAAAGTATGCCATTGTATGGGTAAGACTCTCTGGCGGAAGTATGAGACCAATGAGGAGACCACAGTCCAAAATGATCCCATCAAAGAACAGCCACTGCAGGTGGGGACGCTGCAATCGTGTATATTCAAAAGGACTCAGTAAGTTTGAAAATAAAGATGTCCTGGAATGGCCTAATAAAAGGAAAGTCGTTTTAGCAATATAAATTTCAGACAAAATATTACATAAGACAAAAAAAATTTGAAAGGATCTAAGAGGAATGTTTCACACTGGCGAAAGATGTCTACTAAGAAGATAAAACATTTAGAAACCTTTATGCATTTCACAACATAACATGGAAATCTTTAAAGCAACAACTTATAGAACATAAAAAAAAATTGGCAAATTCAGGTCATAGAGGGGAGTTTTTTATCATAATTCTCCCAGAAAGTACCAGTTCAAGAGGACTACAAATATTAAAGGTAGGGGATTTTAATAAAACAATCAACCAGATAGGATTTATGTGGAGATTTCTATCTAATAAACAAAGAATACACATTATTTTAAGTACACATAGAACAGTTACAAAAACTGACCAAGAATTAGATCACAAAGGATATTTCATCAAATTCCAAAACACAGGAATCACACAGGCCACACAGGCTGATCACAGTTTGGTAAAATCAGAAACTTACAACAGTGTAGGAGCCGAACCCCCACCCGCAGACAACCCACTCACCGGGGGCCGCCCTTCCTCATAGCCCTGGGCTTACACAGGAAAAAAAGGAAATGAAAAACTACTTTAAGTGCTGACATCACCACCAGGAAAATGCAGATTGAACAATGAAATCCCATTTGTTTTTCATCCATCAGATTGTCAAAGGTTGTACTGGTAAAGTGTGGGTCAACACATGTTGGGAAGAGGTTTAGGTCATGTTCCTCTATTAAAAACTTAGAAATCTCAGTCCTTGTAATGCAAATCTCTGTCTCTGTACTTGTCTATGTGACAATGAGGACGAGTACAAAAACATTCGTTGCAATATTGGAGATGGTAAAAAAATGGTAGCATCAGTGGGTAACAGAACTGTAACTCATAGAGCATTATTAAATATGGTAATTCATACTATGGGATACTATGGAATTATGGCATCCTCATACTAATCCATGCCGTGTGCATAACAAAGTTTTAAACTTGTAGGGGATTATTAATTATGGTATATGCATACAATGGAATCTCATTAAAAATGAGATCTCTATGTGCTGACATGTCTCAAGGTATATTAAGTTAGGAAAGCAGTTGAAGATGAGTATGTAGCTAGCATTATCCTATTTATATTTTAAAGACTTCACATTTCTCTCTCCATGTCTGTGTATTACATGTTTGTGTGTTTGTGTAAATGCAAATACAAAGATCTGGATGTACATCAAACTGAAACGATGATTACCACCTTCGAGGCATTAAAATTGAGAGGCGATGAGGTGGGGAGAGTAGTCAAGAAGGGCTTTAGCTTTGTCTGTATTGGTTCGAATTTATTGTCTGTGTTGCTTTGTCCATATTGCTTAAATTTTTCAAGACCATATTAATACATAACCTGTTGATTTGGAGACAATACCATGCCCACCAGGAGGCTTACATATAGAAAATGAACAGTCACAACTCATTCCTGTTGGTAGAAAGTCAGGCACCGTCATAAAAAGGATATCACACCAGGAGACCATTCCACCACGGCAAAGGAAGGCTCCTGGAGGAAAGCGGAAAGCACGCAGTATCTATGTTCTCACCGCACCTCGCTCGCCCTTCTTTCTGTCCTTTGTTTTGCCCTGCTTTGGTGATGTGTGTGTGAGTGTCCATTGACTCCGCAACTTCCCGGCAGTCATTGAATCTAACGTGTTTATTTTCCTGCCTCCTCCTGGGGCCTTACCTACATGGTACAGAGTTATGTGTTCTCCTTTTCTCTTTGCCCTTGTTAGCTAAAATTGACATCTTTCTTCATGCAAATGTTTCTTAACATGAAAAGGAGAGACTAAGAAAACTCTGCAGCCCGAACTGGCTGTAAATCACATGCATTCCAGAGGCACGCCTGATTCTCATTAAGATTGCCCCCTCATATGGGATAGATTTGGCTGAGAGGGGATTTCCTCAGACTTTTCTGTCTTTCAGTTCAGGACTGTTCAAAAGGTGCTGCGTCAGCGGCCAGCGGATGAAGCCTGGGCAGCGTGTGCTGCTCGGAAGGCCTAGTGAAGTCAGGCCTCTGGAAGGAGCGGTCCAGCTCTGAGATGTATCAGCCACGTTGCTACAAACAGATTAACAGTGAGCCTTGGACAGGACTACACAGAGATTACTGCGTCTTCCCCCCAGCAAATCACCAGGGACAGTCAGAGAAGGCTCTTTGAATTAAGCCGACTTCACACACTTCTGAGAGGGAGTCTGCCTCCTGCCACTCACTGAGTTTCAGATGCCACACCTCCATCTGCCAGGCTCCCCTGTCCAAGGAGGTGTGCCATGACCTTTATATTTTATCTTGGAATTGTTGAGCTGTTCCTTTGAAGTCCAGGAAGTTCGGTTGTAAAGTGGTCAGCTAAGGAATAGTTTCCATACTGACTGACGTTCATACTGTCCTCAGTTTTTCTGATCTTTCTTAAGAAGAGTGTGTAAAATATACTTAAATCGGTCAGATGACTTTACAGACTTCTGGTTTCTTTCCATTTATATAGTAAAAATGGGTTTTTATGAAAGTCTCCAAGGAATAAAATAATATTGCTTCAAATAGTTCTCTTCCCCCAGTTTTCTGCTCTTGGCGTGTTAGGGTCTCCGGGGCAAGTCTGCTGGTTTCTAAGCCTATCACCCACAGTCATCCTTATTCTGTCCCAGATTTGAAGTCATGTAATCACTGAGAAAGCACTCATTGCATAAAACAAAAAATTAGACTGCTGAAGAAGGGATAAGAAAAGGCCATTTCCTTTTGCTGTGTATACTCAGAGTGTGACGGAGGGGAGGACATTCTACCCACAACAAAGCCTGTGTTCTGTACCCCCCTGGCTGTTAGTGGTCATGTGACCTTACGCTTGTTACTTGATCTCCTGGGGCTCACCAACCTGCTGTGAAGAATAACTCAATGTTGCCCACCTCACTTGGCTGGTGAGAGGATGGGGACTAAATGAGAGGTCATGTGGAAGCTCTTTAAAAAAAATAAACTTAACAGCATTTGAAATATTATTAGTTGGCAAATACATCTAAAGGTACTAAAATCTGAAAAGACTTAAAACAAGTAAATCAGCCTCAAGCAAAACATTCATCACATTTCCAAACTTTCTTAATTAAAAGAATAATAATAATAAAAGAATATTACCTGGAAAATAATATGTCTTGGGAAACATTTAAAATGACTTAGTAAGTTGCCCTTTAAAGATAGTGAAAATCCTTATAATTGCTCTTGCCATTATTTATCTGAATATTATTATTCTAATACTGAGGCAGAATTGGAAGAAAAGATAGTTTTACCCAGAAAAACCTGGAATTCTTTTCCCTAGCAAGGCAGTATTTAAAAAGATATATATTTCAGGTAGGGACATACAAAATAGAGAAAACTCTGTTAGTTTCTCCTTGAAGTTTTCAATATTTTTCCTTTGTTTTATAGCAATTTGAAATGTCCTAAGTAACTTTCAATTCAAGAAATTCTTTTTGGCTAGGAAGTAGAGAAATGGTCACCTCATTATTCAATTGCTCCTACTAGGAGCTATTGGTTAGCTAAAATGTTCATTCTTAGATTTCATGTCTTTTACTATAAATCCAACTTCTTCCTGGCTTTTCCCCATGATTTTCAAAAATTATGTAAAAATTCTGATAATGGCATCACTGAGACGTTTAGAAATAAATCATTCCATTTCCTTTACATATTAGTGGCTTTTATTTTTTTTGCAGTCTTTCAGTTTGTCCCCACATGCACTTGCTTTGTCCATGACCCTTGTCATAGTATGTAAGTGATATTGAAACTGATTTTTCACTTAACATGTATTGGAAACAACGTTTGTATGTTGTAACATACTTAATTGTTGTCATTATGGTTCGCATTGCATCAAATTGATATCATTTTATGTAACCATATACCGACTGTTGGCTTTTCCATTTTATTAATTATTTTCTCTTTGATAAGGCTGAAAGTAATTTTTCCCCCTCAGTTTGAATAACCTTAGGAAAAATTGAACCTTAGTATAAATTCCCAGTAGTGGAGTAGAGTTTGAAGATAATTATGGTTCTTGCTAAAGTACTTTTGAGACCAATTTAGAGTCAAATCAATAAAAATAAATGCCACCAGCATTATCTAAATAACCCAACTACACTAGCACTTCATCCCCTGAAGGTTGGGGCATGTTTTAATTTTTGTTAATTTAATTAAATGATGTGATATGCATTTTTTGATTACCAAAAAAGTTAAGGAATTTTTCCATCTTTTAATTTGTTACTTGTAATTTCCAGTGGGAATGGTTTTTGTTCTATTCTTATCTTTTTATCTACTGGAGTTTTGCATTTATTTTGTCAACTTAAATGAATTATTTCTATGTAGCTATAAATTCCCTTTCAATCCTATCTGTGGCAGACCTTTTCCCAATCTGAGGCTTGGTTATTACATGCTCAGAAATGAACCAGGACTGCTGTTTGTGCTGTGAAAGAGGGAATGTCTGTGTTAGCTTAAAGCTGAAATAAGCACACTCTCCCAAAAAGTCCTAGTGCCAGCAGAAGGGTTGCATGTGAAAGAATGCCAGGTGCAGGCCGATCATGGCTTTCTGTCTGTGCCGCATGCACATTCTATCTGGCCAGACAGCTTGATAACCAGGAAGCTGGCTTCTCTTCCAGGACTACTTCCATGTTTCTAGCCTGTTTCCAGGTCTATTAGTGCCAGGAGGCCACCCTCTCATCCAGTGGCAAGGGCCTGGAATCTGCAGGGATTTCTGCCAGGAAACAGGGCCCAGGAGGAGGCAGCGTGGGCTCCGGGTGTCTCCCCTTTATCCACAACACTTCAGATACAAGCAAACACTTCTGCTGTATTTAAAGACATGCTTCAAATCCCACAAATTAAATTTTAGAGTCAAACTTCAGAGTAAAACAAGTTGATGTCTGCACTCATAGTTCACTTTATGTTTTATTGCCTAAGATCTCATATGAGTTACATCCCACCAGTATGCCTCCTTCCCAGGTGATAAGTCTGGAAGGGGATACGGAACTCCATTCAGGCTATTTAGGACATTAAATGTTCCAAGAAAGCTATTCCCTGTCTGCTCCTGAAAATCTCTAACCCGTGGTTCCACTTACCCTTGGGTTGGAGCATATTTCGTTGGCTCTTGTATGTAACCAAATCTTTCCTGCTTCTAATTAAACTTATTCCTTTTAGTATAGTGCTTCCCAGAAAGCATGTGGCTATTTTCCTCTAAAATAATATCCTTCTTCGTGGTTTGGAGCCTTTGAAACTTTTAAAAGAAGAATTTTTATAAACTACTAAAAATTTATAAGCAAGAACAGAATTTAAGGAGCAAAACAAAGTTTAATTGTATTTCATTTGATGTTTTGCCATTATTTATCTTTTTCTAAAAGTATACAACTATATGTTTCCTTGTATTGCTTACCAAAATGATAGAATTTAATCTATTAAGTAGCATTCCTGTCATGTAAACTACTCTGTAAAGAACAAGGTAAACAAAAAATCATAAAGAATTTCAGAAAGTATTTTATGATTTTTTCTTAAAACAGTATAACTTAATTCTAACATTTGCTTTTGGTGATCTGAAAAGATTCCTCTTATATATCTTCTGAAGAAACAGGAGTAAAAATGATTACTATCACCTTGATATTTCCTATTCACATAGAGTAAATTGCTTCTTGTTCCTTCAGCATACAGAGAGCACCTTGGCAAAACAACTCAGTGTGCCAGGATACACACCTTCCATGGTGTTCAGGATAAATAGATCATTCTTTTTTCACTTGTCACTGAGGTTAGATCGCCTGGTCTTTGTGAGCTGCTATATCCATCAATTTGCGTTACATCATCTCTTGACAGACTCATCATGACCAGAAGTCCACCAATACCTTGTGACTCAGCTGAATTTCATCAGAATATTAAACTCTTCTTATTGACCTTGAAGAGCAGATATTGGAAAAAGAACATATTAAAACTCCCTTTGAAGTCAAGCCAAAATCCACAGCTTGCTATCTGTAATTTTAGTTTATTTTTCCAATGTCCATCAGCCTCGATAGCTATAGGTACACAAATCTATTCTTAATTCTCTCTCTCCTTGCACGTTAGAATGTTGTTTTTGTGTTGAGTTGATTTTCAAAATGACTATTTCAAAAGATTCACCTAGATTTCTACTTGGGGAGAAATGCAAGAACTCCACACCTCTGGCCAGGTTACATGAGATGCAGACAGGTGACTCCCTTGTGCTGTGACACAGGGAGCGGGTTTATCAGTCTCTGTAGATCGGTGGTATCGTAAAAAGAAAAGCAAAGAGAAAGAATTGCATGTCTCAGCAACACTGAGGTATTTTTAAAGCCAACAATCTGACTTCAGCATGACGGCAGACCTTTCAGGTAGCGATCGCCTGCGCAAATGGTGACAGGGACCTGAGACTGCTGAATGCCCAGCCAGCCCTCCATGGAGCCTCGGTGTATTCTCTAGACTAGCTTCTATGATAGGTAAGGCAGTGAGTATCCCGCGCAGTACTTCCAAGAGAGGGGAAATACTGACAAGGAACCACACCACTGTGATAAGGGAAGGTATAAACTGCATATCTGGAGGATCAAAGAAGGCTTCAGCAGGAAAGAAAGCTAAACTAAGAAGGGAAGGATGAGTAAAGTAGTGAAGTAGGGAAAGGTGGGGAAGAGAGGCCCAGGCAGATGGCACGAATAACCAAAAGTCTGGAAGACTGACAGCAAATGTGAAGCAAGGAAAATAAAGCTGAACTGAGAAACAAGCATTCAGATCATTAAGGTTTTCTTTCCCCAGGGCATTTCAATAATTTATATGCGCTCCTCCGAAAACAAAGATCCATTTAAATGTGCAGTCCCAACAATGTTATCATCAGGCACAAGGAATGGATAGCAGACGGCCGAATTTCAGAAATTCTTTCACTGAAGATTCATGGCTTTAGATTAAGGTTTACTGTGACTCTGCCCCTGTTAAGAATAACTATGCTTGAGATTTCATGCAATAAGCTTAATTCTTGTTTTGCAAGGAGAAACAAGGATTCTGGATTTGAGAAAAGGCAACATTAACTGAAGAGCTCTCACTAAGGAGATGGAAAAATAGGATTCAAACAAGGAGTCTGAAACCATGAACACACTTTGACATTTGCCAAGTTTCTCAGTATTTAGGGACTGAAGAGAAAAGGTAAAATTAAGAGGTGAAAGGCTTGAAGAGCTTTAAAGGGAGTAGTTGGGAGGGAGAAGGAACAAGGGGAAGAGGGAAGAAACACTGGGGTGGGAAACAAAAATGATTACAGGCTGTGCTCCATTTTGTGTTTGACTTGAGAAGTCTGCCGGCCTCTCCGGCAGAGGAGAGGCAGCGCCCGCGGGGTCCGAGTCAGGGAAGCCTCTCCGTCAGGACTGGCCAGACAGGAGCGAGCTGAAGGCCGGGCAATGCGCAGGCGAGCAGACGTTTGGAACGTGCCTCCACGTGGGTGTCGTGAGTCTGAATGGGAAGATGACATGACTGACCCTGTGGCGGTGTTAGTGTGTTTCCCAGCATTAAAGATTGAATTTGTACTGCCCTCTTCATGCTCTCTCTTTCCTATTATTTTTATTTTTTATTTATTGATTTTATTTATTTTTATTGTATTTTTCCATTACCACTGATCCCCCTTATGCCTCCCTACCCCCGTGTATACTCACTACACCAATCTCACCAAAGACTAACAGAACAAATTTTCAGTAGACTTGGAGGATTAATCTAACGGACCTTCCCTGGACTTGACCTTCCCTGAACTTTGCGTTTTAGCACAATGCTCTAATCAACTACGCTAGTCAGACTCATAGTTTACAATCCATAGGAATAAAAGAAACAACAGAATTTGAACAAGTGTTTTTCTTGAGTGCTTTTTAGCCACTGAAGAAGGCAAAGGTTCCGATTTTCTTCATAATTGAAATCATAACAGCTGCGAGAGTTCAACTGTTTATCAAGACACAAGCAGAAGTTATAGGCTTTATTTCACGGATTAAGTCTAAAAGCTGTGTGTACCTTCATGAAACCTCATAATGGATTGGCAATGCTTATTATGGATGATAATATTTGTTTAGAACTACCAAGTACAAAAGATGTATAAAGCAAAAATGGCATAGACTACTTTGCAAATGCACAGGCTGAAATTATCTGTAATTCCAGTGAATGGCATAAATTGTATGGCACAGAGGTGACTCTGGCCTCCATTTTCATGGTGAAGACAGCTTGTAAATCAGCGGCGTGACTCATGGGTCTCGGGCATGGTGCACCACTCTGGCACCTGCCTTCCCAATCAGTCAAGTTATATTCATATCCAGACACAAATAACCATATTACTAACCCTGGCCACCAAAATCAGTCTTTAGTGTTGAGAAGATGTGCAAATTCAAGCTAATAGGGTTCATTTCCTCCTCATAGCATATATATGTGCTTAATTCATAAACAAACCCAACTGCTATTTCTTCCTGTTGAATATCTCAGAAGTGAATGACATTTTGGGTTTTATGTTTGTGGCTTTGTGTGGGCCATATATAAGTAAATTTTACAAAATGCCACAGCAGATGTGACTTTGAACCAAGGCCGTGTGACTAGCAGCAGCATGCTACCCCAACCTCACTTTGGGGAAATCCAGGCTTCGCAGTTGCCACACAGGATGTTTCATCAAAAGAGGGATTTTCCCCTCTGCTCTGGAACACATTACTTACTTCCCCTTCCTCAACACTACAGTAAAAAAAATTCTTAAAACAGTTAACGAATTATCCTGTCCTAGCTGACTGTGCGTGGGGGGTGAGGACAGGGAGTGAGGGGGAATTGCAGCACTGGGTTGTAAGAACAAGACCCCTGGACCACTCTGGCCAGCCCATCTTGTCTCTGGGCCTGCTACTTGATAAAACCCAGTAGTGACAAAAATTATCACTGGCCCACATAGGTATCAAGCGTGGCTTTGTGTCAGATCTCAGTTCAAAGCTGAGCTCTGACACTTACCAGCTGTATCCTTGAGTTTCCCCACCAATAAAATGGATGATAATACAAATTAAAAGGATTGCTGCGAGGTTTAAACAAGAGAGTATGGACATTTACTTCATTTGTCTCTGCTTCCACCCTCCCTCAAACCCCACCCAACTTCCCGAACCTAAAAGAAATCAAAGAGGTCTGTGCAAAGAAAATTATATGGTGATTCTGAACTGGGTGTAATGTACCCAATCTACTATTTTTTTTTTACCTTGTAATTTGAATCCACTGGATACAACACAGTAATCGTAAGGCTTGTGTCGTGTCTTTTTGTTCAACAAAAAGAAAATTAAAAGAGGAAACAGAAATTGCAAAACAAGTCCATGATTAAATGAGCTGTGTCCATGTAACCTGTAGAACAAGTGAGCCTTTTACTAGTCAAGGTATTTGTCAACTTGCTTCTCGTCTCAGTCGTTCCGTCTTGTTTCCGAATACCCTGAACTACACCCGTGGGAAAGCTGGATGAGAGATTTTCAAGTTCACCTTCCTCTAGGGCAAAATTTTTAGGATTTGCATCACTAATCTGAAGGTTTTATCTTTCCTAAATACCTATTTGATTGACAAAACTACCCAGATTATTTACCCAGCCCTCCCCGTGGCCTAAAATGTTCTTGCAGAAAAAGAATTCCATTGGCATTTTGTCCCACTGAACTGCAGTCCCTGCCCCACCCCCCTCCCCTGCTCCCACCCTCTGGAAAAGCAGGTTCTCCACATAATCTCAGCACAAGGCATCTCAAGATCTCCTATTTTTAATACTGAGAGGTAATTGCTGCCTGGAAGACTAAACTACTAGGGTCTAAAACATAACTAAAATCACAGCTGCTAGAATTTTCATTGTTGTTTAGAGTTTTCTTGAACTCAATTTTCTTATTTTAAACTTTAATTTCATCAAGACTTAATTTTCCTTCACCTATAAAGATAAAAATGGAATGGAATTTTGAAAACATACATAACAATTATTTGGGTTGATGAGTAGTGTTTTAAGCTTTCTGAGTATAAGCCAGACAATACAATTCCTTTATCTAGAGATAATGAATAATATAGTTCGAAAATCACCAGCAATTGAATTTCTTTGAGGATTTTACTTTAAAACAGTAAATTACAATGAAAATAATAAGGCTCTAACTTGGTATATAATGAATTATCCCAGTTATACTTTTATAATTTACTTTTAATATTCCTCCATTCAGGCAATTTAGAAGTAAAACTTAATCATTAGTACTACCTTAAAGATGGCATGTATTCTTTATTATTCATATGCTAATCCATGACTCTATATTTTCTATACCAGAAGGGAAAAGCTAAATTGGGAAACCTATCAGTGACCACACTTTTGAGTATTTTATTTGTAAGACATAAGAATCTTTTTAAAGGTTTTTCTTTTTTATCCCTTGTTCAAATAACTATTCAGACCATCACTGTATAATCTAGTTCTTACTCAAAAACAGATTAATATTTTGACGATTTTAAAAAATTCTAAATGTTCAAAGGGTTATAAAGCAAAATTGGATAAAGTTCACATGTTCAAAATAACTTCCCCATGGGCCCGGACTCCCTCTCTCCCTCACTCTTTCTTGTGTCAAAATTCCATTCCGACATGGATTGAAACAGACGGTGCACCCCACTGCCACCATGTTCCTTACCAGCTCTTCTCCTTCCACGCCGATCCCTGAGTCCCAGCCCCATGGCAGGCACTCCAACTCAGTCTGTCCTTCTCACAGCTTTAATCCCGCCCAGCTCCGCTGTACCCCTTTTCCCACTTAACCACTCCGTTAGTCCCCTTGCTTCCCCTTATACAACGTCCTCTGGGACTTCTGTCAGTAAACTCTGTTAAGTCATTAAACTTTTTCCCAAAATCCTCCATCTGCCCTCTCACCCTGTCATGCAAGATCTTAATATGTGCCATATTGTTAGTCAGGGTTTGTTGACCAAATGTGTTTCAAAAATGCCGGATTAGATTTCTCCAGGCCTGCGTTTGGGCGATGTGCTCTGTGACTCCCCAAGAGGAAAGAGCTGGAGCATTCCTCAGGTACACAGGACCGAAAATCTCTTTTAAAGGAACATCTTCAGGAAGGTGCTGTCTTAGTAGATATTCGGCTTTCTACTAATGATGACATCTCCCCCAAAACCTTCAAGCAGAAATGTCTGGAGGCCAAGAGCTTGCCAGGTATTCTCTGCTGCAGCCTTGGAGAACTTCACCACCTTTACTCAACCACAGCCTTCATCGTCATCATCTAGCTTCCAATCAAGACACTTCTTCTTATCTATCCATCCATCACTTTGGTGCCTGATGCAATCGTTTTCGTCCCTTTCACAAGCAATCATTCTGGGCAGATTTAACATTTCGCTCACAACTCAGCTCATAATCACAGCAATAGTAGTAGTAATGGTAACTAATATGTCATTTTGAATGTCTGCTGTACACCAATAAGTATCGTTAACACTTGACGTTCATTATCGCATTTAATCTCCACAACCACTGTAAGAAAGATATACCATTGCTTCCAATTTGCTCATGAGGAAAATGTACTATTTAACAATTCCAAAGATATACAGGAACATGGCAGAACCAAGATTCAGAGCCATATTTAAATGATCCAAAATATCTTTCCCTGCTTCATAGTTATTCAAACTCTTTAGCTCCACCATACCTCTTTAGTTTCACTTTTTCGTCAACCTATAGACATGGCCATTTGTTGGGTCTTATAATTAACCTACACTGCTTCGTTCTCTAAGATTTTAAATCCTGCAGTTTGTTCTTGACTAAGGCTTTCTGCCCTCTGATCTCCCTCAAGGTCACTGTCTGCCCATCCCCTTCATCATGCCCTCCAGCCATTTTCCTTGTACTGCTGATCTTTGTCCTATAAGATGCCGCTATTATCTGCTGAAGCTCTAAGTGCCCTCCTCATCTACTGGAGATTCCTGCAGTGCGTTTAATGTGGGATGGACCCCAGAAGCTGTGCACAATTTGCAGACAGCTTAGAAGAGAGACGACAGCCACTTAATTTGTTGGCAGGATTATACAACATATTTATAATCATTTGAGAGGTCACCTTGGAGTGTACCCTCCTCCCTAACCCAGCAACACGCTCTCCCAGAACCAGCTTTAAATTCCTTGTTCCCCAGTAATCCTTTCTCTCAGTGCCCAGCATGTACTCTGTAAAATCTCAAACTCATGGAATATTAGGATTAGCAGGGGCCATACCATTTATATAGCCTAAGCCCGTCATTTTACAGGTAAAAAAAAACAAAACAATCAGAACAAAAAACAAAAAAACGTGGTCTGGAGGAACCTATAAACTGACATTATCAACAAAAATTGCTAGAGATTAAATAAAGGTGGTAGAATGTGCCTATGCCCTTTCAAAAAGAAATTTATTTCAGGAATATATTCCTGACTACTTGTCTGCCAGGTTGTAGATTCAAGTCGGTGAGTGAACACTCTGCACACATACATTTCTCCTTGATCACTCACTGGCTGAGAACTTGGGTGTTATCAGGGGGAAGGAGGGCCGGCTGCTTTTCACAGCAGCACAATGAGTTGCTTTCTGTTGGGTGGGACACTTTGTCCAGATTTCCTTTGCACCAGATGGCTGTCCCCCTGAAGGCCCTACAGTTCCTGGGATCATGAGGATTCCAGATGTGTCTGCCACTGTCAATCTGGGGTACTGTGGCTGCAGCCCTCATCTTGCCAAGCAGGTATTCAGTTGTGAGGCTGCACTCCGATGTGTTCTTTGGCGTGCTTCTAACAGACTCGATAATTTTCAGGTTTAATTTTTGATCCATAAAATAGGCATTATGTATTATTTAAATATATTTTGAATTTAAGTAGTTAAAAACCTTTCTGTAGGAATCATGTGCTCTAGAAATGTGTTGGTGAACGTCTGAGACAGCCCCAAATTCCCAGGGCCCAGAGTTCCAAGGCGTCTCCTTTCTTAATACAATGAACTTGTTCTGAATCCAATTATATTTTTCCATTTTGCAAAATAACTCATTTTGTGTGTTCGTCAGTAGGATATACTTTGATATTAAAAAAAAAAAGTGTTTTTACTTTAATGTGCTCCAGATTGAAGACTCTTATTAAGGCCTGTCTGCCTCATTTCCCAGTTGTACTAATTAAAAGTACTAATTATTTCCATGCTCGTATCCCAGGACCATCTTTTGATGCATGGAAGTTTTGAAGAAATTTTTTTTTTTTAAATGACTGACTTTGGGAATCAAGTGAGAAAATTAATATACTTTAGTCTTAATTAAAAAAAAATTTTTTTAGGTCAGTGCATTTGACTTTCAACCCTACATCTTTGGTTTCAGGTCTGTTCTGGATTTCTGCCATGTAGGAAGTACTTAGTTGCCAGAATCCCCTTTTGTTATACAGCATTTAATATAATTAATGCTGGAAGGGGACCTACCTCACTCCTGATGCTAATGAGTTTCTCTGAAGCAGGGTTTGTTTGTTTGTTTGTTTTTAAATCTAATCTTCGTTATTTACAAAGGAGTTAAACCAGACCTCCAAGATCTATCCTACATCTAAAGTCAATGATTCTCTAAGACCTATGGTTGGTCACTTTCCTAATTTATCAGTCAACCCATTTCTCACTCTCATGAGAAGTAATCCAGGTGTCTAGGGCAGGAAGTTAGTTATTTGCTTTTCCATGCAAAAGGTGAGAGAATGGGAGAAAGATTATCTTTCCAGCTGGGAAGCAGTCTTTTCCCAGAGATACAGATAATCACTTTTAAAAAGTTTTGGACTCCAGGACATTACATTTTTAAAAAAATCATTAAGTCACATACACTGAGGGAGCCATCATATAGGGAAATGAGATTTCTATACACACTTTTACCAGTGCAAAATTTTATGAGTTATGTGAATTATTCACAGTGTATTATTTCCAGTGGCAAATTTATTATCATTTAGAGCCTCTGGAAGTGCAAGCCACAATTATTTACTCCTTTCAGTATACCTGTGCTTGAGAGAAGAGAATTTTTTGGTGCAAGCTATTTCAGTGGAGTCAGACTATGCAATAGGACAGAATAAATAAGCTAGTAGAAAACAAAACTGAAAAAACACCTACTTAAAAAAGTATATATAAGTGAAATTGAGTTTATTTTATTAAAATAAGGCCAATGAAAATGAATTCCACAAGCGGAATGCATTCACCCAGTGAAGAATTTATTTATAAATAATATAATTGCAGTGTTGGGATGCTTGCCATGTGTGCTTTGTTGTTCAGCTGTGATGTTGGTGGGAGGTGTAGGGAAACTGAAAATAGCGGCACTGGCTTCATCCTGAATCCCATTAGCACTTGAAAGTTAACAGCCTCCTCATTTTGAGAAGAGGAAAACTGGAATTCAACTAGTAGCCAACCACGCCATCCTGCAATTAATATAATTGTCTGCAAAACCTTTAACATTCAACACTTACCATCAGGCTATTTCAGATAATTTTAGTTGCTGGCAAGCTACCCCCAAATAGACATTTCTTAATGACTATTTAAAATCACTTATGTAGAGCTATTGATGGAAACATCAAACTCTAGGGATGAAGCATAGAAGCAATTATAGGAAGTGAAAGTACCCAATAGTATATAAAATAGGTTAAAACTGAGTCATAGGTGATTTTTTAAACTTCACTCTTAAATTCTAGTTCATGGAATCCTTCCTCCACAACTGACTCACAGTCTATTTTGGGACACACCTGCCAGTACTACAACGCTTTCACTATGCATTAATATTCACACAGAAAAGCTGGAGACGAATGGGATAATCAGATAAGGCTAAGGAGCTTCGCACACAGGTAGCTCTGTGCAAACCCTGAGCAGATGGCCTCCCAGTTGAGGCTGACCTAAAGTCTCCCTGTTTCAAAGTTGTTTCCTGATGCTGTGTTGCAAAAGTGAGTTGATTAGAAATACCTCATTTGTAGTTTAACACTTGATTTTTGTTCTTCATTTAAAATATCTACTTTCCCACTTCCTCTCTGTCAAAGACTTGTCTACACTTTTTTTGTAATGAATTGTATTATCTTCAACTGATTCCATTACCGTATTTTTTCTAAAAAGGGCCCAGAACTACAATTTTACAATCATCTTAATTGATTTCTCTCCCCTTTGTTTAGTGGCTTCAGCTAACCAGATTTCTGAGTTTACATGAACACCCTGACTATAAGACTTCCTCCAGAGACCTGAAGCTCAGGAGTAGAAGGGAGGTGGAAGGCAAATTGTACACCCCTCACCTTTGGGCAGAGCCACCTAAAGAAGATGCCACACATAAATTGTTTTTCCTGGCTCTGGAGAAGGTTGCACAACCTCAACCTGCATCTCACTTTGACATTTAAATGCTACTACTCTGTCTAACCAAAGCCTTCATACTTCAAATTTGGCCTGTTTCCCTGGTTTTATACTCAATGAGGATAGCCAACTATCTTATAAAAAGCTCTCCATATACTCAAAGAATGCATTCAATAGCCATCTGGCCTTCTCTTCAAGAAAATGAATAACAGTCTTGTTTACCTCTCTTTGTTGGTCTTATTTTCCAGCACTTGAATCATTTTGCCGTCTTTGTGGTTGCCTTCCAAATAATTTCCAAGTTCTCCCATCAGTCTTAACGCAGAATTCAGGAGTTCACATTTCAGAATAATACTAAGTCGAGATTATCTAACAGCTCCTTCATATCATACTCTCATTCTACATTTATTTATTTTATATTGGTCTTTTTAAGCATTCTATATTAAAAACAAGTTTTGTCTAGATTTGGATGTTTAATGTAACCGATTGGTTTTAAATAAGGGTGTCTATACAGAGTTGACATTTTAATGCAACATTGACACATACATAAAATTTCTTCAGGAAGGAAGCATTTCTAGAAGTTATAACCATAGCTAAAATTGTTGTATTGTTTCACCATTTAATATTTTGTCTAATAATTTTTCTCTAATCTTGGATGGACTTTTCAGCAAGTTTTTGGCCAAAACAAAACAAAAAACCCTGAATCAGAAACTAGCTGCAAATGCTAGTACAAGAACTGCGCCAATTTAGTTTGGCATCAGTAGGATTCTTAACAAATTTAGAGCCTTTAGGAATGTTTCAGCCTATTTCTGCATCCAAGTCCATTATTTTTCTCTTTTTCTTTCTTTCATTGTTTTTTTTTCCCCCTTTGGAAAGCAGACTGAAAATAATGGAGTATGTAACTTGTAGTTTAACTCCATTAATCCCTCTGAAGGTTCAGGCCTACAGAAAGGGCAGCCCTGTCTGGCATTCCAGGATTGGTCTTGGGAAGTTCAACGAAGCACGGCTCTGGCACATGGATTCTCATTTATGAGGGAGAAAGAGACACGCACTGGGAAACGAGCAGGTCCATGGGGAAACTAGGTGATGGCAATGATGATCAAGGCCCATGAGACTTGAAGAAAGATGTTCACAGGGGAGTTTTGACACTCCCTGTCCCAATGACACAAAAGGGACCTGTCACAGACTAGCACTGGAGAGCCTTATCTTCACACACGTCCAAAAAACTTGAGAAAACACAGCTAGAAGACTGAAGGTGGGGTGAAGACAGGCATTCAGCCTCCTCGGTAGGCCCTGCTGAAAGAAGCATGGAATTGTAGCCTCAAAATGCGTGTCATTTTTTTTATAGTAACACTTTACATCAGAACCTTTTCCAATCCTTAGCACATGCATCCCTCCACTTCATTTCTTAGATATGGACACATCTATTCTGTTTACAAAAAGACAATAGATAGATGACAGATAGATAGATAATAGATAATAGTCAAATAAATATAGATGCTAGTTTTTAAATTATGAAGATAACTAAAATATTAAGATCTTGAAAATAGAAAACAAAAAAAAGCATAAATAATACCTCCAGAGTAAAACAATAAGCATTGCTTCATGCATTGACTTGTCTGTCCTTCTACACACAACTGAAATACAATTTTTCATTGTGATTTATTTCATTTAACACAGTATGGGTAACACTTTTCCCATGATTAAAAACACTTAAGGACATCACGTGATTAGTGGCTTTGCCATTCTTTACTTAATCACTGCCCCATTAAATGTCAGGTTGCTTCCAGGGTTTTGTCATTATGAATAATGTGAAGACAACTTTGTACATGTAGATTTATGAATTATTTATTTAGGATAAATTACCTAAAATAAGATAAATGAGATAAAAGTATTGAGCATCTGAAAGCTCTTAAAATATACTATACTTACTTTCAGAAAATGTATTTAAAATTAAAATACAATAATCAGTCTATAAGAATCCCAGTTTTACTAAACTCTTGCTAGCATTGAATATTGTCATTTTAAAAATTAGTTCCATATATTATGATGAATATAATTTTCTTTTTAAGTATGAACATTCCAACAAAATACCATCTTTGCTAACCCCAATTTTTCACATGGGGAAAGAAAGTCAAATATGTATTATTTAAAGTATACAGACAAAGCATTTTCTATTCAGGTTTTCAACAAGTAGCTTGGATTACTTAAGGAGCATGGTGATAAACCAGTGCACTGTCTTCAGTTCTGATCTGCCACAATAATCTCTGAGGCAAATTTTTCAGAGCGTTTACAGTTAAAGTCCATCTCTTCTCAAGGAGTTACATAAACCATTGTGTTCTGAGCTGCTAGTCTTGCAGCCCTACTCGGCAGCTGTACTGCAAGGTCCGGTCCTGTTTGTTATCACAACAAATTCTTATGGCCTGAACTAAATGTCATTTTGCATTAGAATTTTTAGTGGCTTTAATTGGGAAACAAGGTGTTGACAGAAGAAGTGTTGAGTTCAAGAAAGAAATTACAAAGACTCAAAGCAAATGTGTTCTTTACCTGAATTCTTCTTTCTGACCCTGAGGATTCATGCTTGTTATTCTCTACAGAAAATAAAACCCAGAGATGTTTTACCTGCACAACCCAAATGTACCTGCACACATACATACACAGGAGATTACTGCAGATATATATTTGCATATATATGCATGAGAATTTTCTATAAGAACCTACAAGAAACCGTTGTTGGCGATTACTGGGGTGTAGGACTGGGAACAGATCTCTTCTCCAGGCACTTTATCAGATACTCAGGAATTACCTTTCCCCTCCTTAATCAATTTGGTTAAAAAATGGATCACTTCCATTAGTGTTTTATTTCATTAACATTCATAAAGGATGTTTTTCTTTTTCCTTGAAGAAATTAAGCATATGTGACCAATATAAATGGAATTGGCACTTTTATATGGATACAAAGTAAAAGGAACAAGATGGAGTGACTTCAGCAGATGTGTAAATAAGAGACTGCTCAGATTCATTCTTCCTTATGCACTTAAGTGCTACAGGCTTACTGTTGCCACGTCAAAATACTCACTGGAGCCCTGGCTGGTGTAGCTCAGTGGATTGAGCGCAGGCTGGGAACCAAAGGGTTGCCAGTTTGATTCTCAGTCAGGGCACATGCCTGGGTTGCAGGCCAGGTCCCCGTGAGGGCCATGTGAGAGGCAACCACACATTGATGTTTCTCTCCCTCTCTGTCTCCCTCCCTTCCCCTCTCTCTAAAAAAATAAATAAAAATAAAATCTTTAAAAAAAATACTCACTGGAAAGAGTAAGGGTGGTTTGGGGACCGAGTCAAGGTGACTAACAAGCACAGTATACGGGAGACAATGCTTTGCCATAAATCTACTCCCGGTGTCTCTCTTCTGCAGCCACAGTGACCTGTAGCGCCCACAAAAGCAGGTATAAATAAGACCCAAATGTTCGTTCTCTTTGTATACAGCATTTGCAACTCCCCAAAGGAGAGCTTGGGATACACTGAAAATAAGGTAACATAAGCAATCACTGGTGTCTGTTCACGTAGGATGCATTTCCAGTTTTGAGTATAACTGAATAGTAAGATATATGTAGGTAAAATCATGGCTTATCATTTATTCATTTAACAAGTATCTAGTGATTGACTACTATGGCTGATGCTAGTACTATGCTAAGGCACTGGAACACAGAATAACATGTTTTTTCCTTGGCTACAGGAATAATCCTTTGCCCTAAGAAGGTTGCAGCTTGCCTATCACTTTTCCAGCTGCTTTTCTAGCATGGCAGAGGGATGAACCCCTTGCATTAGTTCATAGGTAGCTCCTGACGTGTTCAAAGAGACATACATTGCAGGACCAAGAAATAGAGACTGAGAATGGTGGGAATGGGGGTGGAAGGAGCTGATACTTTAAGACTGCCATTGAGCTGTGTAGGGGGGATAGTGAGGATAAGTAAAAACCAGCTCAAAGTTTTTCTATCATTTTAGTTCTCACCCCCCGCCCCCATAGTTTTTATTCAGTCTTCATTTTGTTGCTACAGACTTTCAACTGTTTTCCAGAATTTTGATGAATCTGACAGTTTCTGCTTTTTTTAATAATGTTTTATTGTTTAAGCTGTTACAGTTTTCCCAATCTCCCCTCTTGCTTCCCTCTGCCCAGCGTGCTCCCCACTTCCATAGCCAATCCCCACACCGCTGTCTGTGTCTGTGGGTCCTTCAGTTACGTTCTTTCACTAGTCCCTCCGCCTTCTTTCAATCAGTCCCACCTCCTCTTGTCGCTGTCAGTCTATTCCACGAATCTATGTCTGTTTCTCCTTCGGTCATTAGTTTATTTTGTTCATTATGCTCCTCCTATATATAAGTGAGATCATATGGTATTTGTCTTTCCCTGACTGGCTTATTTCACTTAGCATAATAGTTTCCAGTTCCATCCAAGCTGTCACACAAGGTAGGAATTCCTTCCTTTTTTCTGCTATGTAGTGTTCAATTGTGTAAATATACCACAGCTTTTCAATCTATTCATCTACTGGTGGGCACTTAGGTTGCTCCAGCACTTAACCATTGTCAATAGTGCTGCTATGAACATTGGGGTGCATAAGTTCTTTTGAATTGGTGTTTCAGGATTCTTAGGGTGGATTTCCAGCAGTGGAATCACTGGATCAAAAGGTAGTTCTATTTTAATTTTTCTGAGGAAACTCCATACTGTTTTCCACAGTGGCTGCACCAGTCTGCATTCCTACCAAGAGTGCAATAGGGTCCCCTTTTCTCCACATTCCCAGCACTTGCTGTGTGTTGATTTATTAATGATAGCTATTTTAGCAGGTATGAAGTGATATCTCATTATGGTTTTAATTTGCATCTCTCTGATGGTTAGTGATGTTGAGCATTTCTTCATATGTCTATGGGCCACCTGTACGTCCTCCTTAGAGAAGTATCTATTCAGGTCCTTTACCCATTTTTTAACTAGATTGTTTGTCTTTCTGGTATTGAATCATTTTAGTTCTTTATATATTTTATATATTTTGGAGATTAAACCATTGTCCAGTGTATCATTGACAAATATGTTCTCCCATATAGTCAGTTCCCTTTTTATTTGAATGATGGTATTTTTAGTCATGCAAAGGATCTTTAATTTGATGTAGTCTCATTTATTTATTTTTTTCTTTACTTCTCTTGCCCTAGAAAATACATTGGCAAAAATACTGCTATATGAGATAGCTGAAATTCTCCAGCCTATGTTTTCTGCTAAGCAGCATTGCATAACAAGCTTTATTGTGTGGCACTTGGGTAGAATTTCATGAGAGGGGAAGTCTCTAACATGTGGAAAGCTTCAGGAGACAATGACACAGGGCTACCACCCAGGAGAGCGAAAGGGCAAGGGGACTCACAGGGGAGAGAATTGGAGACAAAGCTTAAGTGATGTCCAGGTGATGTTGCTCAGCAGCAAGGTGGAGAGTTTCTGGGTCAGAGAACTCTGAAGAGTGGCAGAAGTTTGGGCTCCTTTATAACCAGAGTTTGTCTTATCTATAGTCAGCAGATGTTGGGTGCGATTTCATGGGTATGCAAAGCAGGCAGGCTCTATGGAAATCGCTAAAAAAAATCTATTTTGAGGCTACATTTAAAACAGTGAATGTGTAAAATTAGAGTTTGGTGGACATGGACTTTGAGCTAGTGATCCTAGCCTGCTTGAGAAAGTAAATAACAGATGAGCAATATACAGGGGCCATCTTTAACCCGTTTATATAGCAGAATCCTTTTAATACACAATGAATTACTTCTTTCCTGCTATTTTTAAGATGCTCTCTTTGTCTTTCAACAGTTTGAGTATAAAGTATCTTGATGGATCTGCTTGTTTTTTGATGTTTCTGTCTGGGGCAGGAGCTTGGAAATTTTTATTCTGCCATTTTGCTGATGTCACCTAATAGATAAGATTTTAAAGGTTAACTTGTCCTTACTTCCCCTCCCGCTAAAAAGGGACAAAAACAACGTCAGAGGTTGTTCTGAGAATTAACCAAGAAATGATATCATAAATATGCCTGGCCCATCATAAACACTCCATTAAAATACTATTAGCAATTATGATGCTGACATTCAGTGTGACTTTAAATGCTGAGTATTTTAGGTCTAGGACAAACTTTAATACTGGATTGCTGTGGCATTTATTTCCTTTTTTAAGGCCACTAAGGTAGCACCATTTATTCCTCAGTAGCAGTCTGTTGCCTTTAAAAATCTAGAATGTTTTTCGATCCTTGACCCAACTGTGGATCTGCAATTATATTTCATAAATAGTGTAGGATCTCTATAAGAAATGATAAAATATAAATTCATTTTATGTTCAGGTTTTCTAGAGCCCACTGAAAAATAAATAGAAAATATAGACCGAAAAAAAAGGATGAAAGTAAAAACCACATATGGAAAATGCCTGCAAAGGGAAACAACTAATGCAGGATCTTCTTGGAACACTCACAGCCTCACACTGTTATTCTGCTTACTTCCCAGAAGCTAAGAGCTCAAGTGATCTGGCTGGGATCAGAACCTGCACCTCCTAAAGCTGCAATTCAGTACTTAGTAAAACTATCCACTTCTCCACATGTTATATAGATGTTTTTTATTCCCTGGACATTCTCCCACTTGTTTCTCCATGGGTCTAATGATCTACCCACTGAATACCAAAGAGACGTTGGATAAAGAATCATTGTCAAGACGTATGATTAACTTGGCCACATGCTAACACAGTTTCGCAAGGAAAACCTTCCATCTCTGCCATTCAAAACTTTGTAAAAGATGTATTCATGGTGTTTTTTGCTTATGCAAAAAAATTTATTTCATAATGGTCAGGTATTGTTTTCAACATATGTTTCATATTAGATACAAGAAAGGTCAAATGAAATCTTTAAAAAATGTTGGCCAGATCTGCAAGGAGTGAGTCTTCCAGCACATCTGGGAACCTCTGTAAAAAATTAACTCAACATTCTAGACTCTTGGGATGGCCAGATTATTAACTGGTTTTGCAGAAGCACTCTGTGCATGCCAAGACCTATAAGAAATATTTTTAGACCTGAAGACCATTAAATACTGTACAGTTAGCCTGCTGCATGAGAAAAACAGCAGGTATTTAAATGGAGATGTCTAGTTCCATTTGCAGAAGGAAAAGGAAACCATGCATTTGTTGGCAATTGCACTTGGCTAAAGTGTTATTGGAAGATTGAGTATCAGACATTTTTATTAAAAGAAAACTAAACATCAAAAATTACAGCACAGAGCAAATTATAATCATATTGGCCTTAAATCTCATAGCTTCTGTATAAGGAAGCTGTGGGGACATTATTCCTAGAACCTCACATAAAATCCAGATTCAAGTTTCTCTTCTCTTCTTGTCAAATACCCATTTGAAGGTAAGCTCAAGAAGAAAAAATACCGAGGAATATATTGTCATATGCAATGCGAGATATTCGAACATTTCTCTCTCCTCCATGAAGACTAGGAGTGGATGTTTTTGATTGTTTAACTTAGGTCTGGGAATCATTTCTTATATTACCCTTATATGGTACAATGACCCTAAAATAGGTATATTTAGTTTTTTTCCCCCTGTATCCAGTGGATAAATACCACTTAATCCATATTACTCCTGTTTGGCGGAAGTTGGTTTAGGCAAGGGATCCCGGGGACCTTGAGAATATACCGATACCTCAGGCCCCTCTCCCCTCCCCTGGCACTGGTACTTAAGCTCCTCATTGTAATATGTGGCCATGACTGAGAATCACTAAAAAAAGCAATCTTCAATGGGGGAAAAAATCTAGTCATGGACGACTCATGTATAAATCCAAGTGATTGATGGCACTGAGCCTCCATCTAAGCAGTTTCAAAGATTGTTTTTTCCCAGCCTCACATTGGGTTATCATCATAGCAATAACCTGAAAGATGAAATTGGCCAATAATTAATAATTTTTCCACTGAATATATTTGGTAGCAGAGTATAACCTAAACAATCTTCTACATCTTTATGCAAAAATAAAAGTAAGAATGGGGCGGAACAGCAATGTCAGGAGCTCACCAGGAGGCCTGGTCTCAGCCTCACTGCTCAGCTGGGCAGCAGTTGCTGTCACTCGCAGTCACGTAGGGATGCATCCGTTACTCTGAGAGAGCCCGCCCTACACCACTGCAGCGCCCGAACACCCGGATTGCAAGAAGGTTCACCCCTGGCAGAAGGAAGACAATGTCACACCGCAACATTGTGGTGTAGCGCACAACTATCTCCTTTTATTCTACTAGTTTAAGTGGGATTTATAGTCTTTATCTTCAGTTGTTTAGGGATTAATGATGCAATCACTCAGCAAATGTTTACTGAATGTCTACTATGTGTCAAGCACCCTTTTAGGACTCATGAAATTTACAAGAGACCGTCTAAAATGAAGAAGACAATTACATACGAGGAGGGGTGAAGTGCCATGGAAACAGATAAAGCAGAGACTTTCCATTTTGAACAGAGTATCAGAAAAAGCCCCACTGAGAAGGTAACATGTGTAGACGCCTGGAGGGGATGAGGGTCACCCAGCTGCCTGAGCAAACAGTGTTCCAGCCCGAGTGCCTGGAAAGAAGTCCTTTTGCTTTTGTCAATATTATTTGCATACAGAGAATTCAATTAACAGAGCAAACTTTTTCTATCCAAACATTCTTTCTTCCAGTCTCCATTCTAAGGTCATACTCCTCTTAACATATTTGATTATTTGACCATAGATAAAAACTCCTATCAATTATTGACCCATAAGGAGCTAAAATTCACCCTAACCTTAATCCTAACTCTAATTTTGTCAATTTTTCCAAAACAGAGACTAAGGCTAAAACAGATTACAATGTGACTTGCCCCGGGCCACCTCCAAGCATAAGGCTGCCATATTTCATTCCTGGGCTGTCTGACTCCAAAGCTGTATTTTAAAGAGCTATACCTAATTGTTTCTATCAACGCTGCTCTAAAATAAAAGTAAGAAGGCATCTCTTAACCACAGTGGATATATGATAAAAACATAAATAATTTCTGATTGTCTGTGTGAAGTTCTTTAAGTTATTTCACCTCTTTCAGAATCTATTTCCCATACATTAAACAAGGAGGCTGCCCTGGGTCACCTGTGAAATCTGTCCTACCCACAAAATGCTATTATTCTGTGATATATTAACTTTGGCCACTTTAATCTTTTGAGTTCTTTCAAAGCGAAGTTATAGTCAATAAACATGTATTGATTACCTTTCCTGAGCCAAGCACAATCTAAAACTACCATGTTACAAAATAGTTTGTAAGAATTTAATTACGTGCTTTAGTATAGAATATATAAAGGTTTTTGACCTGGATTCCAGGCAAACCAGCTCAGCGTGCCTAATTCACTCTGTGTTTCAACTTTCAAATGCAGGTGTGTGATCACTGATTATGGTGATATTATTGAAAAAAACTATGTCAGAAAATGGACGCCCTTAAAACATCTAAAATGAAAAATATTACTTCTCGCACCCACCCATCAGAAATAAAAAATGAACAAAAAAAACGTCTCAAATGACCACATATCACCTCACTGCCTACTCACGTCCCTCTATTTATTATCGCCTCCGGGGCACTATGCTCAGCTGCCCCATTAGAAATAAGCGCTACAGGGCCGCAACCTGTCCACCTGTTCCCATCTGTGCCTGTGGTGTCTAGCACTGTGCCTGCTATACAGTAAGTTCTCTACACGTGTTTGTTGAATGAAATATATAGCTGAATCAATTTCGAGATTGAGGATAATTCCAAGTTTTAAGAAACGAATACATCTGACATCTTGAAATACGATAGTCGAACGTACGACTCTAGCCCTCTACTACTGAGGCAGACTGTAGAAAACATCTGATTTGATAAAGATTTAACCTGGATATCTTGATTTTATGTAGACCAGAGGTTGAAACTGAAACACATGCTGGGCTAGGCAGGAAACAGAAATAAGTAAGTGGATTGGGTGGCTAATTGCCTTATGCAATTCATAGTCACAAGAACCAAACTGAAAAGTATCAAGAACCAACAAGAAGGCAAGTGAAAAAAAAAAGCCACAAAAGGAAGAACATTTGTCTAGTGGCTTAGGATCACAGTCTCTTCAGGGCCTGGGGACAGTCCCTATGCTCCATGTTATGGTGGTGTAATTAATATTAAACAACTAAGTGAGGATAAATCATTAGTTCACAGGGGTAAAAACGCAAGATCCATGATATCTGATGAGACCCATTCACTAACCCACAAGGCTCCTGCTGTCCTTGTCCAAACTGTCATCTTTATGAGGGTGGAGGTTAGTGACACCGGATACACAGACTGTGGAATGTTGGCTGTAGTGCAGTGGTGTGGATGGAGTGTCACGCCGCCACGTGTGAAGTGGAGGACTGTGGCCCAAAGGTAGAGGCTAGTGACACCCACCTGCCCATGGCTGTACGTGAAACCTCACCACCCTGCGCTGAAGGATGACATGGCCTGGGCAGGTCAGAGATGCAGCAAGTTACTCACCTATGCAAGGCAGGCCTGGTTCCTTTAGCTGCCAGGGACCATGGACAGCTATGACCGCATTTGCCCATCCTTCTAGTCACCAAGTTCCAAAGCTCTGCAACTTGGAGACTCTTCCATCTTCCCTCATTTCCAGTCATCCATCAGGTCTTACCAAATCATCCCAGCTGCCCTTCACGGCACCCTTTTCTTTCCGTTCTCACAGTCCCCATCACGCTCTCAACAACTTTCCTCTGATGGCACCCACGGTACAAGCAGCCTCCGAATCTCCTCCTCTTGGGTCTTTCTGACTCTGGTCTTTCATACAAACTGCCAGATTCCCTCGGAGTAAAGGCCACATGGAGGTTCAAAGCCTTCTACCATCTGGCTTCTACCAAGTTTCCAATCATTTCTCCCATGAGCCTCCTAATCTCAGGAAATGATCCAACTAGCAGTTGCTTAAACCTGCCTTTTAAGTTTTGCTTCCACACTTTTAAGTCGTCCCTCCCACCTTGGATACCTTTTTGCCGCCTCCCCACCAAGCCAAACGTTGTCAGTGTTTTCAAAACCTGCTCACCATCGTTGCCCGCAGTAGTGTTTCCTCCTTTAAGAGCTGACAAAATTTAATAGCTCTACTATGTTCTTCATACTAAGTTGAAAGGAACTTACTGTAATATCAGGTTCCATGTATTTGCAGGGTCACTTTACATCCTGTAATCGAGTCCAGGGGAAATTTTCTGAGGCCTCACTAAAGCAGTTTGAGAAGGAAAATTTCATTTCCCTGCATACAAAGTGCTCTTGCTTGCTTTTGAACATCAGGTAACATGAGATGGAAGCAAACCAACTTCCTTGGTTAATAAGACACAAGTATTTTGAGAATTTATGTTTGTATTTTAAGGAAGACTAATGACTTTAGCATATATTGTTAAAATGATTTATGGAAAGTCATGTGCAAATTCTTATGAATAACTCAAATGTTGATCGGGGAGAAATTTATATGTTCTGACTTATTTTTCCTATATCAGCATCACAGGTGATTTTTAAATGTGTATATGCATCTATATTTATTTATTTTGGAGCAGTGTTCTTTAAATCAGGATGAGAGGGAATGGAGAAATATGACCTTACCTGTTTCCTTCCTACCAATCTTACCAATAATGCGACTTGCCATTAACTGGAGGCATTTTGTAGAATTAACGCTTTGGCCAATTCCTCATGTCAGTGGAACTTTTGATGACTTATTCACAGAGTTTATCCAAAATTTCTTAACATTTCACATCTCCCTAAATGTGATATTTTGATATATCCTACCTCCTAATAGTCAAATCCCTTTTTCCTAATTCAAATGCCCCTATCTTTCTAATGTCCTGTTGTTATAGTAACGTCTGAGAGCACTTCTGGATGTCAAATCTGTAGGGATTAAGCAATCACCAGTGACTCTCCTCCCTTCGCCTTCACACTCCGACGCTTTCAATGCGATCAGGCAGGGCCATTTCTCTCCTTTCCCTCTAAGGATGCATCGGAGATAAGTTGAAAGACAATACCACTTCTATTTAAAAATGACTTTTTATGATGGCTTCTCCTAAAAAACCTGTAAGGATTTAAATAAGTGAAGAGAAGTTCCATGGACTTCGTAGAGCCCACAGTTTTAAAGGATCATTTTTACTCATTAGTTTCAAATTGCTCTGTATGGAACACAGTGCAAGCACTCATTTGGCTTTCCAGACTGCACATGCTGTCATTTGTTAAATAAATAAACATTAATGACCCTTATTAAATGTTAATAAGTCTGATTGTTGTCGACGTTGTTAGTTGTGGTAATGGCATGATGGGTAAACAAAAAAATATCACCAGTTAGAAACATATTTCTAAAAAAAAATTATAGATGAAATGTTATGATGTCTAGGATTTGTTTTAAAATATTCCAACCTGTAGCCCTGGCTGGTGTGGCTCAGTGGGTTGAGTGCTGGCCTGCAAACCAAAAGGTTACAAGTTTGATTCCCAGTCAGGGGACATGCCTGGGTTTCGGGCCAGGTCCCCATTTGGGGGTGTGTGAGAGGCAGCCAATTGATGTTTCTCTCGCACATCAAGATTTCTCTCGCTCTCTTTTTTCCCCCTTCCCCTCTCTCTAAAAATAAATAAGTTAAAATATATTCCAGGCTATAAAAAGGGAGATAGATAAAATAAGATTGGGAAAATGTTGAAAATTGTTAAAACTGGTTGATAGCTACATAGTGGTGTAT
The DNA here is from genome assembly GCA_004026765.1 of Micronycteris hirsuta. Classification (NCBI taxonomy): domain Eukaryota; kingdom Metazoa; phylum Chordata; class Mammalia; order Chiroptera; family Phyllostomidae; genus Micronycteris; species Micronycteris hirsuta. The sequence goes on from PVJI01000012.1 coordinate 358,013, forward strand.
TATTTTGTTTACTTCTATGTATGCTTGAAATATTTCAAGATGAAATGTTTAAACATTCCATAATGTTCTGCTCTGCTTGTAATATTATTACCTTTTCAAACCTCTTCAATCACACTTCCAAGGCATATATCGTACTGTATATCTTTTCTTAAGGAAAGAAAGAACCAAAGAGCCCATTGTGGATTCAGAACCCATTGTGGGGTTAAACGTCACTTCTTCAGAGGTCAAGGTGCTGGTCACTTCTTCACTCACAGGGGTCTTGTGAAGACTGAGCAGGACTGACAACTGATAATGAATTTTCTCATTTGTGTGAAGCACCTAAAACTATAGGAATTGGTTTTATGATATTACTTATAAATTTTTGCAGTATGTGCAAATATTAGTGGGTTTACATAATAAACTTGTGCTGAAAATTCATTATGTGTACTTTGTAGATAATTGCTGTGGGTACTTTGGTGCTTAGGGATCATGAAGAATTGCATGTTCTGTTGCACAATAATAACACCAAGAGCAAAAAGAAATTTCCAATGGCCCTGAACTTAACAGCTTCAACATGTAGAAAATATTTCACACAAACAGTGATAAAGGATCCTTTATAAGTAAATGATATTTAGGTGAATGAAATTTATTTGCTACAAACACCACAAGGACAAAAGGTAGTTAGAGCTCAGGGTGGAAAACTGCTCACACACAGCAGTTTTCCCAAATGGGTCTATAGTTATAAAATCAGTTGGGCCTTTCTGGAATAAAAAGTATAAAAAAGTGGCAAAGTAATAGAGAATTATTTATAGTTCTTGGAAAATTTTTAATTACTCACATCTGGAAATAACGCTTATCATCTTCCCCAAGAATTGCCTCTCAAAACCAATTCCTTATTTCAGTGGCTGTTATCTGGCCCTTGCCCAGCAGCTCCCAGGGGATTAGCTCACATGCGAAGAGAGGATGACTTCTGGGGCAGAGTGACCTCAGTAAAAAGAATTTAAACATTTCATAAGGAAGAGTAGAAGGGAGGAGGGCCAGCTAACCTGGGAATGGAAGGTTAAGGTGACACAGAATAGCTACTTTTAAATATTTGAGATATTATTTTATAAAAGAGAGAAGATCTGTTTTATGTAGAATCAGTGAGGAAAGTTTCAAGGATCCAGATTTCAGTTAAACTTACAAAGAGCTTTCTAACTCTAGAGCAATACTTTAGTGGAATAGAGAAATACTTTGACGAAATTTATACTTAACCTACTTAGTGAAATAAGTAGAGAGATATTTTGCAGACTGCTCAAGAAGTTATCCACAGAATGGTTCTAGTCTGCACATTGTTTCTCTTTTTCTTGAGACTTACATTTTAATGATTTTTTTTACTTCTAAAATTATGTTTCCTACAAAGTAAGAACATATTACCAGAAAATTCCACTAATGAAATATAGACCACTTACATATTTATATGTGAAACAGATCATGTGTTTATCTAATATTTTAGCAGACATAATTTTTTTTTAATTGTGTTAAGAACACTGAAATGAAATCCGTCCTTTCCGCGAGTCTGTAAGCGTGCAATGCAGTGATGTCGGCCACAGGCGCGACGTCGTTCCGCAGATCTCTCGAACTCACTCATCCTGCGCAACTGAAATTTACACTTACTGAATAGCAACTCCTCATTTCCTCCTCCCACAGCCTCACTTCTCTGTGCTTGACTGCTTTAAACAGCTTTCTGTGTTATCATGCAGTGTCTGTCCTTCTATGTCTGGCTTGTTTCACTTAGGAAAATGTCCTCAAGTTTCAGCCCTGTTGTTGTAAATGGCAGGGTTTCCTTTTTTAAGGCAGAATAATATTTTATTGTATGTATCTACATTACCTTTATCTGCTCACGTGTCCATAGACATTTAAGTTGTTTCTGCACTTTAGCTACCGTGAACAACACTTCAGAGAACATGGGGGTGAAAATAACTCTTTGATTTCCTGATTTCCACACATGTTTTGATACTAGTTCACAACAAGAGAAAGAGTTTGTGCCAAGTTGTAAACTGATGCACTGCTTTCTGCATTAGCAGAGACTTGTTATGGAAAAACAGTCAATGGAACTAAACAGTATACTTAGTGACACCTTTGAGTACTTTGCAATGGCAGGAACTTATCCATTACATAGTAAATACTAGAGACTTCACAGTAATCAAATTATCAAGCTATAAAGCATATTTAAATGGAATATCCTTTTTAACAGTAAGATTTATATTTCCCTGATTGAGAATATGTTTGAAAGTCATGCATCATAATAGTATAAAGTTAAAAAAAAAAAAAAGGAATCGTTGCTGCTCCCTGGAACTTATTGTACAAAATCTATTAGATGGATGTGTGCTAGGCAGGATTTTTAGGTTTGATAAATAATATATGTTGTATATATATGCATGTGCTACTATTTAAAAATATAGATTCTGTTATGATTATAAAATAAGAATTCATTTTAAAGTGCTACTGAATTAAAATTAGCTCTTTCTTAGTATGTACTTTTCCAAGCATATATACTAAAAGTATATATGCTTTTTTGTTACTTAACAAATGGTTGGGTAACAAATGGTTTTTTCTACCTAACAAAACCATTTTTGTTAGGTAGAAATCCAAAATACTTTTTTTATGATATGAGTGTTCTCACACTAATAAGTCTGTGAATTGTTCAGGACCTCTGCATACAGCTGGGCAGTTTTTGGATCGCAAAAAGCACAGGGTCAGGGGGCGAGTGGGAGCCAGGCCCCACGCCCATGTGCTCACCCAGCCGTGAGCCCCGGCAGTGAAGCTCTGTCTGACAGGCCTAAGGTGGCCAACCATTCCCATTTGCCCAGGACCCAAAATCCTAAGGCCTGGGAAACCCTTCAGTCCCCGTCAGAGTGGGATGGCGGGTCACCTATGTGGGGCAAAGATGTGCCACCTGTGCTAACGTCATCCTTGCACTCTTGCCAATAGAACTGTGGTCCTGCAACAGCTGAAATCATCTAGCCATTTTTACATTGCTTCTTTTTTCTCCTTCTGTTTTCAAGGTGAAAGAGCCATGTAATCATGCCAACATCCTGACCAAGCCTGATCCAAGAACCTTCTGGACTAATGATGATTCAGGTATTATCGGAAACATGCACTTTGGCCTGTGATGTACAGAGTTCTGTAGTAAAGCACGTCGCAAGGACAAGGTTTAAGAGGAATTTTTGGTTTTACTTGTTTATACCTAGTCCAACACTTGAATATACCTCATAATTATTTTTTAATAATACAAGACCCTTTATGATATCTTTTTTTTTGTAAACATACATACCATCAGGTGCAGCCTTCTGGATTTTGAAGTATATACAAGTGTTGGGGGTGGGGGAGGGTGGAGAAGCAGAGAAATGAGTCCATTTCCTGGAGTGGTTGACAGAGGAACAAGATAAGGAGAACAAATGCACAGTTTGTCTTGAAGGCATTACAAACCCTAAGGTAAGCCATACTTCAGAGTGCTTCGTGGGGGGCAGGTATGACTTATTCTCTCAATCCTGGTGTATAAATTGAATCAGAATCAGAGGGATGCCTCTGTTTAAGATCAGGGAATATGCTTCCGGTTATATAATTACATTCAGACAAGAGTAGGGTATGTTCTTATAGGAAATAGAAGATACCTTTTCATTCTTTTTCACAAACACATTGGGCCATTAAGACCTAATTGCACCAAGTAAAGACACTAGAAATGAAAAGGGAAGGTTAAGCAAAAGGAGCTAAAATAATTAAGAGAGTGCTACTAGCGCTTTCACCCTTTCTAATTAGATAGAGAACCAGTGATGACACCTCATATTTGCATTAAGCCTCATAGTTTTACAAAGCGCATTCACAAAATTCTAATTTAGTGTTTGTGGCAACCCTGCGAAAGGAGGGGGTGGTGGCGGGCTGCCTCCCTCCCCCTGAATGAGAGATGAGATCAGAAGCTGAAAGAGGTGAGCCGACTTCTTTAAAGCTCATGACCAGAAAATACCAGGCCAAGGAGTGAGACGGAGCGCCTGCGTGCTCAGTTCTATATTTCACTTCCCAGGAAAAAGACGCTCTCTTGTGAGAAGCAGTGTGGGCTAAATCTGTGCTTTAATCTTTTCTTCATAAAAGAGAGTCAGAGACCATGCCTATTAGCAGAAGCGTGAGGGGTTCAGGAGGGGAGTGAAAAACTCTCTGATGCCTTTTTTCAAAGACCAGGCTTATGGTCTAATGTTGTTATCAATTTCATCTGTCAGCAAAACTGTTCTGTCTTGTTTTATGTCTTTTGAAGAAGGATGAATAAACATGAACATGAATCGGCCTATTTGTGCCATCATATTGGTCCATTAGCTGAAGCTGAACAATCGCAGAATAAACAAGCCACCCACTGGCTAAGACTGCTGTTAAGAGCTATAGCACACATATTGTGAAGAAGTCTTGTAGAAAAAGAATTACAATTAAAAAATAAATGATTTTCAAAGTAACCAGAATGGGATGGGAGGGGAATGTGTACAGGACAGGGCCAGAGACTGATGCTCAGACGTCTTCAGAGCTGGAGAAATGGTTTCAAGAAACACTAATGCACAACATGTATAGAAACAGGAGTATTTCAGATCTACTCATTTTTAAAACTTTTAAAAATATATTTTTGTGTCAACAACAGGGTTACAAAGATCTAGTTTCCCTTCTGAATCAGCTCACCTTTTTTAAATATATTTTATTGATTACGCTATTACAGCTGTCCCGTTTCCCCCCTTTATTCCCCTCCACCCTGCCACCAACATGACCCCCTCCCACCAACATTCCCCCTCCTTAGTTCATGGCCATGGGTCATACTTGAAGCAGCTCATCTAATGAAGATCTTCCTAGACTAAGGTTTATGCCCAGTGACTCTTTCGGTGGGAGCAGGAGCTAATGAGTCAATCAATTACTGAGATCAGAGTATTAAAATCTCCACCAATGGTGGTAGAATTACCTTTTGCTTCTTTTTAATTCAGTTGATTTTTGCTTCATGTATTTTGAAGTTCTAATATTAAGCACATATACTTTTATAATTGCTATGATTTCCTAATGAATTGGTTATTTATCATTATAAAATGTCCCTCTTTATCTCGGTTCAAGTCTTTGTTTGAAGCCTACTTTTACTAATATTAATATAGGCAAGCCAGCTTTCTTATGCCTGCCCTTCCCGTGGTGTATCCTTTCTATCCATTCACTTCCAACTTATCTCTGTCTTGTACTTAAAGTGCTTCTCTTACAAACCTCATAGTTAGGTTTCCTCTTAAATCCTATCTGACAATCTATTTTTTATTTGGAATGTTTCAACCACTTACACTTAATGTGATGGTTGACCTCCTTAGATAAAACGATACCATCTTGTTGTTTATTTTCCTCATGTCCCTTCTCTTCTTTGTTTGCCTGTTCTTCCTTTCCTGACTTCTCTAAGATTACTTGAATATCTTTAAGAAACCAACATTAATATATCTATTGACTTAGTGGTGGCTCAAGGGATTATAATGAATAACTTTTAAGTTTTCATAGACCATTGTAGAAACTTGAAACTGTACAAGTCCATTTCTCTCACTTCCCCTTCCATTCTTTACATTATGGTTGTCAAAAATGTTACTTTACATATGAAATAAAGCCTATATTACAATGTATTTCAAGAAAAACAAGAAGAAAAACATCTTTTATATTTACTGTGATGTTTACCACTTATGATATTTTTCATTTCTTTTTGAAGATACAAGTTTCCCTCAGGTATAATTTTCTTATAGCCTAGAAAAACTTTATTTATTTATTTATTTATTTATTTATTTTTTACATTTCTTACAATGTAGTGATTCTCTGGCAGTGATGATCTCTTAGTTCTATTCTATCTTTATGATATGCCTTTGTGAATGAAAACATCTTTATTTTATTCTTGAAAGATATGGTTTCTAGCTATGGAACTCTGAGAATTCTATAACTTTAAAGATCTGGGTCTATGCCCCTACTGATCTGTGTAGTTTCTAAGGAGAACTCAGTGATTGTTTAAATTATAGGTACCCTGAGCATAATGTATTGTCATTCACTGGCTGTTTTGCTTTTTTAAAAATCTTTGGTTTTTATCAGTTTGACTATAATGTGTCTAGACTAAGATCTATTTTTTTTAAGATATATAACTTCAGGTTTAAGAAGTCAAACATTTTTCTAGTCTGTTCGTACTTTCCTTAGCGCTTGAATCTGAGGGGCGCGATTGTGCTCCGATTTCTGCACCGCGGTGTGCCTCTCCCTCAGCCTGGCAGCGCTCTAACCACACAGTTCCTAAAGCCTTCCAGTCTGTTCAGGGTCAACGTCAGCTGGAGCAACTCCACAGCCGTCTTTCTGCAACATGCCATTTATGAGCCTGTAAATGGATTCTTAACAAAGGTAATATTCTAGTCACAGTATGACTTTTATTATGGTAACCTTTTAAATTCCTGAAATAGGTGTGATAAAATGATTCCATCATTTCCCAGGGAAGATATATTTCAGTGAATGGAATATTTCCATTCAAAGCCAGCATCATCAGAAAGTATTTTATATATTTAATCTAATATATAATCCCTTGATACCTCACTTAAGGAGAGTTAAATATTAGAGGGAACTCATCCACTTTGTTTGCTAGAAATAGAATTTAAATTTAAAATTATTTTGTTTTGCTGTAAGGAATTATTGAGGGTTAGCTCACCCTGAAATCTGGTGAGATTGCCCAGCTCTTCATACTCACTGTCTTTTTGCAACAACTACCAGGGGACAGGAGAGGCGGGCTCAGTTGCCATAGGCAGATACTGATAGTTAGAGAAGCAAGTAATTTTGTAAGGGCTTTTAAAAAAACATTATATAAACATAGCATATGTTTATCATAGGAAAGAAATGGAAAATAGAAAAAGAAAGAAAATTAATCACCCATAATCCTACCACCCATACTTTTCTTTTCCATTGGATTTGACTCTCAGGCATTCCCAGCATTTGTTCTGACAATAAGCAAACCGGCTGCACAAGTTCAGGCTCTTTTCTATTATCTTTGTTTTGAGGCTTGAGACTTGTTTGCTTTTGCACACCTTTGTTTTTGAATTGCTGGTCCCAGAGCGGTCTGTTCGCATCCTCTTAAATTAGAATTTCAAGGTAGGGTGAGCTTCCCCATACTTTCAGAATGTGTGTTTTTCCCAATACTATTATTGGTGACACAGATAATGTTGTTTGCTTAGAGGAAGCAAGATAATAAAGTGGTTAACAGTAAGGTTTCTTTTGCAAAGTCCATGATTTTAACCTGGCACTCATTTTGCTGGGTGAAGACATGTGCCAGCCCTGTGCGTGTCCCCTGGGCTTCTCCTTGAGGCCTCCTTTTGACAAGAACATGAATGGTACCATTGGGATGTTCAAAATGTCTAGATTTTTTTCAAGAAAAAAATAAAGAAAAAGAATCATTTTTGCACAAAATTTTTCCCAGAGAGAAAATTTAGTTTTCCCTTATATTTTCAGGATTGTGCATTGTTTCTTTATAGTTCCTAATGATTCATCATATTTTAAAATTTAGCCCAAATTTCTGGAAATATGGAAATCATAAAGTGTATATTTGTATTTATTCAGGAGCAGTAATAGTTTATGTGTGAAATATAGAAATAAAATGATTCATTTGAAACATATGGGCCACAGAAATATTTTGGTGTTTCAGAGAATATATAAAGTTAGATCACTGAATTAATACAAGAGGAAAGACTTCATTATATATATATATATTTTAAGTGAAGAAACATAATTTCCAGATTTTTAAAAAGCAAAAGCACTCTCATATTTATATGCAGAAAGCAGTTGCTTCATCTCTCAAAGCACGGCATTATCTAAGAAAAAAAAAAGGGTAAGCACAATCTGCTTGCATGGAAACTTTCCATCCGATACCTGATGGCCAGTGTAGACTTTGCTTCTTGCTATTAGAGATAAACCATTTAGTAGAAATTTACTCAGTCGGCCTCCAAACTTAGTCATGGATGCACCCTCAGGTTGAAGAAGAAATACAACAAATACAATGAGGGTGGAAATCAGAGCAACTACAGGCTCCTTTCCCTGGCGTTGTTTACAAGATCCCAGGTTACCACATGAAGGCCTCATGGGGATCTTGCTGTTTATTTCTGAGGCCATCAGAGGCTCATCTGAGACAGGGTAAAAGAAACCTGCAGCATTTCTCGCTGCTCCTGAGAGAGGGTGGGCTTAGACCTGCAGGAGGGTGTGGGTACTTGGTTGGATAACGCAGTCTAGTCTTCTTGGGGGTGGCATCCCTCACAAATAGCTTGTCAGTCACGATGAACATACTGGAATTGCTGTCAGGGGTAGCAACAAAGGTCTGGGTGAAGGCACACTGAAGCCTGAGACCTTCCTTCCACCTCCTGATCACACAGTTGACACTGGAGAAGATTGTGCTTTCCTGCTAGAACCACATGTCCAAGAGAAAGGAGCTGAGGTCATGCTGAGTTTTGGGCAACACACAGAGTGAGCACACCAGGTCATGGTTTTTGTGTTTCAGCAGCTGAGAATGCAGTTTGGGGGCCTTGAGGTTTTTCATATGCCTGTTATTTTTGAAGTACTCCAACAAGTTGCTTGGTTTTGGATCTTGGGTTGAAGGGAATGGTCAGGGAGAAGCAAGCCTCATTGTGATAAACACCAAGGAGCCTCTGTCTGTCTCCAAAGTCATAGGTCAAGTAATATTACTGCAAGAATTCCAGGGCTTGACTCTTCACAACATCAGATCCTTAGCTTTTTTTAGAGGGCTTTATTAAGTAGTGTCTGTCAGTGTCCATGGTAATTGGTGGGGGTAAATCCTGGCCATCCAAGGGTAACGACTTAGGGACATATTTCCCGATGGCACTTACACAGTGGGTTGGTCTGGGAAGGGGCGGCACAAGGGCTTGGTTCTCTTCCAGCCACAGCTCTTTGAGCTTCAGGCCTTCAATCTTTCCCAACTCCCAGGTGGAGTTAAGCTCATTTTTGGAAAGGTTCAGGATCTTGATTGTGGGGACCCTCTGCATAATATTAGACAGACCATCTAGCTGGAACAGACGGTTATTGTGCAAGTTCAAGAACAACAGCTCAGGGAAATTCATTTTGATGATCTGCCAGGTGGCAGTCAAGAAGTTTCTTCTAGTCAGGATTATATCAATATCCTGGCCACCAAGTCGGGGTCCCAGCGGGGCAACTGGAGATCAAGAGCTTTCTGGGAGACATCTTATCATTTGTTCATGGTCAGCTTTGGCTGTCCCATTTTCCCTTGCTCCAATTCATCCCACACAGAGTAAGGTGCAGCAGAGGTATTGACAATGACAGATATCTTTTTGCTCTCATCACAAATCTTATAGCTGACACCCATCAATGCAAAGGCGGTGCTAGCATCCTAGACAGAGATCCAGGCCCTGTGTTGCACAGAGTGAAAGTCCCCTGCAGTGAAGGGGGCACTGCAATGGCTCTGGATTGAATTTGTTAGCCATGTCTTGTCATACTTTCTTCCATAGGGAACTGTGATCTTGAACCAACTCAGCTGGGTTCCACCTTGTGTGTTCTCCCCCATTTCTCTCTTGAGATGTTTTCTATTACTTCATAGAGTAACACAGATTCAGCCTTCCTTATGCCATTTTATTCTCCTCCTGTCATGTCCCCTGGTATAGGGAGTGTGTCTTACTTGGTACTTCTGGACACCCCTCATCTCCATGTTTTCATCATCCTTCTGGAGGTGTGAAGACTGAAGCTCTTATCCACCATGTTGATCATGAGAGTTCCTCGCGCCAAATACCTCAAAAAGAACGCCAACTTTTCTTTCTTCCTTGAGGTGAGCTATCAACGTCATTGTCTTCTTCATTTCTGTACACCCCGTGTTCCTTTAACAGAGATCACATTTTTGTTGTTGCTGTTGGACATATTGTCTCCATGAACAAACTTGGAAGTGCTGACTTCCAGGAACTTCTGTGACAGGGGCCACAAGATGGTCCATGAAAATCTTTTAAGTGGACTAACAAGATGGCTCTCTCAGTGATAAAATCACCTTACCCACACTGAACAATTCCTAGGATCACATAATGCTGCCAAGGGGAGCAGAAATGGATGTAGCCTTACGGAAGGACAGGGAACAATCATAAGAAGTCTACCCTCATTCTGCTTTTGACTGCCCTACCTCTCCTACTCACTTTTCAAAGTCAAACTTGGGATTTATTTGCTCTATCTTAGGTCAGGCAGCCACAGTCACCCTTGGTGTCCTGGGCCACATCTCCTTCAGTCAACTGAGCTCACCCCAGAGCTGACCCTGGCAATTTGGCCATGCTTCCCAGTGAGCCCTGGGTGCTATGGTTAGTGCCATGGACCCTTGAACAGGCCGTCTGAGCTTGCCACCAACTTCAGTGCTTATTACCTGTGACTTTGGACAAGAGAGGTCACCCTTCTGTGCCTCCATTTCTTTTACCTGCAGAAATGAAATTGTAATAATAGATCATAGAAGTTTGTGAGGGTTAAAGAAGATAATGCTGGTAAAGGAACTTAGGACTATGCGTAGTGTATGGTTACTGGTCAATTTCTGTTAGCTCTTCTTACTTGGAGAAAGAATTATGTCATTTATACAAACCCGAATATATCCCCCTGCTCTCTTATAGGGATTACAAAATGTGGGTTGAAAGAATAATACACTTCGTTTTGCCATTACTGTTACTATTTCATACTTTGCTGGATCTATAGCTTGTTTTTTTCTCCCTGAACCACAAAGCTTGCTGTTCACTGTCTCTGCTGTCTCAGGCCCCAGACTGAGAAGCTTCCTGAAAATAGACGTATAGTTGGACATAATATCCTGAAACTAGAGAGAACCTTAGATATCGCCTGGTCATTTAGATAAAATATTGCATCTTAATTAAGCAAAGATCTATAACGTTTTGTGTGACTTTAACCATCACAATGGTTTAGAGGGTTCCAAGTTCATAGACAGCTATTTATTCCAGTGAGTAGCAAATTGACATTTCGGAAGCCCTGTTTAAAGAGACTGAGTCACGCTCACATAGCATTTAAGTGTGTCTAACAGCAAAGTTCGTCAAAGCCAGTGCCATGACTGTCCTGCTGCCAAGTTTGTGAATATATGACTGTGTGCTCACGTCAGCTCAGGGGAGAGAAGCCCCCTTCTTTTCCCTTGGATTGTGCAAATAAGAGTTAGCTTTCTGAAGCTTCACAGGTGGAACAAAATTTATTTCTGCCTTGGTTGAACTCACAATTCACTCTTCCTCTTTGTTAGGACCAAAATTACTGTTATTTCTGCTGTTTTACTTAAGGCTAAAGTAACCGTATTTCACAATGGCTGAGTTTTCTGATTCCCCAGGGCTCTTTAAATACTGTGTGAAAATATTTTTAAGTATTTTGCCCTTCTGCCCATTTTATTCAAGTCATTCATTTCATGTCCAAGATCTTTGATTTCCAGAGTATTAAAGGACGTTTTATTATGGTTAAAGTGGTGCCAAGAAAATATCTCACTTAAAAAATACAAGGAAAATAGGTTAAATGCAACTTAATAATTTTATTAAAGTTATTTTCCCCATATTTTAATAAACTTTTGTCCTTTTATTAGTTTACATCAGACTAATATGACAGTAGATTTTTTAAAATCTAGTGAAGTTTAGTTGCAGATAATGTTAAAATGTCCTAATGTATTTTATTATTTTAAACATGCTGAGATATATTCAGGCTTTGACAGCTTTCTTTTTGCCTCAAAAGAGTATCCCATAATGCGTGCTATGTAATATATAAGACAGTATTTCAGGAGGTTATATATCTACCACAGGGAAAATAAATGAGAAGAGAATTTTGGGTTTTTGCCCTTAATAGAAGAAGCATTTTATTTAGTCATATATAAACATATTTTTCAACCTCTGATGCAAAATTGTTTTACACCTTTAACATTGTCCATAATGAAGAGAATGGCCAATGACTAAAAATGAAAACAGGCTACCCCAGGAGTGAAGTGGCCCACAGAGAGGGGCAGGGGAAGGACAGAGAGTGAAGGACTAGGAAGGGAGCTATGGGGTGGATGGGGGCAGGAGGAAAGCGATGGGAGACGGAGGTGTGTGTGAGCCCGGGGAGCTCCGAAATAGGAACAGAACTAGAATTTAGGGCAGGGATCCCCCAGCAAACTCATTTGTAAAATAAGAGTTGAAGCAAATCAACTCTAAGGTTCTTTCTTATTCTGAAGTTCCGTTATTCTATGAAGGTAGACATTGACTATAAAAAGAAAATTAAAAGGATTTAGAAAAAATTGACTCAGGGTGTGCTGGACCGTTCCTGCGACCCTCTGTCCTTAGACATGCAAGGCAATCTTCTCCGCTGATTCCCATTTTGGCTCTTAAAGAAAAATTTTATACTAATAGTTCAGTTGCACTGTTCTTATAAGTATTTAATTACATAACACACATGAATTTTCAAATTATTCTTCCGCATCTAATCTTATCTGATCTTTCCAAATGCCCTGTGGGTTTTGGATTAACAAAATGGTTGTCGACCCTCAAGATGCTTTTTTTTTTTTAAGATTTTATTTATTTATTTTTTTAGACAGAAGGGAAGGAAGGGAGAAAGAGAGGGAGAGAAACATCAATGTGTGGTTGCCTCTCACATGGCCCCCCTGGGGACCTGGCCCACAACCCAGGCATGTGCCCTGACTGGGAATCAAACTGGCAACCCTTTGGTTCCCAGCCCGAGCTCAATCCACTGAGCTACACCAGCCAGGGCTCGACCCTCAGGATACTTGAAGATGTTAAGTGACTTGCCCAAAGCTAAATACTGAGTTATAAAAGCCAAAACAGAAGTGAAGTCAGATTTTCTCGGAACTCCTCCAGTTCTCTTTCTGCAGCTTCAGGAAGGTACAAGTGGAGCTTTTCAATGAAAGTAGCTTGAATGTGGGGGAAAGAGCAGTAAATAAAGGATGAGACTTAAACTGAGATGTGGTCTTGCCATTAGGTGGGGGAGCTGGGGGAAGGGGAGCATGAAGGCGAGTGCAGGGCTTTTACAAGGAGACACATTGGGTCCCTTTCTGTCCAGTGCTCTGTGAGGTTCTATAGAGAAGGAGACAACGGTTTTCACTGTTGAAAAATTCAGGTAGATAAACTGGACAGACACAGGTAGACTAACTATGAATAGCACAGTGTAAGCATAAGTTAAAGTAATTATAGCTGCCCACAGATACTCAAAGGATTGCCATTTGGAACAGGTAGGGAGGCAGATTACTTCACTGGTTAAAAGCAGAGCTTTTGGTGGCAGAAAACTTACTTCTTGTGACACATTGTGCCACAAAACTTACTTCTTTAAACCTCAGATTTTAGGACTTTTTTATAAGGTCATTATGAGGATTAAGTGAGAAATTGCATTAAAAGCACTAAAACATAGCGTCTGACACTGAGCATAATCTTTCAACGTTAGCTATTATAATAGACACACTAAACTGTGGACGTTACAGAGAGGAGCATGTTCGTTTCTGCTTATCAGTCTTTCCTTAGCACCGCCATTGTGCCTGGCTTTACAGTGTGCAAAAAGTTATTCCTTAAAAAACCTTCTTGAGGCTATTTGAACGTGGTCTAAGGAAGAACTTGACCAACTGATGCTAGTTACCAGTGGTAGAGATAGCCTTGGAAGTAGAGGTGATTTTAGTGAATATTATAAGGGGGACTCCTATAGCTCCTAAGGTCTTTTTGTTACTGAACAGGAACTGGACCAGCCAATGGTGTGTGGGTTCTTGACTTCATGCAGGAAAGATTTCACAGCATGAAGCCAGGTGATTTTGAGAGTATGTTTATTAAAGCTAGAGACAGTGAAACAAGGGAGGGCTTAGAACAGAAGAGCAACAGGAGAGAGCCCAGGCATTGTTGCTTTGTCTCCCTGAGAAGTGAGAGTAAAGGGGGCCTTGGAGACAGGTTTGGGGGGGTTAGCCTGAGTCAAGCTACTGCTCATTGCCAGTCTCCTGGGGTCCCTTAGAGTTTAGGAGGTGCATGCCTGAGAGGGAAGAAGAGGAGCAAGGGAAAAGCCCAGGCGTGCTCTGGGGAGGGAGAGTGCACTGGGTACTCTGTCCTAAGGACTTTTAAGGTGGCTATTTGAAAGGAGGTTCCAGGGGAAGGTCTTAGTAGAATATTCATCAGTTTACCAGGTGTGCCCTTGTAGAGTTGTGGTCTGCACGAATTGGCCAGCGCCAGGGCAGGGGTCACTAATCAATACAGCTGTACTGATGTCAGCTATAGTGTCACTTGTTTGTTTTGCTGTTTTTCAGGGCCTGGAACTGAAATACAGCTGCAGCCTAGATGTTATCTCTAGGGCGGGAAGGTTAGGGTATCCGAACCGCATGACCAAAGATATGCCGGGAGGAAAGCGCACCCTGGGGAGAGACCACCCGAGGACGAGGCCGTTCACCGGTTTTGCTTGGCACCGGGGGCTTCCCACCCAGGTGCCCTTCTGTATCTGGCTGTAGATTGTTCTGCCAGTTTGTTTAGCTCGGCTGTCTGTCTCAGTTTCCCCATTCCATTTGCCAAGAAATTTGCCTAGCTTCTTACCATCCTGCCTCACTTTTAACACTAATAGAATCTGTTTACAACGCTAGGAAAAGCATGAAGTGAAGCTAGCAGCACTGTTCAAATAAAAACCCCCAACTTTCCTGTATATACAATAGTTTAAAACTTTAAAACAAAGAGGAAAGGGTCGCACAGTGTGTGGCCACGCACTGAACTGCCTCACACACATGAGCGCATGAAAACTACAGAGCTGAGGTGAGCGGCGGTTGGGCTGCTTTTAGAAATGACAATGAGTCTGCCATGATCCAGCCACATGCCTTCGCCCAGTCTCTTTGTGAGACAAATTATTAAAAGGACATCCGAGAAAATCAGAAAAGATGGCTCTGTAAGGAAAAACAGTTGGTTCATGTGGGGAAGATGAGACGTTAGATCCGGAATACCGTGTTCTAACAAAGCCGCCTGCGTCAGACGTGTTTCCGTTATTCCTGGAAGTAGTCTAGTTGTGTCTCGTGTATTTGGTCCTCTTTGACATCTTTCTATAAATTTATTCCTAATATTTTGAAAATATTAATATTTTCTTATGTAATATACTATGCATACTATATAATGTATATATACTCATAGTATGATGTGTGTCGTATTAATTCTAATTCTCTGTAACTCTTTTAAGAAAAAAGATGGAAAAGGAGTTGCAGTCTTGGGGAGCCTGGAAGGTCTCTGTCAACCGTACAGAAACCTGTAACCCTAAAGAACAAGAAAGTCCTAGGACAGGAAAGCGCGCAGTGGGAAGAGATGGGAAGGAGGATGCAGACGAGAGTGGCGAGCGTGGCTGAGACAGAAACTGTCTGATGGGCTTACTTCTGCCCTTTGGTTACTTGTTCCCATTATCAAAGGAAAGGCTTAGAGCATGAGCTGTCAAAGAGCTCATGAGAAGAGCTTGTGGATGTAAAACTACCGTATTTACAATGTGGTAAAGAGCAACAAGAAAACGCTTTTGCTTCTAAAAGCAAATTCAAGGCTTATTAAACAGAACTTGCCAACTTGCACTTGTATTTCAAATTAGTCAGTAGTGATGTTATTTGTCTGTGATCCCAGACTTTAGATTTTTTAGCAACGTTTTATGAAGTGTAAAATGGAATCATTGTAAATACTGATCGTTTTTGTCCTTTTTGAGATTTTAACATAAAGTTTTATAAACAAATAACTTTATAGTAACTTCCTTAAAGTGGCCAGGTGTTTCGATTTAGCAAGTGAGGCATGTTTCATGATCCTATCTTTTGTTCACATCTGTTGAATTCTTCTCTGTAAGTACCTTGCGGGGGCATACGAACGCTTATTTTCACTCTCTTCGACTTCATTTATATCTTTTGTGTAATGGTGATTACAAAACAAGGTTGGTGTTATCACACACACTAAAAAATAACAGCGGCAGTTTATATACTGAAATTCTTAGCTAAACCATCAAACGGTCTTTTATGATAACTACTCTTGTTTGTTTCAAGGATTCTGTAATCACAACTCAAAAGCAAAGGACACTGTCAGAAGCGTCTGGTGGTCCCGCCACATGCTCTCAGAAACTGGCTGTGAGAGCTAAGCATGGGAGCTCTGGTCCGGTGCACAGTGGAAAAACAGAAACTGTGTTCACTCCCATTAACTAGTCTAAACATGTGCCGCTGCAAGTGTCACCTGAGCAAAAGATCAGTACTTTCAATAATCATTTTAGGGTTTTAAAGCTGACAAATAAGGACAAGTAGGAAAAGTTATGGTAGGCCTGGGAAGGTTTATTCATCAAATATGTCCAGTATTTACTGATCATTGATAACGTGCAAGGCATGTGTTAGGGAATGAGGAAAGACAATTGCACAGAATAACTGTGCTCTTCTGTTGTCTCAGGTTACTAGGAACGTGCACAGGTTCCATGAAGGGGGGGTTGTTAGCGGTGCTGAGACCGATGAGTTTACTGGGGGGCGTCAGGAGTAGAGATGAGCTTCAAAACTGCAAAATAAGCTGTGGGGGGGGTGGAGTTCCTGCCATGTCTCCTGATATTCTAGGAGTAGCCAATTATGGAGAAACAATGGGCACCCCCCAAAGTAACAGACATCAAGAAGTCACATTTTTTCCAGAGCTTTTTTAGGCATCAGAAGGACTAAGGTGTCATATCCTGGCACACGGGGTGTTTGGCTACTTCCCTTTGTCAAGCTACGGTGCTACTGTGTGAAGCAGAAAATGTGGTTAGGTGACCCCCTGAGTTTCCCACAAAGATTGTCTAATGCCAAGACAATGTCCTCCATATATTTACTCAATATTTTCAAATATATTAAGTGGATGGTCTGGTGGTGTGCTTAAGGCATCACAGTAATAATCTTTGTTAGAATTTTTGCTTGTTAACTGATGCAGTGCCAAGTTTTCTCTTAGGGTTACAAACCATGTTTCAAATTATTAGCTAAAAAGAGCGTGGGAGGGCAAGAAAAACAACAAGACCCAAATATCAAAGCTAGCCAGGAATGTTCTAAAAATAATGAAATGTATCCACATCTACAAAGCACTAAGAAAGAAGTAAATGACGACGTAGAACGGCCAGGAAATAAAAATCCAGGTGCTTAGTGTCATGCCAGTGAGTTACTGCACTTTCCCATCTCTGTGTGAGATGGAGCTTGTGTGTCGCACCCTGTGCATGGATGGCACCAGCAAGTTACATATAATTACAGAAGTGGACAGTTGCTTCCTGGGACACAGCAGAAGGAGAGTGGGAAGGCATATCCTCTCAGTAGGCAGAACTTAAGAGCACTTCACCTGCTTGTTTATTTTGCTTGGAAGGAGAAGTGGCCAGCGGTGTCATTATATACCAGTTCATGGGCTGCGGCCAGTGGTTTGGCTAGATAGGCGATTGGAAGCAGAAGGAACATGATTAGAAATTGGCAATAGAAGGAACATGATTGACAATGAAGTCTGGGAAAAAGATATGGAGATAAACCTCTTTGAAAGGGGAAAACGTGAGGATATTTGTATCCCCTGTGAATGCTTATCAAAGGGCGACCTCAGCAGAGGAGGATTTTAATGATCAAGTGGGTAGGATGCCCCATCTCGTCATCACTGAAAAGGCGAATAAACGAAGTAGCAGTGGTGGTAATGGTGGAGGTTATGCATGGGCTCAGAAACTTGGACTTTTCACCATGCTGACCTGGTTAAGGTCACTGCTTAGTGCCCGGTCTGCCAGCAGCTGAGACCAACTGAGCCCCTGATATCATACCATCATTCCCACGGTGATCAGCCAGTTACCTGGTGGCAGGTTGATTACATCCGACCCTCCTATTATGCAAGGGGCAGCTTTTGTACTTACTAGAATATACACTTAATCTGGATACAGATTCGCCTTCCTTGCACGCAACGCTTCTGCCGGAACAACCACTATGGTATTCCATGCAGCATTGCTTCTGACCATGGAACTAACTCCACAATGAATGAAGTTTGGCCATGGGCCCCATGCTCATGGAATTCACTGGCTTCTACCACGTTCCCCACTATTCTGAAGCAATTGGCTGGCTGGATAAGATAGTGGAATGGCCTTTTGAAAATTCAGTAACAGTGCCAGCTAGGTGGTACTACCTTGCAGGGCTGCGGCAAGGTTTTCCAGGAGGTTGCATATACTTGGAATTAGCATCTATATATGGGTGCTGTTTCCCCCATAGCTGGGATTTACTGGCACAGAAATCAAGGCATAGAAATAGGAGTGGCACCTTTCACTATTAGTCCTGGCGACCTACTAGCCACATTTTTGCTTCCTTTCTTTCCAATTTCATGCTCTGCTGAGCTAGAGGTGTTAGTTCAAAAGGAAGGAATTTTTCCTCCAGGAGACACAGCAATAATTCCACTGAGCTGGAAATTACTCCAGCTTTGGGCTCTCTGTGCCCCAAACCAACAGACAAAGAAGGGTGGTAGGGTGCCAGCTGGGACGATAGATCCTGACCACGCGGGAGAACTTGGATTGCTACTCCACAATGGAGGCATGGGAAGGTATGTTTGGAATACAAGTGATTTCTTAAGGTGTGCCTAGTATTGCCATGCCCAAGAATGAAGTCAATGGAAAACTATAACAGCCCAGTCCAGGTGGGACTATTAATGGCCTGGACCCTGTCAGGAATGAGGGTTTGGGTCACTCCAATAGGCAAAGAACCACAAGCAGCTGAGGTGCTGCAGCTGAGGTGCTTTCTGAGGACAAATGGGTACCGGAAGAAGATAGTTATAAATACCAGCTCTGGCCACATGGCTAATTATAGAAACAAGGGTTGTCATTGTCATGAATATTTTTCCTTATTTGTTATGAATATGTTTGTATGTATGAAGTAAATGTCTTTGTTTTCTTCCCTCTCTTATCCCTTTGTCATGTAACAAAATGTATTAACTTTATATAAGAATATTTAAGAATTATGAACTTAGAGCATAGTATTTAAGTTACCGGATACCGGATTTAAGTTAACTTAAGTTTACTTAAGTCAAAGAGAGGAGTAAACATCCCTTAAGGACTTTGCATCCTGTTCTGGGATAAGGGTTAGTAAGTTTTCAATTGTATGCCGGGTAGTTGTATCATATTAAGTGGAAGTATGACCTTGTTAAGCATATTTAAGAAGATGCACATGGGTGCCAAGTTGACAAAGGGTAGACTTGTGATAGTTAACTTCATGTATCAGCTTGGCTGGGTCACAGTGCCCAGATATTCGGGGCCCTTTACTCAGTGTCTTACTATCGTGTAGTGAAGGGTATTTTTAAAAAATAAAATAAAGTCGAAGGGTTTTGTATTAAGTGTTCATTCTCTGACGACGTGAAAGTTATGGAAGAACTTTATGATCTCAGGTTAGACGGAAAGCATTCTGTGAGGCAGCCGTGTGATCGCTGTGTCCTCAGACGGAAGCTCTGGGGAAAGTTGGTGGAATGACAGAAGTCAAACAGGTTACGACAGCATTCTTTTCTATCAACCAAACTCATACAGTGTCATTAATGAAGAGGGTTTTCCCTCCCTTTATTCCCATGTATCTGCAAACACTGCATGACGTTTGCTACGGTCATCTGCCGAGGCTACGTGTTCCATTACCAAGTCAGCAGGGCAGTCACAGATTGCTGGGAAGAGGCCTTGCGTGCGCCAGGCTGCCTCTGGATGGAACTACAACACTCTTGGGAAGATCACTTGCTGTCATGGCCTTTAAACTCTAAAGAAAGGGCAGTTCTCCTCGGCCAACTGCCAGTGTCTCATGAATACGATCATTCCACACTCGCACAACTAGGAAGTTCATAAACAGAACAGGTCAGAGGGCCTTCAGCTAAAAACAGAAGAATCATGGGACCCAATGGGTTTCTCATTTTTTAATTTTATCTTTACAGAGAACAAAGAATTGGGGGCAAAGGAGAATTTGGGGGCCATGTAATAAGGAGAGAAAAAAGGGGATACATTTTTTTCTCTGACTCATTGGAAGATCATCTGTGGTGCTTGGAACAGGAGGTTAAATTGGCATTTTAAGCCAGCTGGGTGAACAAAAGCCTACATGGCTGCCCTTCCAATGGTTTGAGTCTCTGAACCTGACAAAGTATCCATCCGATGTGTCTATAAAAAAAAAAAAAAAATAGAGTCTGCTTTGGTTTTCTTGGAAAATGGTTACTCAACATGATGCTTTAATGATCCCTATAGACCAAAAGAATAGCCTTAATTTAAAAATCTTCACTTTTGTACATAAAATCTCATCAAATCTCATCAAAATCTCACAAAATCTCATCTCTCAGATCTCTGAAGCAATTGAGTAGTGTAATATATAATAAAATTGCTGAAGCCCAGGGTTTTTTGTTTGCCCTGATTTTGTTTTGCTTTTTATAGTGAAGTATAAAATGACTGTAAGGGAACCGTACCCTTGATTATTAGGTGACGGAAGGAAAACTAAACTTGATTGAGAAGGAATAATGTGCCCAGAAATATATAAGGGGGATATTATTAGACAAAATCGGGCGTGTTCAGGGTGGTGTGGCTGTAGACTAAGGGGGATATTATTAAACCGTTTTTTATTAAGCACTTCCTAGGGCCATGCGTTCTTCGGGGCACTAGGGAAACTGTGGAGAATAAGACAGATCATGTCCCCGTCTCACAGAGACTAGTTTCTCGTATGGGGAGACAAATAATACACCCAAGAAATATGTCAGATAATGGAACTAAGACGCAGAGAATCGAAATAAGGTGAGTGACGAAGGATGGCCAGCTGCTTACAGGAGGCCCACTGCGTAGGTGATGCTCATTCTGCGATCTGAACAGTGGGAAGGACCCAGCCGCGTGAGTGTCAGGAGGAAAGCATTCCAGCTGTGGAGCAGAGCACAAAGTCCCCGAGGCAGACGAGAGCTTGGGCTGCTGAAGGAACAGAGAGTCAACATGACATCAGCCTGGAGGACAAAGGGGAATGTGGAAAGAGAGGGAGTTGGAGAGGGATGTGCTTGGAGGCTGTTTAGGTAGATAAGAAATATGAATTGTACTGTCTGGTGTTCAAGGAACTCATGGTCCAGAGAGGCACCTAAGATTTAAATAACTAAGAGCACAAAATTTATGACTAAAGGCTACAATTAGGGGAAGCAAGGTGGGACGCAGAGGATTAGCTAGGTGTGGAGCATTGTCGCAGGAAGCCACATGAGGTGGTTTTGGGCTTTCAGAAGTTCCTTCTAGATTGAACCATGCACTATTATAACTGCAGGAGAACCTCCAGCTCATTCCTCACTTGCGAAAGTGCACATTGCAAACGGTTAAACCCACCTAAGCCTGCACGTTAATGGCACTGAGCCAAGGCTAGGCCTCAAGAAACATAGAGCTGTGCAGAAGCTTGCCTTTTCTTTTGGGAAAGTCCTGTTCAATTTAACCGATAGATAAAGACCACGTCCGAGTGTGCGAAACTGCTTCTCTTAGGCATTCTTGTTAGATCCAAGGCTTAAGACAGGGCCTGGCACGAAGAAGGTGCCTCAGAGAGGTCTCAACGATTAAAAGTAAGTTGGAACTAGATCCTCTTTCCGTAACTGAAGGATAAGCTGAATGACCTGGAAAAGGCATCTCTGGGCTAGCTGGCCTTCTCTGACCTTCTGTCAATGACTTCACCCTCTCAAGGTCCAAACTTACATTCTATTATTGCCCATCCATCCTGAGCAATTAAAAATTCCTTTGGTTAGTGTTTGGCTTCCTCTCAGCTTTTTCACCCAAAACTTAAGCCTTTGCTTCAAACACTTGGTGAATAGGTATTTATTCTGTTATCATGGCATTCAGTTTTTTGATACAGCCCTTCCTGGAGCGTTGTCTGTGGGGAGACCAAGGGAGGCATAGGACGTTTGAAGAACAAAGCTGGCTACCTTTTCAGGCCTTCTGTGGAATTCCCATCATTCAGGACTAACCTTGGCCCATCCTTGGCCCCACATTAAGTGGCATTGATGCACTTTAAACACAGCACATGCCATTAATATTTTGCCTTGTTGGAGTCTTTGTGCGATGTGTCCGTTTGCAGTGGTGGGTGATTTGCCTAGGGTGGGGGAAAGGATTGTAGGCATACTTTCCATGTGAGACTCCAATTTGAGCGTGGTATTTACTACAGTCGTTATTTCAACTATTTTGCAAGATTTGTATTAAGTGGTAGTGATACAGATTAAAAGTGTAAGGTTTGGAGAATACCTAATCTATGTCTCACAGGTAATGAGCCTCAGGTGTAGCCAACTAAAGTGTACCTTTAGCCTCTAACTGATATTCCTGAACTTGCTGTGGTAGGTGACGTAAATATTTATGTAGCTTATATTCAGAGTTGAAACCAAATGGAAGCTCCCTAAACTGCTTTACATTAAAATGATGCCAACTGACCTTCTGCCAACCATCCAGTCCCTGATTTTCCCACTACTGGTTACTATTATATTTATCTTATTTTTTTTGCTGTAATTTGTAACCAGCATTTACAGGAAACAGTCCTTTGGGGTGGACTGAGCTTCTGATGCTTATTGCTAGATTGATTATAGGGTCAGAAATGGGAGGGATTTGGGGAGAGATTTACACTGAGCCAATTAAAGTTTTTAGGTTTCATTTTAGTTTGGCTTAATATGTCTGCCAGGAATCCAGGCTCCTTAGTTACTATTGGCACTTGGTGAATAACGTGGGGGTGAAAGAGAGCCCTTTATTCCGTCTTTGTGTAGGTTGCAATTTAATATGTGTATCCCAAGGCTTCAACAAAGATATCCCAAGCCCTGTGCTGCCTGAACGCCCAGGCCGGGCCGCCGGACACGGAGGGAAACAAGCAGGCGCGTGGGTGGCCATGCACAGCGCGGAGGGAGGGGCTCCTCAGCCCGACGCGCTCTGTCTTTCTTTGTCACTATACCTGATGTTTTATTATCACAAAGTAATTTCTTTGAATTGAATGGAAAGGCCTTTTAAAATGCAAAGGACTAGCAATAAATAAATGCATAACTCTAAAGCTATGTTGATAATATCGAAGGCTTTCAGTAATGCCATAGTCCTCTTGTGTTTAGAAAGTCCGAGATAATACTGAATTTTGACTTTACAATTTTTCCTACTGGCTCTTGTGTTATTTTTCATAACCATACAGAAAGTTCCCTGGATGTCATTTTCCAGGTCAGTCCTGAGAGCCAACTATGAAGCTGTTCAAACACATGTGATTCCTTGCCCTTCATATTGTATTCTAGGTGACAGTTGTTGTTTTTATTGTTTGTTGGATTATGATACATCGGACATCATAACATTCCAAAGATGGAGATAAGGCAGGTTTTCGGCTTGTCATAGACACACTGATTTATTGCTAACTAGATTCCCCTTCCTCCTCCGTCGGGAGCAACCGCTGGCCACCCTTCTTTAATTTATGCCCTGATTGAAATGAAAGATTTACTACAAACCACGCCCCCACACTGCAGTCCACTTTCCTGTGGCCCGACTTTCTAGAAGGAATGCATACAGACCATTGGTGTTATTACCAAGGAAAGATTGCTAATCCCTGTGCTAGCCCATAACTATGCTTGTCGAGACTTCCCTCCATCTTCCAAGTTTCAACACTCCTTTATGTGTCTCTGTATGTAAACTTGCTCATTTCTCATGAGATGGGGGAAGTTTTTTAAAAAGCAAATATCAGCCCGGCTGGTGTAGCTCAGTGGATTGAGCGTGGGCTGGAAACCCAAGGGTCCCGGTTCAATTCCCAGTCGGGGCACATGGCGGGGTTGCGGGCCAGGTCCCCAGTGAGGGCCATGTGAGAGGCAACCATACATTGCTGTTTCTCCCTCCCTTCTCCTCTCTCTAAAAATAAATAAATTTAAAAATAAATAAATAAATAAATAAATAAAAAGCAAATATCATTAATAGAAGGAGAATAGTTGAGTTATTGCTCACAGTTTGGCCTTGAGTTAACTCTCCAAAACACATGGGAATGTGTCTCTTTAAAAGCCTTGGCGGAAGGATTTTCCTTGGTGGCTTTGAGATGTCCTGACACGAGGACTCAGTCTACCTTGGCAGGAAACTGCTTACCTGCCCATCTCCCTGTGAGCTCATACTTTCCACTGTGTGTGTCTTCTGCAGCTAGTACAGTGTCAAATGCGTAGTTCTAGAAGAATCTGTTGATGAACAGATGAAGGAACTCCAGCCATGACTAGAGCTGCACCGGGCATAGAGGTGTCTATGCAGGGTAATAGTCAGCAGTCCTTTAGATGGATACATTTTTGAGACATTGTTGATTCCATATTTATTGGTGAGGGAATGGAGATGGAGTGAGAGAGATTTGTGCCAGCTAAGCTCTTTTTAAGTTCACTTGAAAGTGCTATTTTCCTGTTTCACCAGCAGTGGCCATATATATTTTGCTTGTGTGTAAGGTCTGAATGAGGACCATATTTCCAAATTATTCCAGAGTTGCTGTACAGCACCTCAGAGTTTGATACTCGGACTGTTCTGCTTAGAACAACTTTCCTCTTTCGTACCAAGCGGGGCTTTCCAGGATCAAATATCATTTCTCTGTGGAGACTTTCTTCAACAATTCCACATCTGCTACTTCAACCCCGTAGAAAATTCCTCTGTTCTGCTGTGACTGGCTCAGGCTTGTTTCACATTCATCGTGTTGTGGCATAACTTGTGTGTGTGTGTCTCCCCTCTTTAGAATGAGAGCTTCTGTGAAGTTAGATAACTGGATTACTCACGTTTGTTCCGCTTGATCTTAGCATTTGTACTTAATAAGTGCTTGTTAAATGATTGAGTGAATGAATGGAAGGGACAGAGGAAGGGAAGGAGGGAGGGAGAAAGGGAGGGAAGGAGGAAGGGAGGGAGGGAAGGAGGGAAGGACTCAGTCATCTTCCCCCAAGGTGATGAGCAGAGAGCGGGGCTCTGAGGCAGCTGGCATTAGTGGGGAAGAGAGTGGGAGACAATAGTTGAGAGTCTGGGGGACCATGTAGTGTGCTAGTGCTGTGGACGGGATGCGGGAGAGGCCTAGGAGTCAGCTAAAGGGACAAAGAAGGAATACAGGAAGAAGATAAATTCAGTCCTAAAAGCAAGTTTTGCTAGGTAAGAAGCTTGCCTATCATCTGCCCAACTCAGAAAAAAATAACAGTAATTGCATAATCCTTAATAGTTTAAAAAATGCTATTGGGAAAAACAACATAAGACTTCTATGCTAGACAGCTATATGCACATTATTTAACAAAACCCTATTCTAAAGTTCTTATGGTGTAGTCTTTGTGTATTCAAAATCACTGTTTTGGGAGAAAAAAAAAAGACCTACATAGAGAAAGCATGTAGTTTCGTGGGTTTAACTAACAACGCTATTCTAGATAATGTGTTCTCTTAGTTACCTACTGTATCACATTCTTATCTCCTTATGCATATCAATTTTGACAGTGATGACTACAGAAGGAACAATCATTCTAGAACCTGTGTTTTATAAATAGACTTTTATTTAATTACCACTGCCAGTGTCTTATTGGTAATACCTATCCTAAATAAATTAACGTGTTGTTTTTTCTATGTGACGAATACTGTAAAAAAGTACATACTTGGTGACAACTTTCAACAAAAATGAGTCTATTTAGTTGCTCTCTAGAGTAATAATTATGTTTTCTGTCATTTCCATGTGCTCTTTTTGGTGATGCTCCAGGGAAAGAATTCTATAAGCATCAGCTAATGAATCAATAAGTAGAGGAACCTAAACTGTGTACAGGATTGTTCTAGAATTTATGGCACTTTGAGCAATGCAAAACAATTGCGTGCCCTGTTATAACGGAAGATATTGTATCCAGGGAATGAAGGCTAACACGGTGGACACATTTAAGTAGTCCAAGTAGGGGGTAGAGTTAAGTCCTTATGAAAACAATTTTTCAAAGCATTTCCTCTAATATATTGAGAAATACCAGTAACTTGTTTTCTACACCTTTAAATGAAATATAAAGGGTAATATCTTAGTAAAAGATTCAGGGTTTTGTTTTTATAGTCCATCATGAAGAAAAAATAAAGCAGAAGAGCTGAAACGATGTTCTTAAGTATTAAAATACACATGCATGAGAAAATGTTTTGTTTAGGTGCAAACCTTACATCTTGGGGAATCATTTCCATTTGAGAGTTTTGACTGCAGTTTGCCCAGTGTGAGGCCTAAATGGGAGAGGCCTGGCTTGAAGGAGTGGGGAGGTAATTACTCTATTTCATATCACATCATCTATATTTTCTATGACTGCCCAAGGTGTTGTAAGGAAATTCTCTGGAACTGATTAAACCTCAGGAGAGAAGTGGGGGAGATCATGCGTTGTGGAGTGGCTCTCCAGAGAACACGGTCGCCCTCTAGGCTGCATTAACTAGCAGAGTTTTGTAAGCAGCTCTGGCCACTGCGCCACCAGGGAGTAAGAGGGAAGGGGCCGCATTCTTCCTGGTAGGAGGGCTTTCTGGACCAAAGAAAGGAGCTGGCGACGGGAAGGAAGAAACAGATCAAGCGTTTGAATAGCGGCCACAGGGCAGCCTAAAGCCTGTGCAGAGTTAACAGGCGCGCGTCACACTCAGTTCCTTCGCCTACCTCCCCCTACTCCGTGCACCCGCTGTCCGTGTGTCACCTTCCTGTTCGGAAGTCTTAGTGGGTTGCCGGGACAGGACAGGGGGCGCCTGCTCCACCCATCAGGTATCCGGTTGGAAGAAAAGTCAGTCTCAACAACTTGATTCTCTTCGTTAAATGATAAGTTTAGCAGACCATTCGTCTCCAACTACGGAACGTTAGGGTGGGGGATGGGGGACACATCAGGCGGCTCTTTTCTGTTCCAACCACAAATCATATGGTTGTGCCTCTTCTCTGTCCCACTTACAACCCTCTGACTTAAATTCTTCCTGGAATGCATGCTGGAGCGGCAGGGCTTCTTTGAGAAAAATGAACCCTATGCATGTGTTTTGACTTTCTGGACTGATTTGTGATGATAATCAGTCAAGTTACATTTTTTTGTGTGTCTTGCTGAGGGTGTAATAAACCCAGTACTCTGAAGCCTGTAATTTTCTGAGTGACGTTGCTGTTGGTTGCAATGGAGGGAATAAATGGCCCGGTGTTGAACTTTGCTGCATGCTCCCTTCCTGTATGCAAACTGTCTTTATATAAAGTGGGGGTGATGACACAGCAGGGGCAGCCTCCCCTGACGCCTCCTCCTGCTCCCTGTCATCTCAGCCTCCAGCCTTACCAGGCACACATAGCAAGAGCCTACTCTAGCCCTAACTGAGCTCGACTTAAGCCTCTACAAAGTAACCTCCAACCTTCCTATCCAGGCAACCTTGAAGAATGAAAGAGGAGGCTATAAAATTCCCTTTTAAAGGTTTGTCTGCTTTTATTACTCTTATTTGACAAAATGGATAAAACAAAGATGCTCCAGAGACTTTGGGGTTAGTTGGCATGGGGAAGGCACAGGAGGTGAGACTTAGGGGAGGATCTCTGAAGGAAAGTTTTAAGTGTTTTTAAAGCAAGCAAGCAGAAATCTTTGTGCAGGCTGCCGTTTCTAGGCAGTCTTTGCAAAAACTGCTATCTTGAAGGGGGAAGGGATGGTGTGGGAGCAGAGCTGAGCTGAGCTAGGCTAGTTGAATTGGTACGCGAGGCACTGGCAAAAACAAATCATGCACTGTGAAGAATCCATGCAAGAGGAAGCAGAAGTGGGCCAGTGACTGTGATTTGGAGTTTCCTAACCCTTGCTCTAGGTTGGGGCATCAATTTCAGGTAATAGTAAGTGCTTTTGAAAAGACTGGATGCTGAGCCAAATTTCTCAGCCAGGCTCCAGGAGAAAGGATGTGTGTTCCCTTTTCCCAGTGTGGGGCTGTGGTAACTGAGCAAACGAAGCAGTTGAGGCCACAGATCATATTAGGGCAAATGAGATGGTTGTGCCTGCAACGCAAATCCCTGCCCACGATCAAAGAAAAGCCCCTTCAATGCTATTCTTGGTTTGACAGCTGGTATTTTGGAGTGTCAGATCCAGCAGGCAATTCTGAAATGGCAGGGCGCTTGGCAGCAAGGGGTCATGGCAGGGCAGCCACCCCAGACAGCACCAGCGAGCACCTGGTACCGGGCCCTGCAAATCTTGGAAACTTGCAGCCTTCTCTTCGCTCCTGGCCCGGAGGTGGCGCTGGCGGCGTCCCGCCAACTCGAGCGCGACTCGTCGCGCGGGCGGTCAGACTGCAGGTCCCAGGTATCTCCCAGCTCGCGGGTTACAGAAGGGCACCGCGCCGTGGCTCTGCAGAGGTTCCCCTTCCCCTCTGCTTTCTGGAGCCGAGGCTTCGCGGCTAATCTTTTCGGAGCTAACGGTTAGCAGTTAGCTAGGACTAGTGGTAAAACTGTGAGAAGACTCCTGCGCCAGCCCTGGAAATGAACCGGAGGAGGGGGAGGGGAAAAGAGGATAAACTAGGGTCTTTAAGACAGTGTAATGTGACCCTGCGGAGCTTTCAGGTGGGAGAGCGGGAGAGAGAATCCGGGGAGTCGACCATGCCCCACGGTGCAGAGCTGGCGCCGCCCTTGCTGCCCGGGTCACACCAGGTCTGTCCCATGCACGGAGCCACCGCTCCCCAACCTGAAAACTTCCTCACGTGTTCTGGGCATGGCGGGGATTAAAAATGCAAGAAAAAAAATACACGCGGAAGGGACAGAATGTTCTCAGAGATTACTTTAGAAAAAAAAGTGAAACGCAGATTGTACTTTTTTTTCCTTTAGTGCAGAGACGAATTTTATTTCCGCCCCCTCCTCTACACATTCCTGACCTCTCCCTCCCCCTTCTTTCTTTCTTTCCTTCCTTCCTCCTCTTCCAAGTTATGGGATTTTTCAGCCTTGCTTGGCTTTGGCCAAAAGCACAAAAAAGGCGTTTTCGGAAGCGGCTCGGCCGTGCACAAGGGCCATTTGTTTGTTTTGGGACTGGGGCAGGAAATCTCGCCCGGCCTGAGTCACGGCGGCTCCTTCAAGGAAACGTCAGTGTTCTCTCGTCGCCCTCGCCGGCTGCGCGCCCGGCCGCCGCTTTCCATGGGGGAGATGCAGGGCACGTTGGCCAGGGCCCGGCTGGAGTCCCTGCTCCGGCCCCGCCACAAAAAGAGAGCCGAGGCGCAGAAAAGGAGCGAGTCCTTCCTGCTGACCGGACTGGGTAAGCGCCGCCGCCGGCACGCGGGGACTGGTGTCACTCCCCCACTAGTTGCTCAGCTACAGCGAGAGGGGCTGGGTGTCTGCGGGCGTTGTGCGAGCGGCTGGATGAGGCCGCGGGTGGTGGCGGCGGGAGCGGGGAGACCGGCCCGCCGCCCTGGCCCCACGCTGACCCCGAAGATAAGGGCGCGCGGGGCCGCCCTCCCCCGGCGCGGCCACGCTGCGCCCGAGAGATAACCCTGGCTGGCGGCGCGCGGCCGCCTGGCGAGGGCAGATGAGGCTGCCGTGTGGATCCCGCGAGAGGGTCGGCGCCTGGGCTGGAGTGAACCCGAAACCAGGGTTTGAGAAACCCGAGCGGGCACAGAGCCACCCGGTTGCCACGCACCGGGCGGAAAACGCTTCGGATCTAGGACTCTGATTTCCTTGCTGGGCGGAATAAATGAAAAGGGTGGAAAATTACCCTAGGATCTCCCTCCCTCCCCACCCCGCCGCCTGCTGTGTCCCTCCCTCAGGCCCTGGAGCGAAAGAGGTTGATAACCGTCCAGCGACGGGCCCTCCCCCGGAGGCCCCCGCGCCCGGCTCCTCTCGCCCCCCGCCCCAGACCCAGGCTCACCCCGCCGCCGGGGCGGAACCGCCTGCCGCCGGCCGCTGGGCAGACTTCGGGAGCCCGGCTGCAGCCGGGGAGGGGCTGGGGGCGGGGCTGGGGGCGGGGCCTGGCCGCGGAGGACTTCCACGCCATCGCGCGGGCCCCGCCCCCACAGCGGCGCAGAGCTTAAAAGACAGGCGGCTCGGCAAGCGCGTAGAGTCGGTTTAGCTGGACTCCAGTCATTAAGGGCTCCTCGTCCGGTCTCTGTCCTCTCTTTGCGGCAATGACAGTGAAAACCGAGGCTGCTAGGGGCACCCTCACTTACTCCAGGATGAGGGGAATGGTAGCAATTCTAATCGGTGAGTGCAGGAGTAAGATTGGACTTCTACTCTGCGACTGCCAAGTGGAAATTTTTTGAATCAGATTAAGTGCCTGTGGCGTCGGGTGTTTCAAAGCCGTCTTAACGTTTCTTTCTTCTAATTCACAGCTTTCATGAAACAGAGGAGGATGGGCCTGAACGACTTTATTCAGAAGATTGCCAATAACTCCTATGCCTGCAAACAGTAAGTCGCGGTGATTTGAGAAATAAAAATTAGTGTAGTTTGAGTTCACCACCAGTAAAGACAATCTCAGTAGTGTGTTCCTCCGGGAGCCGGAGACTTCCCCAGGGATGTGGGTCCCTTTTTGAAGTTCCAATTTACTTAAAACATTTTTAAAATTAAAATAATTTTTGGATTTCGCTTATTCTAAAGCTGTAAGATAAAATTTTCATATTTGCTTAATTCACCCCTGCTTCCGTGAAGAACAACTCTCATCTCTTGATTTAACTGGTTTATTATTTTCTTTGGCTATTTTCTTTAACTGAGTAATTTATTTGAGTGTTTTAAGTTTAAACACTGACTTCGGGTAAAGCTGAGCCAGAAATTCACTATTTGTGTTGGTGTGCCCCCTTGTGGCCAGTTAGGAGGTTCTAAATTGTTCCTTTCTTTGCAGTCCTGATGTTCAGTCCATTTTGAAAATCTCCCAACCTCAGGAGCCTGAGCTTTTGAATGCCAACCCTTCTCCTCCAGTAAGTATTCTCTATTTGTGATGTGTCTGTGTGGGAGCCTTGTAAATGAGTCAATATTCCTACACTGATGAATTCAAATGGCATTTCTAGAAATTAGTATCAAGGCAGGAATGCCTCTTTAGTTCAGGCACAAGTGACACAAGCACTTAACAATTGAGTCAGCAGAGTATTTTAAAAGGCATAGTTCGTAAAAGTCTTTCCTGCTTACAATAGCATTGTGTAGAATTTTCATACTCTAATTTGAAATATTAACATGCATGCATGAAAAGTAGTTCGGGATGTTTTTAGGTATATGGTGACCCGCCTCAGTCATTTGCAGGTGTAACATCTTTGACAGTGCCCATACTTTATTACCATGTCTTCCTTTGAAACCAAGATATTAAAAGAAAACATTTTCTGCGGTCCCGGTTCGATTCCCAGTCAGGGCACATGCCTGGGTTGCGGGCCAGGTCCCCGTGAGGGCCATGTGAGAGGCAACCATACATTGCTGTTTCTCTCCCTCTCTTTCTCCCTCCCTTCCCCTCTCTCTAAAAATAAAAATAAAATCTTAAAAAATAAATAAATAAATAAATAAATAAAAGAAAACATTTTCTTTTCCAGCCAAGTCCTTCTCAGCAAATCAACCTTGGCCCATCATCCAACCCTCACGCTAAACCATCTGACTTCCACTTCTTGAAAGTGATCGGGAAGGGCAGTTTTGGAAAGGTAATTTCAAATCTGCAGACCTCATTATCTATAGCCTTTCATGCACTTATTTTACTTGCTCCCTGGATGTGGACAGCAAAATGATTTATCAATTGAAATTTTAGGTTCTTCTAGCAAGACACAAAGCAGAAGAAGCATTCTACGCAGTCAAAGTTTTACAGAAGAAAGCGATCCTGAAAAAGAAGGAGGTATGAGGTGTGCCTGGTGGGTTGGGGTTGGAGATTGACTTCCATGGAATAGTCTGACCTTGGAACTTCAGTGCCATGTTGAAATGTGCCATTAAGTCTTCATTGTCCTTTTCCTAGGAAAAGCATATTATGTCGGAGCGTAATGTTCTACTGAAGAATGTGAAACACCCTTTCCTGGTGGGCCTTCACTTCTCTTTCCAGACTGCTGATAAACTCTACTTTGTCCTCGACTACATTAACGGTGGAGAGGTGAGCAGAGGGAAGATGAGCTAACCTGTCTGTGCACAGTTGTAAACGCTACTCGGGGCGAGGGAAGTTACCAGAATTAGAATTTCCTTTAAGCTGCCAGGTTTCAAACGGTTAATAGACTATTTAGGGCCACTTCCTGCAATTGTTCTCTTTAGCTATATATGTCAAAACTAATTAAATGCATTGTTATCAGGCTTTGGCAACACAGACTAACTCTATTCTGTCTCCTACAGTTGTTCTACCATCTCCAGAGGGAGCGCTGCTTCCTGGAACCACGGGCGCGTTTCTATGCTGCTGAAATAGCCAGTGCCTTGGGTTACCTGCATTCTCTGAACATCGTTTATAGGTGAGCTAAAGATCTCTTAAAGGCATCCTTCTGGGGTATACAGGAGACACAGCAGCCCTAGCCTTTGACGGGGTCTTAAAATAATCTGTGTTTAGGTGTAACTCAGTCACCTAAAACCAGATGCCCCAGCATGTGAGCTGCCTTGACTCCATGCCACTAGGGAACTAGCCAACAAGGACTGGACCTCATCCAGAATAGATTAGCAGAACAAGGACTCCCTTTTATATACACAATACAACTGCCGTGAATGTAAAACGCTTCTAATACCCCCAGCAATTCTTTCCAGAGGATTTCTTATGAAGTGAAATTAACTTATGGAACTACTTTTTGTTCTTTTTTTTTAACAGAGACTTAAAACCAGAGAATATTCTGCTAGATTCCCAGGGACACATTGTCCTTACTGACTTTGGGCTCTGCAAGGAGAACATTGAACCCAACGGCACAACATCCACCTTCTGCGGCACCCCTGAGGTAGGAGCATGCTCTACTTGGTGCCTGGTCTACCCCCTTCTTTCTGGGGACATAAGTGCAATAATGCTTTTAACTACTGAGAGTCAACTGTTCTCTGAGGTTCCTTATCCCAATTCAGTGCAAGTAAAATACATTTGCTCTTCGATGCATTAGGAGATATTCCATAGCCTTATGTTGCTTTAATTAAAACTAGCATGTCGTAAAAGATTTCTGAATCCCCCAAGTAAGATGCTTATTGGGTGGCCAGTCAGCCTCAAAGTCCAGTAGTTATATCAGGAAGTCATCTAAAGAAATATATTCTCCAAGGGGATCCAGGGTCTCTCAGCTCTTTCAAAGTGCATGCTTGACCTTGGGATTGCCTGGTTTCACCAGCTCTAAACTCTCTTCTCCTGTCTGTCTTTCAGTATCTCGCACCCGAGGTTCTTCATAAGCAGCCTTATGACAGGACTGTGGACTGGTGGTGCCTGGGAGCCGTCCTATATGAGATGCTGTATGGCCTGGTGAGTAGCACATTGAGAATCATGGGATATTGCCCCGGTTGGATAATGCTGCCTTGAGTGCAGTCTTCTTAAAATGTAGGCTCTTCAGGGCACCTGGTCCCCATTGCAGACCAGGTCATGGTGGCTTGGCCATTATCACCAAGCTTACCAAATGCTGATAAGAGAGGCATATTGCTTATTTTATTCGTGGGTTAGGGTTAACTCTTACCTAGTAGATTTTTCTTTTGTGAATTTACATTTTACTAGATTTGACCACACTTAACCTATGTGAGAATGAAAAACATGGCCAGTAGCATCTACCCCCTGATAACGAGTTGCAAAATAGATGCTTAAAAATCCAGGGCAAAGAAAACCTATTGAGAAAAAGAGCGTTAAATCCAACCAAATGTATTTCGGCTTAAATCTTTCTATTGGTGATGTGTGCAGTCCAAAACTTACAATTAAACACTAAGACATTCTCTCCTTTCTCTCAGCCCCCTTTTTACAGCCGAAACACAGCTGAGATGTACGACAACATTCTGAACAAGCCCCTGCAGCTGAAGCCAAATATCACGAATTCCGCACGCCACCTCCTGGAGGGCCTCCTGCAGAAGGACAGGACCAAGAGGCTGGGTGCCCAGGATGACTTTGTGAGTGACTTTCTTCTTCCCTCCTGGTTGTCCGGGGTGTGTGCTGGACCTCACTGCCCTTCTCGAATTCTGCCTGGCTAAGTGAATCCTGGGTTTCTTCTCAACAGATGGAGATTAAGAATCACGTCTTCTTCTCCGTAATTAACTGGGATGAACTCATTAATAAGAAGATCACTCCCCCTTTTAACCCAAATGTGGTAAGTATCTTTCTTCTAAGTATAGGAAGACCCAAAGGGCATTTTTTCACGTCATATTTGGCGTGGGTGGGGGGTGGGGGGAGCACCCTGAGGAACACATTGGCAGGTATTTTATTCATGGGCCATTATCCCCCCCCAAAAAAAGTAGAATTTTTCTCCCACATAATTAAGCGCACATAATTTTTCAACACGTATCAATTAAAGTCCAAAAGGGAACATTACTCTTATCACTTCAACTCCATGTGGCCCCTGGGTTTTATGCTTTAAATGGATGATTATTATGGGGATTTCCATATCGTGCCCTAAAGCCTTGGGCTCCAGAATTTTAGGCCTAAATGATGATTTCCCAGCCCTGTGTCCAGTGTGAATTCTTAACACCGAATGTGTTTTTTCCTTCCTGCTGTAGAGCGGACCCA
Organism: Micronycteris hirsuta; assembly: GCA_004026765.1. Lineage (NCBI taxonomy): Eukaryota > Metazoa > Chordata > Mammalia > Chiroptera > Phyllostomidae > Micronycteris > Micronycteris hirsuta. Next base: position 392,497 of record PVJI01000012.1, read on the forward strand.
GTGACCTGCGGCACTTCGATCCCGAGTTCACTGAAGAGCCGGTCCCCAGCTCCATCGGCAGGTCTCCCGACAGCATCCTCCTCACAGCCAGCGTCAAGGAAGCCGCCGAGGCCTTCCTGGGCTTCTCCTATGCACCTCCCGTGGACTCTTTCCTCTGAACAGTCTTAGGGTTGGTTTTGAAGGATTTTTTGTGTGTTCGAAAATGTTTTAGTTAGCCTTTCGGCAGAGCTGCCAGCTGGCAGGACATCTTAAAAGAGAATTTGCACATCTCCGGGAGCTTGCACACCTTGGCAATCTCATTGCACACTGTTTGCTGGAAGCTTTTCGACGAGCACATTCTCCTCTCAGTGAGCTCATGAAGTTTTCATTCTCACTCCTCCTTCCGATGTGGTGCTATCTCTCAATGCGCACTAGAGCGCGCCGTAGACAGCTGTGGTGGTCTGACTAGCAGCAGGACGCTGCTCTGAGAAGGATTTCCTGAAGGTCTGTCTGGGCGGTGGTGATGAACCTTATGAAATGTGCCTTTGCTGATGCGATCGTGTTAGCTCCAAAGCTTTTCCTCTTGCAGTGTTTCAGCTCTCTGTCTTTCCCTGTAGACCACTGTGCAAGCAGCGGTCCAAGGGCAGTGTGCCTGACCGCAGATGGACCTAGTGGTGAGCATCAATGTGACACTTGCAGGACACTACAATGTGGGACATTGTTTGTTTCTTCCATATTGGGAAGATGAATTTATGTGTAGACTGTTGTTTTTTTTTTGTAAGATACAGTTAATAACTAAAATTTATCAAAACGGTCTTGCAATGACTTGTATCCAGATGCTTAAAGAAAGCATTGCTGCTACAAATATTTATATTTTTAGAAAGGGTTTTTATGGACCAATGCCCCAGTTGTCGGTCGAGCCCAGTGTTTTCATTGTGTAAAACATCACCTGTAAAATGGGCATTATTTATGGGTTGTTTTTTTTTTTTTTTTTGCATTCCTGATAATTGTATGTATTGTATAAAGAAAATCTGTACATTGGGTTATAACACTAGTGTATTTAAACTTACAGGCCTATTTGTAATGTAAACCACCCTTTTAATGTACTGTAATTAACATGGTTATAATATGTACAATACTTTCCCCCTCCCCGGCACACAACTTTTTTGTGTGTGATAAACTGATTTTGGTTTGCAATAAAACCTTGAAAAATACTTACATAAATTGTGTCATGTGTGTTCTTTTGTGTATTTTGGTTGTGGGGGGACAATAATGGGTCCTTTTAAAATCTAAAACCAGGAAAATGCTGCTATAATTTCCAGCTCAGTGATTTGCTTCCAATAACAGCACCTTCTGACTCTGGGGAGCTACAGGGTAGTCTTAAATCCAACGTATATTCCAGGTCTTCTTAGCATTTTATGAGGTCAGTTATTCATAAATCCATCCAAACAAATCCTGTTCAATTTATGGGTCTCCCCAGGACAGCCATGACATAATGTTCCCTATGTTTATTGCCTGTCCTGTGACACTGCTGTTTGTTCAGACATTTAGCCTGTCTGCAATTAACAGGTTCTTCTTTCAACCAATACGTGAGTGCCTGCTCTGGGCCAGGCTCTGTTCTGAGTGCTGGGCAATAGCAGTGAGCAAAGAAGGCAAATCTGCCCTTACGGCGCCTGAGAGAATAGGCAGACTGTCAGTGAAGCAATTTATTAAAATGGAAGTCAAGGTCATAGTCTGTGAGGGTACAAGAATACCACCAAAGAGGGTCAGGACATTTGTCATAAATGGAGATGTTCCCCAAAAGTTGATGTTCCCCAAAAGACTTCATGTGGGAGAGTACCCAGAGCTGAACCAAGTCCAGTGCTGGTTCAGAGAAGGGTCCCCAAAGAGCGGCACTTTCCTGGCTTGGACCAGGAGCCTCTTGAACCAGTGTGCCCCCAGCACTGCATGGACCCAGCAGACTCTAGGTCTGGCGTGCAGAGGCCATGCTTAGGGCTCATCCCACTGGAATGATCACGGTGGAGGAGGGGAAGGAAGCGTGATATGAGAGTAATGTCTTGTGTGCATTTTTGGACATATACTTTTCTCCGCCTTTCACACAAATTCCTAGCAAACAGGGAATCCCCCCAACAGTTGATCTTGCTGCTGCCTTAACCTCTATGTCCACTACATTCCCTCTACGCTGACCTCTTAGTCTGCAGAGGGATTCCCCCAAGGAAAGTTGTCATCTTTTTCCCTTTTATTTCATATTTCTCATATTTCGACCCCATCCCCACCCTCAAGGCTTCTCAGGGCAGAACAGGTGTTTGAAGATCACTTACTCCTTGTCCCTCGTAATCCACTTAAGGAATAGGATCAAAGTGGCTCAGTGACTTCTTGCAGAAGGTGGCTTCCAGTCAAGGTCAGTATTTTAGGTGCTGCTCCCTTAACCAACCCCAAATGCTAACGTCAGCTACAATGGCAGAGAATCTAAAGCCTGCATTTTCCTGGTACATGTTGATGCTAGCTCTGACCAGGAGATTATTGCAGATCTCCCCCTCATTCTCATAAAAAGCAGTTATGAATTCCTCCTTGAACAAAAAGTATTTAAATCACATTTTTAGTTGAACACAGTTCTGGCAGGCTGGAAATCTATAATCTGATTATAAATAACTTAGAGCATCCAGTCACGAATTTCAAAGCTTATTGATTTTTTGAAGGGTAGAAATTTGGTTTATGGGGTCACAGTCAATCATTATGTAAGATCTGATTTACATTTTTCGAGAACTGAAAGGAGCAGCGGAATCCCAAGTGTTGTCACACAAATGGGAGGAGATTAGATCAAACAAGTGGGCAGAACAGGGACAAGGCAAGAACAGGGAAGTCAAGAAGGGACAAGGAATCAATAAAAAAGGGCAAATATTTACTAAGCTCTGATGTCAAATGATTCGAGTGATGTCAAATAGCATTCGCACAGAAGTATCTTTTATCTACAGGAGTGGTGCACATTCTTGCCAGCATTTGAGACCACGTTTGAGCATGATGGTTGCAAAAGAGGGCAAATTCTCTTCGCGGCTCTCCTGCTGTGGACCTGCTCAGAGGTGGCTGGGGGAAATTATTGAGCCAAGATCCCCTCAAGGTAAAATGGGACTCTGAAACCACTGCTGCCCTGAGGAATAAGTCAAACACTGTTCTTAGAGAATTTGCCTTCTACCTAGGGAGACATAGCACCTACCCATAGAATACGACAAGTGGGGAATGAGGACTTCAGAAGTCCAGAGGCTCTCTGGGGGTCAGCTGATTAGAGCAGGCTTCACAAAAGAGGCCAAAGAGTCTTACTGACCAATTCTATTTCTAGGGGATCTCATGGGATTCAGGCCCTGAGGATTAGACAACAGTAATAGCTAATACTCCTGAGCTCTTACTATATGCCAGGCATTGTCCTAAGTATTTTATATTCAGTTTATTTAATCTTTAGAACAGTCCTGTGATGTCAGAAGTGAAGGAACTAGCACAGAAGGGTGATTTGCTGGTCAGTGGTGGTGAGATCAGAAGCCGGATCATGACAGTCTGACCCCAAAGCCTGTGCTTGTCGCCGTTCTGCCTAACAGGTGACAGCAGAATATAGAAGCCAGTGTTAGTCATTCACTTATTATTTCCCCAGACTTTTACTAAGATACCTCCTAGGTGTCACGCTAGGCAGAGAGAGAGAGAGAGCATATAATGCGGACACTATCTGTCGATAAAGATGAGGTACAGCTAGAAATATATATTGCAGTGGGAGTGTAAATTAGTGCAAACATTTTGGAAAACTGTTCGGCACTATCTACTAAAGATGAGCATACATATAACTTCATGACTCAGTATTTCTACTCCATGGCTTATACCTAAAATAACATACATATATTCAATGCAAAATTTTCTATAATGCTCATGGTGGAACTACTCATATTAGCCCCAACATGTGAACAAATTAAAATGTCCACCAACAATAAAATTAATAAACTAGTGTGATTTTATATAATGGAATCCTATACTACAATGAAAATGTGTAATTGCTACACACAACAGCAGGGACTAAATCTCACAAAGAAAAATAGAAACCACACTGTATGATTTGATATGTACAAAATTTGAAGGCAGGCAAATAAAATGCATCTCTATGGACGTCAGGCTATGATCACCTTTGGGGAGGGGAGGACGGTAGAAGTAATGGTCAAGGGGACACCTGAGGGGCACAGGCTTCTGGGTGACAGTAAGTCTGGTTGGAGGTTTCAGGCAGTGGTTTTGCTCTTTGATACCTCATCAAGCTATAGACTTGTGGTATGTACCCTTTTCTGTGCTCGTTATGTGTCAATAAAAAATGTTTAAACTATGTAGCATGGAAAAGCAGGGTGTTATGGGGACACAAAAGAGGGACACATTACCCTGTCTGCTGAGCTGTTGAGACTGGAGTGGAGAAGAAGGAGGGATCGAACACCAAGGCACATTTGTGCAGTTGATTTCTTTACTGTGACCGACCCAACTCACGTACGTGGTTGTCACAGCTGCAATAACAGGACAAAGACCACCCACCAGTGTCTTCCACATTCCCAGGGTTTAATGAGACAGCCTGTCAATAATCAATCAATGTAGTTGGCAAAGCAAGATGTTACACACCGTAGTCAATCTTTACCCCATCCTGTTAAGAAATTTCTCACTTATTCATCAAAAAGTCTCTAAAGTCCTATGCTTTGAGCCTTGTAACAGGAGCACAATAATGGTAAACTTAAGATGGTGTTAATCAGAACATTACCATTAAGAAAAAACACTCCTCTAAATAATCCCAATTAAATTATTTAAATTTTTTCCTCATACGACATGAAAATTGCAATCATCAAAACCACCAATTAAATTTGTATTGCTTAGATTTTACGTGTGGCTTACATGTGCCTGGTCTGCTTTGGGTACTTCATGCTTGCTATATAAGAACATGTTTCATTTACATGTTTTCTCTGCTTTCCACATTTTTCTGTGAGGACTTCAGCAACAAGAGTAGGAGCGATCCTTGATGTGTACTTAGTGTTTACTTATCACGTTGTGTTCAGAGAGATATGTTTGTGTAGTTGGAGATCTTGGGAACCCTGAGTTCCAACGGGCAGGGTATTTGATTTCCTCTTTTCTGTGTTGCCTGTTCTGTGCTCCACCTAGGATATCACAGCAACTGTGATGATGATGATGACGATGATGAAACAACAATATACAAGGTACAGACTGTTCACAAAAAATTTGCACGCAGACAATTACTTCTTGACTCTACCAAGGGTCATGAGCATAAAGGCATAGTGTCACTTTACACACAAATACATAAAACAGATAAGTGGCTGCCAATCTGTTCAGATACCCAGATGACTTAAACACAATTCTGCTCAATCTGTATTTAATGTCACTTTAACTAGCCATTGACTCTTTTTTTAACAAATAAAGTATAGTTGAAATACAATATTGTTTTAGTTTCACATACACAACATACTAATTTGACGCTTATATTCCTTACAGTGCGATCACCACAGTAAGCGTAGCAACCACCTGTCATCGTACAGGCATTATAGCAATATTGACAGTTTCCTCTACGCTGTACTTTACGTCCCCACGACTCATTGGGGTCTTTAAATAACTGCACAGGTGTGTACCTCTTATTCCCCTTCGCCTTTTTACACCCATCCTCCCACCCCTCTTCCCCTCTGGCAACCATCAGTTTGTTCTCTGTATCCGTGAGTCTGTCTCTGTTTTGTTTTATTTGACCATTTCTTTTTGGTTTTTAGATTCTATATGTAAGTGAAATCATACAGTATTTGTTTTTCTCTGTCTGGCTTATTTCACTTAGCAAAATACCCTCTAGGTCCATCCATGTTGTCACAAATGGCGAGATTTAATTATTTTTATGGCTGAGTGATATTTTATTGTGTGTGTATATATAGACACACATACACACATGTACACACATATACACACACACACACTATGCATGTGTGTGTACCAACTTCTATACATACCAACTTCTTAGCCACTCATTTCATTTACTGGTGGTTGCTTCCCTGTCTTGGTTATTGTGAATAATGCTTCAATAAACATAAGGGTGCATATATCTTTTTAAATTAGCATTTTTGTTTCCTTTAAATAAATGCCCAGAAGTGAAATTGCTGAATTTTACAGTGATTCTATTTTTAATATTTTGAGGAACTTCCATACTCTTTTCCATAGTATCTGTACCAATTTACAATCCCACCAACAGTGCACATGAGTTCCCTGTTCTTCATATCCTCACCAATACTTACCTATTGTCTTTTTGATAATATCCCTTCTGAATGGTGTAAGGTGATATCTCATTGCGGTTTTGATTTGCATTTCCCTGATGATTAGGGATATTGAGCATCTTTTCATAAGTCTTTTGGCCATTTGTATGTCTTCTTTGGGAAAATGCTATTCAGGTCTTCTGTCCATTTTTAAATTGAATTGTTTTTTGTTTTTGTTTTTGTTTTTTTGCTATTGAGCTTTATGAGCTCTTTATATATTTTGGATATTAACCCCTTATCAGAAATATTATTTGTGAATATCTTCTCTCATTCAGTAGGTTGTCTTTTTGTTTTGTTGATGGTTCCTTTGCTATGCAAAAGCTTTTTAGTTTGATATAGTCCCATTTGCTCATTTTTTGCTTTTGTTGACCTTGCCTGAGGAGATATTCCAGAAAAATATTGCTAATATCAATGTCAAAGGGTTTATTGCCTAGGTTTTCTTGTAGGAATTTTATGGCTTCAAGTTTTACACTTAAGTCTTTAATCTATTTTTAGCTTTTTTGTATACGGCATAGAAAAGTGTCTCACCTTTTTATTTTTGCAAGTGTCTGCCCAATGTTTCCAATGCCATTTATTGTCTTCTTCCCACCGCCTATTCCTACCTCCTTTGTTGTAGATTAATTGACCATGTGAGCTTGTGTTGATCTCTGGCTTTTATACTCTGTTCCATTGATTATGCATCTGTTTTTGTACCAGTAATATAGTGTTTTGATTATTAGAACTTTGTAGCATAGTTGAAATCAGGAAGTATGATACCTCTAGCTTTGTTCTCCTTTCTCAAGATTGCTTTGGCTATTTGAAGTCTTTTGTGGTTTCATATAAATTTTAAGATTATTTGTTCTAGTTCTGTGAAAAAAATGTCATTGTTGCCCTGGCTGGTGTAGCTCAGTGGATTGAGCGCGGGCTGGGAACCAGAGGGTCCCGGTTCGATTCCCAGTCAGGGCACATGCCTGGGTTGTGGGCCAGGTCCCCAAAGAGGGCCATGTGAGAGGCAACCATACATTGCTCTTTCTCCCTCCCTTCTCCTCTCTCTGAAAATAAATAAATAAAATCTTTAAAAAAATAAATAAAAATAAAATAAAATAAAAAAATGTCATTGTTATTTTGATAGAGATTGTGTTGAATCTATAGATCACTTTAGAAGGTACGGATATTTTAATGATATTAATTCTTTCAACCCATGAGCATGATATATTCTTCAATTTGTTAGTGTCATCTTATTCAATATCTTTTATTAAGGTCTTATAGTTTTCAGAATACAGGTCTTTTGTCTCCATGGTTAAATATATCCCCAGGTATTCTATTTGTTATGCAATTATAGAAAAGATTGCTTTCTTAATTTCTCTCTCTGATAATTCATTATTGGTGTAAAGAGACATCACTGATTTCTATATATTAATTTTGTATTCTGCAACTTTACTGAATTCATTTGTTAATCTTAACAGTTTTTTTATGGAGTCTTTAGCGTTCTCTACATATAGTGTCGTGTAATCTGCAAATAATGACAGTTTTACCTTTTCCTTTCCAATTTAAATGGTTTTTTTGTTCGGTTGGTTTTTTCTTATTACTGTGGCTAGGACTACAATATATTGTTGAATAAAAGTGGGCATTTTTTCTTGTTCCTGATCTTAGGGGAAAAGTTTTTAGCTTTTCACCACTGAGTGTGATGCTAGCTGTGGTTTTGTTATGTATAGTCTTTATTATATTGAAATATATCCCCTCTGTTCCCATTTTGTTGAAAGATTTTATTATAAATGCATGTTACATATTGTCAGATACCTTCACTGCATCTATTGAGATGATCATATAATTTTTATTCTTTGTTTTGATGTGGTGTATTATGCTGATTAATTTGTGGATATTGAACCACCTCTGCATTTCTGGAATAAATCCCATTTGATCATGGTGTATAATCCTTTTAATATATTGTTGAATTTTGTTTGCTCATATTTTTTGAGAATTTTTGCATCTAAGTCCATCAGGTCTGTAATTTTTTTGTAATATCTTTGTCTGGTATTGGTGTCAAGGTAATGCTGGCCTCCTAGAATGAGTTTGGAAGCATTCTTTCTTCTTCAATTTTTTGAAATAGTTTGAGAAGAGTAGGTTTTAATTCTTCCTTGAACGTTTGGTAGAATTCACCTGCATTCAGATTTTCTGTTTTGTTTTGTTTTTTTTCTGATTTAGTCTTAAAGAATTGTATCTTTCTAGGAATTTATCTATTTTTCTAGGTTATATGATGTGTCAAGTCATAGATTTTTAAATTAGCATTCCAGAGGCCAAAGTCATTGCTCCTCCTGACTGGACTTAATTTAATTCCAAATGTGTTGCAGTGTTACTGGCAAAGCATAGCACAGATCTATTTGTGTTGGCCATAACTAATTGAATTAAGGTTTATTTAATTAGGTTAATTAAAGTTATGCTGGAGACAACCTGGGGTCCAAATTGAAAATAATGATTATACTTTCCTCTAAACGATCATAAAATCAGGGACATAGAAATGATCTGGTACTTGAAGTAAATTACATGCCACCTAGTAATAAATGGATAATTTGGGCTAAATTTATGGAAACTATAATTTTCAAATCAAACATATATTTGACAACTCCTTTGAAATATAACAAATACAAGATGAAATAATCAGAGAACAGGAAAGAATGTTTTATTTGTAAATGGATAACATACTCATGACAAAATAAACAAATAGGTAAAAACATGACAGAGCGAGCGTCCAGAGAAAATAACAGCCTACCTTCACAACACCGGTCACGCTACCTCGTGTTAGCTCCTTTTATCTTACCAGATGGGCAAGACAGAAGGAGTAAATTATTTGTATTCCCTTTTACTTATGCTAAAACATAGGCTCTGGAAAGTTTAAATGAATGGACAGACATCCGTGGAGTAAGTGGAAGAGTCAGGCTTGAACCCACTGCTGCTGACAACAGGGACTGGCCGTTTGCGCAGCCTCCTTTGAGCATCAGGGAGTAGTGACTCAGCGGTGAGCAGAGGAGCTGCCACCAGGAATGGCTGGCCAGCTCTTAGTCTCCCTTCTGTGGAGCTTGCCTTTTAATGAAACAGACACTCAAAACTGGAGAGAGAAACCAAGATCACCAGTGAATAACTTTGGAATAGGCAGCTCAAATACAAATGGTCCATTTTTTAGCTCCATTCGTATTTCTTACAAATCTCCTAAAAGGTAGTTTCTTATGTTTAATGGTGTCTAAGGTCTGTGTTTAAGGAACTGTTATACAGACTCTACATTCTTCAGAGAGCTGGTGTGAGAATCAAATGAAAGAAGCTTTTATGTATATCACTGTCCCAACTTTCATTGCCTTTAAGTGTGTGACTTAACATCAACCTCAGTCTGCAGTGCCACCTAGTGGTACAATAATGCTAGATATTTGTATATATCTTCTTGTTTTACATGGTAAATATTTACCACTGAATTTTGTCTATTAATCATGACAAACCCATATTTTATGCCTAATCCTTCACCCTGAATATCTGTCGTTGTCACAAGTGTGACCTAAGTGTTTGTCTTATAAACCAGCTGTCATTTAACACTAGAGGAAAAGCTGTGGATATTGTTGGACAGGTCTTTACCCTTCTTTATTTGCCCATAGTTGTGCTTAAAACTGCTAAGTCTACACCTTCCTAGTGCAAGAGAGACAGTGATGAGCAAAAAGCAATGTGATGTCTGCCTTCATGAAGTTTGCAAATCTAGTCAGAGGGTTACACAGTAATTAAATAACCACACAAATGTTATTGAAGAGCTAACATTTGTTGAAAACCTGCCTATGTGTTAGTCATTTGAGATATGTTATTTTGTTTAATCAGGTAAGTACTGTTGGCCTGGGTGATGGAGCAGATCCTGAGGCTGGCAAGAATAAATAACTTATCCATAGAGCTCATGAAGGGCGGAGACAGTTTATGTCAGGTCTTGCAGACCCCAGAGGCTCTCCTATTTCTATCCTTTTCCTGTGAGGAGACTGACAGAAACAGAACACACTCCTCTGTGAGCTGAATGTATTTCACTCCTCATGATATCCAGTCAGTGGGCAGTCACAGACTTCCACTCTCTGTGGCACCAGGAAATTGCACACGGTTAATATCAATCTCTGTATTTTTACAGAGGAAGTTAAGGAGGTTAAGATTCTTCTCAGAAATTGCTACAACCAAAATAGGTCTGTTAAATTAAGTGCATGTTGTTTCATAGTCTCTGTTCTAGGGAAATATTCTGAAGCTTATGGTGACCACGTTTTTGTAATTTTTCTCTCTGCATCATGGACTTCTGAGAATGGCCCCCTGGGTGATTCCTCCTTGGCTTGTGTTCTCATCATTTAATATGATACGGGAAGAAAGAGAATTGGAAGCCAAAGCTGGGCAGGAGGCTGGTGTCACTAGTCCTGGATATTAATTTTCCAGATGACTTTGCGGCTGAGTTGGCATTACTGTGAGATATTAGAAGGCTGAAAGTAGGTAATAAGGTTAGTGGAAGGACCACGCCTGGAAAGAAACATGCAGATGGTAAAGTAAGAACAGTGCCCAAGCATTTGCACTCACGTGCACACACGAACTAAACTCTAACAGCAACCAGGACTTTTCAACTTTGAGACTCTGGACTTTGCATTGCTGCTGTGCTTGCTCAGCCTGCAATTCCTAATTGCATCCGGTCTTTCAAACAAAAATCCCCGTGAAATGACTCATAAGAGAAGAGTCCTACATTTGCCACGTGAAGCCTGGGTCAGAGCCAGGCTGAGTGGCCAATGCCCTGTATTTAAGATTGTGCTCTGGGGAAAGACTTCTCACTGTGCTCTGGTATGTGAAGCCAGGAGTAAACCCAAGAAGTCCTGTGCTGGAGGCCAAGGTCGGAGTCAGAACCACAGAGACAGAAACCAAACCAGACCATGCATCTCAGGACCCTGCCATACTGATTAAGCTCTCTCCTGTATCAGGGCTTTCCATTTTCTCTTCCTTCTTCCTGAAAGTCTGCCTCACCTATTCTACCTTTTGAGGACAATGTGTTCCCTCCACCCTATCTAAAGCAGCTCCCTATAAATTATTTCCCCAATATGCTTATTTCCTTTATTATACCACACTCATTTATGTCTCTTCTTAGAATATGAGCTCCCCAAGGCAAAGACTTTGTCTATCTGATCTCTGTCATCCCTAGCATCCATATACCTGGCATATAGTAAACGTTCAACAAATGTTTGTTGAATGAATAAATGAGTAATTACTTGCATACACTTTTCAGACATTGAAAAAAAATACTCTTCACTGAAAAAGCAAGGGTGGTAATACTTGGAACAATGTCAAAACAAGTAAAATATATATATAAACAAAAAGTCAATAGCCTAAAATTAAAACTTAAGACTAAAAAAAGAACTATTACGCCCGGCTGGTGTAGCTCAGTGGATTGAGCGCGGGCTGGGAACCAGACGGTCCCGGTTCGATTCCCGGTCGGGGCACATGCCTGGGTTGCGGGCCAGGTCCCCGGTGAGGGCCATGTGAGGAGCAACCATACATTGATGTTTCTCCCTCTCTTTCTCCCTCCCTTCTCCTCTCTCTGAAAATAAATAAATAAAATCTTAAAAAAAAATAAAATAAAATAAAAAAAGAACTATTGTATAACATATGATAGAATCAGAATTTTAAAAGATTATTGGAAAAAATCAAATCAAATGAAAACTAGTAAATAAATAATGTAAAATTCCAGATAAAAGTACAGAGACTTAACCTCACAGCTATAAAATTGAAAAAGTTGGACTTAGCAGTGCATGTGAAAATTAGACAATTTAATTGATTGCAAGCCCAATATGAGTCAAGGGGAAATGAAGCTTCCGAAAACCAAATGTGTTCTTAGGCTGATTAAACAGAAAGGCTGTGTCCAAATGAAAAGCAGTCCCATCTTCTTACTGATGAGGCAATATCAGGAAAACAATTTCAAGAAAATATCAGGAGAATATTTCAAGAAACACCTTCAGATTAAAATGAGTGGGATGGGAAAGGCACTAAACCCAGGCTCCATAAGCAAAACCCGTGAGTGTTTAGCTGGGAAAGGAGGGGTCTCTGGGGGTATTAGCCTGAGAGGAAAGTGATGGAAAGCATGACAGCTGTCCACAAACTTTTCGTGCAAAACAGTGATTAGCCTTGTCTTGCTGTGCTGTGTGCAGGGCAGGGTGGAAGCTGGGCAGAAGCAAACAGAGGCCGACTTCGAAGCAGCCTAGTGAAATCCCGACGGCTGGGGTGACCCGATTGTGGCTCCAATGTCTGTCGGGGTTCTCCAAAGAAGCAGAAGCATAAACTCTGTATATGCATACATATATATGAAAAAAATTATATATATATGGTCCAGCAGAAGTAATGCCTGCTTGAGTGTGGTTGGCAGGGTAATAATATGGGTATAATAATTTATAGTTTTAATTTGAACATTTCACCTAAAATGTCATATGGTGTGCGTGAGTGTGATATTGTCATGGTGTAGAATTACATGCTTATAAATAAGCATGCAATTCTCTATAAATTACATGCTTTGTAATAAAAGATTTTGTAATAAAAAGGGAGCATTATTTGTGCTGGACCCTGTATAGTTTATATGTGTATGTGTGTGTGTGTGTGTGTGTATACACACATATATGTGAACACACATATGTGTGGAGAGAGAGAGAGAGAATTGGCTCATTGGCTCAGGTGATCACAGAGACTGAGAGGTCCCACGATCTACTATCTACAAAAGGGACAGCCAGGAAAACCAGTAACGTCATTAATTCAGCTTGATCCGAAGGCCTGAGAACCGGGAGCACCAGTGTCCAAGGGCAAGAGAAGATGAATGTCTCAGTTCAAACAAAGAGAGCAAATTCAACCTTCCTGCGTCTTTTTGCTCTATTCAGGCCTCAGCAGATTGCCTGACACCCACAGTAGGGGTGAGAAGGTCCTTCTTTACTCAGATCACAGATTCAAATACTAATCCCTTCCAAACACACCCTCACAGATACACCCAGAAATAATGTTTTGCCAGTTACCTGGGCACCCATTAGCCCAGTCAAACTGACACATAAAATTAACCATCACACACCTTGACTACTTTTTGGGACAGATTGCACTGGAAATTCTTATATTAAGTAGGGACCGGGGCAAATAATCCCTACATTTTCTTCCAGCCCTGAATATCTGATGCTTCCAGTGTTCTCTTAGGGCTGTTGAGAATAAATAAAACTGTTTTGAAGTATTTAAAGCTATCTACAAACATAACCTATTACTTTTACCTACCATTAAAATTTTCTGTCTAAACTTCATTAAACACAAGTTTTCTTGTAGTTCTTTGAAATAACTAAGAGATCAAGAATCAGAAGTGACAAGTGGAAAACTGATTCCGTTGACTTTCAGTAATCGTGATATGAAGGTACCACATCTCTCACTTGCTGGGAGAGCCTGCTTCCGGGGGAACTAAGGAGACGCCATTCTGTTAGAGGCCTGATGAAAGCCCTGTTTATTTCAGCCACTGGCAGGTACTTCACAGAAGAATCCCAGGGAAATGGGAGCAAAGCATTCTCTGGGAAGAGCCCCATAGCATGCATTTTAAGCTAGCATCACATCAACTGTCTGATCAGCCTGGGCCACATCCCAGGACCAGACATTCCCCCAGCCTTCTTCACTCCATTCCCCAGCCCCACCCATATTCACAGGTGAGAGGACCTGTGTCTTGTTACACAGAAGAATTTCCCAACAGTGTGGGTTGCAGGTTAGTAAACTCTGGAATGCATTCTGGGGAGAGCTGAAAATGAAATTCTTCCTTAGAGGTGATCAAGAAAATAAACAGGATAGGTTCTTATCTGGGGCCAGTTCAAGCAACCATTGAGGGGCAGGGTCACTTCTGTGCTATGCAGCGCACCCAGGGCATGCCAACTACCAGTTCCTACACAAAAGTTGCTCAAGTAAAGGTCACACGAACCTAGATCACCCAATTTGGACAGAATAAGTCTCTATAGGTGCAAATCTGTGTTGATACTGAAGTGGTGCTGTGACTAGCCTCACGTGGAAAGCAGGCCCTCCCACTTGCTAACACGTGAGTAGATGGCAAGTTCATGACATTCTTTCTGGAGACAGTTCAGGTCAGTCCTTGTGCCTGTCTGAAATTACAGACCAACTACACTGAGTTGCATCCAAATTCTAGGTACAAAAAAATGAAAGGAACTGTGAGTGACCCGTAGCTGGTGGGAATCAACTTCCAAATCCCGCAGCTGACATTCCACAAGCAAACTCCCAGGATTCTAAGGTAATGCTTTAGGGTTGCAGAGAGAGGGCCAGTAGGTCCTGGACATAGGACAGGTTCCGGATTCACTGAAAAGACTGGCTATTGTCCCTCAAACTCAGCGTATCTGTGGCCTAATTGTAGATGGATTATTCCTGCTTCACACTGACGCCTCTGGCTTTTGGCTTTTTCTCTCATTTTTTCCTTGGAGCCCATCAAGAAATCTGGCATCCTACTTGTCTCTCATTTTTGCCAACTCCTTAACTTCATGTCCTTTAAATCAGTCTTATTTTAAGCCATTTGACTAAATGGATATTGTATTTTCTTTGAAGTCAAAGCTTTTAACTTTATTGTGCCTATATGGCTAGTTGCTTTATTTTGCTTTCCCCTAACTCCAAAAATAAGTAAACATTTGATTTTGAACTTTCTATGGCTGAGTAATAAAAATGTAAGCAGCATAAGAAACTGTATTCTCTCCATGGCATTTGGCACAAATATTGAGATCAAATAACCAGTAAGAATATTATGAGTTTAACTTTTTCAAAGGAAACCTATTCCTGGTCCATTATCCCAATGAGTAATGCAGAGACATTTTCTAAGTTGCTTTTTATTCCAGAGTTTTAAGTGCTATGTAAATGTGGCATTGGGTTACATTTGTTAGTGCTATTATCATTCCTATTTTATAAATGGAAAAAGTGAGAGGTTAAATGTCCTATGACTAAAGTGCAAACAATCTCTCAAGCCAGGGTTTGAGGTCATTGCCGTTGGCTCCCCACCTCCATTCTACCCCAGGGGCACGCTCCTGTTGCTTGCTACACATGAACGTTTCCTGCTAGAGCAGAACTTGCAGAGGGCCAATGGGTGGGAGCCCCCTGGAACTATGACGAGGTCTAAGTGTTCATTTTTCAGAACCACAGGTCCGCTCCCTGTTCTCAAACAGCACTCAGAGGGACAAAGGACACAGGGGAAGAGAAAGCCTCTCTGAAAAAACCAAACACACACACTTTCAAAGGCCATTCCATGCAATGACCCCAGGCACAAAATCTTTACTAGTCCAGGAGTAGCAGCAGCAACAACAACTCACGAAAAAATTGTCGTGTTTTAGCTAAAGCTTCAGCACATTTCCCTGCCCCACTACCCCTTCCCATCTGTTGGTATTTGGTTAGAAAATAAAGACAACTTTTATTTTTAGTCCCTATAAAACACAGAACGGGAAATTGGCTGGAGAAAGACGCAAACAAGTGAATAACATTATCTCCCAAAGTAAAATATGTCAAATTTTCTCTCCAATTTAATATTTTGGATTGAAATATTTGGTCCCTTCTCAGTAGAATGCTAATCAAAAATTGATCATGTGCTTAAAATGTTTATATCTATAGCACAGAAATACTATAATGATTTTTATTACCAATCTTTAATTGTATATAATATAAAAATATATTCTTAAAAATTAGGATTATAGCCCCGGCTGGTGCAGCTCAGTGGATTGAGTGCAGGCTGGGAACCAGAGGGTCCCAGTTCGATTCCCAGTCGGGGCACATGCCTGGGTTGCAGGCCAGGTCCCCAGTGAGGGCCATGTGAGAGGCAACCATACATTGCTCTTTCTCTCTCCCTTCTCCTCTCTATGAAAATAAATAAATAAAATCTTTTTAAAAAAATTAGGATTATAAGCAAAGTTACATTGCTTTTGTTTATGTCTCTAACCTAGTTTCTTACTGCAAAAGGTAACAGATGGTTGACAATTTTTTGTGTGTATTCTTCCAGATATTTTTCTAAGCATTACATATATTTATGTAGAACCACAAAAATATATAGCATTATTTAGTATATTTTTCACATAAAGATGGTGTGTGTACCAACTCCCTTTACAACATAACATGACTCTTTTGAATTCCAGCATAAAAAATTATGGTGGGGATGTGTCAAGGTGTGGCCAACCTTTGATTTATAGATATTTTAGTTATTATATTTTTTCTAGCACAAACATTATTGCAATGGAAATTCTTGTGCGTGGTGTTCCTCTTTCTCTATGGTGAAGCTTAGAAGGGGATTTGCTAAATCATAAGGTATAAATATTTGAAATTTTAATAGATAATACTGATAATAGTACTTACTGAGAAACTACCATCTACCAGTTACTATTCTAAGTGCTTTACATTTACAAAGTCAATTAGGAGAGTATTGGTCTTAACCCTTTTTACAGAGGAGGACACAGAGACATGGCAAGGGTGGGTAACTGGCCCGGGAAGTGCCAGAGCCAGGACTGGTTCCCCGGGCATCTTCTTCTAGGCTCTGGGTTCGTGCTTATCCAAGACAGTCAACTTCTTGGTCTTCATTTATTTTTTCCAGCTTGTGATTTTGCTACTTAAAAAGTAGAAATCTACTTCTATGATTAGATTTACTGATCTTATTACACTGATTTGATTGGATTTACCAATCTTATGAAACCGTATGTGGAGATTTGTTGTTGTTGTTCAGGTTGAGAAGTTAGCTTTCTGATCACGGCTGGGCACACTCTGGCCGGGCACACTCATAGCTTGGCCAAATAAAGGAGAGAGAAGCTGTTCCATTGCCACCAGTGTGATACAGCACGGGGTAAGGAGACGAATGGACTGCAGGTTAGAAACTTTGCAGAGAAGGGAACCCAAGGCAGACCATGTGAGCCAGTCTGTCCTCACAGAAGCTTGGTCCAAGTCTGCAAAACCAGGCACTTAACCTATAAAATCTGATCAAAACTATTTCGATCAAGTCTTCCTGTGAATCCTCTGAGCGGTCCTTGAAAAACTAAGACGGAAGAATTCTCCTTGTATGGACATTGTGTGCATCATTCTACTTTATATTAATGTTTTTGAAATAATCTCGAACTTAGAGAAAAGTTGAAAGTTCAGTACCAATAATATTTTTCCTGAATTACTTCAGAATAAGTTACTGACTTGTTACCTCATCACCCCCAAATATTTTAGGATACATTACCTGCAAAAAAGCTATTCTGCTACATAACCACAGTCAAGAATCAAAACTAAGAAATTGCCATTGATAACATTACTATCATCTAACCCTTGGGCCTCAATTAAATTTTGCCATTTGTTCCAACGTCCTTTACAGCAAAAGGATTCAGTTCAGAATCATGTCATTCATTTAGTTGTCACATCTCTTTAGTATCTTTCAATCTGGAGTAGTTCCTCACATTTTCCTTAGCTCCTTTGACCTTGACATATTCAATTTCAGGTTAGTAGTTTTATAGAATGTCCCTTTATGTCAGTTTATTTGATATTTTATCATGACAGCATTCAGATTACACATCTTTGGAAGGAATATCACAGAACCTATGTGTTCTCATTGCATTCTATTAATTGACACTATTTTCATTGTCTTGTTCCTAACAATGTTAACTTTGATCACTCATTATGGTGAATCTATTAGGCTTCTCCATTGCAAAATTACTTTTTATTCCTTATCATTGATAATATTGGTTGCCCTCTTGCCCCTCACAGAGAGGCCATTTATTAGCTCCATCCTGTATATGCCATGTTCCCCTGGTGTAAAAACATCTAAACTATCTAGAATGATGCAGGCATCTCAGAGGACAGCTGTGGCCAGCAGCTCCTCATTCCCAGCATAATGTCCTTATGGTCTTCCAGTGGCAAAGAAGAAGAAGAGGAAGAAGAGGAAGGAGGAGGAGGAGAAGAAAGAGAAGGAGAAGAAGGAGGAGAAGAAAGAGAAGGAGAAGAAGAAGGAGGAGGAGGGGGAGGAGAAGAAGAAGTAGGAGGAGGAGGAGAAGTCGAAGAAGAAGAAATGCTAGTCAAAAATATCAACTGATTTGGATTTTTGCCACAACTATGAAAATAAATTAGAATGGAATTATTAGTACTGGTTTCCACTAACTGAACACTCCACTGGACGATTTGGCATTAATTTGAGTTATGCTGATGATCACTTGTGAACTATTAGGTTAATAACACTGTTGGCCAGACTCAGATGCAAAAAATAGAGTTAACATTTTTTTCTTCCATAGTGGAGGTATTTTTTTCTGCAGGGGAACAGTAAATAGAGCAGAATCACAAATATGGTAAAAATAACATGCTGATAAGTTTTTTGAATAAAAAGTGCTTGGAGGGAAAGTGATGCAAATGAGAATGACTGAAACGTGCACGAGCTGCGAACACACTGCATGTGCACGTGACCAAGGTGTGTGGCCCTTCGGTGGATTCGCTCCAGGAGGCCAGTAGATAAACCTGGGTACTTGGGTGCGCTGGGTTGTTTGGGAGAACTGAAAAACCCTAGGCGGGAGAAGACCTTTCACTGAATATACTTTGGAAACACTTATTTAACCAGCAATCACTTTTTGTATAAGGGACTGAGAAAAAATGTCTATTCCTGTGTGCAGAGGGGGAAATCAGAAAGAAGGGAAAGAATAGAGACTTAATTAGGCCAGGACAGAATAAGAAAATGCTTCCATGGGATGAGAAAAATGCCTGCCCCTCAGGGGACCCTGAGGATAATTTTGTGCCACTATGTGAGGACAGTCACAGGGCCTTTGAGCTAAAATTGTTAGTCTTACTTTAAATTGGTCTCTTCACCTCAAAGGGAGTTCAGTGTAAATTCAATTCTTCCAGTGCTTCCTGAGTACCTGCTCCCCAAGGGATCCATTAAGAGATCATTTATATTCCCAGGGCTTCTTTCTGGCCAGTGTGTTTTCATGATCTCTTCTTGACTTGCAGCTCCTGAGAACTTCTCTTCATTCGTTTTGACAAGATTTTAGTATCTCTACAGTAACAAAGTGGGATGCAAGTTCCCCATGCAATGATAAGTAGTTTAAGAGGATTTATCTACTTGCATTTTGGGGTCTATATAATTCACATAAATCCTCTTTGGTGTCCCTGTTAGGCTGTTACTGCTGTTCCAGCGGCAAGGAAAGGATGCAGCCTCAGTCCGCAGAAGAGGACAGTGGAAGGCTGAAGTGGGAAATTCTGCTACCAAGACGGTTCCTAAAACGATGCTTGCCTCATTTTGAAAAGCTCTATACATAGTAAGTCTGGGTACTTTATACATTATAAGTCCTTAGTAAAGATTTTTAGTTTACTGGAAAATCCTACCTTTGAACTGAACCTAAGGTAACTGAGGAAGACTGGACTCCGTAATTAAATACACAGTGAATGAGGTCACTACAGTCAGTCCTTTCGTGTCGTATACAAGACTGTTCCCAAACATCTAAAATCTTTACAGGAATCTTGATCTCATCTTGCCTTTAGACACCATAATACAGCTCCAGCATGTTATAAAACTTCTTCAATTTTCTCTTCATTCGTAAGTCAATGAATATCTCATCACAGCTGTTCGCATGACTAATGATTTACATCTTTGTTCCAAAGGTATTGTTTATAAGACCCATCCTTTTTTGTTTATAAACCAGTCTTTCAACTTTCATATTTTTACTTTTTCAATTAATTTATAAAGTAATAAGATGCAATACAATAAAATATTTTAGAGATTTAATCCTCCCTGCTGCTCTTACGCTAAGAGGTCCAGAACTACCTGCTGGCTGGCAGGCAGTGACCCCACGCAAGAGCTCGAACTGTGTGCTGCTCCGCTGAGTCTACAGCCGTCTGAAAGCAGCGCTCCCACGTGCGGATTGGGGAAGAGTTGGATGCTGCCAGAAAATGGTGTCGGGACAGTCTTCTAGCTGGGACAAGGAAAAGAACACATATTTCTATGTTGCCTTTTATGTGCTAGACCCTCCTACAGTGATGACGTTTCCAACCCACAAAAACCATGAGGGATATTATTTTTCCATTTTTAGAGGAGAAAATTTAGGTCCAGTGAAGTTAAAGAACTTGCCCAAGATCATCTAACTAATAATGCATGGCTAATCCAGACTTGAAACTCAGAAATATTTCAGTTGAAAAATTGTGCTCCTCCCAAGCAGAAACAAAGTACTCAAAGCAACTCTTCCTCCATAAATGACACAACTATTACAAAATTTGCTGCTAAGCTTCTGCTGTTGCTGTCGTTGTCATTATTCTTAATTTTGCTATTACTTGGATAACTACGCTGAGGAACTTGGGGTAGACCAGTTGTTCCATCTTTCTACACACACACACACACACACACACACACACACAAACACACACACAAACCAGGCAGCTCTAAATACAAACATAAATTACTGGAAGATGCAGAAGACTTACATCAAAGATTAGTCATCTAAGACTTCATAATATTCTTTTGACTGGGTTCATTATGATCTCCTTTAATTATATTAAATTATGATCTCCTTTAATAAACTGTCATACACTACAGCAACATGAAGTACAAATGAAAGAAAAAAAATCAAGGGGAGAAATGAGGTATTTAATATGAAAGGTAATTTCGGGAAACATGTAAATGAAGAAGCAGACGCTAACCAAGCTATTTCTATTAATCAATTGTTCTTTCTTATGAAAACATTTGGCTGATAAATCATCATAGTAATGCTTTTTTAAAAAAACAGAAGGTGGTGAGCTAGCTTTATAGCTTAACTGACATAGTCAAACATGGTTCCAATTCTTAACTGACTCAGAGAGATTCTGTTTGGCCAGCTGTTAAAAATGCGATCACTTTATATGAACACTTAGAGCCCATCTCCTTCATTAGCTGTGAATCAAATCTTTTCTCAGGACTCACCTCCACAAACATTTCGAAGAGTCCCTGGGTCTTATGTGCATCTGTGAATCAGTTTTCTTTGCCATCTGTTGGGGAAATGGACAGTCCCAATTTACTTTTAAGGTTACACTCCCTAAGGCCAGATGCTTCTTGTGGGTAATTTCCCATTGTCCTCAGCTTTTTTTTTTTTTTTAGATTTTAACTGCACACAGTAAATTGTACAAATCTTAAGTGTACAGATTAGTGGATACATGGATTGATTCTATAAGATAAGGCACCAAAGATCTCCGTTAAAGTACAGACTTTCTTATGAGAGACAATACACTAAGCTATTAGTATAGCACTCCCATAGGGAATTAATCTATCATATTAGGTAATCACTTGAAGAAATGGATAAAAGGATGGATAGATTTGATGAGGCTTAAGACTGGAGAGCTTAGAGTTATAGTGAAGATCCTGGGATGAGCAGGTGTCAATAGGAGTGTTCTTGAGTAAGAGAGTAAGCCAGGAAAACAGATGGGGGAGCCAGGTGGTGCCCTCATTTGAATAGGGTTGGTTTCATGAATAAAATAATTATTTTTAAAAATTGAATTATAACTGATGTTTAATATTTCCTGTTTATTTTTAATAATTAATTTTAAGTACACAAGCATTAAATGGTTATATTCTCTGTATAAAAATTAAAAGTGATTCTCAGCTATTATCTCTACCATAATCCCTTGTAGAGATCACTACTACTATTAGCAGTTTAATGTTTATCTTTTTTAAATTATATTTTATCGTTTATGCTATTACAATTGTCCCAGTTTTTTCCCCTTTGCCCTCCCTCTACCCAGCCTCCCCGCCTCCCGCAGGCAAGTCCCGCCCACTGTCCATGCCCATGGGTCATGCATATAAGTTCTTCGACTCCTCCATTCCCTATGTTATACTTTACATCCCATGACAATTCTGCAACTACCAATTTGTACCATACTTCTTAATCCCCACCTTTCTCACCCATTCCCCTGACCCCCTTTCCTATCTGGCAACCATCAAAATTTTTCTGTGTCTATGATTCTGTTTCTGTTCTGCTTGTTTGTTTATTTTATCTTTTAGAATCACTTGTCGATACATATTTATTGCCATTTTATTCATATTTTTCATCTTCTTCTTAAAGAAGACCCTGCCCTGGCTGATGTGGATCAGTAGATTGAGTGCTGGTCTGCAAAAAGAAGGCTCCCTAGTTTTATTCCCAGTCAGGGCATATGCCAGGGTTGTAGGCCAGGTCCCCAGTTGGGGGCATGTGAGAGGCAACCCATTAAAGTTTCTCCTGCACATCAATGTTTCTCTCCCTCTCTTTCCCTCTCTCTAAAAATAAATAAACAAAATATTTTTTAGAAAGAAAGGAAGAAAGAAATCGTGTATGTAGTGATGGCCTGTGTATGAATTATTATTACTTAAGGAATGGTTTCCCTTTCCAAATTCTTGCTCTCTCTCTTCTCCTTATGACACCCCCATGATGCAAATGTTGGAATGCTTGAAGTTGTCCCAGAGGCTCCTTACACTATGCTCTTTTGGGGGGATTCTTTTTTCTTTTGCTGTTCTGATTGGTTGTTTTTTTGTTTCCTTATATTCCAAATTGCTGATTTGATTCTTGGCTTCATCCACTCTACTGCTGATTCCCTGTAAATTGTTCTTTATTTCAATTAGTGTATCCTTCATTTCTGGCTGGATTTTTTTATGTAATTAAGGTCCTCACTAAGTTCCTTGAGCACCTCAAACCAGTGTTTTGAACTCTGCATCTAGCAAATTGCTTGTCTCCATTTTAGGTAGTTCTTTTTCTAGACTTTTATTCTGTTCTTTTGTTTTGGCCATGTTTCTTTGTCTTCTCATTTTGGCAGCCTCCCTGTGTTTGTGTTTATGTATTAGGTAGAGCTGCTATATCTCCCAAGCTTGGTAGAGTGCCCTAATATAGTAGGTGTCCTGTAGAGTCCTGGGGCACAGCCTCCCCTATCACCCAAGATCAGTACCCAAGATGTGTCCACTGTGTGGGCTGTGTACATCTTCCTCTTGTAGTTGAGCTTTGATTGTTATTGGTAAACCCAAGGTCAGCCACTGTCTGTCTTCTGTCCAGGGTCACATATCATAAGCTACAATGCGATCTGCAGATCGCTGCTACTTGTGCTGGGCTTAGAGTTGCCCAAGCAAGACCAAGCTGTGAAACAAGTCTAGCTGCTGCTAATGTCAGGTCTGGGGAAACTTAGGACTATGTGGCTCCCTGAAGCCAGATGCTGCTTGTTTGAGAGAATTAAGGAAAATCTGAAGCATGGGCAAAGACAAGCCATTTGAATAGAAAAGCAACTGGAAACAGCTTGGGTGGGCCCCAAAGTTGGGTAGGATAGGGCCTTAGGGAATCACCAGAGTGGGGCAAAAAGTATGAGCCAGGTTGATGGAGACTCGGATGTGTCTGCCTGCCAGCCCTATGGCTCTGTGGATAGGAGGGTTCAGAAAAGGAACAGTGGTCTCTACCAGCACTTCTGTCTGGGAGAAAGCTGCCTTTCAGCTCTGACCCTGGTGCCAGGCAATTCAGTTGCTCCCTGATGCCTTTCACTCTGCTTCCACTACACTGGAGCTCAGAGGGAGTGTGTGTAAGTCTATGCATGGGCACTTTAAGAAAAACACCCAGGAAGTCCAGAAGTTTCTGTCTTCCACAGACTCAATTCCCACTGGTTTTCACTGCCAGAAGTTATCACTTATCTTCCTAGCACTGGAACCCTGGGCTGGGGGTCCTGGTAGGGGGCCGGGACCCCTTGCTCCTGAGAGAGCCCTCCTGATTTTTATCTTCCTCACATCAGTGTGGGATGGTCTCCATCTCTGACCATCCAGTCAGTCTGGATGTGGTTTCTTCTTTAATTTCATAGTTTTAGGATTTCCATTCAGCTCGATTTTTGATGGTTCTGAATGACGGTAGTTCTATAGCTAAGTTGTAATTTTGATGTGGTTTTGCAAGGAGGCAAGCTGTGTTTACCTATGCCTCCATCTTTTGATACTTATCTTTCAGAGTTCATCACATTTATGTTTATATTCATATCATCTATAGGTATATATAGTACACAAAGTATACCTATAGATGCATGTGCATGTGGAAATGTAGTATATTTCTTTGTTTTACATGGATGTTACTATGCCATACCTGTTCTGTGACTCATTTTTTTATGTAACAATATTCTCAGTGATTCTTCCATACCAGATATTTAAATTAACTTATTTTAAATTGCTTCATAATCATGGTAGATGAATATACTTAATTTTTGTCAACCTCTGTTGTTAGGCTTTTAAGCTGCCTCCAAGATTTTCCTGTTTCATACAATGTTGCAATTGACAACCTTAATGTGCTTTCTTGTACACCTGTGCAAGTGTTTCTCTAGAAAAAATGCCAAGGATTTAAATTTCTGGGCCATAAGGTATGAACACAAAATTTGAAATCTGCAATGTATAATGTTATGGAATTTTTTACTTCCACCAATAGTGTGTGAGAAAATCCCTTTACCATACACTTGCTAGCAATTAATATTATCAAATTTTAATATTTTTGCAATATGATGGGTAAATAAAGGTACCTTATTTCATTGATGTTTGCGTTTTGGCATTACCCTGATATGTGATACAATTGAGCACCTTTCTATATGTTTACTGATGATTTGTATTACTTATTTTGTGAATTACCTATTGTCATTGCTGTCTGTCTCTTAGTTATGGATTATGAGTTCTTTGTAAATTTTTGGTATTGAGCCAATGATTACTATATATGTTGCAAACAGTTCTTCTCAGCTTAATGGTTACCTTCTAACTTTTTTGCAATGATGTTTGTTACATAGAACTTTAACTTTTTGATAGGGTTTAATGTATCATCATTTTTCTTTATGGATTTTGCATCTCATATAATGTTGAAAAAGTTCTTTCCTTGACGAAATTATATTGTGCTCTCTTTTTTCTTTTAATATTTTAATAGTTCTTTTAAGTCTTTGATTTATGTGGAATTTATTTTTGTGAATGATGTGAAATAAAGATCTAACTTTTTTTCCCAAATAGATTGACAAATGTAACTTTAAAGCATTTATTTAATTTTATTTTGCTTCATTTTCCTCAGAAGATGGAAGAGCTTTTGTCTCTCACTATGGGAACAATAAATGCTGGGGAAGTGCCAGGCCTGGCCTAGCTGGGGCCTGATGTCAACCCGGGTGGTTGGGAGAGCAGAGTTCCGTGATCACGGTGCCTGGAATCACTTGGAACGGGTACTGGGGGAAAGTCTTCCAGAGAAGGGGTGATCTTGTTCCCAGGATTGGAGAGGCAGAAAAGTGGGTCAGATAAAAACAACAGATGCCCACAGCTGTAAATGACCCTTTCTAATCTGTCAGTACATTTGTTCTGATCTTGTGGTTTGCTTCCATACAGGATATAAGAGCACTTGTAATATTAATACTACAGAACACTTCTCTCTGTGGGCTGTGCTAAGTGCTGCATAAGAGGTCCTTTTAAAGATATCTCTTTGATTGAAGAAAACTTCTCCAAAGATTTTGAGTAGTTTGGAGGTGAGAGAGAAGCTTGAGTCTTAAAGATTTAAAGTTTAATCATTCTTTTTTTCTAGTTAAAAAGAAGTTTTAATCTAATAAGCATAGAAAATGCTTGTCAGAAAACTGGAAGGGCAGGGGCTCACTCTGCAGCAAAATGTATGTTATTTGTGGTGAGCAAACATATTGGCACTCAGGTTAAAAATTTAGTAAAGTTATGTTTACAAAAAGACATAATGACATAGAGAAAAGCTTAATGACATCATGCTAAAGTCACAGAAATGCCTGCATTTGAATTCTGGTACTGGCAGCTGTGAGACTTTTGACAAAGTTACTTAACCTCCCTCTATCTTTCTCATTATAACATGGAGGTAGCAGCGGTTCCTACACCATGGAAGTGTCATGAGTCTCAGCTGAGGCGATACGGGCGGAGTGCCTAGCTCCACACCTGGCACATGGTAAGAACTCTACAAATGTCAGCCATTGTTATTACCGTTACCATCATCTGTGAGTACAGCAAACACACAAAAAAACTACTCATGAAAAAAATAATAAAATTCACCCGTTGGAACAAGCCAAAGAACTATTAAAAGCTCTGAAAAAGAAATTCTCAAAACTTACAAGAATATAAGGTAAACCTTTACAATTTTAGAATGTAAGTATCAGTTTATAGTTAAGCTAAGGCTTAAACACCTTAAATTTAGCTACATCTGCTGGAAGAAAAGTGAATTCTTCAACTCATATACTAAACAACTATCAGTGCATTCAATTCAATAATTTACTGAGCACAAATTTGGTATCAAATGCTTTGCTAGGTTCTGTGGACAAGGTGATAATCCCCATGCCTAATGAGGTTAGAGACCAGCAGTTCAGCTGTAAGCCACCTGTGCCTGAGATAGAAAAAATAATGGACATCATCACATGGACCTTTCAACTCTGTTCAGAAAGTGAGATCTACCACCAAGAAAAGATTAAATGGCAATACAAAGTTGGTACATAAATCAAATACAAAAATGAAAACTATCAATAGTAGAGCCATACAAGTGTTGGGAAAGATGGGATAAGACCAATTAATGGAGCACTTGGACAATCATTCAAAGGAATGAATAAAATTTCTTTTAATGATAAGGGACAGGGAGAGCTCTGGATGTGTTTGAGCAGAGGAGTGATCCTAAAACCAGTATGCTTGGAAAATTAACCCTCTGGTACTGTATAGGATGGATTGGTTTGAGGATAGACCGAAGAAGAAAGAATGATTAAGGTGCTGGAATTTGCAGCTGGGATGATAAGGATCTGGGCTGACTTGATTCCAAAGTACGTGGAATCAACAGTGAAATGGCAAAAGTGATTCTATTAGACTTCAATTCTGTGGGACACACGTGAGGCAAACACATGTTTCTGTAAAAATAGACAACAAATACATGCGCCCATAACCAGCATTTGCTCCTAGAACCAGACAATCTGTCACTCCTTCATGCATAACGGGCGGCTGTAAAATCACACTCTCAAGTACTTTTGCCTTTACCTACTGCAAAATTGTTAAATATATATATATAATATATACATTATATATATTTGGAGCATATCTATCCTGCAGATGTACATAGAAAAACAACAGATTTTAATAAAAGATACTTAAAAATTATTAATTTTAGGCTACAGTGAAATGATGGAGTATATGTTAAAACATTGTTAATAAATATATGTTTGAAAACTTTACGTGAAACACAGTTAGAAAGTCAACACAAAAACTCAAATAGAGTCAGTATGAGACGATTCTTTAGAAATTATCGATACATTACTAAATTTTAAAATACAAGCAAAAATTTACTTTTAAAAATAATTGCTACTTAATTTATTTAATCTCTACTAATTTGGCACAGTATTTTAAGTTAACATCATAAGCAAAAGAAAGCAGTAAACAAAATTCGATGTACATAGACCCTTTGAAATCATCAAAAGTACTAAGAAAGTTTTGAAGAAAAAGAAATTGTTTATGAAAAATACATGACAGAGTGGTATTAATGCCAACTTATCTACATTAGAAATACTCTAGAAATATTAAGATTTATCTTGACTACAAATCACACTATGTTTCATCTATGAGCTAAAATGAAATTTCAAAATCAATTCTTTTCCCACATAAGATATAACAGCTCTATTTTTTAAATTTATTTTTTGCTGTTTTTTTCCCTTACCACTTGTCTTCCTCATACCCTCTTGCACCTCCCCCCACCCCTCCCAGCACAATCACCACACTGTGGTCCATGGCCATGAGTCTCTTCACTTTTTTGCTCCATCTCTCCCCCAACCCCTCCAGAGCTATCAGCCTACTCTTTATCTATGAGTCTGTCTCTGTTTTGCTTGTTGCTGAGTGAAATCATATGGTATTTATCTTTCTCTGACTGGCTTATTTCACTTAACATACTAATCTCCAGGTCCATCCATGCTGTCACAAAGGGTAAAATTTTCTTCTTTTTTACAGCTGCGTAGAATTTCATTGTGTAAATGTTCCATAGTTGTTTTACCCACTCATCTACTGATGGACACTTGGACTGCTTTCAAATCTTGGCGATTGTAAATAACAAAGCACTATTTTAAAAAGGGTCACATATCAAAAGAACATTATGGCCTGTCTAATGCCAGGTGACCAAAGAAACTCACAGAACTACTGTAGCTATGAAACATTTCCAGTTATAATGAAATGCTAACTGCAACAGGAAATGTGATGTTGATGAGCAGTAACATATAAGTTTTTTCTTAAAATTTAAGTCCCATTGTAATCCAGCAAATTTTCAGGATAATATCCTCGGTGCATTTTTGAAAACTTCTTTTTTAATATTACAGAGTGTATGTGACTTTGCCAAAATTGGTCAGTGGTGGAGAATGTGGCCCTTCAAAATTAAAATTTATCAAAAATGACATAATGTCTACAGTGTCACAGGAATGTCTAATCTAGTAACTATTTCTGGAGAAATAAAAGATACTAGAGCAAGTAAATGTTGAAACCATCCAAATGAATTTTCTTTCAATGAAAGGAATATGTGTAATACTTTTTCAACAAATTATTATATTCTAGAGACTTTGAGTCCCTCATTATTGCAAATAAAATTTAGGCTTTATGTTAATTGACCTTATTTACATAAAATATACCAAACGACTTCATCTTTTTGTAATTATTATCATCTCTTCTCCACCCTCCCACCTCCACCCCCACGCCCATACCCATGGCATCTCCAACTTAATTCTGTGATGAGCCTAATTATCCAAACAAAACTAGGTAGGGTTTTCTTCAGCAAAATTCTTAGAACAAAAAAAAAAGAAGCTTAGGAATAGCTTTGTGCTTATTGAGAGTGAAGAAATACCCGCTGAAATCAGAGCTCTGAATTTTTTTCAAAAAAGTTGGCATTAGGGATGGGAAAGTACTGTTTCTTCTTTCTATTCTGGTATAAAATGCACTACAGCTTATCCTGCAACAAAAATATTTAGCTCCTCTCCCTATCAAAAGAATACCATCAAAATGGCAGAAAAGATATAAGAATATGATCAATGGAGAAGGATACCATCAATGGAACAGAAATTTCTAGGGATTCCTAAAAGACAGAAGTCAGATGCACTTTTATTGGTGAAGCACTTAGTAAAGAGAAGGCACAAACCAAAGTAGATGCAGCTGTGAGAGAAGACATTTACAGAGAATGGAGCTATTTTTCCTAACAGTGCCCTGGGTGAACCTGTAGATCCCAATCTCTCTGGGCAGGGCTAGGTGCAGCCACAAGGTCAGGAAAGAACTTGGCTCTGGGTAGTCACCTCATCTCGCTTGCCCACTACCCCAAGAGACCGACCATGCAATGGACAATGGCCCGGCTACATTTTAAGAAAGAATTCCGACCCCAACCTGCAGCAATCTGCCCAAGATACCAATCCCCTTACTGACAGAAATTAGCCCAGGAAGCCAACCAGCTAGAAGTCAGACTTGGAGGAGGTCGTACTTCTCTCTAGAAATAGTCCAGGAAACTAAACAATAAGTTCTGTAACAAGTTGGCTTCAAAGGGCAAGGACTTAAATATAACTGACAGCTTCCCTAATTTTTGTCCCTACTTTTAACTTAGGACCAATCAGAGAAAATCAAATATGCACCCCCAACCAATCACAGAAGACACCCCACTTCTGGTTAGCCCACCTACAGCATCTCCACTCCAGCAGCCCCCAAGCAGGGCACACCTGAAGGCTGTTCATTTTTCCATTATGAAGCTTTCCTACTCCTCTCCCTGCCGAAAGTCCTGCCAAGCCACGTGTGATTGTGCGTATCTTATAGCTCTGAATAAATAGCCTTTGCTTTTCTCATTGAGTTGGTCTTTGTTTATTTCCACAATCCATAAACAGATCTCCAAGAGCTCCCACGGTGGGTTAAGAGTTGCAGATGGAAGCCTAAGTTCACTTCCAACTCTACCACCCTCCCAGTGGGAATAAAAACATAGATTGCTTCATCTAGTAATGGATTGCAGAGAAGTCTTTCTTTGGCAACTGTGAGGGCTTCATCCTGCCTGCTTGCTATCCACGAAGGAGACAAGAAGATGCTGCTGGCTAGCTGCCCAGCCTGCCCATCACCTACACGGTCCCAGAACTGGCCCTCCCATTAAGACTGCTGCATGGTTTGTAGTTTCCCTTTAAATATACTTCAGCTTGGGCAGTGTGGTGTGTGTGTGAAGTATGAACACTTGAGGATAGCTTACCTGACATTTGAAGTGTCATTTTATTTTCTCTAATCAAGACTACACACTCCTTAAGTAGTTAACTCCCCTTCTAAGTCCTTGAATCAGAAGATGACCTACTTCAGATGCTATTCATATGGGCTTCAATGATTTCCATCTACATTATAAGTATTGTTCATCGGCATAAGAGCTGCTAGAATTAATTTTATATTGTTAAAATGAATAATCAAGTTGTGGAATTTGCTGAGAAATACTGTACAGGAACATTGGCCCTTGCGTGGACAGGGATATGAGGAGGACAGCTGCCTGTCCCCTTCACAGCTCTTACTCCAGGGCTGCAGATGAGACCTGGTCACACCAGTTCGTAAAAGTCACCTGCTCTGACTACATTAGCTAACTTCTACAGCCACAATGTGGTCACAGTTAGTGACTCTTTTGTGCTAGGTAGTCACTGAGCTTTTAAAAACAGATTGCATAGCTGGCTTTCTAAAAGCTGTTCGTATGGCACAGTTCATCCTAAGTCTTGCTTTCAAGACTTAGTGTACTCACAGTGGGGTTGTGTGGTGATCCTCTAACTCTCTCCTAGAGTGGTCTCCACTCCCTGGGGACCCCTGGCATGTCCCCAAAAGGACCTATCTCAAATGGGCAGATGGGCTTAGGCCAATTTAAATCACAAGTAAAGACTTGTTTTGGAAACATATCTACAAAATGTCTGAGAAAATCGATGCCATTTATCAATATTAATCAATTACTTTCTAAATTTCTGAAAATTAATAAATAACCAAGGTCATGAAGCAGCTGAAGAAAACACATAGGATTCTTTTAGCATTTCCTGTGACCATTAAATCAGACAACATGGATGTAATGTTTAGTATCTGTCATTTGATGCGTTCGCTCAGTGGTATTTATTACTTTTAATAATTAAATGTAATGTCTATGAGATAGTCAACAGAGATCTTGAATTTTTATTTATTCAATAATTCTCACATAAATACAACAAATTTTTAAGAATACCTCCGATGTGCTAGGCACTGGGGTGGGTGGCAGACATCTTAGGGTGGAGGCACACTGCCCGCAAATAACTGCACCGTCCTCCAGATTAGCGTAGAGCTGCTTCCGGGGTGGACGAACTGGGACAAGGTCATTAGCATGTTTGGGGGAGGCCTTGCTGTGGGGTGTGGAGGATGTGAGGGAGCTCACCATTGCGCCATCTGGGGGGGAGAGCACTTCAGGTGGGTCAATCAGCAAGTGCAAAGGCTCTGGAGTGAGATAAACTCAGAATTTTCAGAAAGAGCTAGAAAGCCAGTGAGGCCCAGGCACAGTGTAGGAGAAGGGATCGGGAAGGAAATGAGTGAGGTCATCTGCTGCCAGTTTCTACAAGGCTGGGAGGCCATGGTAAGGAGTTTGAATCATGGCCTAAATATGATGAGAGGACATTGAAGAGTTAGAACAGAGAAAGGACATGATCTGGTTTACATTTTTGAAAGATCAGTTCAAAGACATGTCAGAAGTCCAAGGAGAGAAGACGGCAACTTGATCTGGACCCTTGGCCCTGGAGGAGGTTTAAAAACATCAGATTAGGGATGTGTTTTGAAGGTAGAGCTGATGAGTTGTTTATGGACTGAATTTGAGATGTGAGACAAATAGAGAAATTAAAGATGTCTCTAAGACTTTGGACCTGAACAATGGCATAGGAGATGGGTGTCATTTAGGAAGATGGGACAAGAACAAAGTAGAACTTGGGGTAGGACGGGAGGCTGTATGGTAATCCCAACACCAGGCTTGGATGTGTTGCAGGGTTCTCTGCAATTAGTATAAAAGTCTTGATGAAAGAAAAGTGACTATTCAGATTTAACAAGAGAAGGGTTTGGAAAAAAGAGACAATGAGGAAGTCAAAGGACCAGAGAACTGGACCCTCTGAGCAGAGACCTAGGACGGAGGCAGAACCATCCGGTAGCAGCTCCATCATGCTTTTGATGAGGAGGAGCATGGGTTGTTACTCAATGGCACTGTGTGTTCATTGTGACTCATAGAATATGTATCTGACTGGATCACAGATAGTGTGACGGCAGCATCCCCCACTCTCCTCCCCACGACCTTCTGCAGAGGGCTCTGAGGGCCTGCTGCACTCCTGGGCCTTTTTGATACCAATCAAGAAAATCGATGAAGAGAAGATGTGGCAGGAGCTGAGAGAAGAGAGGCAAACTAACATGGGGAAGGGCAGGAGCCTGCAGAATAAATCTGAAAGAGAAGAAAGGAGACAAAATGGCTGGTGGGAGGAAAGAAGCAGCGGGGGTTTGGCATGGGACCCTCAGTGAATTTCTGACCTGAGATGGCATGGGATGCAGGGTGTCTGTCTTCTGTATTCTAGAAGCTGTTCCTCATGAGTACATGCTGCATTTCTAAACTCACTACTCAGTTTTTATTTGTTCATAGTTATCTTTCTCAAATTTTGTCACCGTAATAAATTGAGTTTATAGAAAAATGTAAATATTCAAAATAAAGTTAGTGCTCATACAAAAAGAGGCAACCTGAAATGACTTTCAGTGGAATATATTTGAGACACTGCTTAATTTCCAGTGATGAAAATAAACTTCAGTAAACTTTTAGACTTTACAGTCTGTTCTGCTATTGTAGGGCTATTAGAACAAACAAAGAAATGGGAAATATCTTAGTAATTAGGGATGTCCTTACAAAACAATCAAGAAGCTTTCATTCAGGTTGGCCTTACAGGGAAAGTAATAATAACACCTAATATTCATTGAGCACAGATTATATGCAAAGACCCAGAAAGCTGAAAGTAATTTGCCGAGGTCACTGAAGCAGGAAATAGCACACAGCATGAAAGCCAGTGCTCTTGGTCAGTACACCAAACTGTGGGGTTTGTTCTGCAAGGAGAAGAAACCCTCTTCTTCCATCCGTGACAATTTGAATAAAATCTATAAAGCAGGCCAATGCAAAAGGAAAAACAAATCCTTCACCATCTATCAACCAAAACTTCGCTTGTGTCTTAGCCACAACCAGTAGATGGCAGTGTGGGTTCAGAGAAGCCTGACCAGCCCCTCGGGAATGACCCTTACAGAAAATTCTGGCACGGAGGCCATAGGCTGCTCTTCACAGCTCTTTCAGAGACGATTTTTGCTTTTGTTTACATAATCACACTTTTCCTTTATTCTTTTATAATTTCTTTCTAAACTTTAAACATTAAATTTAGATTTGGAGCAAAGGAAATGCTAGGAAACTTAAGGTTTCACGAGATTTCTGAAGTTAACAGTTGGGTTGGATACACTTGAGGACAGAAACAGTACATACATGAGAATAGAAATTAAGTATGTTTATATGTCAGTTCAAAACTTACAACATTCATTTTTATCTTCATTTACTTGAAAATAGAAGTAAAACATTTTGCCCATCATGGAAGATTAAATCATGGAATTTAAATGCGAGAAGGTAATTAAAATTTAAATTCTTCATTTATATTGCAGATTCACTCAGGTGAAACACCATGGAATAAAATGAATAAGATCACTTAATAGAAAATTCCTTAAATCATTTGTCTTATGTAATATAAATGTTTTTGTAAATATTTACTTGCCTCATTTACATTGCAAGGTACTTGGCTGCATTATTGATTGCATCATTCAACCCATGTTTTCCACTAAGAGTAGCAAAAACCACTTTTGTGACGAATTCCTGTCAGCATTGCCGTCAATGCCAAGGGTTTCAGGAAGCTGCTGTGCGGGAACTGAAGGAAGCTTCTCTCAGCAGCAGTGTTCCAGGGTTCAAGTCCTAATTTATTGGAATTGCCTGCTGTTAATGCCCACCCTGATATTAATCACGAACAAGTTTACACCAGAAGTATCTTATTTCACTTAGGACTGATTTCTTTTTAGCTGGCTGCACCTATTACCTGTGTTGGTACCACCAAATGATAAACTTGTATAGTGACTTGTCAGTTTCTAATATATATACTAATAACCAGTGAGTAATCTTCTAAAGTGGATGGTGGAGAACTTAGGAGTGGGTGTGAACTTAATTTGTTCATTCACTACTTCATTCATTCAAAAAATGTTTCCAGGCACCCGGATGCTAAGTCTAGAGGGTTGGAAAAAAGCTATTATTAAACAGCTGTCATTGAAGGACTTGCATTCTAAGTAGCTTATAGTGAAAGCTAATGTTTAAGTTAACTTTAAGACACACTTACTATTAGTAACTATTAGTAACTATTATAACTATTAGTAACTATTAGTAACTATTATAACTACTATTAGTAACTATTATACTGACTGCTTAAAGCAAACTCTTCAAATCTTTACAATAAACTTAGGGAGTTTGTACTTATTCACATCAAGTGAACAGTGAGTTGAGTTAGTATCTGAGCAGCAGGCATTGTGATCTCAGAAATGAGCACAGCTCTGGCTGGTGTGGCTCAGTGGATTGAGTGTCAGCCTGCGAACCAAAGGGTTGGGAGTTTGATTCCCAGTGAGGGCACATGCCAGGGTGGCAGGCCAGGTCCCCAAGAGGAGGCGCTTGAGAGGCAACCATACATTGGTGTTTCTCTCCCTCTTTCTCCCTCCCTTCCCCTCTCTCTAAAAAAATAAAATAAAATGAAACCTAAAAAAAATTGGAAAAAAAAAGAAATGAGTATAAAATTTCCTTTTCAGTTGTCAAGAAATACCAACTGGGTAATTAGGAATTATCTGTGGCCTAGATCAAACTGATTTATACATCAAAGAAAATTTATTGAACATCTACTATGTCCAGATACTATGCTATAAATTAGTAAAGAAATTTAAAATTAGTCCCAACCCATAAGGAATATATACTCTGGTGGTATCATTGCATTTTTTATTCCCTAGTTTAATATCCCATCTGCTGAGGAGACTCTGACACATCCTATCTCGGCTTCTTATTAAAATTCTTAGAAAAACGATATATATATAAAAGCATACAGCTCTCTTCTCCATATCCATGTTCCTTTTAGTACCTTTTCTTTTATATCCATTTAGGGACTGCAACTGGAGGGAGACAGCTGGACAAGGAGGGGCGGCACTGAGCCTGAGGATGTGGGACTTCCATCACTGAAGTGTTACAGACGGAGAATCCCAGCTCTGGAAGGCATCACCTTTCAGAATGAAGCTGAAGTCGTCACTGGTAAAGATGCAGCAGCTGCGACTACCACCTAGGCAAGGGGGATGCTTGGTCATTTTTGTAATTTGGAGAATATTTTTGTTGTTGTCTGTGCTCAGATGTGGAATGCAGAAGGATTTGTTTTCGTCCACTCTGTCGCAATCAGGTCACAGATGGCCTTGTCTGGTAATGATGTCCTGTGAAACTGTTCTTATTCAACAGGAAAAGGCAAAACTTAGCTGCGATTGCCAGCCATGAGCGCTAGCAAACCTGAGACCTAAGTGATAGTACCAGGCCAGCTCCCTGCCCCCAGGGGGCTGCTTTTCTCACCCTTGGTCCACCGTTTTGATCAAAGGTAGATGAAGTTAGGTCACAGGACAAGAACTCGTGACTTCCAGATCTTCTCCATGGCCAAAATTCTGCTAATTAGGGGGTTTTGCAGGGAACGCAGTCCTTATTTCTATATTTGAACTATTTTAAGTCTTCAAATTTAGCTCTTACACAACTCTCCTTCAAGAGTGTGAAGTTCTTTTTCATCAAAAAAAAAAAAAAGACAACTTTACCCTAGTTTAAGAATTGTCGGTAGAAAGTCAAAGTAAAAAGTATACGGTACTTTCAAAATCTGTGAAGTAGTCAATTCCTCTGTTCTATAGAGAGAAAGGCTGATTCCACTCCACAAAGAGTGAAGGGCAGACGGTGGTGCTTACATGTCCCTTGGATACATGCAGCTTTCCAAAGCTCCATTGTTTTTGTTTTATTGAGAAGTTCTGACTTACTGTGACGGTGAGAATTAGTTCTCTCGAGTGTTCGGGAAGGGTAATGGAGTAGATGCTGGGTTTGCTCATTGCTGTGAAACTTTTAAATCAAAGCTGTGCTAAGATTTATCGGTTACCAAAGGATACATCAATCTGTTCTAAATCAGGATGAGGGAAAGAGTTTTGTTGTTGTTGTTGTTGTTTGTTTGTATTACAAAGTGCTGAATATACTACTTCATCATGTTTCAGCAATAGATTGGACAACAATGTAATATTTGCCAGAAATTCTCTGCTTTGATCATGAGATATATCAACATCGAATAATGGTAAAGTTTAATGATTAAAGAATGTTCGTAATCAAGATATTGTCTCTCAAATAAAGTTATTGTTTTGTTGAATTGTACTTAAAATATGTACCTCGGTTGAACTTTATTAAACTCTAGAAGTCACTTTTATTGTATTCCTTTCATATTATTGCTGATCAAAAACCTAGTACCATTTCAGTGAGACACAGAATGATGGCTTGTCTGTTTAGTCGAATCTTCTTCCTCTGCTTCCTCTTCCCCATTCCTCTGAGGAAATTTTGTAAAAGAGTTTTGAGAAGTCAAACTGCTTTTTAGTCTTCAACTATGTGCTTCTATGACTAATAAATTCAAAAGCACAAAGCGAGAGTCTGTAAATCCTAGTCTTAATCACCCCCTTCCTTTCTGAGCAAACCTTAAATATTTTATCAGCGTTTGGTATACGATTCCATTATTAATAGATTCATTTTACCTTTGAGAACAATAGTACATAAATACAATAAATGCAATAGAGATGGTTAATATTCTGCAGTAAAAGTCTTAAAATCATAATATAGTCTGAATGTTAACACAGACAGTCTTGTGCTTTATGCTTTGGATATTGAGAATAATGCTGAGTGGTACGATGCAGTTGAAAGAACACACCCTCTGTTCAGTTTAGGCTTTTACTCGTCATGGGCTCTATGGATGTAAATAATTTTTCACATACCCAGTTTCCTCACCTATGGGCATAAAAAGAGAGTTTGTGAGGATCCAGTGAGAAAGTAGATGCCAGACATTAAATATTAAATATTATTTTAATTCTTTTCTTCTTAATTTACATAAGGGTAGATTAGTTATGCTAATCCTATGACAGAAAATATGCATACAGTACTCATTACACTAGGTACTGGGAAACATAATATAAGTTCATTAAAGTGGTCAAAGATTATATAAAGGAAGGAAATAGAAAGGCCCCTTAATTCTCCTTTTTTATCAGCCCCTTTCAGCTCTTCTGTCCGCCTCACCACCTTTTTGCCTTAGCTTTCCTGGATTCTCCTTCTCTGCTCTTTCAGACCGAGCTCCCCCTTCATCATCCCAACGTGGGCTCTGTGGGGCTCATGTATCCTGGGCCTTCGACTCAGCCTCTAATGCAGTGGTTCTTAAATTTTGGACCAGTAAACTTTTTTAAAATAAGGTTGACTGTAATAAAGCTGCCCAATTTTTAGTTCAAATGGAAAATTTTTTTAAAGCTCCTACTATTATCAGCACCATTCATGTTTTATGAAGGATATTTTAACACCAAAAAATAGTCAGAAGAACATAATATCAGCATAAAGAAGAACAGTCCTTTAAAATTAGTGACTTTGCCTTCATGAAAACCTCTCTGAATGGTTTTTATTTTTAGTCTGATTAAAAGTGGGGTCCAGAGGCTGGCTTTAAAAATAACTTTCTGCTTTTCTTTCTCTGCTTTTCTACCTCCTCTTTTTTTCTCTCCTCCTCCTTTATTCTTTCCCTTCACTGTTATCAAAACATAACTGTCTTTTGTTACATTTCTTGAAAGACTACCTAGTGACAGGAATTAATTTAAAAAGTCAAATTCATGGTGAAAAATAGCTGATGTTATGCCTTCTTTAAAAATGTTTCTGTCTACTTATTGGCTCAAATAACAAAGATGTTACACATGCTCCGGAAACTCGATTTCAGAGGTAGACTTTCAGGCTCAATGATGTACTGAAGAGCCCAGCGTCTCTCCCCTCCTCACTCTGACTGAGTACATCTGGTTCCCTTCACGTTCACAAGATGTGGCCAACGCTACCCGGGTAACCTGTTTCCTCATCCATGTCTAGGAAGACAGCCTGCCCATGGTTTATTTATAGTTATATTTGGATTCTGGCTTTTTGATTCTTCCTTTCACAGCAGACTGTTTTGAAAGTCATATTGAGTCAGACATTATCTTCCAGCAGGCAGCTGCCTGTATGAAACAGGAGGTCCACTTCGAAGGGGACCATTAAGAAGTGACTATTTTACAAATGGCCAGAGTCCTGTCTTTCCAAGAAAACCTTCTTTCTCTTAACATAGAACTACTGAGGGTCCAGGACTAAATCTTTTATGACACATGAGCAGAAGAAAGAATTAGACTTTGTTATCTTTCTTCTCCTTTATCAATGCTGAATTTTAAACCAACCCACTAAAAATGCCTATTATTTAAATTGCGAATGCTATATTAACAAGGTGAACAGGATAACTTTAGGAATATTTATTTGCACTTTATTGTTTATCCTTTAGGAAACCTGATAAACAAGAGTTGTGCTCCCCCCTTTCGCACGCTAAGAAACTAGATTCTGACTGTGTCCTCCATGGCTTCCTGGTTCCTGCTCTTGCAGAACAGAAAACGGAATAAGTCCTCCCAGCTGAACTGTTTGTGACAACGTTGAACCTCAGCATCAGACCCGGTGATTCCTTGGCCCTGAGACTGATGGGATTACCTCTTTAGGCTGCTCTCCTGTGTTGGGCCCCTTCCAGATCCATCAGTTATAATCCTCACTGTGCACTTGGTCTACGGTATGGTCTAAGATATACCACCTGCCGCCGTCACCGCCCTCTTTCTCTCCCTGTATTCACATGTAGCTTCAGCTTAACCTTTTAGCTTTGGCTTTATAGGTATGGCTCACACACATCCCCAAACACTAGGAAACATTCATCAAGCTTTCCAAGGCTGTCTCTGAAGCTCTTCTCACTAGGCTTGAGTAAAGAGGAAGCAGCCCTCTCCTTGTCTCTGCTTGAAAAGGGCCTCTGCTTGCCAGCATTTTTTCAAAGGAACTCCGTTCTTCAACCTCCACCTCTTCTGCCCTTTGTTGGATGTTAGGGTAAGATGTTAGGATAGGTCAGGAAAACAGCTCCTTTGCAGCACGTCCCTTGGGGATGTAAGAACATTTCCACCTATTATTCTAAATTCTTTTTTTTAAAGATTTTATTTGTTTTCTTAGAGAGAGAGGAAGGGAGGGAGAGAAGGAGAGAAACATCAATGTGCGAGAGAAACATCACTTGGTTGCCTCTTGTACACCTCCAGCCGGGGACCTGGCCAGCAACCAGGCATGTATCCTGACCTGGAATTGAACTGGTAACCTTTCAGTTTGCAGGCCAGCACTCAATCCACTGAACCACACCAGCCAGGGCTCCACCTACTACTTTCAACTCAACCTTTTGAGGCTATAGTTAAAATTGAGAGCAAAAGTGTTCCTTATTATAAACGCCTTATACAAACACAAAAAGTAGGATTCATAGTACCCTATTATTTCAAATCCAGAGTCCTTTTAAAATAAAGGGGTTAGTTGTCTGCTTCTGCATGTTGGACAAGCATATGTCTTATAAATAAAGAAATGCAGAGGGGACCGCAACCCCACCAGGCAATGAGTAGATTAGAGATTTTGACTGATATCTGAAATCTAGACAGAAGACTGGGGTGTACTGTACTGAATGACAAGGCAGGCCATCCAGCACCTTCAGGAAGAGGCAGCTGTCCCCTTTGTAAGCTCCAAGGAGGCACTAAGCTTAGCATCAGCCTATTCAGAGAAGAAGTGGGAGGCCAGTAAGTGTTTCTGCAGAACTGGTGCTGGTGGCTGCTTTCCCATCTATCTTCCCTCGCCTCACACTTAATAAACAACCAGCTACCATTGTCTTCAGTCCTAAGGAGGAAAATGTGGTAGCTGAAGAAAAAGAGTGGCCTATTGCACTGCAGTTAGGGCTCCAAGCATGAACACTGTCACATCAGAGTAAAGCCTTAGTCTTTTTCGTCAACAGAATTAGTATATGTGCTCCCTGAAGGGCTTCCAGCCAAAGGTAAACCCTGTCCTTCACACACACGTGCGCATACACACTTCTCTCCAGTCAATATGCCAGTTTCGAGAAGATTCTCTTTGGGAGAACAGAGCTCTGGAGGCGCTTTGGACACCACGCCAGCCACCCCCATGAATCATTCTAGCCTTTCATGTAGAAACAAGAAAGGACAACCAAGCACCCCAAGACCGTCGCTCAAGAGATGCGGTGCACACCAGAGGCTGCGTGTGGTCGAAGTCGGGGGGACCCTGGTCTCTCCCATCCTGTGGAGAGACATGCTTGATCTGGGGAGCAGCTGAACATATGCTGGGATGGACTGGGCTGGGCTCCAACAGAGAGATCCAGATTTCTGCTGCTCTTTACTCAAGTGGATATGACAGTGGTCTTGGATGTGAAAAACAAACATTTGGCCCGGAGTACTCAAAAGTCTGAGCTTGGGTGCCGGTTATTAAGGAACACCCTGGAAAACACAGCTGTCCACATCTGGAAAGCTTGAGAGGTCCTGCTGCCATGAGAAGTTAAATCTGGGCACCAGCCTTCCCCGTGGAGGCAGGCAGAGCACTTTGGTCACATAGAAAATTTCAGGCTCTGCCGCTGAGAGGCGTGAACCATCAGTCTTAGCTAGCTTGTTGCCAGGTAACCAAGAGAAATTTTCCAAAAGTAATCTCCAAAGAGAAGGACCAAGAAGAATAAACAGAATGACTAATTATGGAGAAATCAAAGTTTGCCCAGGGAACCCAAGAGAATTTAAAAATAGAAGATATTGTGCCCACCACACTCCCACAATAACGTCTGCCTATCTACCTGCCTTCAGTGTAGCAGAGTTGTCAAAGCGGACTCGCTTGAATAATTTATTTCATCCAGCGCCACACTTTACTGATAAGTCAAAGACTACAAGCACTGGCTGGTGTGGCTCAGTGGCTGGAGTGCTGGCCTTTGAACCAAAGGGTCACTTGTTTGATTCCAGGTCAGGGCACGTGCCTGGGTTGCAGGCCAGGTCCCCAGTAGGGGGTGCGTGAGAGGCAACCACACATTAATGTTTCTCTCTCCCTTCCCCTCTCTCTAAAAACAAATAAATAAAATCTTTAAAAAAAAAAGACTACAGGAAGAACCAGGTGCAGATGTGGCATCTTTTTGGAAGATGCTCAAATCTGTCAAACTCAGCTTTTTAAAAATGTCTCTCTCACCCTCATTAGAGAGCATTTTGTTCTGAGATTAACAATTGGTTTTTGAGCAGTGTATATGTTTGTTCCCAGCCAGTCATGCTGCATAACCCCACCAATTCCAGGCTTAGTTACAACAAGCAATCTTGACCTGATTTTTTTTTTCCCCTTGGGTTTAAGTTTTTCTGAAGTAGATCCTCAGTATTTCTCTTTCCAAAAGAGTAAATAGTAGAAAATTTTCTGAGGTAT
Organism: Micronycteris hirsuta; assembly: GCA_004026765.1. Lineage (NCBI taxonomy): Eukaryota > Metazoa > Chordata > Mammalia > Chiroptera > Phyllostomidae > Micronycteris > Micronycteris hirsuta. Next base: position 434,363 of record PVJI01000012.1, read on the forward strand.
GCATGCCTGAAAATGCCTTTATTTTGCTTTCAGGTTAGAGTAATGGTGTGGGTTGTTATATAACTCTAGGTCGTCTTCTCTCTCTCTCTTCTCAAAGTCAACTCTCCCCCTCCCTTGTCCCCTCCATGAGGCCATATTCCTGTTATTAACCTGTTGCATCCCAACTATCAGCCAGCTGTCTATGCTCCTAGGGCCAACCTTTCCACTGTGCATCAGATCCTGTTGTCCTTTATCTATTAAATAGTTGTTCCAGCTTTGTCCATTTTCTCCTGAATCACTTCACCTTTTGACCATCTTTCCTAGATCACTGCCACAGCACGTAAGCATGTGAAGGCGTTACAGAACCCCAAGCCTATACCGTTCTGACATAGTTGTGGGCGGTCCAAATACCCACTGCCAAGAAGCATGAGTCCCAATGCCAGAGTTTAGTGAAAAGGAAAGGAATTGTTTACTTACAATTTATGCATATTTAGAATGATGGCAGAATTCTGCCATTAAATCTCACTCCCTTTAAAACACCCACAAACACACAATCCTGCCTCCTTTTGCCAAATCAAGCCAGCTTCATAATGTGCCTGTCAGAGACACTGTCTTCTAGAAAACCAGAAGTCCGTGGCTCAGCACTCCCAGTCACAGTTCAGCATTCAGGCCTCCCCCATTACTTCACGCTTGGCTGGATAGGTCCCGAGATTCCCAGCACTGTCAGCCATACCCCCCTGTTCTCCAGCTCTTAACCTGTGTTCTCCAACTCTTAATCCAAAACTGCGTGGTACATCCTTACACACCAGACCTCACGGAGGGCTGATGGTGCCCTTCTGCACCCTTTCAAACTGCATGGCAGAGAGAGAGCGCCTCATAGCTGCTGTGCCTAATTTAAATCTTGGCCTGGAGCTCCTGGTGTGAGCCCATTTCTGACTCCTTCCACAGTGGGTTACGTCTGCCCATTCTTTGTACAGCTCACATCCTTTCAGCTGCCATTTTCAGTCCAGGCAGGCGTGGCCCGGCGATGTGAACTGCCTTCCCGCCTCTCCGCGCAGGCACTATAAACGATCCCCGCGCACCGTGAGTCAAAGGCATGCCCCTCTCCCTGGCCCGAGCTGCAGCACAGCTTTTCAACATACTAAGCCAGCCAAGTTGCCATCGATATGCAAAGTACCTCTCAATCATCGTCCTCTGCTTCCCTCATCCCCCAAGCGAAAGTTTGTGGGAAATATCCTCTGAACCCCGAACCCCGTTATAAAGGGATCAAAATTCTGCCACCCCGAAGCTGACCTTTCAGTACACTGATTTTAAGCTGTTTATCAATAAACAAAAGACTTCAAGGAAATTTGACCCTCCCCTCTCTCCTTCCCAAGAGGTTCAAACAGAGAAACCTGCTTCAGGAAGGAGAGTTTAAAAAGTTGCTTTACCCTAATTGAGTTAAGTAGAGTAAACAAGAGGGCTTCAGGCAGGCCTCCCCCAGCTAGACACTCCCTGTGTCCCACTGTTTGTACCTTGATCAGTGAGAATTTTCTTGCCTTATGTATTCTGCTCTTTCTCAACTATCTGTAAATCGTTCATTCTCACCTCTGAGATCTAATTCCCTAACCCCCTTTTCTTCTTTGTCCAAAAAGTTGCCTCGCTGTCTTTGGAATTTTTATGGAATTATCACTCTTATGTTTATTTCCCATGTGCATGTATTAAACTTTTATTTTCTCCTGTTAACTTGGTTATTAGCCCAGCCAGAAAAACTTAGAAGGTGGGAGGAAAAGTATTAATATTTTTTAGCCCCCACACACGTAATAACTTTTCACATGTTTGATAATCTCACTCCTGATCCTGCATCCTTGCCCCAAGCCTATCCCATTCACTCTGTTTCTCTTAATTAAAAAACTCCTACAGTAGGTCAACTGTTTTCCAATAAAACTGGAAAAAATTAATTAATTAATTTTAAAAATCCATGCCTCCAGAGCACTGTCTATAGTTTCTGACTCTGGTTTGTCTCTTCCCATTCTCTTTTCAACCCACTCCAAAAGCCTCCTACCCCCACCCTTCTGTTGTCCGTGGGAATCAGGCTCTTCCTGAGATCATGAGGAAAGCATTTCAAGGACCCATGCAAGGGAGACTGGTGTGGCAAGGTGGTTTATTCTTGTGGAAGGCTGCCTCCTGGTTTCCAGTTTCCCATCTCCCCCCATCCGGCCATGGAAAAAGTTCAATCGCGTCTTTAGTAAGACCAAAATGAGAGACAGTGTGCAGAGTTTCTGTTTCATATTAAAACTTAGTCCTTTTGGAGCCCAGGCCATCTGCTGTGGGCCCCAGTATCTGCTAGAGCCATAAGGTCATGTGCTTCTGGACGAGAGAAAATTAGTGAAAAAAAATGGGGTAAGTGTGTAGGGGGAGAGAGAGAGAGAGACAGAGACAGAGAGGGAGAGAGAGAGATCGAGCTTCTTTTCCTCCTGAGATTATATTAGCTTGGGTTTGGGATGGACCAGGTGATTTTTCAAAATGATAATCAACTTCCCAAGCTTTTGTGGACTTTTTGTTAGGTCCACCCCCTAGTTAGACTGACAGGCCTCTATAGCCAATCACTGCCCCTGCACCCCGCAACAATCTAGTACTGGGAGGAGGAAAAGATAAGTGTTAATTCCCTTGGTGGAACAAGGCTATGATCCCCTGGGGTACATTGTGTGTGTGGGGCGGGGCGGGATCATCAGTTCTCATCTTTCTTGACTGATTAACAAATAAAATATAGCTTTAACATTGTTGACCATTCCCTCTTCTTTGAAACACATCCTTCTTTAGACATTCAGGACACCACGATATTGTGATTTTGTTCCTACTTCATTGGTCTCTTATTCTCAGGAAGAACAGGCAAATAAAGGAGAAACCTTCCAGAGCATAGATTAAAGAAAAAAATATTTACAAACGAAAATGTGTATAAAGAGTAGGGGGTGATTAAGAGAACGGGGATACAGCAGACAGATGCCGGGATGGCCCCTGCATGATCCCCACCTCCTGATGCTCATTCTCTGGTATAGTCCCTGCCCCTTTAGGGTGGGCTGAACTTGGGATTTCTTCTAGGGAACTGACAATGGCAAAGGTGATGAGACATCACTTTTGTGATTATGTTACATTATACAAGATCCTTTCTTGCTCAGAACAAGTGCTAGGGATTCTCTTTCCCCAGCTGGCTTAAAAAAAGAGAACAGCCATGTTGGGAAGTCCATGCAGCAAGTAGCTGAGGGTGGCATCCAGGAGCTGAGAGTGGCTTCTAGGAGCTAAGAGTAGCTTCTAGCCAACTACCAATAAACCAGAGGTTCTCAGTCCTATAGCTGAAAAGCAATGAATTCTGCCAAGCTGGAAAACATATTCTTCCCCAATCAATCTCCAGCTGAGACTGTAGACCAGTTAATACCTGGATTGTAGACTTTTGAGAGCCTGAGCCGAAGGCTCAACTAAACTGTGCCCAGATTCATGACCCCTGGAAACCATAAGAAAGTTAATGTGTTTTGGCTTTAAACTGCTTTTTGTGGTAAGTCATTATCAGCAATAGAGAACTGATACATGAAAGGTCAACCTCCAATCTGCTCCATGGGAGTTCCAGAAATAAAAACTAGAGAAAATAAAGAGGAAGAAATAATAAATAAAATAATACAAGAATATTTCTAAAATATAAAGAAATTTAACAAATCAAACTGAAAACTGCTGGGAGTGATTAATAGATGGGGAGAAAAAATATCCATACAAAGATTAAAATTTTAGAACACCAGATTTTGAGGGGCAAGAATACCACAATTTCTCTAAAAGGAATGAAAAAGTTGGTGACCATCCTACTGCTGGATGGCTTCAACATCCTAAGAAAAGTTGATTTAACCTAGAGTTGCATGCCAACCCACACCAGTGCTCCAACATGAAGGAAAAATAAAGGTATTCGCAGATACGCATGGCTCAGAAGATTTGTCACTGTTTATACTCCTGAAAAACATATTGAGAGTTTATTTTGGGAAAACTTAAAAAATGATTTCAAGGAAGAAGAAAGTCTGAGGTCAAGGGAGAGGAAACTAACCCAAGGTCGAGGGCACGCTGTGAACCTAGAAAGCAACCTGTTCGGATTAAAACCAGAGGTCAAAGGGGGTCCGTGGATTTGCCCGGACAGACATCACTAAGAAGCTCGAGGAGCTTAGTGAAAAGGGAAAGGCATATGCTTCTTTTATGAAAATACAAAGGCAATTAGAAACCAAAAGAAAAAACAGACATCTATGAGGAAGTCAAGTTTCAAATGTGAAGCAATCCAAAATATGGCATAATTTTGAGCAATTGATAAAGTATAAAACAATAAATCATCTGATTTTAACATTTGGACATACGGTTTCTTCTAGTGTTACGGCTCTTAGCCATACGTGAGTACATTCCTTTCTTTGTGTAGCCTATCACATTACTTCATTTAGTTCCATGGTGAATAATCACATTCATAATCATTTTGTTGTAAATGAGGTAAATACCGGTTGTTAAAAACAATCTACAGACAAAGAATGAATAAGTTAATAGAGATAGAGGCACTAAAAGCATAAATGCTATAAAGATTGAGAATTAAAATTAAGTTTAATTTCAGAAGTTGGGAGGTGCTATAGTGAGAATGGGAGGCACATGGAAAAATCCAATAGAAGACTTAAAAATAACTGTAATGAACTGAAACAGAAAAGAGGACTGGCAGGTTTGTGTAATAAAGGGGCCAGTAGAAGTGAAATCCATCTGCTCTTTGCTCATTACCTCTTTGTGGGAGAGGGGCAGCGTGGGGCATCTCTTTTCTGATTTCCACAAGGACTGGGGGGCGGGGGGGGCGGGGGGGAGGAGTGGCCTGTCTGGGTGAACCTAGAATCAACCATTCCTCTGAGAAAATGTTCAGGTAGTGTGAATGTGTGTGTGTGTGTGTTGTGTGTGCGCGCGCGTGTGGAAGGTGGGGGTTAGTGTTGCCCCTCTAGGTGTGGAAATCACAAAAGCCCCCATTCCCTTCTCAGTTCTGGAAGGGAGGGCCCCTGGAAAAGCTTCCTCCTTTACAGTTGCTGGGATCTTTTCAACACACTCCACTTGTTCTTCCTCTTAGGCAGCTTAATTCCGCTCAATCAGCCCAGGCATAGGCAAGACAAAAGCCAGGAGGAGGGGTGTCTCTGGGTGCCTGGCAACCGCCACTTCCTGAAGTGCCACACAAAAGCCCACCGGCTGCTGGAAACACAAAGGCTTGGCTATCTTCTGGGATCGGGGAGGCAAACACACCCTAGCAGCAAGATTGAAACACAAACGGATATTTTCAAAGAATGATCTTACATCATGCTGCTCTCCCTCCTGCCACCCCACACGATGCTGAGGTCTCTGAAAACGGCCTCCTACCCTGTGACCGCTCCAAGAGAAGCCGGTCTAAGTATCCCAGGATGTTAGTTCCCCCGCCGAAGCAGCTTACCAGTTAGAGAAGGATCTTCCCCAGATGTCCTCAGTTTTATAGGCAGGGCAACCTGTGAGGCACTCCCCAACTCCCATGTACCCAGGCTTAACATTTTCTTAGTCTGCTGAAGCTTGGATTATTGCCCTCAGGTTTGGGGAATCAGTGTTTGGTTTAAAGGAAGCTGGGGAGGAAGAGAGTCAATTTTTGACAAAAATAGATCTGACTTTGAGTTAGGGGATGGTGCCCTCTTCTTCACTATTCCCCAGTTTGTTAAGTTCAATGTCAAATTCCCTTTGCTTTCTTTCTTAGTAACAACTAGTTAACTACCTACAGTGACAGTGTAGAGTAAAAGAGGAAACTAAAGGAGGCCTATCATCCTAATTCCATATTGTTTGGAGTGTTTCCACTCCCTGAACCCTCCCCGGTTCTCCATGGTCGCCCGTCACGGTGACCAACATGACTTTCCTCTACACCATAAGAAAAGCAAACATAAGGCTTCTGGCTTCTCTAAATCCTCAGTGGCTTGCTCTGAATCTTCCCACCTCGAGGTTAAGCAGGGCTCCCTCTCTTCACTGGAGCCACTGAGGGCCTCCTCCACATTACAATAGCTTCACTTGTGTTCCAGGACACTCCTTCAAGGACCAAGTAAGAACTGTGTTTCTTCGATGGGGTACCAGACCAGAGGATACTCTCTGTGCCTCAGCATCCAGCTCCCAGGAAGCCTGGGGAAGGATGCTCAAACCAAGCTCCCCAAAATCTGCAGGGGGTCATCAAGGCTTTTGGCTGTGGTGGTAAATTCCCATTTATCACAGCAGGCAGGATATGAGCCACTGAAGTCAACCCACCCATTCCTTGCTCCTATGCTCGTTGAAGTAAGCCATAGCTTCCAGACTCCACCCCTCTCCATTTTCTTCATTCACTTCAATGGATAAGAGAGCAATTGGGGTGGGGGAGGGGATACACAGAGTCCAGTGAAGGTGAGTATGCAGCAGCGTGAGGCACACAGTTTTGCATGTGCCCACACCTGTTTTAAATGAACAAGTTCTGAGCTACAAGTGTCTAAATCTCCTGGGCCAGCTCTTCCGTACCAAAAACTCTAAAATCTGAGTATAAATGCAGACCCAGCCTTTCTGATGTCCTCCACGTGGGTGTTCAGAGAATAGACAGGCTTACAGTGTCTTCTGGTTTTCAGTGGATACTAAATCCTCCTCTAAAGTTCTTAGATATTCTGGCACAATGTCTGAAGATTCTGAGCAAAGTCCCTCATGTGCCCCCTCCCCCAAATCAATATATTAAAGTCCCAACCATCAGGATGTAAGAATGTGATCTTATTGGAAATAGAATCTTCACAGACGTAATTAGTTGAGAAGAGGTCATACTGGAGTACGGTGGGCCCCTAACACAATAAAGCTGGTGTCTATAAAAAAAGGCCATTTGCACACACACGCACAGGGGAAACATTGTGTGAAGATTGGAATTACGCTGTCACAGCCAGGGATGACCAGAAGCTGGGCGAGGGGCCTGACCAAAGGGAGCACAGTCATGTCAGACTTCTAGCATGCAGAACTGACACAGTAAATTCTGTTGTGTAAGCCGCTCAGTTGTGGTACCTTGTTACGATCGCCCCCCAAACGAATACGCTTGGGGTAGCTCATCAGTTGAAATTATTTCTGGCCTTAATGTCAATAGTTCGCATTGTTTCCGACATTATTTTTGATATCTGTGACTGGGGCACTATCTACTCCATATCCCCACTTCTCTCAGCCGATGCCTACAGCCACCTCTTCTCTGACTGATCTCTACCACAAGCTTCTTCCGCCACCAGTTCCAACGGCTTAGCTTGAGGCCCAGGCCGCATAGCCAGGTTGGGGGACACTGGGGTTGCTCTTCTGTTCCTGGAAAAGATTAATTTTTAGAAGAAATCCAGAATCAGAGATATCAGCCCTAAAGAACTCCATCTGTGCCCTACCTTCCTTTTCATGATACTCTCCTGAACTACGTGGCAAAATAAATCTCTTCAGCAAACTCAGACAGGGCTGTCTTTGAGTTCTCTTTGTGATATTTTTGTGGGACATCTAGCTTAGTGTCTGCCCAGGAGTGTTGAAGCATTTTATAGTTTTTGTTTTATTTTTTAACCAGATTATCTCAAAATTCACTGGTTTTCCCCAAATCAGCAGTGATTTATGAAAGTCCTCATATAGCCTGTTGATCAATTCTACAAAGGGGTCAAAGCCTGGTCCAAAAAATCAATGGTGTCCAATTGTGTGGGTTGTAATCAGGTACAGATTGTACAAAAATTCAAATAAATTCTGGAACTATTTCTCACATGTAGTTGTTATGAATTTCATTCTACATCATGGTGTATAGGAAATGCCACATTTCTTGAATTTCTGTAAATCTACTATATAAGTCCCTGTTGGCAAAAAATTTTTATTCTGTCATTTGCAGGTTCTTTCTTTCCCAGACTGAGTTACTGTTGTCGAGATCACAATGCTGAAGAGGAACCCGGTCACTGGTCTGCAATGGTTACTGTGGAGCCCTGCTTTACAATCCCCGTGGCTCTTGACTGGGGTGATTTTGCTGCTTTGGGGTCATACTTGGACCCAAGGATCTTTGCTGAGATGGCAAGCACAGGGCTTTGTAGCCAAGGCCCTGTAAGTGCACCAGAGAGCTATTGTGACCGAGGCCCTGGCACCTCTCTGGGGCATTTGGGATCCTCGCCAATTGGGCATCATAGAACTCTCTGCCTCCTCCCTGAGTTCTCAAAGCGCCACTTGGGGAGGGCTGCCCCTGACTCTTCAGCCCTGTACTGAATTGAAAATTGTCCCATCCTCCTCAAAATGTACGCCCTTCCTGCACCTTCAGGATGTAATCTTCCTTGGAAATAGGTTTTTCGCAGATATAATTGTAAAGATGACACCATATTGGAGTTGGGCAGGTCTAATCCTATATTACTGACATCCTCACAAGAAGAACAGAGAGGATACAGGCATAAAAGGAGAACGCCAAGTGACAATGAAGGAAAAGGTTGACGTGATGTGTGTACAAGTTGAGGAATGCCATGATTGGCCAGGAACCACCAGACACCAGAAAAGGCAAGGAAGAGTTCTTCCCTGGGGTCTTCAGAGACAGCGTGCCAACATGGTCTTTGATTTCTAGCCTCCAGAATGATGAGAGAATAAATTTCTATGGTTTTAAGACACCCAGTTTGTGATATTTTATTAACAGCAGCCTTCAGAAACTAATGTAAGCCCCAAGCACTGTCCCAACTTCCCACTGGCTGTTGAATAATCCAGCACAATCCCCCTCCATCAGCCTGGACTTTGGCAAAACCAAAGGCAGGAGGCAGCTTGTTTTCTCAGGGTCAGGTCACTGCTGCCTTCAGTCTGCTGCCCAGCAGACCCAAGGCAGGGCCACTTGGAGCCCTGCTTCCCTGCGGGAGGCCAGGTGGGGATGGGCCAGGGGTGAGGGACACACTCAATATCTCCGTGCATTAGTTATGTAAAATTCATACAATATTTGTAAAGCTGATGGGAGAAAATGTTCTTGGGTTAGTCTTTAGATTTGAATGTTTTCATCACCAGATATACTGGGACTCCACATATCTTGTCATCAAACATCTTTCAATGAAGGACTCAGATTAAAAAATAATCATAAAATATGACTTCAGTCACTCAACACACAACAGGTCTGTGTGTGTTGTTCACAGGAGAAGGACAGAGTTGTTCCTTCTTTTCTTGGGCTCAGAGCCTGTTTCATTATATAGATGCTTTTGGGGGGAGTCTGTTTTCCTTTAGCCTGAGCTCCCTTCTCAGGTTCCAGTCAGGAGTGGAGATGTAGAGAATGTGAGGTGCCGGAAAAGAGGAGTGCAAAGCTACAGCCTGTTGGTCTTCCCCGGCACTCAGCGGGCTGCTCAGCCATCAGAATTTACAGGGGAGAAAAAAGACAACCCAGAGGCCTTCAGAGAGCTGCTGCTTCCCTCTCAGCCTCTGTGCTGAACTATAGCACAGACCATTGCCTCAGCTCCAACCAGCTGCAACCTTTTGCCAAACCTGTAGACAATGCAGACGCCAACAATAACAGTTCAGGGACACAGGACTGGCCTTGACTTCACTGCCATCCACCTGCCTGCCTCTGGGTCCAGAAGCCAACTCCTCCCCATCCCTGTGCCTCCAGCAGGAGTTCTCGGAGCACTTCCTGGCCTCTGTAGCCACACAGGAGCTTCATTTCTTCACTATGACTTTTTCCTTAATTAAAGCCAGCCTTGTCCAGTCTCATAGTCCCCTGACCCACTTGCCAGACCCTCCTCCCTTGGCACACACGGCAGGTCCACTCCCTTCCCTGATCACTAGGCCCTTAGGACAGATTCTGGTCGGCATCAAACAGTCTTAGGAACAAAGCCTACAGTCTGTTGATGACAGAAATAGAGTTTTGGTTAAACTAAAGATAACATCTTGACTTCAGTGGTGTTTTAGCCCCGGGCTCATGAAAGTGGAATGACCCTACCGACCACAATCTCATGAAACCAGACAGAATGACACCATGGCTGATATCAGGACCTTATACAACGGTCAACTAAATACTCGCTGTCTTGACCGCAACAGGTCAGCACAGTCTACACACCAACTCCCTTAGTTACTGTGCGCCAGGTTGTAGTGCACCAGCTCGCCTGTGTCTCTGGTCTGGGCCTCATTTCCTTTAATAAACCTTTACTTGTCATGCTGCAAACTCCTGTTCATGTTTTCTCAGGCTTTGATGCATAAGGGCAGACGAATGCCCCTTAGTTTACTAACTCCTCTCTTCCCTGAACCTTTCTTCCCCAAAGTCCAAGAGAAAGAACATTTCCTTTCCACCTCACCCAATCTCATCCCTGACCTCAAAGATTTTTGTTTTTAGTCTTTAGGTCTGTTCTTTCTCAGGATGGTTGTGGAAATTTCCACGTGCTCCCTGGAGTTGTATCCCCATTCTAAAGGGATTAACCTTCATTTTTGGCCCTGGAAAGACAATGGCATCTACACAGCAGACCAGCATTGATGTGGTTCCCCAGGCCAGGAGGATTTAGTCTGGCGCTATAGCACCTGCAAGACATTCAGAGGCCAGTTCAGATTGAACTTGGTCAAATGCAGTACCCTTGCTTTTATTTTTTAGACTTTTTTTAAATCTTAAGTTTAGATTTACAGTAAAATTGAATAGAAAGTGCAGAGATTTCCTTTTTTTTTAATGTTAGGATTTTTTACTTTTTTAAAGGTTTTATTTATTTATTTTTAGAGAGAGGGGAAGGGAGGGAGAAAGAGAGGGAGATAAACATCAATGTGTGGTTGCCTCCCACATGGCCCCCACTGGGGACCTGGCCTGCAACCCAGGCATGTGCCCTGACTGGGAATCGAACCCGTGACCCTATGGTTCACAGCCTGTGCTCAATCCAATGAGCTACACCAGCCAGAGCAGAAAGTGCAGAGATTTTCTACATTCTCTCTGCCTTCAGGGTCACATTTATCAATAAAGTAGTACATTTATTACAACTGATGAAATGACACTGACTCATCATAATCAGAGTCCATAGTTTGCATTAAGGGTCACTCCGTACATTCTATAGTCTTCGACAAATGTCTAAAGACAGGTAGCCACCATTACAGTATCACACAGAGCAGTTTCACTGTCCTAAAATTCCTCTATGTTCTACATATTTATTCGTCCTTTCCCTCAACCCTTGACAACAACTGATCTTTGTACTGTCTTCATAGTTTTGCCTTTTCCAAAATGCCATTAAAGTTGGAGTCATCCAGAACATAGTTTTTTTTACATTGGATTTTTTTGCTGAGTATATGCATTTAGGATTCCTCTATGTCTTTTCATGACTTGATAGCTCTAGGTGCTTTTGTAACAGTTTTTCCAATGTGATGTAGGTGTTGGGCCTGCCTACTCCTCAAGCAAACTTCAAGTCTCAAGTTCCAACTCACGCCAATCCCCATCCTTCTTTCTATCTACCATCGATCTATTTTCAGCGATGAGAAGAATGTCACAGGAGATGCACACTAATGAGTTTAAATATTTCCTGGTGGAAAATATGATTCAACTGTTTGGCATGACACTGAAGCCTATCGTGATATGTGACAGATATTATTCACAGGCTGAATCTATAGTTCCTTATTTTTAATGAATATATTAAAAGAATATAGACATTATTGAGTATTCTGGAAAATATTGACTTTGTAACTTTTTTAATTTATGGCAAAACATTTAGATGTCAGCTTTAAAATGTGTGAAGAGGTTCAGAAGTTTTCAAGAGTTTTTCAAAATTTTTTAGGTGTACTTGAGCAAAAATGTCTGCGGGCCACCAGCCAGAAGCAGTGGAGCGAAGGAGTAAAGCCAGTTTCACACTGCACACGTAAGTTACCCTTCAGGACACCACGGTTCAGCAACTCAAAACATTCGTTCCCCACAATAATGCAGAAAACATTTCATCTGTTCCTCCTCTCGGTTAACTAAGGCAGGGACGTGTGCAATACATACTAGAATACTGATTAAATGAAAATTTCTTTTAGAATGTTCATCAAAAACTTTATTCATTGTTCAATTTCCTGACCATAGCAAATTTGGCCATCCTACACATTTTTAATTGTTTGCTATGGTGTTTAAATATTTTACTATGTGGAGGAGAAAGTAGAAAGTATGTGAGAAAATAAGGCAAATGAAAATTATATTTACCAGGGCATGATGTTAGTCTTTCTCCTTTTCCTTACCTGCCCCTTGACCTTGGACTTGTCCTTTGTCAGGGACGAGGCAGGGTAAAAGTTGCATCTGCAGGCCCAGGACACAGCAGCCCCGCGTCAGACTCAGCAGCACAAGGAATTTGAAGTTAACAATTTTTTAAAAAATAATCTTAATAATAAAATACAATATGAAGTGAATAATTCTACTATATAATAGTTCATGGTTTCCTTTGTAGATGAGTTTTATTATTCAATAATGATTATCCATCAGAAAAAACACTCCCTCTATACCTGAAACTACTATAAAATCATATTGAATTGCAGCTATAATTGAAAAATTAAATAAATAAATAAAATTATTTTTAGAAAAAGGAAAAACTCTCCTGAGCCCTAGAAAGGCTCACGCTCAGGATGATGACACTTTTACCCTGAAGTCCTTTAAATTCTTTCCCAAGGCAAAGACCCTCCCATGCCCAGGGTAGCTTCGAGTGGTCAATTGTGCCTCAAATCTCAGTCTAAGACAATGAAATACGAATTTTGGAGACAGTGAAAATTATACTAACCTAAGAAGGGCATTTATGACTGAAAAGCAGATGTCCTTACTAAATCGCATTTGGGACCTGGAAAACTGTGAAAAGATGGTCATTGGATGCGATAGAAGAAAGAAGTTTCAACCGTAGGCTTCAGTCTTGGAGATGCATATTTAGAAAGGGAGGATCTGAAAGTCAAAGGGAGACCAGGCACAGGTGCAATGCATGTAGTCAGACAGTCTGGAAGAGTCTCCGGTTCTTCCACGGAAGTGCCTTGTTCACTGTTCTGTCCCTGTCACCTTGGATTGTACTAGGCACACAGTCAACATGCCACAAATATTTGTATGGGTGGATGAATGAGTTTTTGAATCAACGTCCAGATTCCTTTTACTTCAAGGCCCAAAGACACCTGGTCAGATATAGATGCAGCACAGACAAAAACTGAACAGAACAGTTGACAAAAGCAATGCCCAGGATTGACGTGGCGTTTTGCTCTCTCTTTTCCCAGTAGACACTGGCAGCCACCTAACTGCCATCTCAGCTCCTTTCAGCGGGAAATCTGCTCTTCCTTCCATCTATCCAAAGAGGGCAGCAGAGAAGAGCAAATTCAGGTTTGAGGCCTGCTATGAGCAAAGTCACCCCATTCCACAAATACTTTAATGCAGATTTTCCAAACTGTGCCTTCCTGAAACTGAATGAAAATTAATTTTTCTGGTGGAGAAATTAAGGATCTAAAATTAATGAAGTTATGAGAAAGCTACATTAAAGCTATTTAGTGTCTATACTGAAATTTTTCTTAGAAATTAAAATTTTTGGATGACTCAAGAACAGCATACCATACGGAGAATTTCTCAAACTTTTTAAATAATGAAGGAGCCCTCAAATGTTTTAATTTCTCAGAATGCCTACTAACATCTCAAGGGACATCAAAGCTCTGTAGAAGATGAAGTAGGAAATGTGGTTCTAGCAAATTCTTTCCCTTCTTAATGTCTTAAGGTATCAGCTCTATTTGCCAATGAGAAGGAAAGAACTGCAACATTGACCCCTACCACTTCGTGAGTAAGCTCTTGTAGTGAGCAAGAGCAGTGTGACCTCTTTGGCCACCTTTGACAACTCAATATGGAGTCCTTGCTAGCCATGGCAGTTATGTCAAATGCTATGTCAAGACTGAGGTAATAGGATATGGTGGGATTGCCTTTAGGAGGGGCCCAGGGAACACCCAACCCCACAATTCTGGACACTGGAACAAAGATTCCAACTGCACACCAATGTGAGTGGGACTCTCACGCCTTGGGGGCTCTAAGAACTCAGAGGTCCATCCACCCGACACTTGAGCTTGGCTGTACCATGGGTCATGCTTGGAACCCTGCCAGATTTTCACTCCACCAGACACATGCTGCCACTGTAGACACCTGGCTTGAGACCAAGGCCCACCTCTCTACCTGTGGATGCAGCCCATGACCAGGATTTTGTGCCGGACACTTACTATGCTTGTTTCTATCAGGTAAGCTCCTCCTCTCTGTGTGTAACCTGTGTGGGACTGTATTGGGTTATTGGGGATGTCTCCCCTAATAAATCCAGCATTTTGCAAAGATACAAATGTGTGTGAATGGCTCCTTTTAGGGATGCTCCCTTGCTCAGGACACTTCTCTAAAGATGGAGGCTGAAAAATAGAGATGTAACCCCCATCCTTTATACTTGGCACTTTCTCTTCTCACCTTCTCTCCTGGTAGGTAAGGCCAGCCTCCAAGTTTTCACCTGACATTTAAAGATCTGCCCAGAGGCCTCCAGCTAATTATGCAGCTCTGTGAAATGTTGAGTCAGGTCATGGTTTTGTAAAGGTTGGAGATTTGTGGACCTTTCTGGTTTATCACCACTGTATCAGTTGCCAGTCTACTGACATATGCTGCTTCCATTCTCATTTAGAAAGAGAAAGCACAATTTGATTGGATAAACAAATAGGCTGAGCATTAGCTTGATTCTCTTCTATGGTTATTAATGCTGTCCCGTTGATAAATAAATTATATTTACACAGCACCTTAAAATTTTTAAATGCTTTCTAATACTTTTCTGATTTTTTTTCTTAACTAAAATCCTTTGAGAGAGTTTATGTTAGGAAATGTTTGGACTCTGGCTAACACTAGCCAAAAATGAAGTTGTTGCATGTCTTTGAAGTGTTTTGCAGAACTGAAGGAAAAAATAAGAAGAACAAAGTCTTTGGAAGAATGAGGAAAGTTCTGGAGAAATGAGTAATAGGAACTAGTGGGCAGTCTTTTCTGGTTTTGCCATGAGCAAGGACCGACCTTTCCAGCCAGGCTCAGCCTTCTGTCGCCCCTCAAGACTCCCATTCCAGAGACAGAACATCTGAATGTCATGGCAGGCAGTTACAAGCCCACCCCTTGGTTAAGGGATGGTCCACTGTAAAACAGCATGTAATTTCCTGGAAGGAAATTATAAGAACATTGTCAAATGAAGGGAGCTTGGCTGCTTGGAGAAAAAAAAAAAATTAGTAGTTTTAGGCAAAACAAGTTTCTGTCTCCCTATCATAGAGTTGAGGAAATGGAGGGATGATTTGAATTGTCCAAAGTGATGTGGATAATAAACAGGAAGTCTAATACTGGAATGTATATTGTCTTACTCTTGAACCAGCATTTTTTTCTATTATTACCTTATATTTTATAGAGTTTCTTGGATGCAGCAGCAACAAAAGCTATCATTTATTGAGGATCACTGTGGTCAGATACTATTCTAAGCACTTACTGTGTTAATTCACTTATTCCTCATAAGAACCCTATGAGATAGGTACAATTATTATTCCATGTTAGCGATGAGGAAAAGGAGGTATAAAGAGTTTCCTGAGCTAGTAAGTGGTATAGTCAGAATTAAAACCAAAACTAGTTCTAGAATCTACTTTCAAAATCCTGCTGTAAACGACACGACACAAGATCAATTTAAAGTTGTATTGCTTACACCCTCTCCTCTATGTTTTTGTCTGCTCCTGATTTCAGCAAACATTTGTATGTACCTCAAGCTTTCAGCCCCTATGCTAGACTCTAGAGGAGGTGCAGTGAACACGGGGTCACAACGCGCCCTCACTGGCCTTACAGTGTCGTGGGGAGAGCAGGTTAGTAAATCATTACAGTGCCCTGTGCTAAGCCCATGTCAGGGCTGCACTCTGGGCCATGGGCACTTGGCCCAAACTGGGGAAACAGAGGTCAGAGAAGCCTGAAGTACCAGGCAAAGGGGGACGGTGGGAGGGCGAAGAGATGGAAAAGATCCAACCACCCAATCCCTCAGGGTGAGTATAAAACACAGCCAGGCCTCATAAACAAACAAACAAAAGAGACAGGCTCGAGGGGCCATTGAGTTCCACCTCTCTGCGTCACTGCGATTTTCCGTTCTCCTGCCTTCTTTATACCTGGCTTTGTCTTATTTTGCACATTTCCTTTGCTCCCTCTACCATAACTCAGGCCCCAACTGTAGGCCTCAACCCATACATTCTATTAACCCAGCCACTTGCCATTATGATGGATACAGTGGAACTACCTTGATTCCACTACCTCCTTCTCATAAGGGAGATAAGAGAGCTACATTTCCCAGACTTCCTTGCATTTGGGCGCTAAACCTCAGTTAGATGCGTCTGCATGAAGGTACATGTGATGGGGAGGCTATTTCCCTGGCCTCTTTGGAGGGTTTCGCTAGCCTATGGGGTGAGGCACTGAACTGTGAAAGAACTGTCCCTAACTGAACTCGGAGAAAAAGATCCAAAGGAGAGGATGCCGGCCTATCCTATTGGCTTCCTGACTGTAAGCAGTCTGGTGTAGTTGGTTAGGTATGCTGGGGGTGACATCGGGCAACAGGCGGTGGGTATGGAGAGGGCAGCTTGACCCAGATTGGGCAGGAAACCATAGGCCACATTAAGGAATTTAGACCAAGCTTAAGAATAATTGGAAGCTGGTGAAAGGTTTAAAACAGCTAGAAACCATTTAAGGGTCTAGAGTTTTTAAAAAATCTTCTTGGCTGCAGTACAGAAAAGGGGTTTCAGGAAGCCAGAATGTAGGCAAGGAGACCTGTCAGACTATTGCAAGTGTCCACGTGGGAGGAAGGGGCGTGGCCTGAAGCCAGCACGTGGCAGTGGGATGAAGGGAGTAGATGGGGGAGATTTTTAGTGAGCACAGCCATCTGGAAAGAACTCTGTTTCCTTAACACATTCAGGGCCAGATCCAAGTTCTGTAGAGCCCGAATTTATAAAAATTAGGGGGGCTGTGTCCTATTTTAACAAAGAAGAATGAAAGTAAGTATTTACTTGGATAAGAATGAAAGTAAGTATTTACTTGGATAAATCACAAATGTTAAAAGCTGCCAAGTATTATAAACATCACACAATCCAAGATGGCCTGATACATCTATGTAATATTTTCCCCCTCTCCTCTTCATACACAATGTTGTTGTTGTTGTGTGTGTGTGTGTGACATTATTTTCTATAGAGAGACTGAAAAGAACCCAGTCTGTCTTCTGGCATGGGCCTCCTCCATGGCCTATGTACTCTGGGCTCTGGAAGCCCTGGGAGACATTCACATTGAGAGACAACCTCTAGACCTGGACCTTTTTATCCTCGTGTTACATGAGTGATAATGTGGAATATGTGCATCACATGTTGGCACATAGATAGAGGGAGAATTCCTGGAAGACTTCCCTTTACCGGGAGAACTAGCAACAGTTAATGACGCGCTGAAGTGCCTGTGAGCCATCTAAATGAAACCCAAACCAAATATTTTTCCAACTTAACTGCTGCTAAACCAGATTCCAAATATTCCATGGCCACTCCCATGTTGCCTGACACAAGGAAAATGTGACAAAGAAGATGTCAGTGTCAGGGTGCAAAGAGTTAGTCTTAATAGATTGCAATTTACTATTTTACTTTTGCAAACTTTACCAAAATGTATGATTGTATGACTGCATTGCCGGGCCCCTCCCAGGGCCTGGCAAGGGCCAGTGTGAGTGCAGGGCCCTGGAGCTGAAACCTTGTTAGCTTTGTGACTCATCTGCCTCTGCGCACGTGACAGGACTCAGCTAGATGAGTTCAAAAGCCAGGTCCAACTTGGAGACTTGGCAGTCAAAATTAATATCCAAAATCCTGCTCTGAGCTGGTACAGCCACCACTGGGCATACCCTTGAATGCTGGACATGACAGGACAGCCAGAACCACTGCCACCATCTTGCTGGAATGAGGCTTGCCAGTCCTGCCAGTTCCTGCTGCCAGCTTTGGGTGCAAACTCCAGGATGTTTGATCTGCTTGGCAGAGCTTGGTTCTAGGTGTAAAGAAAGCCAGAAAAGAGACCTTTCCAGCTTCCGTGTGGAGACAGTCAGTCTCCTATGCAGTGCCCTCATCACTGACCAGCAAATAAGGAGACACGTAACAAAGGTCGACCAGAGCTCACGATAGAGGCCAACAGAGGCTGTTGTGGTCACACAGCACTGAGCAACTTTTTCTGACATCATGTTATAAAAGGAAGGATAGGCTCAGTTATTGAATAACTTTTTTTTGTGATTGCCTCCATTCAAAGAGCATGGTAATAGTACTAAAGGTTTAAAAATTAGAAATAATTCATTTGGAAAAAAAAGCTCATCAGACAGAGAACGGTGCTCACGTGATGTGGTTAAGCAATGCAAAGGCAGGCTTAGACCAATAGACCAGATCGTGCAATTTAAAGGAAGACAATAATGTAACAGACCTATTAGTTGGCCAAAGGCATCTCTGTGCAAATTAGAAAAAGCTGCTCCTTCTTCATGATTTTTACCCTTATTTCCTGGAAAATTTGTTTTATGAACAAACAAACCTCTGCTGTCTGTGAATGGGGATTCTAGATAATGCAGTGCATAACTAGACATATATGGCAGCCCTAAATTTGAGGAACTTTTTTTCAGAATTATATTGATATATAATATTATAACAACATTAAAAAACAATATTTTAAGAAAGTATTTTTTACGCATAATTAGGATTGGTCTAAATTCCTTAACGTGACCTAAGATTACTATTCTAACATATTAGCTATTTTCAGATTTTCCAAGTTCCCTTCTAAGTCTTTACTAATATGCATATAGATTTTTTAAAGATTTTATTTATTTAGTTTTAGAGAGAGGAGAAGGGAAGGAGAAAGAGAGGGAAAGAAATATCAATGTATGAGAGATACATCGATCGGTTGCTTCTTGTAAGTCCCCAAATGGGGACCTCACCCACAACCCAGGCATGTGCCCTGACTGGGAATTGAACTAGTGACCCTTCAGTTCTCAGGCTGGTGCCCAATCCACTGAGCCACACCAGCCAGGGCTGCACATAGATTTTAAAAATGTATTTTAATGGTAGTCAGCATGCAATTTTCCACTCTGATTTTCCCATTTAAAATAATGGAAATTACATGTTTTTATATTGCTATCTTTTAATGATTTATCATATAATTTTACATCAAGTGGTCATATCAATGAATTTCAGAACACTTCAATCCGAGGAGCTTTAATCAATGTTATGACTGGTATTATTCTACACAAGAGAAATAAATTATTTTTAGAGAAAAAGAAAACTTTTAGAAAAAGGAGTTACTTAGATAGTATAACTAGGTTAAATCCAAAAATCATAAAATGATGAGTATTTTATTGGAATATGGTCAATAAAGAGCTGAATTTACATATGGATATTTTGGGGCCTAAAGATTATACTTCCCCGTTTGTGTTTACACTGTAATGAACCGTTTTAGGAAAAAGCTCCCGAGGTACACTTTACATAACATGGTACAATGGGGTGCACCACAGAGAAGCAACAGGGAGTAGTGGAAAACATGTGGATTTTGGAATCAAATGGACTTACACTGCTGTGCTTTGAAACGTTATGTTCTGCAAAAAGACTTGTACAAGAATGCTTGCAACAGCTTTATTTATAATAACCCAAACAAAACAGCCCAGGTGTCCATCAGTAGGAAAATGGATAAATAACTGTGATATAGTCGCCCATGGAATACTATTTAGATATAAGCACAATGAATTACTCACACAGACAAAACCGTGGATGAGTAAAATTATGCTCAGAAGTACAAACTCTGATTCCAGTACATGAAGAGCTAGACCAGGCAGAGGTGACCCACGTGGACACACATCAGAACACGGGTGTTTCCAGAGGTGGAGGTGAAATTTCCTCAGAAGAGACATAAAGGAGCTTTCCGAAATGATGGTCATGTTCTGTAACTTAATAGGAACTTGGATTATACACAGTATGTACTTTTCTGAACTCATATAATGGTGCCCTTTGGATGTGTGCACTTCATTTACGGAACATGTCTCAAAGGATAAAAATGAACCTAAACAAATATTGAGCGCCCCTCGATAATACGCACCCGAAGCACTTCAGCTGACTTTGCCTGCATGAACGGTACGACGGGTCGATGGGTGGTTAGAGGGGTCGGCACACGGAGAGCTGGGTAAAGGGCGCACAGAGTAAACTGTTGATGGTAGAATCTAGGTTTTCCTTCGGATTGAAAATTGCCATGCTAAAACATCGGACAGCGGTTTTTCATCTGAGACGTGCCATAAATGTCTACATCTCAGTTTCCACAAAGTGGAGGTCATAGTATTTACTTCACGAAGTTGCAAAGTGTAAGGAAAAAAGTGCCACCAAGATAGGCCTGCAATATAAACGTCCGCATGCTGTGTGATGTTGCTCATCTGCTCTTTCCTGCCCTCTTACCTGTCTGGTCAGTTTATAAGTGACAATATGTATGTTTTTACTTTAAAACAAAAGTTTACTATGGTTATGATCCCGTGGGATGGTTGGATGGTCCCTCCGCTCTGTGGTGGTGACCACTGGGACATTGTGCTGTTACATTCAGGGGAGAGTTCGCCTGGGACTGCAGTTTCCAAGACAGTTCCCCCGTTGTGTCTGGGGCCTCGGCTGGACTGGAGTTCTGAAAGCTGGAAATCCCAGATCAGGGCCTTGGGGTGGTTAGGTCCCAGTGAGACCCTTCTTCTTGGCTTACAAATAGTCACTTGCTTGCTATGCCCTTGCACGGCCTTTCCTCAGTGTGTGTACACGGAGTCAAAGAGATTGCTCTTAGAAAGCCATCACATCCCTGCACATCAGTGATTGTGGAATGAGTAAGAAAACAACGGTTTTGCCTTCTGTGGTACAAATCACGTTGCCAGGCATAATCTTCTCAGAGCAAATGCTAGTTATGCCATCCACTTACTGATGTGCACGCTTCCATCATCACCCAGAATGGAAAGTCACCGCCAGGAGTCGCCGTCAGGAATAGAGAGCTTGAAGACTAACTTGGTGAGGTTTGGCCTCAATCCTAAGAAGACCTCCCCACAGGTTCTCAGGGAGGCTTGTTCCTTCTGATAATATGTATTTTTGGATTTGATAGCATGGGCTATGAACAAGTGGTCTAAAATGGTATGTAGCAAAATTAGTGGGGCTACATGAGGTACACTGTCTGCTGATTATACTTTGCTTGGATGGAACAATAGTTTTCAATGATGGTAGTGGCTCAAAGTCCATGGAGGAGGGACAGCCTGCGGTGACACTTACTTTGAAGAGATTGACAGAAAGGAGGGAGTAAGGACAAAGCATTACGCACACTCTGCATGTGGGTTTTGCTATTAAAAAACTAAAGAGTTATTCAGTTCATTAAAATCTCCATTGTGAGTGCTCATTTACTTAAATATTTATTGAGGGTCTACGACATGCCTAGTATTGTGCTCAGAGGTGGAGATACAGAGAGGGACTAGTGCGCGAGACCAGCATGTACCTGTCTTCTTGGAGCTTACATCCTGGTGATGCTAAAGTTAGTTGAATTTATAGGGATTGTTACTGGACAGGGGATCTGGCCCTAAGGTCTGCATAGAGCTGGCCTGTAGTGTGTGGGTTCTGGACTTCGTGCGGGGAAAATTTCACAAAACAAGTTCAGGTGAGTTTGAGAGTTGGTTTATTGAAGCTGGGAACAGTGAAACAAAAAAGATAGAAGAAGCAATGAGAGAGCCTAGGCATGGCTGCTTTAGCCCTCCAGAAACCTTGTAGAACAGACAGGAGCCTAGGAAGGGCTGCTTTAGCTCTCTAGACACCTTATTGAGCAGACATGAGCCTAGGTGGGGCTGCTTTAGCTCTCTAGACACCTTATTGAGCAGACATGAGCCTAGGTGGGGCTGCTTTAGCTAACTGGGAAGTCAGAGAAAAGGGGGTATTGGAGACAAGTTCAGGGGGTTAGCCTGGGACAAGCTCCTGCTGACCATTGCTCCTCTGGTTGCAAGTTTCATGGGGACCCTGAGAGTTTAAGGGAGAGTTCACTCAAAAAGAAGATTCAGGTGAGTGTGCCTCCTTGGAGGGCATACCAGCTTCCTTGTCTCTAGGGGTTTTATTTCTTTTTCCAAAGGTAGGGATTTTAGGGGAGGTCTGGGGAGATCTTAATAGAATATTCCTCAGCTTTTCCAGGGTCATGGTGTCTACTGATCGGTGAGCACCAGAGTAGAGGGGTCTTATCCTCATGACAAGTGATACACCAGGGGAGGAAAAGCCACAGGGGCACAGACAAGGTCTGGCTGACCTTCTGTATCTGGCTGTGAATCGCTTGGCCAGTTTGTTCAGCTATGTGCCTCAGTTTCCCCATTCCACTTGCCAAGAAATGTTCCTAGCTTTTTAGTAACCTGCCCCAGGATCAGTTTTTTAGCGAACAAATATTTACTTTGTATTTACTCTGTGCCAGGCACTTGGAATATTATAATAAACCAAACACAGATAGTGCACATGCTCATGAATGTTACCATCTAGAAGATTAGGTAGATTTAATAAAATCACTGTGTGTAACTATAATAAGTACATTATAGACATGCAAAATACTGTGAAGGGGAACTACAGGGTTCTTAAGCAGATTTAGGCAGGAGAATATTCCCTTCTAGGCTGGGTAAAAGTAATTTTATTCCTAAACTTTTTTTCTGAGTTAAGAAAGTCAGCACAGACTAGAGATTGGGATCTCCGTGGGCCCTGTCAGGCCAACAATGGACTGTCAACAGAATTTGATGCAGCAGGGGGCACTGTGGCCAGGTGCATTGTTTGCTTAGGCCTTTTGATTTCTTGTGGGTTTATGCCTTAGGAGTCCCAGTACGGCTGGGCTATAGGCAGCCAAGTGAGAATCGTTGAATTGCTTTTAGCCATTGTAAGGAATTCTGGAATCAGGCTTATCTTTTGCCTAGTCAAAGACTACACAAACCACCCCAACTTCCATGGTGCCAAAGAGCTGCCAGAGAAACAGAGCCTGGGACTAAAAACAAAGCAGTCACACAACTGATTCATTGCAAGAACATGCCCACCCCAACCCCGTCCTCCCACCCCCACCCCACGCCTTCCCTGCTGAGGTCATTGGCTCAGAACAGAAAGAAGATAGAAGAAAATATGGAGACCTGAGGAGAAGTATGTGTCTGACAAATGAAAACTGCTGCTCCTACAATCGCAACACATCCTGGCCATAAATAAAAACGAAACCGTCATTGCACTGCACATTCCTGATTGCAGACAAGCTGATCCATGCAGTTCTGAACTACTCACCTCTTCATCAGGAGGGGGCTGGGCTATGTTTGGAGGCTTCCACTTTTCCGTGCTATTAACAGACACACAATAGGTACATAATAAATACTAGTTGAATTATTACAGGTTTGTTTCATTTGCCACCTGATTTCCTGAAGGATAAGAAAAATATCTAGTGATCATCAAACAATGCACAGATGATAAATCAATTTAAAGCTGTGTTATGATCCAGCCAGAATACTGAAGGTGAGTTCCATGTGGGTTAGCTTCTGCCTCTATAAGCACAAACTTATCCACAGGAATGACTGGTCTAAAAGCCATAATGCATGGAAACTTTTTAAGGTCAAGATTGGCTGAAAGTGAAGGAAGCCAAGAAAATCAGAGAAGGATAAGGTTGGGAATTTGGAGTCTAAGAGAGCTATGGCACTGGGCACCTGCTTCATAGTCTCAGCTCCACCACCGACTTGCTGTGAGACCCTGGGCAGGTTCCTCGGCCTTCATTTCCTCTTCCGTGATGTGTATTTCTGCCTCACAAGCTTTCCTCAAAAGAATCAACTGAGTTCATGCTCTTATCGCTATTTCTGGAACAGACTAGGTGCTTCATACATTTTAGGTTTCAGTGCTAATAGTTTTCTAAAATAATTCTAATTTCTGCTCAAGATTTTTCAATAAATACGACTTGCTGAATACATAGCCAAAGGCAGCTGTCATAACTCTGTAAAATCTTTTATATAAATATATTCAAATATCAGAAAAAAATTCTTTTCTCGTGGCCTGATTTTGTTTCAGGCTATGGGACCACCACACCCACACCAAGGGGCATGTAGCCTGGCCTCTCTGAACTGGAAATGCCCGCCTCCGAGAACCAGGCAGTCAGATGACCTGGAGGAAGACGTGGGGTGGGCTCCTCCCTTAAAGACAACTGAGCATCAAAACTGGATTACTTTGTTGTAAGCCCCTCAGAGTACAAGAAGTCCACAGAATCTACGTGTTCTGAGTGTGTGCGTGTGCTTGGTCTCAGGCCTTGGTGTGTCTGGCAGGCCTTGGAGAGGGAGTACATAAAGCAGTCACCTGGAGTAAAATCGGGTTGAAACAATAAAGATGTTTTATGCTTTGTGTAAACTGGTAAGTGTCACGAGTCTTGGCATAACAGTCCTGCTGAAAATTTGACACACTTTCCCTTCTGGTATGTGTTGGCATAAACTGTTCCTCTCTCTGCGAGATTAACTGATACCATCTGTGAGTATTCTGGGCCCTCACTCTCAGCCCACGTTTGAATCCGCCTGTCTCTTTTCCGTGCCTCTTTTCAAAGGTGCGGGACTCAAGCGTTAACGGCCAAATGCAGAGTCGGAGCTCCGTTTCTTCCCAAGCCTTTAGCCCCCAGCGCCCAGCCCCGCGTCGGAAGGCACAAACAGTCCTCGGAGACAGGGCCCTCCCACCGCCTGTGATAGGCTGCTTGGAATAGCAACAGCCTGTGTCACCGAAAAGGGCAAAGCCTTCGGAAATAGAAACAAAGTTGGTCTCAAATCACATTGGCTTTGCCTGAAGTTTTTTTTTTTTTCACCTTCTTAAGCATGCGACCATGGGGAAAGTGACCACTGTTGCCCCGGGGGGGAGTGGTTTGGTGCAGAGGCAGAGGCTGTAACTTCTACCATGGTACCTGTTGAAAACACAGAGGGCCGCGGTCGCCTGAATCCGCAGGGGAGACCAGCCGAGACTGATGGCAGCGACAGAGCCCGCGGCGGCCGGCATCCTCCCTGGGCCAGAGGTAAAGTGAGGCAGATGGGCGCCGGTGACCGGCTAGAGAAGCAAGTGGAACTCGCGTCTTACTGTGTGTGTGTGTGTGTGTGTGTGTGTGTGGAACTCGCGTCTTACTCTGTGTGTGTGTGTGTGTGTGTGTGTGTGTGACAGAGAGAGAGAGAGAGAGAGAGAGAGAGTGAGTGTACACGTGAGCATGCTAGGTGCACCGGGAGAAGGAGACAGGATCTGGTGGGAGGAGTGATAAGGAGTGATAATGAGAAGCTTGAAGTCCCGCAGTTGCAAAGCCGGGTCCCATCGGTGGTGCTGACAATGTGATGAGTAAATCCTTTTTTCACTTTATCATGATTGACCGGTAAGAGAGTCACTCGTGTAAACTCACACGCGCCTGCAGATGCACACGCACTGGTTTTCATTTGTTGTCACACGTAGGCAACCTGTAACAGCTGGACATTGTAACAGCCACTTTTAAAATCAGGTGAAGTAGGTTTCATAAAATGATTAGTTACATAATCAATGAACACAATTTGTAAATTCCCAGCATCTGTTTGCAATGCATTGGCGCTTTATTCTTTTTGGAGCCTAAAACCGGGGCTTCCTTGCTCCCAGTTCTTTGAAACCAGCCTTTTGAACTGAGGTTTAATACTATTTCTCCAAGAGATGAAATTTGGAAGTTTTTAATTCATTTCAGTTATGTTGCTACACCAAACACTTTTCTTCACTTCCACGTTTACAGTTCCCACAAACGCATTGCATGCTTTTAGTTGCCTTGGCATGCAATGCGTTTGTGGGAACTGTAAACGTTCTTCCTATTCATTCAGTTTGTTCTCAAAAGAATAGCAATGAATGATAATAGAAATGAAGTCAAATACAAATAATTCTCTCCTTCCTATGGCTTTTCTCAACTCTGCTCCCCACAACTATGTAATGCATTCCCAGGCCATATATTGGAATTTCATGAAAAATCCAAAACACCAAATGATACAAAAGGCATTCACCTTGGAATGGATCTATCTGCTTCCTTTTGCATTGGGGGTTTGTCTGATCTTGGAATTCAGTCTGTGACCTCTCTGATGGAAGCAGCAAGTGGTACGTGACTAGGGGAGCTGAGACACTGTCATTCTTCCCTGCCCTGCCCCTTGCTCAGCCTTCTCTTGATTTCCCACTTCCACTCAAGAATGAATAATACGTGGGGTCATCTTTCAATACAGCCTAGGCCTGTCTAAGCAGACTTTTCTCTAAGCATGTTCTGTGCCTCTCGAGTCTAGGAGCAGGCGAGGGAAGCTTGTACTTGGGGATAAAGGGAAAGAGTTACAAGGTTTGCATGAAACTTCTCAGGCTTGAGCTGAAGGACAAGCTGAGGCAGTGACATCAACAAAAAAAGGTGAGCTAAAATAGTGTCAGTGATAATGGCACAAAGAAGATGAAGAGAAACTTTTTCCTGGAGGGAGCTCCACTGTAACAACTAAACATTGACTATTTAATTTTGATACAGCTTTGAAAGCACAGTGGACTCTGAGTAAGTTAAACCACCCAAGTTCACGGTTATCTGGAGGGAAGGTAAGATGTGTGTATATTTGCAAAGGTTGAATACATGCACAGAATTTAAAGTGCAACTGTTTGTGTTGAAAAGAAATTATAAATGAATAAATACTCTAAATTATCTTTTAAATGAAACTTTATTATGTAGAAGAGGGAGCCTAAATGTTTCCCTAAAAGTTGAAATGAATACAGCTTTGATTTGCGCTATGTATGGTTTATATTTAGATAAATGTAAACCTTTTATTATAACAACTTTCGTAATTCTTCTAAGTTGTGAACATCTCTTGGAACCCAAAGGCAATTACACATACAAATGTATATAATGAATGCATAGTACAGACTCACTCTATGGTTTTCAGAACTCACTTAACCTCAGCTATTGGAATTATATTTTAATCTGTTTTATGAAGATGTTGAGACTTAATGAGATAATATTGACAAATACTCCTTTTGACTTCTTTGTATTTTAAAATTCCCACAGTTTCACTCAGAGTATTGAAAATATGCTTAATAATTATCATACAATTCCTGCATTTTAAAGTAGCAAGTCTTTCTCGAATCCTAGATGGAACAATTAAAGCACAGAGAGGAATGAGTTATACAGTCCAAGACAAGGTAATTAAATCATTTGAGATAGGGAAAAAGGAAACAAAAGCTCTAAGCTCTGTGATTGCACCCCTGACGCTGTCACACACAGTGAAAAGTGTTAGCAGCTCCTCCTCCACCAGCGCCTCTGAGCCTTTAAGGAACGCTTTGTTACAGTGACTAGAAGCTAACGAACTGAAATTCATTTTCACAAATCAGTGACTCCAAGTGGGTACATTTTTAGTGAATTTCTCAGTATTCATAGACTTTTTTTAAAGATTTTATTTATTTTTAGAGAGAAGGGATGGGAGGGAGAAAGAAAGGGAGAGAAACATCGATGTGTGGTTGCCTCTCATGTAGCCCCCACTGGGGACCTGGCCCACAACCCAGGCATGTGCCCTGATGGAGAATTGAACTGGTAACCATTTGGTTCACAGGCTGGCACTCAATCCACTGAGCCACACCAGCCAGGGCCATAGACATGTTATAATTGACTCAAAAGGGCAGTGTTGAGCTCAGCTGAAATCCTGGTGCCTAGAGCTGACAACGGATATAGGTGAAGTGAGAAATGTGGTGTCCTGGGACATCTCACCCAGAAATGACAAGAGGACAGAAGATGTGCGATTGGCCCTAGTTCATGCAGAGGCTGGAGCAAAGCTGACCCTAGCCACCCCTGGCCCAGGCCTAATGCCGTTTCTCTAGTCAGATGCTGGGTCTCCCAAGCTCTTCAAATTTCATGATTCAAACGACTGGCTGAGGGGGGGTGGGGGGGGGTCCTTAAGCCCCTGTACACCCCATGAGCACTGCTTTTTCCTCTTGGATCTGCCCTAAAGGTCAGAAAGCAAGAACAGTATCCATTGCATGAATACAGTTCCCAGCACTGCAGGAGCAGCTGCCCGGCACACTGCAACCCAAACACCAGGACCGGGCTCGCTGACCCAGCTGACAGAGCTGCACTTCATGCTCTCTGACACCCTTCTAAATCTTCAATTCCACAGTCTGAGATTTAGTAAATGCACACCTCCGCTAATCACGTAAATACTCTGAGGCATTCTCAACTATGTTTAAAGCTGTGAACTTTTTACAAATGGGAGCAGAGTAGGTAGGTGGTCAGTACATAAGACAGGTGGCCATGGCCCACTCTAGTGGAAAGAGGGGAGGTGGAGAAAGGAAGGCCCTGTGTCCTGGCTGCCTCTGCTCCCTGCCACTCCTTGGAGCCCTGCGCAGGCAGACTCCTGGTTGGGGATCCCACTGAGCAAACCACAGGCCCACCAGTACTCTGGTTAGGCAGGCATGGTTTTTTTTTGGTCGGGGCCTATTTACTGTGTCCCTCCTGAGCACTGGGCTCCCAGATTTAGCCTACCTGGCCTCCTTTCTCAGGCCTCCTTGGGCAGCCTGAGGGAACGTCTACTTGTAAGAGAGACAGAGGAGAAGTTGGGGAGCAAATGTGTCCCCAGCGAAGAGAAACTCAGGCCAACCAGCTTGACCTGATAACAGAGCATTAGTTGTGTGAGGAGTGATGCCAACAACAGACCAGTCTCTCCAGAAGCATGAAGAGGAACAGCCATTGGCCATTCCCAATTCTGCAGGCTCTCCATATATTAAAAGTGAAGTGACAAAATCCATGCCAAAAATTATTGTGTTTTAAAACCATGTATTGAACACATCAATGTCTGATCACAAATTGCGTGTAGCTTGACATTCCCAAGGATGTGACCGGATTTATAGACATGTGAAGTTATGAGGGACTTACAGACTCTTGTGTGTGGAAATAAGACCAGATTTAAAGTGAGCCATCTCGCCCTCTCACTTCAGTCACTTATCTCTTGTTGACTGTACATTTAGCCTCACTTGGAAATCACCTCAAAAGTCTAAACTTGAGGGGTTTCATGACTGTAAGGCCTGGGCAAATGGCTTCTCTGAGAACTAGGAAGGGAGAAGGCTCTAAGCAAACATGGTGGGAGCTGTTTCAGGAAATCTCTGGGTGGTGTTGGGCTCACTTGGATCTTAAAGAGTTCTTGTTCCCCTTTAAGAGCATGTCATCACAAAGGTCAGAGAGGTTGCTACTTGTCACAGACCACCTCTTGGCTGCCTCGGCACACATTGGTGGGAACCTATGATGGCAGATCCTGATACACATGGACAAAGGCAGGCTTGGCTGGCTAGCTCAGTTGGTTAGAGCATCGTCCGGTTACGTCAAGGTTGCAGGTTCGATCCCTGGTCAGGGCACATACAAGAAACAACCAATGAGTGCATAAATAGGGGGAACAACAAAGTGATGCTTCTCTCTCTCTCTCTCTCTCTCTTTCTCTCTTCCTCCCTTCCTCCCTCTCTCTCGAATCAATACATAAAACTTAATCAATACATAAAACTTAAAAAATTAAACTTAAGTTTTAATACTTAAAACTTAAAAAAAATACCATGGCACCTCGGTACTCATTGTTAATTCATTCTGGAACTCATGACGAGTGCCAAAACTGAAAAGTACCAAACGATGAAGTATTTTCTCTTTTGGTGTGGCGTCGTGACTCATACAAATTCTAGCAAGTGTGACGAGTCCCGAGCAAGCCTCAAGTACTGAATCAATTTTTTTTCTCATCAAATTCGACAAGTACAGAGTTTGATGTGTTCTGAAGTCAACAAGTACTGAGGTATGACTGTATTTTAGTTAAAAACAGAAACAAACAAACAAACAAAAACCATGGACTAAGGCAGGCCAAGGAGCCGCAAGAAGTGCTGCTGACCTAGATTGACTGAATTAGCTGGCAGACTTACTGTGCATGGACTGGTTTTACAGTCCATGTCTATTCTGATAGGTCAGTGCCCCTGTTCCAGTTGTTAATTATTTTAAACATTATTCTTCTCTCAGTAAGATTGCCAGCAGTAGCTGAGGCCTGGAGCACCCAAGAACATGACTTATGGGAGCTGATAAGACCCTAATGTGAGCCCTTGAGATGTCTTCTTTGCAAATTCTCGATGGGTTACTTTCTAGTGCTCTAGACCTTAGAGTAGCTGGTAAAAATTGCATTAAAAAGGCAATGAATCCAACCTGGAGTTGCCTGGAGAAACTTCAGTTTACAGATATATATCAAAGGTAAATTAGCCTATTAAAAATGCATTTTTTAATTACTGTAGGTGTGTGGCATAATACTTTTCACTCCAGAATAGTTAGCGCTTTAATCTGGTTTTGTAGGTAGCTTTTTCTCAATAGGGAGAATCCAAGTACTATTTAGCCTCTGGGTTTAAAAAGTTTTGAGAGCTCCAAACCTCCCTCCATTGGAGTGCAATTAACTTGGGCTTCTAAGAGCTAAAAAGGCTATTTACTCAGATTCTATGAGCACAAACTGGTTCTATAAGATTCCTAAGTTGAATGGAGTTCAGGCTCCTAGTTCAGTTTTGTTTCTCCAAGAGGATGAGTTATTGATTAAAATGAGGAAATGACCAGGCCCTGGAGGAGGGGAGGATGTGTGAGAAGCAACCATATATCAATGTTTCTCTCCCTCTCTTTCTCCCTCCCTTCTCCTCTCTCTAAAAATAAACATAAAAATAACATTTTTAAAATAAAGAAATGAAAACCCTGTAAAAGGACACCGAGTTATGGTGGCGAGAAAGAGGAAAAGTGGGAATGGGCTTGTTTCCAAGGAGTTATTCCCTCTTACCTTTCTAAGTTCTGACTGGACCACTGATCAAATTAACGTGAAAAAGATTAGCAGGAGAAAATGACCAGATGCATTACACACATACACACAGGGGCCCCGTAAGGATGTGAGACTGGAGGACAGAGGAGGCAGGTGAAGCTTACATGCCAACTTCAGCTGAGGAGGACAAGGGACGTTGTGGTTTGGGACATTTAGGGCAGGAAGGCGATTCATGTGGAGATGAAAGCAAATATTTGGTAAATAACTGTTTGCTGGGCCACCTTTGACAATGGGACACAGAGGAGGCTTTGATCAAAGGGGTCTTGCTAGGTTCCTCTCTGTCTGTCGCACTAGTTCATATGAAACTATAGTTATTTATAATGGTAGCTCACTTCCTGGATCAGGCCCTTTCTCTAAATTCTTTTGGGTTATTAGGGGGAAGGTAAAAGATTTTTTTCCTGAATCTTTATTTTCTTAAAACTAACCAGCTTAAAATAATCACTATTCCAAAAGGCATACTTTGGGGTATCAAACCCTTCTTCCCCTCAGACCAAAGATCAGATAAGAATGATTTCCCATCCTATCTTCCCTCCAAAAGTACCCAATCTCAGTTAAAGGCATAAAACCTGAATTTTCCCCCAAATACTTCCCAGCTGAAACTTTGAGTCAAATACATCACCTTTATAGTAAATCATAAATTAATACGGATGTTTTTTTCTGTTTTATTGTGGCTCAGTGGTATCGTTTTCCTTCCTACATCACAGCACGTCTCATTTATGTATTTGCTAACTGGTTATACCTCAGTGATAGATAATTTTTTCTATACAATTTTAGTAGAAGTAATAATAAGACTAGAGCAATTTATTACATTATTCTAATTTTAGGAGGTTTCCTTCTTCTTAAACAATGACTCACTTTATCCTGTTTTGCCAAAATACCAGGGGAAAAAAAGGCTATCTTTCATTTCACTTATAGGAGTGTTTTTTCCTTAAGTAAATCAAGCATAATTTACCTTTAAACTGTTAAATTGTGTTTCCCCTGGAAGTAATTGTTTCTCAGAAACAATCGTGACTCAGGTCTGCCTGGCATTGTAAGGCTCTGGGACTATTAACTATGTGTTATTTTATCCAAAATGTTTTGCTCCTGCACACACCTGTTGCCACAACTTAGGGAAGCTGGAGTCAGGAACGATGTGCGTGTCACTTTCGTCACCTGCCTGCAATGGCATCTCAGCCCCCAGTGTGCGAGGCTTTTTAAGAATGGGGGGAGAGTTGCCATGGAAATCCATTTAATTTGTACAGTGAGAGAGCATTCCCAAACTGATGAAATGTTTCATTTCCATTGGAAACAAACTGGAGAAACCCCACAACAAAATCACAGGGAAAATGTTTCAGGCCCAATTGCTGTAGGTCTAATTACGTAGGTACTACCAAAAACAAAGGAATTCAAGGATTTATTAGAAGATATCATTTTAATGGTGGAAACAAGGTACATTTCACTTTCTTTGCTATCAGTAAGAGAGACTGTTTGAAAGTTTTAATTCCGTATTATGGAGATTTTACCCAACATTCAGAGTAAACAGATTTTTGTTGGATGATTGTGGGACAAGAACTTCTATTACTACTTTCACTTCTTATCTTTACAACACTCCAATGAGGTCATATTACCCCCAGTTCACAGATAAGGAAACTGAAGTAGAGAGAGCAACAGCCAATGTTTATTAAGCATTTCCTACCAGGCACCAGGTGCCCCTCTATCTCATTTATTCTTGTAACAACTTTATAAAGTAGGTAATATTATTACGTTTAGTTTAGGAACTAGGACACAGAGGAATAGAAAGGTTAACAGGTACATCAAAGTCTTGCTGGAAACTAATGAGGCACCCTGACTCCAGACTGTGCCTTTCCCCGGTAAGCCCAGGTGCTTCCCAGAGAGGAGCGGAGTGGCTTGCTGCAGGTAGCACAGGTGTTAGGTAGCAGCACAGAAATCCAAACCTCAGTATCGTACATCCAATGAGGATTCTGCCCACCTGACCAGGAGTCCAGCACCGATGTCTACTTCCTGCTCTGTTCTGTAACCTGGTCTGTGAATCTGGGTCCCCCCGTACACTCCTTTCAGAAATTTATTGCACTGTATTTTAGCCAGTTTCCTAATTTTACATGTAACATGTCTTTTTCTATAAGATTGTAAGTTGCCAAGTATAATATGTATTCTTGGGTCTATCAAAGCTCTGAGTCGACTGCAGATGTTTGGGAAAGTCCTGTGCAATTGATAAGAGGGCGCAGCATGCCTTTTCTCTGCATCCCCGTCAGGGATCACATGCATGTGGCATAAGCGCTGCCATCTCGTGCCACCAAATCCAAATGTAACCTAGAAAACGCCTCAACACACTGCTCACAATAACCACCCTACTGATTGGATTGCACTGTCCACTGGAAGAACCTGTCCGCCCTCTGTGCCCAGCACAGTGCTGGCACATCATACATGCTGAATCGTTAAATGAGTGAGTGAGTGAGTGAAGACGTGTTGGTTGAACTGAACTAAGAAGCACTTTAATTCAGTAATACTTACTGAAATGTGCGGTGCTGACTATTTCTGGGTAAAAGAAAAAAGCAATGTAAGGCGTTATTCATGTCTATAGATTTTACCAACTCATCAGAAAGATAAGAATGTAAATAATTACAAGACAGTTATTTAACAAATTTTGAGTGTCTACTAGGACTCAAACATGACTGTAGACCCTGGGTCTAAGGATGAACAAGAGACTTCCATGCAGTGCAGATGTGTATTAGAAACAGTTGGAGAGAAACGAGAGACCAGGACACCTGCTATAGAGGAGCTGGCCAGACACATAATAGCATGGGAGTGCCCAGGGGGCAGCTCAGCGGGTTTCAAGGACCCTGCAACACGGTGTTGCTAAGCCAACAGGAAAGTATAACTGAGGCCCATAGGTTTACAGAGAGCATTCTAAACAGAGAAATCAGCTTGTATACAAGTTTGGGGAAGAGAGAATGGAACTTTCAGGGAACCGCAAATATTTTTTTGTATGACGAAAGCACAGAGTTCAAAGGAGGGAAAGAAGATGACAGCGGGAGCTGAAGATGTAAGTGGGACAATCGCATAAACCTTTGTGTGCTAAGTGCCATGAAAGGAGGAATTCTTAGAAAGAGACCATATCAGTTTAAGCAAATCAAGAAAGTTTCTGAAAGCGATGGTAGTGTTGACAGAATTAGGGAGTCTTGGAAAATCTCACGTGCATGTCCCCAAGTCTTCCAGCTTTATGGGCTCAGCATTCTTTTACGGTTTAAATAAAAATAGCTCTAGTCCCCCATAAGATTAAACCCACATGCCTCCTTGCTCCCCACTCATCCTCCTGCCGTCAAACACACTCAGTATACCTCAGGAGACTTGTGGTTCTTCTGATGGCTTCCTGCACCAACTTCCTGTTCCCACTGGACTCCGGCCATTCCTACAACTAGTCCTCACTCTGTTCCAGCCCATATGTGGATTACAGCCCCTTTTCCCTCATGTACTCAAATCCCATTCTTACCAGCTCTTTGTAGATTTTTACTGATGATCCAAAGAGAGCTCAGTGCAATTAAATATCAGCTGGGCCCATTCCTAAAATCCTCTTGTCAATTCCACCATAGGGAATTTCTTGTAAGCCAACTTTAAAATATCCACAGACCTCTTGCCCCATTTTTCCTTGGGGTTCTCTCCCTACCATTCCCCCCACCCCCATCCCCTAACTTGACAACTTTTCTGACCTTTCCTCTTAATTCTGGGCCTTTTTAGATCTTCTCTCTCTCTCTCTCTTCCACCCCCATACACACACACATGTCAAAATTCTGCCTTTCTATTCTATAACACATCTTGGCTCTTTTTCTCTCCCTGTTTCCCATAGTCCGCCTGTATATTAACAACATGGCCATTAACAACATGGCTTCTCACCTAACACCCCAGTGGCCATCCAAGCATTTATTTTGAGTAAACAAAGTGCTCCTCCTAAGACCTTTGGAGACAGGATTTACAAAATTATTTTCTTCCCATTTTATTTCCCTACATAAAAAATTTAAAAAAGGACTAAGGGTGACTCTCAACCATCGTATGAGTACACAGTCTCCCTTTTTAAATAGAAAAACAAATTCAAATTCTCACATAATCGTTTTCACAGTTCTATATTTATTGATTAGAAACTATAAAATGACAGAAATCTACTATGCATGCACTAGCACTTTGAATTTTTAAAAACTATTACATTTACGTGTTTAAAATCTTGAAGTACAGATATGTATGTTACTTACTACTTTTCCATCAGCCAATAATCATTGATGGGATGAAGATCCTTTTAAAAACCTTATTGATTTCACAATGTTCATAGCTCACCACATCTCGCACGCATTCAGAACCTTCATCCTAGAGGTTATGTCTCCAGGTAAGATAGCTGCCTGTTTGTTCTCCAGGTTCACCAAATGAAAAAAATTACCACAACATTAAAGGCAGATGTATTCGCTGAGTTTGGACTTACCCCTAAATAAAATGCAAACATGGCTGTAGTGATAAAAGAGGATAGTGAAATGTTAGGTTTCTATAAACTCTCACCGTGTATCCCTCATTGAAAGAATTTTCATCAACCAGCCCTGGCTGGTGTGGCTCAGTGGACTGAGTGCCGGCCTGCAAACTGAAGGGTCACCGGTTTGATTCCCAGTCAGGGCACGTGCCTGGGTTTTGGGGCCAAGTCCCCAGTAGGGAGCATGTGAGAGGTAACCACACATTGATGTTTCTCTTCCTCTCTTTCTCTCTCCCTTCTCCTCTCTAAAAATAAATAAATAATAAAATCTTAAAAAAAAGAAAAAGAATTTTCACCAACCGGAAAAAGAGAAGATGCCTCGACAGTCTCTGGAAACTTTTGAGAGTGTCAGAAATTTTTGCTCCACAGTGCAATTCTTTCCATCCTATCTCGTCATTATTACTTCTTTTTCTTTATCTCTTTAGGGGCAACAGTTTCCAAGATTTCAGCAACTTTGGGCTAAATAAGAAAAACAGTGCTTGTTGCATTTTGGGACATGAAGTCAGTGTAAGAAGGGATGAAGACTGGAGAAGCCACTGAAGTGGTACATTCTAGAAGTTGTAGATTTGCATATACTGATTTTGACAAGCAAAGACTCACAGGCTGTTTTAAATAATGCAGAAATAATATTCCTTATTCATAGTCAGGGGACCAAAAAATTCCTTTCTTGGTCCAATGGAGCCACACTAGAAAAATGACTTCTGGACATCAGAAATCTGGCTGGCAACTGTACACATCGATTGCTCCTCTGAGTCTAACGAAGAAGTGCTTGCAACTGCAGCTGGGTGGCTAGAATGAGGGCAGGCACTGCCAACCCTCTAGCTGTGGGAGCCCCCTTCTGATTTTCTGCCTTTCCTACCTGGGGAACTAAAAGATTCAGATATTATCAATCTCTTGCAGCCAAGTTCGACCACAGACCCCACAGATTCTGGTCAATGAGACACTAGGGTAACTTGGTAGTGGAAGAAAAAGTTTTCCTCAATCATCTTAGGGTCCCATGCTAGACCTAAAAATGAAACTGACAAAGACAGATTAATAGGCAAAAAGCCTCCAAGTTGATTTAATGCAAGTTTTATGAGATATAGGAACCTTCATAAGGAAATGAAGACCCAAGGCAATCGTCAAACCTGAGTATTTGTATGCCAGATTTGATGCAGAAACGCGAGAGGTAAGGGAGTATGGCATAAGTATAGTAAACCAGGGGAAACTTCGCAAGGCTTGTTTGCTTGGATTCCTCTTGGTATCTTTTTGAAGATCAGATAGTACCTTTTTTCCTGGTGTAGGCAGGGCACTTGTCACAGGGTGTTATGACCTGCTTTAGGGGGAAGAGTGAGGGGAAAGCCAGGGAACCCTCCCGCTTCTGCCATTTTCTTAAACTCCTTCACCTTAAAATATTCGGTAGGCCAAGGTGCCCTGTTTTGGAGCAGCGCGTCCTGAACCTCATGATCTTCCAAGGGGCTTCTGGAAATTTTCTTTCCTGATAAAAGCAAAGAGGTCTTGCCCTAAGCCTCCTTTCATTGCCTCTTGCCTTTGAATGTGGTTGTGAGTGAATCTTATGCTTGATGCTATGGCAGCCACCTTGCACATGGGATGCCATGTGGGGACAAAAGTCCACCTTCTGAGGATGCAGGAGAATGGGTAGCATTCTTGGAGACACCAAACTCAACTTGGTCTTCTCGCTAATTAAACAGTAAGAGCCACCATGTTTTAAACCTTTGTTTGTCAAGCTGGGGATTGCTTGCAGTCAAATATTGTCCCAGATTTTGGGGGACTGGGTAAAGGGAATGCAGCAGGTCTGGTCATTGGGAGACATGTTTTAAATACAAAGGCAATGCATGCAGTTTAAGATTGCTTTCTACAGGAAACATAAATTTTGTAAAACAACTGATTTCTGTTTTCTATGATTTTTTAAAAATTATATATGTTTTTAAATTGACTTTGAAAAAAGAGATGTAGGACAACATCAAACGATAAGAGTAAACTGAGGTGAAGCTGGAGTTAGCTGAGAACAAAGATGGGAAGAGACCCATGTAAGACAGTAGAGTGTGAGGAA
This sequence comes from Micronycteris hirsuta, assembly GCA_004026765.1. Classification (NCBI taxonomy): domain Eukaryota; kingdom Metazoa; phylum Chordata; class Mammalia; order Chiroptera; family Phyllostomidae; genus Micronycteris; species Micronycteris hirsuta. Next base: position 471,741 of record PVJI01000012.1, read on the forward strand.
GCTAAAAATGCAAGAGAAGAATTATTATCTGAAATCAGTGATGTGGAAGCTAAATATGGGAAGTTATTCTAGATGCACATTAAAATGACAAGGGGCTAGAGATAAGAGAAGAAATGAATATATATAACTAACACATAAATAATTTTTCTTAAATCAATTGAGAGAAAAAATATCCCAAAATACTAGAAAAAAATCCTTTTTGAGTAGAAGATGTTAATTAGTTGGAGAAAAACGTTGAAGAAACAAGCACTTTTATCCTTGTTGAAGTTTTGCATTGAAGGACGGAAAGAAGCAAAAGTGGAAGGAAACAAAACAATAAAAGTTGTAATCAGGCAGAAAAGGATAGGTAAAGCAAGATGCAGAGAAATGCTAATATGCAAATGTAAACACGCCCCCAATTGAAGCCCTGCTAGCCAATAAAATTTGGAGAAAATTAGTTTCAGGAAGGTGTGTCGGTGAAAGTAATACTAAATTAAAGCTAGGATTGGAAAATTAAAAAAGAAAGAAAGCAAAGTTTCTTTTTTTTTGGTAGGAGAAAGGTCAAACAACAGTAGGTACAGAGAGGTCAAACTTCCCGTTGGTCTGAGTTTCATTGTATGCACAAGAAAGAACTGGCCTGCAGGGGAGGGTGGTGAGTGGTTAAGTAAAGGCCCGTGCCCAATATCTGCTACCACACAGGGTGCCGCACACGGTCTACGGACAAGAGGCGGCATCTGGGACCCTTGCCAGCTGCGGAAACACCACTCCTCATCTCTCCCTGGGATGCGCCCTCTGGGAGGTGGTGTGAGGGAGCTTTCCGATTGAGCCAGTACGCTCCTCCTTCCTGTGGCATCCAACAGCTGCTACTGAGCTCTTGTGTCAGGTACAGTGTAGCCGCCTCCACCTCCGCCCCTGTCCCCCCACCCTGCCCCATACAGACACTTCTGCTGTCAAGGAACTCCCAACCTAAGGCAGGAAACAGATGTAACTAAGTATGATCCAAGGTGTGATAAAGCCATGCGTGGAAAGGCAAGAGAGAGAGGAGAGATTAATGCTAACCAAGAAGAGGGAGTCTGGAAAGGTTTTGCAGAGGAAGGGATATTTCATCTGGGTCTTCAAAGATAAATCGGGTTTCCCTGGACTCTGAAGGAAGGGGAAGGACATGCTGTGGGAAGAACAGTGTGAAGAGAAGCACAAGTCTGGAAAAGTGCACAGCATTTCCCAGAAAGAGCATGTGGTCTGGGCGGGCTGGAGAAAGGGTACCTGGAGACTGCAGGGGGCCTGCAACCTGGCCCACTGAAAGGGGACTGCTAAGTGCTGAGTCTGGGCTGAGGCCCTGGGCTGACATTTAATAAAATATAAATATACGAGTGACAATGAAATGTTTTATGGTCTATGCAATGCTTTTCCTGTTAACAGGCTAATAATAATAGTGCTGAAAGCTTTATAGAAATGCTAACAGTGTGCTGTTTAAATGCTAAGCATTTATGTAAACATAAAGTTCTATATACTAACCATTACGTAATACTAGGTATCAACCTTAGTCTGCTGACAGAATTGTGTGTAGAAGGAGACCAAGGTCAGTATTCTGGAGTACCATTAGCATTCATTTCTTTATTCATTCACTCAAAAAATTTATTGAGTATTTACCTTATGTCAAAAACTAGAGGTGAGAATAAAGGTGTAAGTAGGGCAGGGTTCTTGGCTTCAGGAAACTTTCGGTCTGATGGGAGGACAAGCAGGTAAATGAATGAATGTCTTACAAAGTGACAGATGTCCCCCAAACACACAGTTCATGCACAGTGGAAGCATAGAAGGGCTGGGGATGGAGCAGCAGAATAAGGCTGAGCAAGGTGGTTGTCACAGAGGAGGTGGCACTTGAGATGACTCTTGAAAGGGGGGTTGCTATTTAGGGAGAAGGAGCTGAGAAAGGGGAGACCACAGCTGCAAGGACACTTGGGGACTTCTGCTAGTATTTCTCAAGCAAAACAAGAAGTGGTGGGGGTGTATTTTGAATTTGTGAAGCATTCACAGTTGGTCAAGCTGTGTAATTACCTGGCTGCCTGCCAAAAAAACAAAACAAAAAACCAAACCTGGTGTGCGTGCTTTTCATTCTGTTGGAGGATTTAGTCAGAGGGCAAGTACATACTGTGTGTGCATTATGTACATATGCTATAATAGGCAGATGGCAGAAAGGAAAGGAAAGAAAGCAGGCAGAAACGCAAATATTGTGGAAAAATCGAGTGTTTCGGTGCCTGCCAGTGAGTCGTGGTTTCATCGGAGCACCGTGAGCCGGCAGACAATGCCGCCATTGTTGCGGCTGCGGCCTCCTGGCCTGGGGGGGCTGCCTATCCTTTGTGCCCTCACTGAGGGTCTCAGGGCTCTCATTTGCATAAAGCCTGCTGGCTGTGATCCCCTCTCTGCTAGGGACAGTTTTACTTTATTACCTTATGAAGAATCCTCATTGCATCATCCGACTGCGGGTCTCCCAGCCAAGCAACAACACAGGCAGTAGGCACGACCCAATAGCCTGTGGCGACCAGCTGACAGTCTGCAGACATTTGCCACTCCTGCGAGGTCCACTAAAGGCAGAGGATTTCTCACGGCACATTTGGAGAATGTGGGGATGTCAAGGAAAGACCCCTGGAAAGCAAGGCCATGAGCAAAATGACTTGAAAAAGCTGAACTTCATCAGGAACGTTAAGTGTGGACTGGTTGACTTCAGGGCTGGGTGTTTTTTGTTTTTTTCTGAAAAGGCACTAATTATGATTCCTCACCCTGTTCTCTCCTTTAGCACTGGCCACTTTTCCTCAGTCCACCCAGCCGCCCCAAACTCTGCCATCGTATTTAGGCCAATATAAACCCCACTCTCCTGCCACACTCGTTGTCTTTCCTCCTGTTTCCTAACAGATTTCTTGGAAAAGTTCTCTTTACTTTCTGGGATCTGTAGGATAACATCTCACTTTTATCATCGTCAGCCAAAAAGTAGACACAGGAAGAAGCCCACTCTTTATGTCTCTCTTCATTGTTTTTACGTGATAAAATAGCACCAGGAAAATTACCTGTGGTGGAAGTTGAGGGCAGAGGAAAAAATTTTCCTCTACTCTCAAGGTTGTTTTGGCTGGTCTAATAATCAAACAGACATGAGACAGAGAAAATAATCAAATTTAATTAGATCCATATGTATGGGAACCCCACATACAGGAGAGTTAGAGATCCCACAGGCATGAAAGATTCAGAGCTAGAAAGGGAAACTGAGGTACATATGACATTCTGAAATAAGAATGAGGGAAAGCACTTTGGCGGTTGGAAGACAATTGCAGGAAGAAGCCATGTTCAGTAATGAATAGTTTGCCCTACCATACAGGTAGGTAAGAAGTTATTCCTGATGATACCCCTTATCGTGGGCCAAACTCCTAATTTAAATTCTCTTGGGTACTTAAGGGGAGGCGCAGTTTCTCTTGAGCCTGCAGGATCTTGAGCCTTTAGCACAAAGTAATATGCGTACCACTGAGACGTGTCTCGGGGTGGCTCATGGTGAATCGCTGCCAAGTCCTGCGGTGGTGTCACAGGGCTGCAGTGTGGGAGCTCCAGGTACTACTAGGTTTCCACACTGAATCGGAGTTGAACATCACAGGGGGGCAGCTTGAGGACTGGAATGGAAATTCAGCAGTAACAAGTAGAAGTCATGAGGTGAGTGGGGCAGCTATTTTAGGCAGCAGTCCTTAAAATATACAACTCCTCAAATAAAATTCAGACAATGATGGCCTTCACTTAATTCTGAATCATAAAACGCATGTTGATATGCCTGCCCATCATATGACAATAGGGTCATAGAAGGTCCTAGGATAATTTTTTAAGCTTTTGAACATAAATTACCTAGATAAATTGGATAGATAGGTAAGTAATGTGATGTGTAATTTTTTAAATTTTAATTTTGTAAAAAAGTTCTGTTAGCCAATTCTTATAGAAGTTACTTATTATATCTCTGAAGAATTATGCTCAGCAGTAACTGCTGGGTTGCAGGGGGGACACTGACACACGAGGTGAAGGTGCCCAGACCCTTTGCACACTTCCCAGTGTGCCAGCGTCCTGGGAGGCCTGGCTAAAAGAGTTGGCATACGAAGTGAAGTCCAGAAAGCAGAAGCAAGAGCTGGATCCTTCTTCTCTTGGGAGGTGTTTCTTCTATGCTACAGGAAGCTGGCTCGCCCCGCCATTTACCCGACTCCTTCCTAACCGGCCACATTGGACTCTCTCTAAAGTAGGTGCATTGCAGCATCAAAGGAAGGGATGCTGGTATTTTATGGGGCTTTTCTTCTTGCAGGGGAGCATTCATTCCCCTCTAACAAAAGGGGAAAACTAGGAAGGGAAGGGGACAGTCAAAGTGACAAGGACAATCTCCTGCTATTCAAACAGTTCTGGCACCTGTTCCCCCATGTCCTTGACTCAGTATGTCCATGCTGACCTCTGTCACTCTAAATCCCCTTCTGCAGTGCCTCACTCCATCTGCCTCCTGAGTGGTTCATTCTCCAAGTCACTTATTTCTCCAGTCTGAATATCAAAGACCAATATCTAAAATACACATGCTAATTGACACATTGCACATAAATGAAGAATGACAAGTAAAGATATAAAGCAATATAATAATATCCAAATGTAAGAATTTGACCCAATTCTCCTTGTGTTTGAGGGACTTGTTGAGGATTTTAAGATCACATAGAAAAAAGAATATGTGGAAAACAAGGACATAAGTGAATTAATAGGAGAATACTATAAAGTCATTTTTTGTGTAAAAAATTAAACTAGCCCGGCTGGTGTAGCTCAGTGGATTGAGCGTGGGCTGGGAACCAGATGGTCCCGGTTCAATTCCCAGTCGGGGCACATGCCTGGGTTGCGGGCCAGGTCCCCAGTGAGGGCCATGTGAAAGGCAACCATACATTGCTCTTTCTCTCTCCCTTCTCCTCTCTCTGAAAATAAATAAATAAAATCTTAAAAAAAAATTAAAACTACATAATAAATAATAGATCATAGAGACTCACTAGAATGTTAAGCTTCTCAGGGGGGAAGGGCCACATCTGCTTTGTTTCATTGCTATATGTGTACCCCCAAGTACCGAAGAAAATGCCTGCCATGTAATGTTGTGAGTGTTTATTTGTTTTCACGGACAAATTGCTGGTTTAATCTCAATTCGGTGGTTTGTGTTTGCAGTGCTCGTAAATTACTTTTATTATGGATTATTGCATTCTTATTTGCTCCTTCATCTAAATATTTAATTCTTTTTCATTTATTTTTTGGAGTCTCCCACTTTCCTATATCCCACTGGGATCCTGGAGATACAAAGTACCTTATATTTGTGGTGGAAAGAGATTTAGATCACCTTTGTTTGACCTGCTTCTTTCACTAGAGCTAAACAGCATTTTTTTCCCCCAAACTAAATGACTATTTTTTTATTTATTTTTTAATTATTTTATCGTTGTCCAATTACAATTGTCTGCGTTTTCCCCCATCTCTTCCCCCCACCCCAGCCAAACTCACCTCCCTCCCTTGCTTCCACCCTCCCCCTTGGTTTTGTCCATGTGTCCTTTATAGTAGTTCCTGAAAACCCTTGCCCCCATTATCTCCTCCCACCTCCCCTCTGGTTACTGTCAGATTGTTCTTAATTTCAATGTCTCTGTTTATATTTTGCTTGCTTGTTTGTTTTGTTGATTAGGTTCCACTTAAAGGTGAGATCATATGGTATTTGTCCTTTACCGCCTGGCTTATTTCACTTAGCATAATGCTCTCCAGTTCCATCCATGCTGTCGCAAAGGGTAGGAGCTCCTTCTTTCTTTCTGGTGCATAGAATTCCATTGTGTAAATGTACCATAGTTTTTTGATCCACTCATTTATTAATGGGCACTTAGGTTGCTTCCAGCACTTGGCTATTGTAAATTGTGCTACTATGAACATTGGGGTGCATAGGTTCTTTTGGATTGGTGTTTCAGGTTCTTAGGATATAATCCCAGCAGTGGAATTGCTGGGTCAAAAAGCAGCTCCGTCTTTATTTTTCTGAGGAAATTCCATACTGTTTTCCACAGTGGTTGCACCAGTCTGCATTCCCACCAACAGTGCACTAGGGTTCCCTTTTCTCCACATCCAATGCTTGTTTGTTGATTTTAAACAGCATTTTTAACTGCACCGTCTACCCCCTGCTTCAGCAGGTTAGATAGTCTTAGCTCAGTCCATGATCATTGTGTCCAAGCACATGTTTCTATTGCTTTGACATACATCTCATTTCTGCTTCTCGATCTCCTTTACAGTTACCTCCTCTTCTAACTGTTGGTGTGCCCTGAGTCAAAGTTCTAGTCCTGCTTCTTCTTTTCCACTATTCTGTCTCTCTAAGCGATCTCATGCATTCCCAGGGCTTTAAATACCAAATACGTGCTCCTGAATCCCAGATACATATCTCCAGCTTTGACCTACTCTTAGCTGCAAAGCTGTATGCCTAATGCCCTACTTGGATAAAATAAGCAAAACATTTATGTAAGTCTAAAATGGAACTTCTGATTTCCACTGTCCCTTTCACCCCCATTCATAGCCAGTCCTCTTCCCAATCTCCCAGTACATCACCCAACCACCTACTCAAACAGTGGAGAAATCTAGGGTTCTGACCCACTTCCTTATCCTCCAACTTCAGTTCATGAGCAACTGTAGTCATTCTTTTTACCTCCAAATTAACTCCTGAATCTACCTGCTGTCAGTTCCACTCCAAACCCAGGTCTAAGCTAGTATCATCGCTTGTCAAGACTAAAGCAATCTGTTACTCCCTGCTACCCATCTTTGCCCTTGAAGAACTCGTCTGCACACAGCAGCAAGACACTCAGAGTGTCATGCTCTGTTACCAGTTGCTCGGCATTGACCCCACTACACTTGGAATAAAATAAATAGTTGTCACTGTGACCTGCCAAGCCTGCATGAGGGGCGCCTCTGCACTTACGCACCTTCACTGACGCCCTCTCCCACCCACCACTCTCGGCTCATGCTGTGCCCCGCACCTGAGGTTCTGGCTGCCTGACAGGTTTGAAACATGACCTCAGGCTTTGGAACCTGCTGTTTCCTGTACCTGCAATGTTCTTCCCTCAACTACCTTTTGTTTTGCTTTGCTTCTGTTTTGACAAATTTCAAACATAACAAACGCCTGTGTACCTAACATCAAAAAATAATAACTGTTAACATTTTGCCACATTCTTCAGGTTTTAACAGGATACTATTCAAATAGAAGTCTCCTCTGGGCTTCTTTCCCCATATTACATCCCCTCCTCCTTCCTCAGAGCCAGTGATGGCTACTGTTGGTTCCCTCCCCTGTATCCATTTCTCCCTTCTTCCTTTCTAATGCAGCCTTGACTTTGTTAAGGCACATCCTCTACCCCCCTCCCCACCCCACGCTCTCATGTGCTTCGGCCAAAGCCAACAGTGGCCCAGTTGTGGCCAAGGAGACAAGAAGGAAGGTTTCCTGGGGGCTGGGCTTCCTTTTCCCTGGAGGTACACAGTGGGAAGCCAATAGGACTTCTTGAGACTCCTACCCTCTCAATCCTGCCCTATTTGCTTTTAGAAAACCAGTTAGGACCAGAGGAGCCAGGCTATCTTTATTTCTGGTCCAATGCCAAGACTGGAGCTAAGCAGTGTTCTTGTTTGTTCAGTCTTCATCATCTTTCATCTGATTTCTTACATAACTGTTGGCCGAAAAAATGAAAAAACACCAACATCGCAAATAGAAGGAAACGACTTCCTATTGTCTCCACCCTTCTCCCAAAAATGAAAGAAAAAGGACACTTTTCTTTTATAGGTAACATTGTTTTTGTTAGCATATTATTTTACTGTACTTACGTGTGTGTTTATACTCAGCATCATGAAAAACTGATGCAAGGTCAAATCTCCGTTCACACCTAAACTGTTTAAAATAACAATTCAGAACTGACCCCTCTGTTTCTCCTCTCTGCTTGTAGGTTGCGGCATGTTTACTCTCCTATCATCTGTCACGGCTGCCGTCAGTGGCCTCCTGGTGGGCTATGAACTTGGGATCATCTCCGGGGCTCTTCTTCAGATAAGAACCTTATTAGCCCTGACCTGCCATGAGCAGGAAATGGTCGTGAGCTCCCTCCTCATTGGGGCCTTACTTGCCTCTCTCCTCGGAGGGGTTTTAATTGACAGGTATGGAAGAAGGGCTGCCATCATCTTGTCGTCCTGCCTGCTTGGACTTGGAAGCCTAGTCTTGACATTCAGCTTATCTTACACGGCTCTTATAGTGGGACGCATTGCTATAGGGGTTTCCATTTCACTCTCTGCAATTGCCACTTGTGTTTACATCGCCGAGATTGCCCCGCAACACAGAAGGGGTCTTCTTGTGTCACTGAATGAGTTGATGATCGTCACTGGCATTCTTTTTGCCTACATTTCAAATTATGCATTTGCCAGTGTTTCCCATGGTTGGAAGTACATGTTCGGCCTTGTCATTCCCTTGGGGGTTTTGCAAGCAATTGGAATGTACTTTCTTCCTCCAAGTCCCCGGTTTCTGGTGATGAAAGGAAAGGAGGAAGCTGCTGGCAAGGTTCTGGGAAGGTTGAGAGCCATCTCAGATACCACAGAGGAACTCACTCTGATAAAATCTTCCCTGAAAGATGAATATCAGTATAGCTTTTGGGATCTGTTTCGTTCGAAGGACAATATGAGGACCCGAATAATGATAGGCCTAACACTGGTATTTTTTGTACAAATCACTGGCCAACCAAACATATTATTCTATGCATCAACTGTGTTGAAGTCTGTGGGCTTCCAAAGCAATGAGGCAGCTAGCCTCGCCTCCACGGGCATTGGGGTTGTCAAGGTCATCAGCACCATCCCAGCCACACTGCTGGTAGACCATGTTGGGGGTAAAACCTTCCTCTGTGTTGGCACTTCCGTGATGGCAGCCTCATTGGTGACCATGGGCATCGTGAATCTCAACATCCACATGAACTTCACCAATATTTGCAGAAGCCATAGTCTTATCAACCAGTCCTTGGATGAGTCTGTGTTTTACGGCCCAAGCAACTTGTCAGCCAGCAATGAAACTCTTAGAGAGCCCTTTAAGAAGATCACTTCCCACAGCAGAAGCTCAGTAATGCCCACAGGAAATGACATGGGTAAGAGAGGGGAGATGACCGCACCACTCTTACTAAATGCTGGACTAAGCCAGACTGAATACCAGATCGTCACAGACCCTGCGGAAGTCCCACCTTTTTTGAAATGGCTATCCTTAGCCAGCTTGCTTGTTTATGTTGCTGCTTTTTCAATTGGTCTGGGAACAAGTAAGTATTTTATTTTTTAGTCCTTCCCTCTCACCCCTTGTAAGTGTTAGTGAATTGCTTCTGACTAGTGAGAGCATGTCACTGCTATAGTATTTCATATGTAGAACTACTAGAAGCGGGACAGGGATAATATTGGCCACCAGATGTTTCTACTAATGCAGGAAGTATGCTTGGCTTATACCGGCTTTGTGCAATGTGCGGGGCTGCCATTTACCCGAAGGGAAAGTTTGCCATTATCTATCACAGGAGGATACTTGAACACTAACTGATTGGAGGTGACCCAGACCTTGAAAAATATTTATTGCTCAAGAAGATATATTGTTTTATGAAAGCAAGCTTACTGGGATAACATTATTTTTACATATCATTCTTGAGTTTCTTCATAGGTGAAAGGAAAAAATCAAGACTTTTTTAAAGACACAATAGTGAATGCATTCTAGGAATAATAAAGAAGAAGGGAATTATGAGTTGGGAAGGAGGATCCATTATTTCTTTACGTGTATTTTGTCACTACAGTAACCTCCCAGGGCACTTTCCTCTATTAAGCAGGAGAATGGGAGTCATGTTACTCCTATTAAACGGAGTCCAAACAGCTTACAGAGAGAAAGCCACAAGGGTGTTTTATTTTACGTGGCCAGTCTACTCCAATGACAATGTTTAAACCCTTCTCTGGAGCAAACTCTCTAGGGTTTGCTAGAATAGCTTGTTTGTTGAAGTTCCCTAATCTTTTTGCCTTGGCCTGAAAGTCTAAACCTTTCTGTAGAGAAGTTGTAAAAGGTCTTTGTACATCTCACTGGAAAATGAAGTGCTTAATCTGTATCATCCTCAACTCCTCTCTCTCTCTCCCCCCACCTACACACACACACACACACACACACACACAGACTTGGTATTAAAACCTTTGTTAACAAGGATCAAGGACCAAACAAACTTGCTCAAATACAGGGACAGGTTGGAAGTTGGGAGTAACAGCAAGACACGGGGTGTGTTGAAGGAAAAGGAATCACATGGATGGATGTGGGTTTCTGGTGCCAGGAACCAGATGATGGTTCTGGGAAGAAAGACATTTTAGGACTGTATTAGTGATCCACTGTTAACTCATTAACTATTTATTGAAGTAATAACCAAGAACTATGCTAAATGCTGGGGAAACAGTAATAAACAAGACAGATAATGTTCTTGTCTTGAAGTAGGTTATATACACCTGTGCCTGCCTCTTTCTGGCCAGCAACCCGCACGTCTGGCCTGCTTAATCTCAGTTAATCAATAACGGGACTTGCACGAGGCTGATATGGCCTCTCCTCCACCTCTAATTCTTCATCTTTCAGTCTGCTCCCACTTCTGACCTCAGTCTCTAGATACTGATTCTTTCAAAGGCCAGAGCAAGGGAGAGAATCTGAGCAACTCTGCCCTTTGCTGTGCCAAGTTATAGGTCTAATCAGCAATGGCAAAACTGGGCCACATGGTCCAAAACATCGGTGACCAGAAGCTTGTCCTTCCTCTGGTGCTTTAAGTAGAACGATTTCCCCATCAGGGACTGTGCAGGGGCAGAGAGAGGAAATGCCTCAGACCTCCGATTTGTTCCCGAGCCCTGCCCCTGCTGTTTACATACTTAACGTGATAAATGCCATTAATGAACAGTTTCCTGGAGGTAGGTTTCTACCATTATTTCAGGATTTAATGATTTTGGTTTTGTATCTGTGAGACATTTGTCTTATTACTGGCTATAACAAATCACCAAATACTGGGTGGTTTAGACAACTAATGCTTATTTCTCACAGTCTGGAGGCTGGGAAGTGACAGGTTCTGCTTCCTGGTTTGTAGACGCCAACTTCTTGCTGTGTCCTCACGTGATAAAGAAAGAGAAAAGGGGAGGGGGTGGAAAGAGCTATGAGGACACTACATCATGAGGGCTTCACTCTGGTGACGCAACAATTACCCCCTCAAATCCCCATCTCCAAATGTCGTCACATTGGGGATTGAGGTTTCGACATACAGGGGGCACAAACATGGAGTCCGCACTATACTTGAATGGTTACTCTGATATATAAAGCTAATGAAATCGGAGCAAGGGTCTCACATTTTTGTTTTCAGAAACTGTTTAAACTCTATGAAGAGGGCAAGATATGGGTGCTATCTTGTACCCAGGAATAACTTGACCTTGTTTGTGAATTTTTCTATATTAATAAGTACAAGAAATGTTACTCTTTTGATAAAATTCAGGTGGTGGTTATTGTTTCATTGATTTTCAATTCCAGCATCTTTTATCCTATATATTCATTATAAAACTAAAAATATTTCCTTTTCATATCAATTTTCTTGATCCAATCATTTGAAATATCTAACATCAACTAAGAATCTAAGAAAAGCTTAACAAAAACAAAAGAATTTCCTGCTTGTCTCAATGTGAGGAAACTTTCAGGTTGGCAGAGAACATGACATAGCGCGTATTATAATATGAGAAACATTGATCTATAACTTCCAGAGCCAACTTATTCATGGTAAGAGTTTTCCTAAGCTCATGCTACCCTTCTATCATTAGTTTTTGGGTAACTTTGAAAAACACAGCAAACCCTTAGTCACTAATGTCATTTGATACATTATTGTATTAGAGCAAGAGTTCCCTTTTTCAGAAAATGCTGTCTGATTTTAAAGAAAAAATTATTGGAAGCTGTTTATTTACCCTTTAGAATTACTTGAATGGTATTCAATGCAAATCTTTAAAATAAAAGGTAAGCTTTAGATTCAATTAATATTTATGGATCCCTATTATGTCAAATACTGGGTTAGGAAGTTTTTCCATGCTTGGGAGGACTTCGTTTTACTTTCACAGCAAGCCTATGAAGGAGGGGTCTTCACCACATTTTACAAACGATGGCACTGAATCACAGAGAAGTTAAATGACTTGCTCAAAAGAATGGCGACATCTCTTGTCTGATACTCAGTGTTAATCACCAGACTAAGAGGAGATTAGACAGTCATGTGTCGGTCTTGATAGTGAAGATTAATTATTTTTAGTTTGGTCTTCTCCGTGAGCATGCGTTAGACGTAAGAATGAATGAAAATAGTGTATCACTGTCCATCATGTGAGTCTACTAAATGGCCCACCCTGCATTTTATTAAAGATAGAGACCATCTCTCTTTCTGAAGCTCTGCTAGGTAAGCATGTACCTTTTATAAGGCTAACCTACAGGATAAAAGAGAAGGATAATGATAAGAATACAGAAGTATTTGTTGTGCATTTACTTGAATAGGCAAGCTTGCTTAAAATAACATTCAAACGTGTATTTTGGTTAGAATTCAGACTCAGCTAAACAAAGACCAAAACACAGTGGCTTAAATAAAATAAGCGTTTCTTTCTGTCTCTCACTTTAACAACTAAAACTGGGTAGTTCTGGGTGCTTTGGAGACTCCCAGATTCAGGAACCTAAAGTCTGCAGATAATGTCCCCAGATCTCATGGTAGCTACTATTTTAATATTGGTTCTCAGTCTGTTGTGATCGCTATTTAAAAATATGAATACGTGTGTTTTAAAATTTCATCATCCTTTTCTGATAGCTATTAGTGCATGGAGAATAAGTGAAATGCATGAAGTGCAGTCAATTAGAGCCAAGGCTGGCTGTAGAAAGGCCTGGATAATAAGACACTGTGAGCAGTTCTTTCAGGAATGCAGAAGCACTGTGAGTGAGACAGGATAAGGAGTTTCTTACAGGAATTAGACCAATTAGAAGGCAATTGTGGGAGATGCTGAGAAAGCGAAGGTTTAGAAGGGACGATTAGAAGGAAAGGAGAAAGACCAATCAGGGCCATGAAAGGAAGCTGGTGAAGATATGGGTAGTAGCCTGAAGGCTCTGCAGGTCAGCAGGTCAGCGGGAGGAAGAGCTTGACTCCTAGCAGGGAAGCAGAGGCAGCAGACCTCGCTAGGACAAAGTGGATCTGTGAGAAGAAAGTGGAGCCCACCACGCCTGTCTCTCAGTGCATCAAATCCAATGCTGCAAGCCGCCTGTAGAAAACCTGGTGTCCTTCTCCAATACAGCTCTGATAGTGTGGCGGGCCAGTAGTTGGAGAAGCTGGAGGAGATGGTCGCACTAGCTGTTCCCCCACACCAGCATGGAGAACCAGCAGATCACAGCCCTGTGCACAAGCTGCAACGCCATCTAGGGCCCTGTACCAATCCCACCAAGCATAAGGCTGAGGTGTTACTTGGGCCTTTCAAGTCTCAGGCAAATTTCTCTCCCTGCCAACCCTAACCCAGGACTATGCAGGGAAGGGAATTCTGGGATATGCAGTTCCAGCTTAGCTAAATTGACAGAATATAAAACTGCCAGAGTAAACAAGGAAAGGAATATTTCAGAGGTCAAGGGCCCTGCATTCTGTTTTCAATTGCTGTGAGAGACATTTATTTCTTTTCATGAAAACATTAATTGTTAAAATACATAGCTAGATTACATTCCATCTATTTCTCAAAAAAGAGGTCATTTCATTAATGTCTTTTGGCTTTTGTTTCTTTAGCTATAAAACCAAAAAAATATCCTCCTGCCAATGCATTATAGAAGATTTCATATTTATTTTTTTTAATTTTTATTTATTTTTAGAGAGAGGGGAAGGGAGGGAGAAAGAAATAGAGAGAAACATCAGAGAAACATTGATCAGCCGCTTCTTGCACTTCCCCAACCAAGGACCCCACCCATAACCCAGGCAAGTGCCTGACCAAGAATCTAAACGGCAACACCTTGGTTCCTGGGCTGGCACCCAATCCAATGAGCCACACCAGCCAGGGCTCTTATTTATTTTCTCAGGAACGTTAATTATCTCCCTCAAGCTGATGACTCATTTATCTCCAGTTCTATCATCTCATATGATTTCTAGTTCCTTTTTCCCAACTGGACTTTTCCACTTCGATGCTTCACTCTCAGTCAAACACAGGAAGCCCGATCCTGAACTCTTCCCCCTCCCACCAGGGCAACTTTCCTTTCTTTTCCTTGTGGCAATCACTATGCCAGCCACTCAGGTTTGATGCCCTAGGACCTTTTCCCAATCCAGTCAATGACCAGATGCTCTTGGATTTTCCCTCACAAATGGCTGCTGTGTTTATCTTTTCCTCTCCATTTCTGCCATCATCACTTGTCCCTTATGGCCGTTGCTAGATTGCTGGGAGATTGTCCCTGGAGTTCTCTGCCATTCTGGGCCTTTCTCATGCCAATTCATCCTTCACACCAGGTTCCTTAAATACCATTTTCCTCCTGTCACCAATGTTCACACACCTTCCATGGTATCCTACTTCCTATCACAGCAGAGAAGTCAAATGCTTTGCAAAATGAAAAGGAGATTAGGAGTTATCTAGTCCAACATTTCCTTTTTATAAAAAAGAGACAAGAAACGCCAGGACATTGAAATCACACAGATTTAGAAACAAAGTCCCAGGCATCAGAAGCCTATTTCCATGCTGTCTCTGCTACTGTACCACCCATCTCTGAGGGAAAAATTTCATGGTTTTCGAGATCCTCCACCATCTTACCCAACTACATCAGGGCATTTGCACAACTCGGGGGGCATCGCTTACCCTGGAGTTCTGGAGTTGTGCTCCAGGGCCACCGTGCCTACCGAAGCACATCGGGTTCCACACAGACTACAAGGTGAATGATGCCCCCTGGCGTTGTGCAGTGGGCCAGCACTTCACCGCTCTGGACTCCTTCATTCCCCGCTACTTTACACTTCCTCTGCTCCACCAAATCCTTCCTACCTTTAAAGCTCAGTGAAATTCTTCTTTCCTCTAGGAATTTATCTCTTAGAAACCTGTATTTGTATGAACTATTAGTTATGTATAGGGTAGAGTAAGTCAGTTCTGGGTATAAGAAGCCTGAATTTAAAATAAAAAAACTTGGGTTCTAATACCAGGTCTTCTACCTACTGATTGTGTGATCTTTAAGTCATTTATCTTCATAAAGGTGTCTCTAATCTATGAATTGGACATAATGATACCTGTCCTAATCTCACAGAGAGAGAGCATTATGTGAGCTAATGCATGTATGTTTGCGATGCTATAGAGTATAATATAAATGGAAGTTACAGTGTAATACATACATGGTATAATGCACAGTGTAGTATAATGTAGTCCTTACTGATACAGTGTATTCTGTATGTTTGTTTTGGTTTAATAGCCAGAATATGGCTATTAAATTATAAACTCTTTGAAGAAAGAAATGACATATTTTTTCTTTTTTCCCTCTACGTGGGCACTGTATAAATCTGATTGAAAACCATGCAGGAACACATTTGTGTTTCTAAGGAGGGGGAGGAAGGACTTTAAAAATAAGATGCAGATAAAGAAAAATCCGAAGCGTGCTCCTTCACACGTGTCGAGCTGTCTACGGGGCAGACGAAGTAGTGTAAGTTAGAAGCGCTGGGCTGCCAAGGAAGCTCGTGTTTCTGCCAAACACTATCACGAGCTTTTCCTGCAGAATAATTTGTCACATGGACAGGATTCTAAAAATCTCTTTCTGTTTTTCCTCCTAAGAAAAGATGCAGAGGAATCGGTAGTGATAGGAAATAAATGGTGAGAGGCATTTAGAGCTTTTCATTGTTAAGTCATAATTACTTGGGAATTTCATACACAGGGAACCTAAAAGTAGTCCCAGGTTTGTTTGGGGTTTTTTTGGACATCTCTGGTCCCTTTGAAAATTTCTTAGACCAACACCAATACCAGTGAGACAGAGAATCTCAGAGCTAAAGGAAGTTTGGGTGTGGGAAAGGGGTAACCCTTCATCTTGTGGTTTCTCCAACTTATAATTGCCGTTTCCCAGGACTGAGCTGGGGGGTGTTCATGCCTGAGGCTGGGAAGCAGAATGAGCAGTTTTTTCCCATCTGTAGTTTGGGATTATTGATTCTCCTCAAGCTTTTAGGAGGGATCTGAATAATTGTCCATTTTTTTTTTATTGCTAAGAGCCAATAATTTTTGTCCATTTTCATGTAGTTTATTTTTCTTTCCTAAAGAAAGCATATCACAGGAATTCCAATTCAATCACCAAAATTATTTTCTAGAGCATTGGTATAAACTGCAAAAACCAGTTTAGTTTAAAGAAGATTTTTATTAGGAGCAAGATTTTCATACCAGGTCTTGAATGCATTCTAAAGCATATTAACCTAATGTGATTATTGCTCAGGTATTTTATTTAGAGAGTTGATTGCTTATAACAAAGCAAATCCTTTCTGTAAATAGAGGTATAAAGGAAAAAGTACTTGCTGTTCTAAAGTAAAACTGAAAGCAAGATTACACCAGTTTTATTAAACCTTCTTAAATATGGGTTGGCTTAGAACAACATTCTTTACTTGTATTAAATCATACCATAATTCCTTCTGCCAAAGAAGTGTTTGTATTTTTAGGTTAAAGTCTTAGGTCCTACATAATTTTATTTTACGTTGCCCTGTTTCCCTAATTGTAAAAGAATAGGGTTGGCCCAGAATCTGGAACTCAGGAGGAGAACTAAATTGGATACCAAGTAATCTCATGTACGGTATTCTATGCATTTATCATGTTATTCGAAGAAGGGATCCATACACTTCACCAGCCTGCTGAAGGGGTTCATGGCCCAAAGAGGTGAAGAACCTCCTCCCTGCGTTTTTCTGTGACTAATACTAAAATTCTTCCATCACATCGAATCAAGACATATACTCCATTGCTTTTAGTGGAGACTATTACTAAACAGTTTGTTTTTCATATCTGATCTTTCACTTCAAAATATGTTCAGAGTATTAACCTTACTCTCTGCAGTTTTGGGGTGGTCTTCATCACCATTTTAGCTTCTTTTGAAAGCTGACTATTTTTCTGTGGTGGTTCAAGCTCCTGAGCAGAGCCGAAGAGTCCTGACATCGTGAGGACTTCAAGCCACACGCAGGTTTCTCTCCTACTCATGCTTTAAAGGTGAAGCAGAGAAGAGCCGGAACACAAGGCAGAGAGTTGTTATCTCATGAGTTCATTTGAGGTGATACTCGTGTAGAAACCCGGCCCTTCTTAAAATAGTCACTGTAACTTAGAAAAATGTGTCTGGCTGTTCGGTTCACAATAATTACCAGGACTTTTTAAAAATCCACAAATTCCTATGTCTGTAAATTAATTAACCTCCTCTTCCATGCCATGATTAAAGTATTTTCATTATGAGCAAATAAAAGGAACTTGTCACATATTAAGTTCAGTGATGAGTCTATGGCTGCCACCCTTTAACTACCTTCGTGTACACACATTCAAACAGCACCTTACACTGGAAACCGAAAGACAGGTGACACCCAGTCACTTCTCCCAATCTTTTCTACCACACAAGCAGGAATTCCAGCAAGGATTCACCTTGGAGGAATGAATAAGAGACAGAGAAAGCCTTGGAGACCCATTGATTCAATCACTGAGCCAGCACAAGTGTGTTGCTCACCCAGGAGGTAGCGGGCGTGGCGCCACGTGCTGGAGAGTCAGGGATGGCTGAGCGAGATCCACACCTGGCCCTCACGGAACTAGTGTGCAGACAGGCAATGAGCAAGAAAACGAAGACATGCACAATGCCACTGCAGGAGAGAGACACATTAAAATTTAGGTGAAGGTAAGAGTGATAAAGAGGAATGAAGAAGGATAAATGAAAGAGCTTGCTTGGAGGAGGGTTATCTCAGATAGGGTGGCCTTTCTGGGGTGGTGACATTTTGGCTGCAACTTGATGTGAGACCCTGGGAGGAAGGCATCTTAAGCAGGGAGAACAGCAGGTCAAATGGCCTTGAGGGGGACGTGGATTGAAGGTTTAGGAGAACAGCCAGGAAGCCTATCGACACTGTGTGACATGGTGTTTGTGTTTGGATGAGGCTTTGGCATCATTTTGGGTCCCAGCTCCACAACGTAGGGCTTTGGGCAAGTCATTTCCTCTCCGTGGGCATCACTTTTCCTGTCTAGAAAATGGAACAATACTGTTGGTCTCACCGAAATTGTGGGGTTGAATGAAGTGATCGGCACAAAGTGTATCTAGTTTAGTGTTCGGTTTTCAGCATGGACTCAGTACATTTAGCTCTTAGTACTGCTAAATATCTGGCTATGGTCGAACTGAGATGGAAAGTTCTGGTAGTGCCAGCACTGACCTGAGCAGGCGTTTGCTTAAGTCATGTCGGGACACACAGGGCTGCTTCATTAGCCTCATGCTGAATTACGATGATATGGCCTTCCTCACCGTCCATTCTAGTTGGATGCAGACTAAAAAAATACATTTGGGGCTTGAAGTGTGATGCAGTTCTGGGTGACCTACAGTAAAGAGAGCTTCCTAGAAAATCAGACAGGTTGTACAGAAAATCCCCAGTCTTTGGTGACAGGTGATAGATGTGATGTTGGCCGAGGAACACCAAAGGTCCACTCTTCTAAACTGGTATGACTAATTTAGACTGTCTGTCCCATTCTGCATAAAAACTGTCTTGTTCACTGTTGTTTCCTAGGGCCTGCCCCACAAGAGGGGCTCAATAACTCTTTGCTAAATGAGCCAAAAACATCTAAAAAAAAAAAAAGATGTTTCTGGAACTCTCTCAACTTCTCTGATTAAAGCTTTTTCTCTTGTCTGGGGCTGGGACATCCTGATCTCTGGCATGAATCTAGGGAATTCCAGATGAATGTGGTTTGTGCACAACCCTATGGACGTTTGACCCAAACTTACACTGGAGTGAAGTTACTCAGTTCAGGACTCAGGGCCATCTCCAATTCAACTGATGACCAAAGAAAGTTCACATTCTAAATGTACTAGAATTAAGGCCATTTAAAAATTTAACAATGTTAGGCAGCATACTCATTTCCAAACATCTTTTTGTTTTCTCCAAATAGGAGACTGAGCCCTTCCCTGGGGGGAAAAATTGAGATTAACTGTATTATGGGGTGGTTATTACTACCTTGGTTTAATAATTGAATGTTTTTAAACTTGACTGTTTGCCAAAAATAATTTAAGGTAATTCTTTTATAGTTTTACTAAGAAAAAATATGTGAAAATATGAACCTGAAATCAGGGGGTTGTTTTTGCTTACTTAATTAGCATTAGAGTTTATAGAAATATTTTAGTGGATTATTTCAGGCTTAAGAGTCACATTAAATTCCTCAGATATGAATGGGCAGTCCAAAGTTCATAACAGGAATAAAAATCTTTGCGGAAAAATTGCACCATAGCCAGAAGTAATCAAACTCTCAAGAACTGCAAATTGGGTGATATGTTAGCCCACTTGCAAGCTAGGAAGCTGGCCTGTCACGGTTTTATAGATATTGGCAAAAGACTGCTTGATCAGAGACAAAGAACCATTTACTACTCCTTGCAGTAACAATAGCCAGGATATCAGACTTGCACCAGTCCCTGCCCCAATATCCACAAGGCCACATGAAGAGGGTCAGATGACACCTACCCGCATGATGGGTTATTTTAGAGGAGAGGAACCCCAGGCGTAGGGTACCCAAATATTTTATTTTATTTCATTTATTATTTTTTTAAAGATTTTATTTATTTATTTAAAGAGAGGGGAAGGGAAGGAGAAAGAGAGGGTGAGAAACGTCAATGTGTGGTTGCCCCTCACATGTCCCCAACTGGGGACCTGGCCCGCAGCCCAGGCATGTGCCCTGGCTGAGAATCGAACCAGCAACCCTTTGGTTCACAGGCCCAAGCTCAATCCACTGAGCTACACCAGCCAGGGCCCAAATATTTTCTAATAGACAGTAAACTAGCTTGATTGATTTTCTGCAGGGAGACTTTATCTTTAATTGATTGGATACTAAACACACTTTTGCTCCAGATGAGACACTACATCTGTCTTTAAAGGCTGTTTGTGTAACAAACACCCTTGGAAAGGCAGCCTGGACGAAGATAGTCAGACATGCAGAGATGCCAGAGACCCACGGGGAATTGTCTCTCACATCAAATATCCTGAAAAGGCCACTTTTCTGTTTTAAAACTAGAATTTTTTGAGGTTCAACGATTATAGAGCCTCGCTTTGTTTGGTTTGGTTTTAGGGAGTTTAATCAGCCTTTTGGAAGATGGGTATCAATAGGAAGAAAAAGGCGCATTTGCCATAGCACTTACATTTAGAGTGTCTACCTAGATAACTCTGGCTCTTCAAAAAGAAATTTTTCACATGATGTTTGCATAGTTAACGATTATGACAATTCCAGGGATGTGGAACTGTGGGTTATCATTTAGAAATTTATTCAGCTGCATATTGGGCTTAGAGGAAAGAAGCTTACAGATCAGAAGGACATCAAATGTTTCAAAAGAGATTTTAATGTCCTTCATATTTCTCTCTAGACCCCAGGCCCCTGATGTTGGAGCCGCCAAGTGAAAGGCTTTGTTAGTGTTTACCGTTCTTTCCCACTGTTCTTATGACAATTGCATATCTTTCGAGAAAAGGTGTATTGCACAAGTTATTCCTTAAACAGGAGAGTTTTGTTATCAAATCAAATGTAGCCAGTACACAGTCATGTTCACACACTGGGTTTGTGTTAAGTGTAAGTGTCTACCTTTAAGATCTTGTCAATCTTTTTTTTTTGTTGTTTAAAGCTTAGTTTCAGTTATTACCAATATTCACACTGCTACTGTTCCTTTTTTTTTTAGTTACTTAAGTTAAAGATTATTTACATGAAAGTGGTGAATTATTTGGTTTTCTGGTGTTACTCATTAAAATAATGCAAAATAAAAAAAAATAGTATCTAGATGGTTATGCTCAATTTATGCCCAAAGGAGGAAACACGGAAAGGCATCATGGCCTGTAGCTAAGGAAACCCCGTTTTCCTCTTTGGAGCTAGATGGTGAGGCAGTCGCGCCCGACAGAACCAGAGTCCGCCCCTGCATTTTGCAGCGTGAGCACAGCGACACCCGAAGTGGAATGACACCATCAGTTCTGTCACTGTCTTGCTCACATCACTCATCAGTGTTGAACTTTTGCTTCAGCCCTGCACAACTCCAGTCCTATGCTCTTGAAAATTATGCATGTTGGACACTAAGGATATTAAAGAAACAGACTCAGGTTTTAACACTGTCTTAATAAGCACAAGACTTTGCCTTGGCTGGTGTGGCTCGGTGGATTGAGCTCCAGCCTGTGAACCAAAGGGTCGCTGGTTCGATTCCCAATCAGGACACATGCCTGGGTTGAGGGCCAGGTGCCCCGTGGGGGGACGCAGGAGAGGCAACCACACATTGATGTTTCTCTCCCTCTCTCTCTCCCTACCACTCTAAAAATAAATACATAAAATCTTTTTTAAAAAATGAACCAGAAAGCACAATACAATCATTTAAAAATAAATAAATAAACACAAGCATTCTTTTTTTTTTCCTTTACTATTTTCCAGAACACAAGGTTAAGAATTTTTCCAAGGAACATTAAAAACTATAATACTTTCCTGATCAAAGTCCAAAGCATTAATTATGAAAAAAGCACAAAATAAAATGTTACATCTAAAGCATGACACTCATGTTATATTTTAAACCAAGAAAAGCCTAATTTCTTGTAGCTCTTGCTTTTTTCTTCTTTTTTTTTTTCATTTTGAACTCTAGCTCAGTGGTCTGCAAATTAGGATATGCATACCCCTGGGGGTTCACTGTATAAAGTATTCCTTTAACCATAATTCAAAGGAAATCAATTTCAATTTTAAAAAGTCTGTTCTCTAACATTTCTCCTTCTCTTCTCCCCAGTTACATGTGCTCCCACTTAAAAGAAAGCACATCTATCACCCATCAGAAACCTTATGGTCCATGTCACACATTATCAAAACCTCAGAAAACAAATTAAAAAGACAATTGGAAAATCAGTGTAAGTGTGAGGTGGGAAAATGACTCATAACTAGATAATAATCCTTTCATAAGCCTAGATATTTTCAATAATTTGCTTTCAATAAAACTGAAGGATGACTTGTTCAAATTATCAGCTGATATTACAAATAACTTTTGTTTCTAATTGAAAACCTGATGACTTTACTATTATAAATTTTTTCAACTCTCCATCTATTTTCATTATTCTTCAGGACAATAAATTCATCTATTTAGAGCAGAAATGTATTGTGTTATTCTAGAAGTAAGCAACATTCACCCTGGAATAAAGTTTGTTATTTAAGAAATGCAACATTATATTCTTGAAAGAAATATTTCTTTTACAAGGCCAGGAGTGAACAAAACTCAAGGAGACTGAGCCAAGAGAGAATACTAAAAAATTAATTAATAAATTAAAGCTCTCACATCATTGTTGATATTGAAGGTGGTGGCCTATGGTGGAGTATACCTTTCAAAGAATGTAACGTTCCCACTTAGGGAACTGATGAGGCCAGAATCTAAACACCTGGTTGGAAGGGAGTGGGCACATGCCCTTTCAAGTGTGCAGGTGAGTGGCCCGCCCCTAGCACTGAGAGAGAGAGAGAGAGAATGGGGTGCTGCATGCTACTTGCACAGGCGACAGAAGCCCTGAGAGTTGGCTTCACTCAGACCAAGTGTAGGCCCGTTGCTCTGGGGCAAGTCGAGTTGTTGAATGAAAATTCTGCAGCCTAAGCATAGAACTTCCTCCAAAGCTGGTAGGAATTTTCTGGTAAGAGTTTCAAGACCTCCATGAGGGCCACCATGCCAGGTGGTACAGGAAGAGCTCAAGCCAAGGGGAAATTGTGCCTGGAGAGCCGCAGGTTTCAGTCTGAAAGCCTCCGTGGGAACACTGTGGCAGGAGCCTGGGACGGGCAAACGAGCATGGCAGTGCACAGGTGGTAGGGCTCAGTCATCTCCACTGACTGCTCCTGCGAATCCACGCCCGTGTCCTCCCCTGGACACAGAGACCAGCAACATATTTGTCCTTTGTGGTCTTTTTATGACACTCTGTGCTGCCATAAACATTGTCTGCAGATTGCATCGGGGCCAGGCAAGTTCGGACAGGCAGCCTGATTTAATGCCATGTAAAATGTGAGTTCCAGGATCTGTGCGTCGTTATCTCCCTGCAAATCTAAAATATCCTCAATCTTTGCAGCACAGAGAAGGCCTGAAAGGCATGTGCAGATGCTGACATTTATAGAGACATATATTTCTGAGGCAGGTAGTCCTGGGATGATGGGGTTGAAGGTGGAAAGTAGGAGTTAGGGAGAATTGTTTCAGGACCTGCTGAACTGCAGCGGCTGCGCTCACTGTCAGTCTTCACTGCACCTCCGACACTCTGGACTCCTCACCAGCAAAGAGCACACAGCATCTCCTGTGGGCCCATCATCGGGGAAGGGGATAAAGAGGACAGCCACCACTTCTTTACTATGGCAGGTGGCAATAACTTGTTTTTTCTTGGGGAAGAAATTGGGCCATCTCATTAGAGAAAACATCTGTGATTTGAAGAACTTTCCACTTGTCATTATATAGAGTCCTCAGGTGATGGTTTATCCCTTTGTGCTCCTTACTTACCCACTGAAACAAAGTTTCCATGTTTCTTCTGTTTCAGGCATTCACAGTGCAGCCCAGGGAGCACGGAGGCCGGGAGATTCTGGCCCTGTCTCGCTCCTAAGTCTGCCTTGGAAAAGCTGTAACCCTTTCAGCAAGCTCCCTCTCACTGCAAGCAGCATCTTTTCTCTAGATCTGAAAACCTGTGACTTTTATGGCTCTGAAATCCTAGTTAAAATAACATTCTCGGTATTTCTGACTTGGCAGGCCCCACATCAGGAGGTGAACCGTCTTTGTCAGCACACACGTGTCACTTGCTGTAGCCTCCAGTCCGTTAGACAAACCAAGGCATTGATTCTCAAATTCTTTCTCCTAGAAGTAGAAGTTAGAATTTAGAATTCTCCCTAGAAACAACCAGAAGCTTTCAGCAATGATACTTTTGAACTGTCAGGTGCAAGGTTTGCCTGACGAGTTTCCACGCGAGCCCAAGGGAAGCCTCTCGTTGAATCGTCAGCTATTGCTTGCGGGCTGGTCAGAGTGCCCAAGGACCTGGCTCGGTGCTGCACTGAGTACAGGCCGAGGAGAGGCCGCCAATGTGGACCTCGGGTACTCTCAGGCAAGCCCGGGGCCGTTCAGACTGAACACTTACGACTAGTACTTTGTGCGTCTGTGCCATCTTCCTGTTGGCGAGACCCACCTCTTTCCGTGACAGCAGGACCAGCTGGTTCTCATCTGTGGCCTGCATGGTGGCAACGGCCACAGCCATGATTTTCCCCAAACCCCACCACATAATTCCGAGGGGCCATCCTGGTGAAAGGTGGGGAGGGGGAGAAGTGGTTCCACAGGCAATGAGGCAGTGATGGAAGTAGATCACACACAGCTGTGCTAATTCCTCCACTGAAAAAAAAAGAGTGTCCCTTCCTTCATTTTCTTCTTCCGGCTGCTAGAGCAAAAGGTGACAGGGACCCCTGCTCCATCCTGAACTATGTGAACTGCCATGGCAAGGAGAGACACAGGGGATTGTTCTGTGGTAGAGATTGTTTAGCTTCAAAGAGTTGGGTTTACATAATTTTATCTTGTATTTGCCCAAAGACAGGTCATTACAAAGGCTTCGCGAGAAATTTGCAGCTATTGTTCTACTCAGAGTCAGAGCTCCAGTCTTGCAAGGCTCAAAGCAAGGTTATCTCTAGGACAGAGTCTGAAGGAACCTAACGAGGGACTTTCGGGCAGAAAATGGAGGGGAGAGTATGCAATTTTGTTTCTGAATTCCCTATTGATTAGAACAATAATAACCATGCTCCTTTTCTTCCAGGCCCTAAAAGTAACCCTATGTAGATTTACTTGGAGAAGCTAATCAAGAAAAACATGATTTTCCTGCCCTCTTCTATTACTTCATTGACATTTCTTACTTTAAGGCAGCAAATTTACTATGAGCTGATGTCTCCTTTGCAGAGAGTGACAGTATGATGGCAGACATTGTTAAGTTAGAGGCGCAGCTGACTGCTTGACTCTGGCACAGGTGGCCACGTGGCTGCTGGACAGCGGGGTCTCTCCTGGCTTCTTGCTTCTTCCTCCGACGGCCTCCTCTGGGCTAGGACGGTGCAGCGGGTTGGTATATAAATGCTGGCTTTGCATCACAGGGTGACTTATCCGTGAGCCAGGGCCGGGGCAGCTCCTAAATCCTCCTTTCCTCAGAATTAAACGTATTTGTACTCCACATTTGATTATTTATTAACAGATATGCATTGAGCCACCATCGTGATTAAAAAGCAGGAGTTCCAGAGACTGACTGCTAGGGCTTAATGCCACTTCTGCCACTTTGAAAGCCCGTGACCACATAGGAGCCCCGTGACCTTGGCTGGTTATGAACTCCTTTACTTCTCAGTTTCCTGTTCTATAGAAGAGGGATAGTAACAGTTCTTGTCTTGGATTTTCTGAGGATCAAATGAGGTTTGTAAAGTGCTCAGCCCATTGTAGGAACTGGCAGCCAATTTATTAGACAAACGTGGTTTGATGGACTGTGAGCCGGAGACAAATTAATTTTCTCCTCTACACTCTAGTTCCATCGGGCAGGTCCTATAAGGTTCCCTGTCAGGCTCAGATAATAAGAAGTTCTCTGATCAGTTTTCATGCCCAGAAGTGTTTCCTTTCTGAAATTCGGGTGTTCAGTCTGGTACACTAATCAAACCTCGGATTAGCAAGCTTTGCTCTAACTAGCTTGCCCGGGCCAGGAAGCCCGAGCAGAAGTGAAAGTAGCCAGCTCCTTCCTCGCACCCTCCTACTTTTATTTCCTACCCACTCAGTAGATGTGAGGTTGGATTTCTCCAAGGTCAAGGGCAAAGGAGATTACAGAAAAGGGCCCAGAGGCATAGCAGGTGAGCTAGGGGCTGACACCGAGGTTCTGTGCTAGGTAGGTGGCCCCACCCATTGCCCCTCTCATTTGCATTTGTCAGACCTGTGTCACCTACAGCCCTTTAAATCCCTGCCCCTGCTCTGGGGCCACTGTCAGGCTCTGTCAGGGTTTCTCACTTGGCTGGAGGTAAGGAGAAAGCACACAGCCCTCTTCTCCAACCACAAATCATGCAGGACCCGGGCAGAGAACAGTGGGTTGCCCCTCAGTTTTGATGGCTTTTTGATCATTCTGCGGTTCCCCACCCCCTCTGCCTTTTCCTCTAGTGCCCTGGCTGGTGCTCAGCGAGATTTTTCCCGGTGGAATCAGGGGACAAGCCATGGCTTTAACTTCAAGCATGAACTGGGGCATCAACCTCCTCATCTCGCTAACGTTTTTGACAGTGACGGGTAAGGATGTGTCCTTTTCCTCGCATGTCTTTGTGTTCTTACTGTAAAGCACACTCACCTGGAAAACACTTCACTGTGGACGTTTTCGAGCACATTCCAAAGTAGGGGGAGTGGCAAGGAGCCTGGTGTGCCTCCGCCCAACTTAAAGAGTTGCCAACCTTAATTCGTTAATAGCCTCACCTGCTCTTCCTCCCGCATTATTTTAAGACACATCTCAGGCAGAATGCCATTTGTCCTCAAATTTCATCATGAATCTCTAAAAGAGAAGACCTTTGAAAATGATAACCGCAATGTCATTATCAACTTAAAAATATCAATGAAAATCCCTTGGTATCAATATAGAGTCTGCTCTCACATTCTTCAGAGTCTTATGATGATTTTTTATATTTTGTTTGTTTGAATCACAATCCAAATATACAACTTACAATTGATGGAGATGTCTCTTAAAATTTGTAGGTTTCATCTTCATTTCTCATCCCCCCTCCCTACTTTATATCGCTAATGAAGAAACTGGGTCATTCGTTTCGTAGTTTCCCCAGGTGGGATTTTGCCAATTGTCATCATATAGCACGACTTCTGTCCTTGGTGTTCCCTGTAAACTGCTATCCAGAACTAGAGTTTTCAGATTTAGATTTTCTTGGTTGTTTGTTTGCAAACTCCTTCACAGGTGACGGCGTGGGTCCTGCCGTCAGAGGCTCATCTTGTTTGCTCGCCTCCTGCTTCGCCACGCCGCTGCCTTCGAGGAGGTCGCTGCCCAGATCCGCTTCCTTCCGAATTCTTGTCTGAGCTGCTTCTCTCAGGAGAAATTTCTTCTATAACTGTTAGAAGGAGTTTCTGACAACTAATAGTTTTTCGCCTACCCTGACATATGGGGTCATATGAGAAAGGAAAGCTTTCTCTTCATTTTTCAGTTTTTGAAATAATGAGGTGGCGCCCCAGCATCCTCCAAACTTGACCAAGGAGTTGAGGCTTCTTTCTTTCCTTTTTTTCTTTACACATAGATATACATGTGTATAAAGGTTGCAAACAAAGAAACAAAATCTAAATCTCCTCAGGCCTCTAATGTAGGTAGCAGTTTACAGGAAATGCAAAGGACAGAAAGTCAAGCAATAGGATGACAATCAGCAAAATCCCGCCTGGGAGAGCTTCTAAATGACTGACCCAGTTTCTTCATTAAGACTGTGAAGTGCGGGGGAGAGCAGGGAGGAGAAACGGAGATAAAACCTTCATATTTTAAGACACACATGAATCAATTGTAAGTTCTGTATTTGGGTCATGATTCAAAGTATAAAAAGTAATTATAACACCATTGGAAAATGTGAATAATATGCATACATCTTATATAAATTTTCAAAAGCAGATGCATACTAAAAAGTGTAGGTATCTATATATCTACATTTAGTATTTCTGAATCTTGTCAACCACTTTTTTTAAGTACATCTACTTTGGAACTTTTGGAGTTGTTAAATAAGCATGGTTTGAGTTTTTATACAAAACTTTAAAATGTTTGCGCCCTTCATACTTTTTTAGAAATAGTCCGAGATTCCCACCCAGGCTATTTTTCCAAATGAATGGCTGGTCATGGATCATACTGCACAATTTCTTAAATCCTCTCAAACAAGCATCAGCCGGCCTCAGTGAGCCCAGGCCCAGCACCAGCAGCAGCCAGCCTAGGTTCACAGTTTGGCTTCGCCTGGGAATCTCCAAGCCCAGCACAAGCAGCCATCTCAGATTGCTTTATAGCTCATGCAGAGTGGTCCCAGGCAGAACACAGGTGGGGGCTGACCTTGGCCTGCACCACCTGGGGAACTCCAGGGCCAGCGCACCCAGTGGACAGCTACAGACCATGTTGGAGCACCACCACCCTGCCCCTGCACAGCTGATCCTCCACGGAGGGTGGAGGTTGGTGGTCACTGGTCACGGCTAGTCCTTGCAGCTGACTGGCCTGGGTAAATCCCTCCCATTGTCTAACAACAGCAACCAAGCTTCAACCGCAAGTAGAGGGTGTACTCAGCCCACAGGAAGGGTGCACCTTGAGTACCCAGCTTGGGTGATAGGGGAGGCTGTGCCACTGGACCCTACGGGACACCTACTACATTAGGCCACACTACCAAGACAGGAAGTCATAGCAGCTCTACCTAATACACAGAAACAAACACAGGGAAGTTGCCAACATGAGGAGACAAAGAAACATGGCCCAAATGAAAGAACAGAGCAACACTCCAGAAAAAGAACTAAACAAAATGGAGACAAGAAATCTCTCAGATGCAGAGTTCAAAAAACTGATTATAAGGATGCTCAAGGAACTTAGTGAGGACCTCAACAGCATTAAAAAGATCCAGTCAGAAACAAAGGATACACTAATTGAAATAAAAAAACAATTTATAGGAAAACAACAATAGAGTAGATGAAGCTGAGAATCAAATAAATGATTTGGAACATAAGGAAGCAAAAAAGACAACCAATCAGAACAATGAGAAGAAAAGAGAATCCAAAAAAACGAGGATAGCGTAAGCAGCCTCTGGGACAACTTTAAGCAATCCAACATTTGCTGCATATGGCTGCTAGAAGGAGAAGAGAGAGAGCAAGACATTGGAAATCTATTTGAAAAAAATAATGAAAGAAAACTTCCCTAATTTGTTGAAGGAAATAGACATGCAAGTCCAGGAAGCACAGAGAGTCTCAAACAAGATGGATGCAAAGAGGCCCACTCCAAGACACATCATAATTAAAATGGCAAAGATTAAAGATAAAGAGATGGGAGATGAGGTGTGTGGGAGAATGGGTGAGAGGTAAGGGGATTAAGAAGTACAAATAGGTAGTTACAGGATAGCCATGGGGATGTACAGTACAGTGTAGGAAATGGAGTAGCCAAAGAACCTGTACAAATGACCATGGACACGAACCAGGGTGGAGGGATTGCCTGAGGGAGTGGGGGGTGCTGGGTGGAAGGGAGCAAAGGGGGAAAAATCAGGACAGCTGTATAGCATAGTCAATAAAATGAAATAAAATAAAATTAATAAATAGATAAATAAAAATTAATTTTCCAAGTAAAAGATAGAAGGCGGCAAGCCCTTGAACATGAACTTTTTTAGTGCAAGTTCGGCTCTATCAGTAAACAGAGTGTTCCAGAGAGACAGACTTACTCTGCAGTGCTTATGACACAGTTGCAGTATTGTGCTCTGCTGTGAGTAAAGTGTTTGAAGAAGGCTGTTTAAGTATTTTTAAGAGGGTTGCAGTGTGTCCACCAACCAAGTGCAGACTGGATGGCATGGTCACGTGACCTACTGCTCCCGAGCTCAAGGGGTTCACTGCCTGGGTGTTCTATTCAAGAATCAGACGTGTGAGACCTATTTGCTGCAAGATAATTTTATTTACTTGCAGCAAATAAAGTAGACAGGGGATAGATACCCAAAGCTCCTGCCTCCCGGAAGGGAGGCTTAGCCTGTTGCTTATACACACTCTTTGGTCAGTTACATGTTGTTACGCTTACTGGGTTGGGTTCCTGTCAAGCTTATCCTCACAGCTAGTCTGCAAAATACTGTGCTACATTTTAACATTTAGCAGGGATAGCACTTAGTAAAAATGACCTTGAATGAGTGTGACGTTAGAACCAACAAGAATGAGACACTGGTCCTAACATTGCGGCTTGTGAAGAACAGTTGCAAGACTTTAGGATGTTTGACTCGGATGGAGGATGCACGAGAAAGGGGTGGAAACGCACAGAAATATTGGAGCGCTGTCTTGCAGAAGGGATGGGAAAGCTGATCCAGAAGACAAAGCTGAACCTCTGAACCCGAGTTCCTGAAAGGTGGACTTGCACTTAGGAGTTAGTAGGCAATATCTTTTTAACAGGCAGGGCCAGGTCACCATGCAGAGAGAATCTTTGTAAAGTGGTGAACACCCTCTTTGAGCACGGAAAGTGCTCAAACAGATTAGGGGACAAGTTTGATGAGACCACCTTTTGGGGTTTGTTTTATTTTTTTGTTACTTTCTATATTCTGGTTTTATGCCTCAGAAGGGAAGAATGACAAAGGTTATAAGCACTTTATAAAGCATTCACTTGGGCAAAGCGGCAAGAAACACACAGAGGAATCAATTTAACATGTTAAGCTGCAGGTCAGTCCCTGGGGACTGACAGTGAACTTTTTGTTTGGGCAACATCCGTGCGTGGGACCGGCAGTATCAAGGTTAAAAAATAAACGTTGAAATTTTAATGAAGTTTTGCATTGTCTGCACCATTGTGTGCCTGTTTATACTCTAACTCAGCACCTGTCAAGTGGTCACTGGTCCGCCGACTGAACGGAAAGCCCAGCAAAGTCTCTGCGCTTAACATGTTAAATAAAATGCCGGAGAAGAGCAGTGCGATTCCTCTGCTCCCCTCCTTGGCACAGCAGGCTGACCAGTGGTTACCGTGCTTAGCTCCCTCCACACTGCACTTACGGAAGTGCCTCGCACTTGGTCAAGTTTCCCTGACTGACGGATCCTGATTCATGGCTGCCGCCCTTAAGGGCTCCAGCCTGTGTGTGGTTCGTCTGAACCTGTGTTCAAAAAGAGCCAGCTTCCTGCTGACGACACCCTGCCATGCTGGAGCGTCTGCTGCTGAGCCAGTGCAAATGGCCCAATACAAATATAGGCTCAAGTGCACAGGGGACATCTCTCACCAATTAACATATCTTGACCTTGGTCAGTAACTACGAAGGGACTGTGCCTTTGGCTAGAAGTGGTCAGAGGGAAAACTAGGCTGGCAAGTGAGATCCATCCGGCTTCTTGCTGCTGTAACTGGGCAAGTGAATGCCTTTTCTTAGAACCATTATCACTTTTTTCTCTGACTTTAGGAAGAAATGTTGCAAATACACTAGCTACTAAATGATAAAATATTGCCAACATGAAATAATTTATTCAGTTCAAAATAAAGAAGGCGCTGGCTGGGGAGGCTCAGTTGGTTGGAGTGTTGTGCCGCACACCAAAAGGTTGGGGGTTCGATTCCTGCTCAGGGCACATACCCAGGTTGCGGGTTCGATCCCCAGCTGGGGTGCATATGGGTGACAACCAATCGATGTCTCTCTCCCCCGTTCCCTCTCTCCCTTCCTCTATCTCAAAAATCAATAAACATATTTAAACATAAATATAGAAATAATAAAACAAAAAGTTTGGTTACTTAAAAAATCAATTAAAAAAATCAGACTAAAGAAGGGTGAGTTTGTTCTAAGAAAGTCCATCTGTATCAATATGTCTTTAAAACGTCCATTAATGGAAACCAAGCCACTACAGCAGGGATTCCCAGAGAGGAACTGTGCAGCACAAGGAGAGACAAGAGATATTTTACCTTCCGCTTTATCTGTTTCTGTGTTGTTTCAGGTTCTCTTTTTGCAAGGAGCAAAAAGAAAGGCATGCTCACCAAAAAGATAGCATTGGATTTAAACTGCAACAGTTACAAGGTTGCTATTTATTCTACCCATGAAAGCTGGGGTAGTTTGTAAACATGAAACTTTCAGAGGCTGGCTATACTTTAATTTGTACCACTATTTCCCAGGATGCTGAGCGTTTGAAAGTACATGGTTTTGTACATGCTCTAAGAAGCAGCTGTGCACGGGTGAGATCGAAGCCACACAAAACGCTTCTAGCCAGTTTCTCTCGTCCTTTGTAGATCTCATTGGACTGCCATGGGTGTGCTTTGCCTACGCAACCATGAGTGTCGCAGCCCTGGTGTTCGTCATCGTGTTCATACCCGACACGAAGGGATGCTCTTTGGAGCAGATATCAAAGGAGCTGGCAAAAGCGTAAGTACGACGCGCGTTGCTCTCCGAACAGCACTCTTTGGTCAGAGGTGCAGTTTTATATACAACTAAATCATAATGATACTTGAACTTATTTTAAGATATTCCCTTTCGTGTGGAACCAACCGTATCTCAACCGTAATTCCAGTTTCTCTGTTGTGTATTCAGTTTGGGTGATGCAGCCAAGGAATTAGAATAATCAGTGCTTTCCACAAGTGAACCTTTCAAAGCTCTTTTCTGCAATGATCAAAGAACCCGTCCCATCTCCCTAGCTTCCCCTCAACCCCAACACCAGGGGATTTTTGTTTAGGGTTCAAGGTAGGTCCTGGAAGGTTAGGCTCACCCTGTTCTAGAACCGCGGCTTCAGTTCTTCATCTCTATCACACTTACCAGTCTCTTTAAGGCCTCGACACTTGTGAGTGCTAGCATTATCGGGAACACTCAGGCTTAAACGTCTACCATTATTCCAAATATGGCAGAGAGTAAGTTTAAGAAAGATTAAGAGTTTCTTAGGTGAATAGGCATTTAGAAAGCTGGTTAAATAAATTTCACATGGAATCGTTGCTTTAAAATTTTAACTTAGAAGAAGTAGGCTGTAAAAACCCCTGTTTTTGGTGGCAGAACTCACAGCTCCAAGTGCTGAAACAGGCCTGGAAGGGGGTGTGGCATGGGGGCCGGGAAGGAGGGGCGCCTGTCACTCTTCCTAGGATTCAGTCCTTGTGCTTGCAAATGCAGACATACTTGTTCTTGGGTTTTAATAAAATAGGGGGAAACTACATATTTATAGTTTTTTACTTTCTTCTGAAGATACTTTCAATATACTAGAGAGAAAGCAATGACTGCTACAGAAATTGTGGGCACAGTGGTTCTTTAGCTTTTATCTGAAGGAAGAATAACCTGAAATGATGGTAGGCATATATATTTATATAGTCCAAACTGTTAATCCTGGTTTATTAGGGTGCACAGTAAGCAAGATTGTGGAACATTTTTTACTTTTAAATGGTTCACATTTTAGAAACATGTCATTTTAGCAAGCAGAAAAACTCCATTCAAGCCATAAGTTAAATGTCAAGTTGTCGGGCTAATTTTTGATAAAGATAAGGCCCTATTTCCAAAGAATAAAATGAACCATTCACTTACGAAGAGAAATACAGCGGTCAGGAAGGCAGTGGCTGTGCGGGCCCCGGGGTGTGATTCAGGCTCTAGTCTGTGCAGTGGGAGGACGGAGAGGTCTGTGTTCGGGTAACTGAGCCCCTTGGGCTGTGCCTCGGCACTCCCTTCTCCACTGTTATTTATTCAGCCCTGTGCTGACCATCTCCTAGGGACCAGATGCTATCCTAGGAAAGAACTAAAGATATGGGAGAGAAAGAATCCATTGTTTCTTTACTTTATTTAAGAGGTGGATGAGAACACAGACCATGGTAATGCAGTGGGTTGGAAGGCACAAAGAGAAGTATATCTTTGGAGGATTTCACCTGTAAAAGCTTCTTGAAAAAGATAATAGTAGTGCAGTCTTGAGAGCGTCATCTGGGAGAAGAGGGAGGTGTGGGAGGCAGAGGAGGGGGTCACACGGAGAGGCCCCCACACTCACGGGTGGGCGATGAAGAGGGCGGGTGTGGAGCTGGGGACCAGACACGAGCCCAGAGCACAGAGCAGAGAGTGGTCAGGGAAGACCTTGTTCATCTTGGTAAAGAATTTGGATTTTATCTGGAAAGTAGAACAACATGACTAAAACAGCTGGGCAGGGGAGAAAAGGAACCAGATTTCTGAAGAAGCACTTCGGCAAAGTCTGGCAAATAGAAAGGGGAGATGCCAAAGGAGGGAGACTAAGAGGGTTTGGAGGAGTCGGACAGGAGGCTATGGTGCTGCCTGGGGCGTGGGGATAGAACCTGCACAGTTGGAGCTGAACTGGGAAAGGCAGCTGAGGGAGCGGGGGAGCTGGGGCCTCTCTAGCTTAGGGAACTAAGCCAGTCTACAATGAGACATTCACTGGAATACGACCCAGTGCAGGAGGAAGAGCGGGTTTGGGAGGCAAGAGTCTGTGGCAGGTTGGGGACAGCACTGAGTTCAGTGTGCATGGACTGTCTGCGAGGCGCCTACAGAACACACCAGTGGAGGGGAAAGAAGGCAAGTGCTTGCGGGGAGCACGAGCTGAGAAATGCCAACGGTGGAGAAATAGATTTGGTCCTCAACACACGGTCCACAGGCAGGATTAGATCCACATTTTGTGGGTCCAGTTGAAGCAGAATATTACACATTTTGAATGCAACATTACACATGACTCTGGGGCTTGGGAGGGGCTATGCAGGTGAGGGGTCCTGGGCTTAAGTTTCACTGGTTTTACGGGGCCCGCCTTGTGCACACGCACTTTTGAACTACCCACCTACTAGCCGGGAGAGCAAGTGTCCTTTAAAAAGAAAGGTTTGTTAAAACCCTTGTGAGCAGTGCTAGCTAAAAAAACGAGGCAGGGAGAAAGTAGTGATGAGTTCATTAAAGGAAACAACCCTATTATCACTTTTTCTTATGAAGTTTAACTTGAAAACAGAATGTTCTGGATGAGTTAAGAAAGCTTTAGATCAATTTTTCACAGGAGGACTGTCAGAATGTAGCAAACGGCAAACCAAATGACAATTTGAAAGGCAAACTTAGTTAAGGAAGGCCCGTCTTTCCATCCAGTGGATCTGCTGAATAAGACATTCCCTAAGAGCGCGTGATCTAAAACAGAACAAAACTGTTCCATCAAAATATGGGGCGGGGAAGGAATCTGTCTAAATTAGTAAGACTTTGAAATAGGAAATGTTTTTCGAAAGCATCATATGTCTGTTATTTTTGAGTCACACAACCACTCAATCTTAAATCCAGACCCTCTCCAAGATAGTTATAAATTGCAAAGTAGGAGAGATCTAAAAACCAAGGTGCTGTCGACCTCTGGACAGACTACACAAGTCCCGGGAGGTTGGTATTGAAGAACAAAACCAGATAAGGGCATTGGTGCAGAGAATTATAAAAGATGAGGTGGCAAAATAACCCCACACGTGAAACTCGCTCATAGCAGGAGGAGCAGTTTCTGCCGGGTGTATCCATGTGGTGAAGCCCATTCCTGGTGACAGCCCGGAAACGAAGTTGCTTTCAAAAAATATCTTGGCGAACTCCTATTTATGCAACACTAACGAGAGAGGCTGGAGCTTGTCTTGGTTTGAAGCAGCCAGTTGGCAACGGCTTTAAAAATGAAAATGTAAGCAGCCTGAATTATATAGATTGATCAAAGTATGTATGAAATATGCATGTTAAACAAGCTCCCCTGGAGGGAAATGTCAGAGACAAAAATAAAAATAAAATACATGATGGCACTGAAGTTACTGAACTACGGGAGTACATGTGGGGTGGCAGAAAGCCCAGGGAACTCGCAAGACTGCGGAAGCTGAACTTGAAGACTGTGGGCGGAAGGACACCGCTGAGGTAAGGGAGTCTGTGAATTTAGGAGTTAGGGAAACAATGAATCAATTTTCATCACCAGGGACATGGATAATCGTGATGTGTATATCCCAGTGATTTGCTAAGGAGAAAGGAAACTTTATCAACTTAACCTCAAATTTGATACTACCCATTGCTTAACATTTTCTTTTCTGGCATTGGAGTTGGGTCCTTTCAACTGCTATTCCCACCAGCCTGAGAAAACAAATATTCTTCCAAGATAGTTAAGTTTCTTATAAAATAAACAGTGACTCAGCTGAGAGGTCAGAAAGGATTTCGGCAATAATGTAATTTGAAAGGGTTTTATTTTAACTTCTGCCGTGCAAGTTACAAACACAAAACGGGACTTGGCCACATGTGTTGTTTTCTCCAATTTACGTGGAAACAGAGAGAAACCAACAAATTTTTGTTTTGTAAATATTTTAGTTCTGAGGCCTATTTCTCACTTTTAATAGTTAATTTTATGTGGCCATTCCTTCCTTCCTCCATCAAAATTCATTTATTCAGTAAATATTTACTGAGTATCGATTACATGCTACAATTAATGGGCAAAAATGCACACACAAAAATAGTAATTGAGGGCTACTTTTGATTGAGTGAACTGAGAAATTACTCTAAGAGGTAATATTTAAGGTAAAATCTGGGTGATGATCAAGAGCCAACTCTGCAAAGGCAGGGGAAAGGAGAATTGAAGGGGAGAAGACAGTTAATGCAAAG
This sequence comes from Micronycteris hirsuta, assembly GCA_004026765.1. Classification (NCBI taxonomy): domain Eukaryota; kingdom Metazoa; phylum Chordata; class Mammalia; order Chiroptera; family Phyllostomidae; genus Micronycteris; species Micronycteris hirsuta. The sequence continues at coordinate 508,200 of PVJI01000012.1, forward strand.
GATAAACCGGAAACACCTGACCTGTTCTAGGAACCCGAAGAAACCCGGAGGCTGCCTCTTTGAGAGTCAGTGAGAAAGGCGGTAGACTGCTGTGAGGGTTTGTAGTCTGAGTGAGTTCGGATTCGTTCTAAGTGTAATGGGAAGCTACTAAAATATATATATATTTTTAAAGATTGTATTTATTTTAGAGAGAGGGGAAGGGGGAGAGACAGAGAGGGAGAGAAACAGCAATGTGTGGTTGCCTCTCACATGGCCCTGACTGGGGACCCAGCCCGCAACCCAGACATGTGCCCTGACTGGGAATCAAACCGGGACCCTCTGGTTCCCAGCCCGCGCTCAGTCCACTGAGCTACACCAGCCAGGGTGGGAAGCTACTAAATATTTTAAGCATAGAAATGATGTGATCCAATTTACATTTTAAGGATTACCATATGTGCCTCTGCAGTCACGCAGAGGAACCTGGCTGAGAAAGCACACGAGGATAGGGCTGAGTCTCACTTCGCATTAAGAACCCTGATTTCAAGTGGCCCTCGGTGCTGCCTGGCCATTACACAGGTCCTAGTCCATTAACTGCCTCTCTCCTGGACAACTGCTCAGTAGCACCTCGCTCTGGAAAGCTCCCCACCTCCACAACCCTCCTCACCCCCTCTGATGGCCTTGCTCCTGGCAATGGACAGTCACGAGGGAACTTCCGTAACCTCAGACGTCAACCCCCACATTGGTATCTGCATCCAAACACACCACCATTTCTCCCTGTTCTTTGAGCTCCATCATTTCTATGTGAAGCCAAACACTTCACCCTCTTTCTCTTCTCTCGGACATTCCCTGCCGATTCTCCTTGCTCATCCCTATTTTACCTCTGCACTGGATCTCTACTTCTCATTAGCATAGAAACCTGGCATGGTTTTTGTCCCATCTTTAAAAAAAAGCCTTTTGATCCCATTTTCATGTACTTGCCATGCTCCAGCTATATTGGTCTTTCTGAAAGTAGAGTAACTTACTGGCAGTTCTTCACTTAGTTCCCTCCCCAACTTCATTCGTTTCAGATCAAATGTTACCAGTTTAGAGATGCCGGCAGAATGATAGACAGCTCCCCCCCCAAGTGTCCTTCTTTCCCCCTCCCCCCTCCCCTTTCTCATTAGCATTTGCACCACTTGAAATCCTATGCTTATCTGCTACCCCCTCTATTAAAATGTAAGCTCCTTGCAACTTGAAAGCAGGAGTCTTTTTCTTCTCTACCCAAAGCACCTACCCTGGTACCAGGTACGTTGCAGTCAGTTAACTGGTTACATTCCCGAAAAAAGATATTTGAAAGGGGAGTAAGGTTCAAAAGTGAACTTCTCTTTTTTAACAAATGTAAAATACTAGAGCCCATTTTCCTGCCGAGGGGAATAATCCTATAGAAAAGAGTTTGTTGATGCAGGAGTGAAGGAACAATGCGAGAAGCAGATTATGTAGCTAGAAAGTTTAGAGGCATACTGGTAGAGTTTGAGGAATGGAAGAAAATGAGGGGACCCGGGATGCCGCCTCCGTAAGTGCTAGGCAAGACTATCCCTGGACTCCTCCTCCGTGCACAGGAACGCCCTGTTCTGAGATGCCCGCACGCACTCCCCCTCTGCATGAGATTGACCAATGTTCTGTGGTATACTGAATTTTATGATACATCGAGACGCTGCAGTTTCAAAAAGTTGTTTTTGCATAGCTAAAACATTAAAGCCCAGGGGGATTTTAAAAAAAAAATAATAGCCTGCACATTTTTTTAAAGTACTGTAAACCAAGAATGACATTTTCATTAGTGCCTCTTTCTCTTTCAGGAACTATGTGAAAAACAACATTTGTTTTATGAGTCATCACCAAGAGGAATTAGCATCAGAACAACTCCAAAAAAGAAAAACCTCAAGAGCAGCTCTTGGAGTGTAGGGGACAACCAGAACCTTATAAATGCTGCTACAGTGTAAGAACATTCAGTAAGACGTCTTCATACCAATACACCTTGGCCACTCCCAGGTTTTGCCTTTAGTGTCACGGAGCTAGTTTTAAAGGGACACTCTGCGATGATAAAGACAACCTTTAATCTTCACCCACAGTAGGTAAATGAGGGGTAAGATCCCAAGCATCTATTACTTTGGGCAGGATACCAAGTTAAACAAAACACGGTCTGTTTGAACACTTTCCACCTTTTCACAGAGCAGCTTTGAAAGACCGAACTAGTGATGAGTTTCCCTTTTGCCTTAAGATACATCTGTATACAGGCTAGTTGCAGCTTTATTATTCAGATGCTAAGTACTCTAAACACAAGCTTATAGTTTGGTTTCCAACCCCCCTCCCCAGAGACACTACTTGCACTGGGTCTTGTGTAAAAAAGAACCAGGACATAATGTGGACAACTGCATATATATTCTAGATTCAGATAGGTTCTTGGCTCGGATCTTAGTGGTAATTCCTAATTAGTTTAACAGGTACAAGGATTATGCATTTTTTATGAATTACAAACTATAATGTAATATAAAATCTTTTATGAATGTCATTAGTATTATAAAATAACGTGAGAAGTAATTCTGCAATAGCTGAGAAAAATAAGCATCTTCCCATCCATTTAAAAAATATGAATAGAAAGGACAACTTGAAATTCTTGGGACCATATTTATTTAGAAGTAGCTGTTTGTACAACATTAGGAGTCAGGCCATTTAGGTTATTTATGCAAATCTCCAAGCAATTAGATTTGACTTTTTAGCCAAGCTTATACAGTTCTCTTTGTAAGGCATTCATAACTTATAGTGATCCATTGTTTCCTGCAATTCGCACTCCTCAGGATTATCACTACCTCGGGCTATGGCATACAGGCAGGCTATGACCGATGCTGACTTGCAGGTGACTGCAGACACTATAAATGACATTCAGACATCAGGACAATCCCCTCACTACATTCCTCTCTATGATGAAACCAAGATCACCAACTATGCCAGAAACCTCGGTTTTATCCGCACAACCATGGGTTGCTCTCTTGTGCATCTCTCCAGTTAAATTTCAGAAGTTGGTGAGGCATTTTACTAATCAAATTTAGATGACAGGAAATCTACAATGAAGAATCTCAAACCACTTAAGTAGCAATTCAGTAAATTATTAATATATATTATGAACCATGGAAGACATTCAAAAACTGAAAAGAATGAACCTAACTGGAAAATGAATACAAAAATATGATTAACATGAAGAAAAGAGAATCCTGAGTCAAAAACAAAAACCCTTTCTATTTAGCTTGGAATTCTCCTACTGGTATGTAACAAATTGCCCCAAGTTGGATATAAGGGTATGTGATCTACTATATTTCCTTGTAATGAGGAGGAAGACTGATACAGGAAATACTAAAGCTGTATTCTCAGAGACTCAGAATGACGGAAGGCCCTGGTTCGGAAATGGACTATGTTGATTAAAACTGGCGGGGGAATTATGAGAAAAGGAGGTCTGAGATCTCAATTTTGTGATGGTACATTTCATAGCAAGCCAGCGCCTGCACTCTCCCCCACCCCCCACTTTTCATTTGTTTTGGTAGAAGGGAATTTTGTAGAAGTTCACTTTAAGAAATTCACTATGAATCTTCAGTGAAACGATATTGAGATTAAAAAAATTAAGACAGGTAATCCATGTAATTTTTTTTCCCTTTGCCAACCATTACAGAATGTACGATATTTAACAAAATTACTACATGTTTTCTTTGAAGTTCAAATGCCATATATACTTTACGTGTTTCTTAGCCATTCAGTTAATGGGCAGGGAAGTGTTTCAAATCTATTAGGTTTATTACTAGTGATTTTCACTTCAGAATCTTAAAATACTTTTCTTTCACTATTCTGAGTCTGTATGATTCTACCTTCAAACTAATGTTTACCCAATACACTCCCAATCAGAGCTTTTCGGTTTTCAAAAATAAAAAGGGGAAATAACTTATAATTTGTAGGTCTATATGCAGTTTTTATTTATAAAAGAATTTACAGCACTTGTGAAAAGCCAGCAGAAGGCCTCAGTCACGCTCATTTCTCGCCAGTGTTGCTAGGCTTTGCGGGTTCCGCACGACACCCTCGCCCGGTGACGCCCCCACAGCAGCCGAGACCAGACCCATCAGAAGAACACCGTCTTCTTTCCGGGATGGCATTCTGATGCGCTGCTCACGGATCTACCCAGTTTTCAAGTCACTCGAATACTGAAAATGTTATGACCTCTGGTTATGTAGCTGGGCCATGTAATCATGTTTTTTCCTCCTGTCCATATTTCTTTTTTGGGAACAGAACAAAAGAAGAGGCCACTTATTAATTACTGTTAATTAAAACTAAGTGGAAAATCTCAAGATTTTAAAAGTTTTTCCAGAACTTGTAACATTTTCATCGAATTTTATTCTCTTTTATGAGGTTACCTATCCTACTGGAACTTTAAATGAAGCAAATAAACACAAACGTAAAAAAAAGAGAACAGAAGTCTGAAAATCACAATTAAGTTTTTCACAAGAAATATAAAAGTTAGCCTTTGCAAAGCACCCCCCCCTCCCCGGCCCCAGCCAACCAACCCCAACCAAGCTTGAGAGTGAGAAACAGGGTCGGGGAGGCAAGGAGAAGATAAAACTAAACGATATGTATTGTCCAGTCCAGTGCTTAAGTTCTCAAGATTTTGCAATATGGTAAGGAAAATGTACTAGAGTATGGAGGTTAAGATACTGCAATTTGTCACAAAGGTTTCAAACATTTCGGAAATTCAGGTTTTAGTGGAAGATTGTGTTGGAATATTGTCTCTACTGAGAAGCTAATTTAATTCTGGACTCAGTTTCATTTCCCAGGCGAAATCACTGTTGGTTGTACATATAGACATACAAGCGCACGTGGCAGAGCACACTGGCAGCTTGATTCCGAACCACTGCTCCCGGGCTCCGGGCTCCGGGCTCCCGGGCGGGGCAGGCAGCCACTGCTTCACAGACGCCGTTCACTGTGACTTCAAGAGCAGCTGTCCTATATACCGAATAGTCATTCTTTAGCTCCATTAAATAAGACACAGCAAGGGGAAAGACGTTTCTTACAAAATGGCTTTCAAGTTCAAGTTGAACTAGATTATAATGATACCGTGGGCACAGAGGTGGCTTGTGGAGATTTCTTGTTGAAATAGCACAATATATCAACTTATGACAAGACTTCATAGAGCCTTAAGTACCAACCTAAGATTATTTCCTACAGCTAGGGCCGAGTCTTCCCAGAATACCAAGGTACATGTGAGGTCCAGCCCTTCACAACTTCTTTCTCATATTTACCTTGTAGGTAAGAGGTTTCTCTTTTTAAAACTATAATTCTGTAAGATATTTAACATTTTCTATCGTATTAAATTAACAACATAAAATACTATGCTTAATCTGTAAAGATCTACTCTGGTTCCCTAGAATTTATATACATGTTTTATTTCTAACCTGCAAGAGAAAAATCCTATTTGATATTTGGTAACAGAGCATTAAAAGATCCTATGTACATGTGGCATATATATTTACAAAATTCACTTCAAAAAGAAGCCAACACACTTTAGCAAAAGTCTGAGCTTGCATAGATTTAAAAAAAAGAATCAGGAATACAATTTTATTAAAATAGAAAATGGGGAATAAAAGTTATAGAATGGATATGAAGAGAGACCTTTTCCAAACTTTTATTTGTGCACATTCAATTGAAAAAGATAAGTTTTACAGGTTCTTTGGTGCCCATATTCAGCATACAAAAATGTAAAAGACTATTCACAAATAAAACGCATGAGCTCAAACTGGAAAACAACAACAACAAGACAATTCGAGGCAGTGCACACTGTGACAGCTCTGCCGTGGGGACATGAGAGCGACTGCGAAAATAAATAGAACGTCCTTCTGTAAAAGCAGCAATGTCATGTCTTGTAAACTTCCTTCTTCTATTACAGCAAGGTTTGAAATAAAATCCAAAGGGACTGGAGCTTACACTGTAGCCGCGAAGGAATAAAAGAGTCTGTTTCCTCAGTTAATGTTGGTCCAGTTTTCCTTTTGAGTCCAATGTGCAGCAGGTTTTAAAAGGTGCTCGGTTAGGGATTCTAACCAGTTAAGTGACGAATTATAAAATTTCTTTCCTGCTTTCGAACACAAACGGGTAAATCTGTTCCACGGCAGCGGCGACAGCCTTGACGTTGGGCCCTGCAACAGACGCAAGGGAAGACGGGGTGGGTGCGAGGGGGCAAGGAGAGCGCCAGGAGAAAGCACTTCTCAGGGCTGCACATATCCCAGCAGTTTTAGGGTTACTGTTTTTTTTTTTTTTTAAATCTACACACATAATTATGCACAGAGTCATAATAAAAATCAAGAGAATAAAATCAAGAGAATAACTGTCTTGAAAAATCAAGACAATTAATGGGAATCTGAAATAAAAACGCTGTTCACCTTGTTTTAGGGCACCAGTGTGTATGTGAAAAACTGCAGACGAGAAGTGTGCACATGAAGGGGAATAGAAAGCACTACAATATGCTTATTAAAGGAAGAAATGCCAAATGGGCCTAGAGGAAACTTAGTATCCTTCTGGTCACTGTAGTCTGGTTTATGGTTGGGCCACCACTGAAGCTCCCAGGGGTCCTGAGACACTCCGCAGAGGAACCCGAGGCTGCTCTGACTGCATGGTCTGAAAATGCCCGGAGTTACTCCTAATCTGGCCCTCACCCTCCCAGCTCGCTCAACCAACAGAAAACAAAACATGCACAAGGAAATGAGGTGATGCTACATATTAATTAATCCATATAATGTTAGGAATAACTTTTCAAAAATGTAATCTTTCATTTAAATAGCTTAAAAGAAACATAAAAGTAGACAACAAAAAACAGTTTCATAAAATTTATTTTAAATAAAAATGCTTTCATTAACTACACATACCTCCTTACTAGTAGGTCCTAAAAACGTACCCACTGTGTAATCTGACGGTACTGAACATGTCTTAGGCTGGTTCACGCCTTCCTGACTCAGTTTACCCTCTCCAAATACTATAGTGCTTTGCCCAAGGGAACCACAGAGTATGACTAAACTGTTATAACATTTCATAAAATATTCCAGATATAAATATATAATGCACACTAATTAACCAGGTCAATTGTCTTTAGTTCACTATTGTGTTGTTTAATTATCTATTAACTCAATAAAGATAGATTTTACATATGCGTCGTTTCATTCTACGCTTAGCAGAGATTTATCAGTGCGCTCCGGAGCCCCTCCGAAGTCCGGGTCCCTTCCGAAGCGCAGAACGAAGTGAAAGAAGGGAACAGACAGACTGTTCCTCACCACTCTCTCTTTAAGATTCAGGCACAGCCCTGGCTTTAAAAGTCTCCGAGGCAGTTGTGAAAACCCATGGGATGAATCAAAACTAAAACTTACTTGTTGAGTGTTTAATAGTGTGAATAATTTTTATTCTCCTTTAAGGGCTGAGGGAATAAAAATAAAAACTCCAGGACACAAAAGAAATGTCCCTTAACTGTGCCAAGAGTTGGGCCTCATTCCCAAGTGATGTCTCTGTACAATTTATAACCACAGTAGCTTTAAAAACTGCCTGGCATGGCTAATGCTACCCTTTGACATCTAGGCCTAGTAGGTCACTTTGAAACGACCCCTTCCAAACACCTGACTTCAAAGCTATAACAAAGTACACATTAATATGTACAAATAGGTACCAATTATATTTAGCTTATCTAAAACCTTTATCAAATTCATAAAAATGGGTTTCTATTGAGTATTTTAAATGTAAAATATCTAGAATATTCTTAATAAATGCAAACTGGCAACTATCCGAGTGCCTGTGCACAGCACACCCACACACTGGCCACGGGACGGCAGCGAGAATGAATGATCTACAAACACACGGAGCAAGGCAGACGGGCCTCCCTGGGATGATGACAAGGGAACCAAGACAGACACAAAATAGTATATTATTAGATATTAAAATAGTATAAAAGCAAGTAAAACTAATCTACAGTGCTAAAAACCAGACAACTGGTGGTCCCCTTGAAGGGCATGAGTGACTGAAGGGGACAAATCAGACGTTTCTATTTTGGCATGGGCACTTCTATTCAATATGTAAATGACAAGCTTGGTTTCAGTATCATAAAATACCTGTTACTGTAATACTTCCTGTTGAAAAAATCTGTAATGTAGCTCGTAGAGATTTTATCCGATAGCACACAGCAGGATGAAGTTCAGGTTCATAACTATATATATAAAAAGAGTCACAATATAAATATTTATATAGCGTGACAAGTAATTTCAAATTTGGTAAGTCACCTTGATTTTTTGAAGACCTACCTGGCATGAGGTCTGTTGTTCTTTGTGAATTCTGGCAAACGGATTTCAAATGGCATGTTACATACTGCTAAAACGTTAACAACCTTAAAATCTGTAAATATTACCTTTGGGAGAGAAGTAAAGCTCAATAAATTACTTTGAAACAAAAACTCTGCTCATCAGAGAAATTCTTAATGATTAAGTTTCAATCCTTAAAAATATAAGCAAATTAGATAAAACAAATATCTTAAGCTTGGCCCCAGGATTTCATCAGTAACGCATGAAATGCTGCAATTAAGTAACTCAAAAGTGTCACTAAGAAAACAAACAAAACCTGACTACAGCAGCTCATCCGTGGTCTTCTGAGTTTTCTGTTTAGTTTAATTTTTTGATACTTTAAATGGGATATTTAGTCTACTGAGATAGGAGAGCAAACAGAAAAAAAAAATCAAAGTGCAGTCCTCTCAAGAGTCAAAATGAAAAAGCTGTCTCTTTAAAAGTCAGTAAACAAACAGCTGAGCGCACACTGAACTTCACAGATCAGACTCTGTCTTACATGCAGTAAGGTAAAATGGCCTTTCTGCGAGTTTAGTTAGATGTTTGTTTTCTTTAAGGGAATAGAGTGAAAAATAAAGTGATAAAATTGTGCTTCTAATTCATTGGGATTTCTCTCCACATTTCTAATTTTATGCTAAGACAAGAGGCTCCAAGGCTAGAAATAATGTCCTCGCAAGTTAGTAACTTCAGCAACTCCTAACAGTATCTTGAATGGATTTATTTTATCACCTTTTCAAACATTCCTAGTAAAACCACGATTCTGGATAAACCATTCTCCAACTCGGTACCTGCACAATAGTTGTAGAAAGCCACAAGACCATGCAAAGTGGCCCCGCCACTCATTGGGCCCTGCACTGCCCCTCGCAGGCCCTTCAGTGCGTCCTCTCACCTCCCACCTCAGGAGACTGAAGCCATCAGAGGGAAACTCACCTTCCCGTCACTTCCCGTCCAAACTGCCAACAGCCTAGGCTCACCTCTTTAGGGACTATGGCTCATCTTTACCTTTCTTTCATTTACTCATTACTTGCAAGTGACCTAGCAGGTCCATAATGTGTATTAATTTTATTCAAATTTATGCCTCTTCAAAATATCTGATGAGGTTAACCTGCCGGCAATGGTCACTGTACAAGTGTGAGAGCCAGCTAACTAATGTGTGCACACCAACAGGCCCTGCAGCTCTCTGCTCATCCTCACACCGACACCACTCTAGACACGACTATAAACATGATTTTTGGTGGGGGCGGGGTCGCGGTTGTTTAAAAGTGAGGAAGAGTTGAAAAGGTAGTTAACTTGTAAGAAAACAAGTCTGTGTCTCTCTATAAGAAACAATCTGAAAAAAGCCAGGATCCATTAAAAATACCCATATGGACAAGTTTTGCTACTAAATTTTTCCACTGAAGAACAGTATAAAAAAACGTAGAAAATGGTCAATAGTGAGAGTAGTTTCTACAGAGACTTCTTTAGTCTATTAAACTCAAAATTTTAACTTTACAAAAATAAATTCTTGAATATCTGCAGTTTGGATATTTTTTGAAAATGTTACCTGAAAACCTAGTTTCTGCAGACAGCGGGCTAAACGTCTGGCACCAAATTTAGCTTCTTCTTCACTATGGTTTTAAGGAAAAAAAAAAGACTATTATACAGGAAGTCAATTTTATACTGAGGAACACGACAAATTCTACATATAATTTTGTTTCTGTGTCTACAAATGCCCCTTCCATGAAGGGAAAATCAAAATTAAAAACCCAAGTAAAATTTACCTTGTTGCTCCAGTGCAAATAATTTTTCCTGAGGACCAAATTGTAGCTGTAATTCTAGGTTTTCTAAGCTTCATTAATACTTTCTGGAAAAAAAAAAACCAAACAAACATAGAAGGATTAATTTTAATATATGGTTCTGCTCTATATGGCTATTTTAATGTTTAAATACTACTCCAACTTTACCCAAGATCAAAATAACTATTCTCTAAATCACCCACCCATTCTGAAATCAAATACCATATTGAACAAAAGAATGTATTAATCAAAAAAGACAAATATATGGTTTATTAGTTAAAAATACATGGTTTGTATAAATCTCTCCCTAATACCTAAAAGCAATGGACTACAAAGTATGCACATATTCCATTTCTTACTCTGCTCCAGTCCCATAACTGGAATTTATAGTTTGCATGGACCCTCAAATAGAGCAAATCTGTTCACACCTCTGGAGCTTTGCAGTATCTGAAATATTGTTCCTTCTTATTTTCATGTCACTCAAGTCTCTCACCAGATGTCACTTCGGCAGAGGCGCCGTCCCCCACTGTTGCACCAAACTCCCATCCGTCCGTCACTCTAAGTTAAACCTGCTTCATCTGCTCATGGTATCCATCACTACTTTACAGTGTCTCATAGTTGAACCACCTATTACATATTCAAGTTCTATACGCACATTTTGAATGCAGGAGGTAAGCTGGAGCTAGATGTAATTTTAGATTTCTTAGATATGACAGGCATTTAAAGCGATGGGTTTAAATGAAATTACCTACAGAGTGAGTACAAGTAGGTCAAGAACTAAGGTCCAAGATAATATGCTAATTTAAATTTTCATTACAGCTTTTCATTTATGGAAATATTTATCATGTGTCCATTATGTGTAAGAAATATTTACTGAATAATGTAACACATAAATGAATGAGACAGTATCCTTAAAACATCTATTACATTTTAGGTCTTCCCTTTGTCAGGTGCCACAGCATCAAACTAGACAGCTCTTAAGTCTGGGGCTACAAAATTTAACAAAGATCCAAAACAAAATTTGAGTTAAAATACATTATAAAATTTCAAACACAAGTAACTGCAAAACACTACACTGCATTTACTCTGCATTTAATTGTCTTTCACCACCAACTTGCCTGTCAATTCAGCCTTCCCAGTGAACTTTCCTAGGACAGATGACTTCTCTGCCATATGGTACGTTAAAAGTTCCAAAGTAGCGTCAGGCAATTTTGTCTCTAAACTTTTTAGCAGATATATTTATTCCCTTTAAAATGAAGATGGAATTGGCCCTGGCTGGTGTAGCTCAGTGGATTGAGCGCGGGCTGGGAACCAAGCGGTCCCGGTTCGATTCCCAGTCAGGGCACATGCCTGGTTGCAGGCCAGGTCCCCCGTGAGGGCCAGGTGAGAGGCAACCATACATTGCTATTTCTCTCCCTCCCTTCCCCTCTCTCTAAAAATAAATAAAAATAAATCTTTAAAATGAAGATGGAATTGTTGATGAACTTGAAAATCTTTAATTGTGTGTCATTGAAAATTTTAACTGAATTTAATTCATCTTTACTTAGTTTCTAGTACTGAGAACTAATAATAGTTTACCTAGGTACACTGGCATCTAATTTTTAGAACTTAAATAAAGCCTTCCTATATATTCTTAATTTTCATAAAAATATATAAGACATATATCTCATCATTCTTTGGTTTATAAAAGCCAAATGAACCCTCGATGTCATTTGTAATGGTAATCTTAAAACACTACAGTTAAAAGCAAGTTATCAGCTTTCATTTCAAATATTATAGGTTTAACATTTAGAATGCACAGATTAGGATATAAACCGTACTTTTAGCAATTTGTTACTAAAGAACACCAATGATCTTGGTCAATTAAAGAGGGCTATGACAACATGAAACTTACTATCATCCATCTATCTATCTACCTTAAGGCACCCTTCCAACATAATTAATTATATTTGAGTAAATATACATGAAAGTAAAGTCCTCTTCTCCAGTCAAAAGAAACCAAGAGAATAGTATACAATTCTTTGGTAAGACTTGGAGATAAGCATCTCGAAAAGCTGCTCCTTCATCAGAGCAGGGTCCACTTCTTCAGGGCTCGCTGTTGCAGCCAGTGCAACTGGAACGGGGTAAGCTGCTCACAAATGGTCTGGAGAATGAATGTGTTTTAGGACACCATTCATATTATGCTCTGTAGCATACACCAAAATTCGGATACTTACTCCAACATCACGCTTATAAATTACATTTGCTCCCTCCAAAGCAATCTTCCTTAAGTTCAAATGGCATCTTGTTCTAAAAACACAGACTACATTTGTAATTAGAATGTCCAATGCAACATCACTGTCTGCATCCATTGGGGTAGTTTAAAAACTTAGCTTCCCACCACGAAGATCACATCCTGAGAAATAAAACAAAATAAAGTAATTAAATGTAAATTTTTCTGAATTTTTTACAAATAGATGAACACTAAAATGAAAAAAATAAATCTATATTATTTTTCAATGTTAAATCAAATAATGTCCCTTCCTTTTCCCACTAAAGATGCCATTTTAAAAAAGATAACATGTCATATAACATCCAACTTTCATTACTGAAATTTAATAATTAACATTTTATACGCCAGGAGACTGCCAATTTTTCCTCTTGCTATTTGCCTTTACAACCACTATGTTTCAGGTATATCACAGGTAATTCTCCAAACACACCAAGTTCAAGGAATGACCTTTGTGGTTCCAATGTCTAATCATTAATGGTACTATAACCTATCTCACGCTTGCTAGAGCTAGAAAAAGGATGACCTATTTTTCCTCTATTTCAAGCAGAGTAATTGACGTAAGTTTAAAGGAAGCAGGAATATTATTTTTAACATTTTTAAACAAACTTTTCTCATTTATTAGTCATTCATTCATTATTCACTTACTAAACACCTACCATACAGTAAGGATACAGGAGAAAAAAATGAGTAAGGCCCCGTCTTTTGTCCCCAAGGAGCTCACAGATCTGGGGGTGGGGGGGGAGGCTCTAAAACACAGCACAACACCATTTTCATCAAGATCACAATCTTCCAAAATATCTATCTCTTCAAAAATACTGACAGAAGGATTTCCATAAACAAACACAATGAGCCCTAGTTTGTACTAAGCATAAGACCCATATTTCAGCCCCCCAAAATTCTCTTTGACGGCTTTTCCACATTTTAAAAGAAATAAATTAATGATAATTTTTAGCTTGCCTAACCCACAAAGAGAAAATCAGAAAATACTAACAATATTATTATAATGATAATAGGTTTAACATTCCCTGCAGCCACAAAATAAAGAACTAGTATCCTCTGTAAGGATTCAAATTATTATGTGACTAAAACAATGAAGATGCCAAAAGCCCAAGTAAAGAAAATTCGATTTTGCTTTTCTGCCTCTCCGTGTGCTAAAACACAATGACAGGTCAGGCCCCAAGACTTCCAGAACCTACACAGGATGATACTGCATCTACTTCTGTGCATCAACTGTACCTCAAGTTCACTGTATTTTCTCACTTTAATGCTCCTTTCAACCTGCTTATTTTCTTGTGTTTCTGTTCTCTGCGTGTGTTTAAGCAACCTCAAATGATTTTTATCTATAAGGTGTGAGGCAGGGCTGGCAGTGGCCCTGATTAACAGACATATAGGTAGACTAATAAGCAGAGGACAGAGGAAATTATCAGCACTGATCTTAAGCAGCAGGCTCAATGTCTGACTAACCACTTACTAGTTAGGAGAACTTGGGCAAGTTATGCAATCTGTCTGTGCCTTGGTTTTCTCATTTGTGATACATAATAATAGAAGGTGCCTACGAGATGGTGCTGTGGGGATTACATGAAATGTGTGAAAAGTACTTAGCACATTTATCTGGGAAACAATAACACAAAAATGACAGTGATTATGGATACAGTAGGTTCAAACTGACAGGCAGAACAGAGATCTCTAAGCATCACTCCCCATGACTACATTATAACTGCGAAGTAGAGGCTCCTAGCTGCTCACCCCAACATCCATTCTGCCCTTCCTTCACAAGCAAAGGTACCCAGACACCTAGCTGCGTACACCATGGCAGAAATAAAGTACTATACTTTTCAGGTTCTTGGGCAACAGGTATAGCCAAAAAGCCACATGACTCTGGCTGGTCAATGAAATGTAAAATGAAATGGTTTTGTGTTTTTTGGAAAGTTGGTTAAAAGGGGCTGAACTAAGCCAGCAAAACCCCCTTTTGCCTTTCTGCCCTTCTTCCTTCTTGCTGCGGAGTCTGGATGTGAGAGCTGGAGCTCAAGGAGCCATCTGGAATCATGAGACTATGAGGAAAGGATGGTAGAACAAAAACAGTTAAGGCAGAAGCAGCTTGAGTTCCTGGTACCATGAAACTCCTTATCATCCCTGTACTTCCCAATTCCAGACTTCAGGGGTACGAGATAAAAACCAGTTTCCACGTTATAGCCCTCATGTTGAATTTCTGTTGTATGCAGCTAAACCTAATCCTAATTGACACACATCCCATGAGAATAAACTACAAAAAACACTCCTTAAAGAGAAATTACGTATCAAGGAACTATGTCAAGTCTAGTGCTTCACAAAGACTTTTTACATCAAACAAGCTAAAACGAACGGACTCAGATCTACTTCTCTGAGTGTTATCAAACTAGTGAACTGAGGGGAGAGTTCGAGGACAGTACGTAGGGTAAAAGTATTTCAAGAAAGAAGGGGTAAAGCAAATCTTTGTGAATGCAAAGACGCCTTGAAATTAATTCAAAATCGATGATTATTTTTGTAGTTCAGCAGCTTATATTCTGAAAATGAGGTCATGGACATAGTTCATCATGAGTAGTGTTCATATTTTAGATTAGTAATGTGACAAGCAGCCTCAGAAAATGCTATTACTTTAGTAGGGTTTGTGAAGTCAATACTTTTAAAGATTTTATTTATTTATTTTTAGGAAGAGGGGAAGAGAGGGAAAGATCAATGTGCGAGAGAAACATTGATTAGGCTGCCTCGCACATCCCCACCTGGGGACCTGACCCACAACCCAGGCCTGTGTGTTGTCTGTCATGTAGGCAAACCTGGGCACAGTCTTTCATGTAGGATCCCTTTTTACAAGTACTGCCCTGGCAGGTGGGACTCAGTGGATTGAGTGTCAGGCTGTGAACCAAAAGGTCACTGGTTTGATTCCCAGTCAGGGCACATGCCTGGATTGCGGGCCACGTCCCCAATAGGGTGTGTGTGAGAGTCAACTACACATTAATGTTTCTCTCCCTCTCTCTAAAAATAAATAAAATCTTAAAAAAAAAAAGAAGAAATGCATCTTGAGAAATAATTAAACTGAGCAAAGTATAAATAAGATTATACATTGCAATTTTGTTAATAACAGAATAACCTACGGAATAACTTGAAGGGACTGGTTAAATAAAGGTACAGCAGTTTTATATAACAGACTACTAAATAGATTTTAAAATTATAAAACTACATGAATGTAGACAGAGGTCCAAAATGTGGGAAGAAATTATATGATTAGAGTTCATTTTGGTTTATAGACCTTTGTATGTACTTACATACTTATACAGCCAAGATGTTAACCATTATTCTATTCAGAGAGTTGGCATCTGAGTGACTTAAAATTTTTTTTTCTTCTCTTGTTTTGTAGTCTAGATTTTTCTTTTAAAGAAACAACAACAAATATTAGGTTTACTAATAGAAAAATAAAGTTAGTTCCATTTTGATTTAAATGTAAATCATCATTTATTTTCCCACTGCCCAAGCCTAATATTAAGATGGTTTAATCAGGTGTTTTGTCCTGTTTCTGAAGTAAATACCTAGTGTGAGTTTAAATATATCCTTCTGATAATAAAAAGCAAAGTTTAAAATTGCACCTTCCTAACTTCAGGAAATGTCACATTTCTAATTCCTATTAAAATACATTGTAGAATTTGAAGCAACTTCTATCTTGGTCCATGATTTTACAGACAAGAACGTATTATGTTCTTTAGTGATATTTAGAAACATTACTTCAGCAACCTGCAACCTTAAAGCATTGCAACCTGGAAAACACTGCCACCTCCTGGCTTTAAAGACAAATTGCACCCAAGGCTATTATATTTTAAATTTTCCACACCAGGACATTAAACTGAAAGGTCACAATAAACAATATCATAAAAACAATGCAAAAATTACTCTAAAATCTAACAAAAAGCCAAAAAAACCCTAAAATAAACCTCAGAATACAGAAAAGTTGACTCTAGCTAAAGTGTATTCAAGTTGCATATGAAGATACTGAGGGAGGGGCCTAAAAGGTTTAACAAAATCACCATCTGTGATTTAAGAAATGGCAGAAGGGACAGACTGGGGATAGACTAATTTGCAAACACAACATGAACCCACAAGGTCTCCCAGGGATCATTCTTTTCTAAAAGTAAGACATGCCATTTAAACCAACTCTTTTCTATAAAGCTCCCAAAATAGCAGACTAGGAAACAGACATTTGTACAGAGATTCCAACCCACTGCTACACTTGACAGGCTCTCAACATGTGCCTGTGGCCAAGATGGAGACAATCAAACATTTGCCTTTAGAGAGAGGGTGTTCTTTCACACCTGTTTAGTAGAATATACCCTACTTTTGTTTTCTGGAAATTGGCAATAGTATCACTGTACCTCCCAGGGTGCTTCTAAGGGTTCAATTTAATCATCTATGTCAAGTACATAACATATAACATGTTTGTTAAAAGGTAGCCATTACTGTTTGATAGATTCACATAATTGAATATTGTAACTGAACAGTAGTTAATGAATTGATACAAAGCTTGAGAAAAGTCACACTAACAGATAGAGAAAACCAAGACCTTAATAGGTCAGGTAGGAGTCAGCCGACTGTAGCCAAAGGGCGACTGCCTGCTCTGTAAGAAAGGCTTTACTGAAACAGCCATGCTCACGTGTCCATGTAAGAACTACGGCACAGCTGCGCAGTCCTGCCAAAGACCCAATGACACGCAGCCTAAAACAGTTACTATCTGGGCTTTTAAGAAAAAGTCTGGTGTCTCCTGGGCCCAATGAGTCAATATGAATAAAATAAAATTTAACACTGATTAATGTAAAGTTCACATTTTTATTAAAATGACCAATACATCTGTATATCATAGTCTTTCATCAGAACCCCAGTTTGAAGTGAACGGCTCTAAGTGATGCAGATCCTGAATGAAAAAGATATGGAATTACTGCAAATTCTGTTACTGAAAGAGTGGTTATGTAGACAAATATGCTTATTTTTTCAGAGACCATTCCAGGGGGAATGTCATGTCTGTAATTTACTTTAAAATAGTTATTTTTCACTATCTGACCTCAGTAACAAATAGATTTGGATACAGTTTCAGGTGACTCCCTCAGAATCTGGAATCTTACCACAGCAAACAGCCAAACTGAGATAGCCTGTTCAGAATAGACTTGGCTAGTCAGGTGTAATTGTATTTCAAGACAAAAAACGCCATGTTACTGCTTCAATGCTTAACAACTGTTACATCGAGGAGACGGGTAACACGAGAGTCCGTTATACTACTTTCCCTACGTATCTGTCTGAAAATTTCCGTAACTTTATTGAATAACAAGCTGTTTAAGGCAAAGATTTTTCTTTAAAATAGGTCACACTAAAACATGGAATTTTAATTATATTTAAAGAAAACAAAACAAACAGACATAAAAACCAACCCAAGGTTAGACAGGAGTGTCCAGGCAAAAGGAAGAAACAGTCTCTTGAAACATCTAGAATACGCTCCCTCATTATTTAAAGACGGCGCCGATGTTTAGAGGAAAGCAGGAAGATATGGGATATAAAACCAGTTGTTTGAGAAAAGTTTCAGGACATTTAGCGCAAGAAAGGAAAGATAGCAGTTGCTCCCAAATATCTGGAAAAAAAAAAAGATGTTTTTATTTTAAGAGATCACACAGAAGTAGATTTCATGAAGCCACACCGAAAAACAAATACTTGCAAAGTAGTGGGCTCCACAGAAGTATATAAAAAAAAAAAGAAGACAGGAAAAGAAAAACAAAGGGACAGGGAAGGCTAGATAATCAACAGCTAGGAAGTTACAGAACAAGTCTTCTGTTGGGTAGGAGATGAGACCGGATGCTTTCTAAGATCCCACCTAATTCCCAAATTCCCAATTCTAACATCTTAGATGAAGACGCACTATAGACAAATTTAGGGATTATATACTAAATTTCTATTTCAATTCCAGAGCTAGCATGTTAGTTTAGTTAAATTAGCATCCCAAGTCTGAACATCCCACCACCTCTCAACCTGCACTTGGGTTCCAGGGACCGTGGAGGCGGCCAGGCGGATGCACTGAGGGACAGTGAGCAGAGCTGTGCGGCTCTCACCTTCCGGCAGGGTGGAATTCCGCCATGAGGGCCTGTCCTCGGGCATGGCCCACAGGCTTGTACTGTAGGGACCAGTCCTCTGGGCTGGCATTTTTGTATTCTAACCACATGAAAAAAAATGTTATTAACAATATGCCTGGTCACAAAAATCCTTGTATTTCCCAAGGAAAGGATCATATATCATACCAACATATAATATAAGACATGTCACAAATGTTTAAGTAAAAGCAAAAGTATCTGACGTACAAAAAATAATCATCATTATATTAAGTTAAACAGAAAGTTAAATTATGTTTACTGCGTCTCCAACTACTATATCTCTGACTCAATCTAAATACCAATTATAAAGACTGGTAAGTAGATAGCATTCATGTGAAGAACTTGCATCAAAATAAATTGTTATAATTTAAAAAAATCTATAAGAAAACTGTAAAAAAATTTATTGGAAATTGATTAACAACAATAACTGAGAGTTGCCAGCAACTGTCACTTTAAAAAAATAGTAGAGAGGAGCGCATTTTATGCTTCAGTCTACAAAAATATTTGTAATGGTACATAAAAAGTAGTGAAGACAAATTTAAATGATGCTGATTTTCTTAATGACTGTTTAAGAAAAAATAAGTCAGTGGTTTAGGCTGTCATGAAGAAGTTCTAGCTACAAAAAAAGAAGTGTGTGGCAATTTAAGAATATACAGTCTAAGAGCCATCCCACACTACAAATGTGTAAGCAGTAGCCTACTGAAGAATTTTGTGGCCCTGGCTGGGTAGCTAAGTTGGCTGGAGTGTCGTCCTAATAGGCCCAGGTTGCAAGTTTAATCCCGGGTCAGGGCACATGTAAGAATCAACCAATGAACGCATAAATAAGTGGAATAGCAAATTCTCATTCTCTAAAACTCAGTCAATAAAAAAGAACCTCACTGTTTCAGAACGTCTACGATGGCTCTGTACGGGAAGACGACTTGGGTGTCTAAGACGCGGATGCTCACGGAAAACACGTGACAGCGCTGACCCCTCCGGACCGTCCCTGTCGAGTGCCAACACCACACTGACACACCACACGGCTGTTTGGAGGGATTAACGAGTACCTCACAAATTCAATATGCTCTATTAAAGTAATGTATTAGTGCTAACATTAGTATTAATTTTAACCAATGTCTAATTACAGATAACAAGAAAAAAAGTACACCTTACTGAATACAGCCTCAAATTTGGGGATTCAAACTCAAAGATGTGAATTTTAGCATGTCAACTCCTTATGTGAAAGCAAAATTTTGGATAGAATTAGTATTTCAAATTGATGTCTTAATGTATGGCTTTTAAAAAAGATAACACGTCATTTTCTGATTATGTAAGAAATACTCAAAGGAAAAGTCACCCAGAACCACACCACAGTGACAGTTACTAAATTTTTTTCTATGCTTATACAGACACATGTTTTGAGGCTGCTAAATCCATACATTTATCTGTGCATATTAAACAAGACTGGGGTCATGAGAATATACTGTCATATCTAGTCAACAAAGAATTTTGTACAAATCTTTGACAACCTGATATCAATGAAAAACAGCAATACTGAATTGATCGTTCTTGCATGCTAAAGAGGGTGAACTTTTCAAATATTACTAACTAGTATTTATTGGGTTAACTGGCTCATGTCCTTTGTTTATTTTCCTTCTGAGATTTCTTACTGATTTACATAGGCTCTTACACGTAAAGAATATTAATGTTTTGCCTGCTTATGCTATTCCTTCCGCTAAAAATGATCTGTCCCCACTGCACACCTGGCTCCTCCTACTTGTTCTACGGCTCAGCACCACCTTAGTCCAATCAGTTCTCTAACAATGGACTGGAAATCTCAGCATTCAGTCCCCTGAGGGGGATGGAGACCGAGCAATAAACGAGAGCTGGCAGAAGGAACAGCAGTGTTCTCAGCGCGGAGGTGAGCTGGAAGCATAAGCTGCCCGGGCCTGCAGGGGGGCCGGCACGGCGGGGGCGGGAAGGGTGAGTGGGACTGGGCACACCACCAGGCTGGAGCTGCGGGCAAGGGTCAAATCCGACCGTCTAGGACATGTTAAAACTTTCCATGTTATTCCTGAGAGCACAGTGAGCTAAAGCAGAAGCAAAAGTTGACATGATGTATTTGTTTTCAAAAACTCTATCACTTCTGGAACAGGAGAATGGGCCAGAAGGCAGGGACGGGCGGAAAACTCAGTCCGGGCCCTCAGTGCAGCCGTGCTGGGGAGACGGCAGCGGCGGGTGACGGCAGGGTGAAGGAAAGTGGGAAGGAGGAGAGAAGAGAGACATTTCCAGGGGACGGAATGAACAGAGCTTTGTGACTGATATGGGCGGGAGGAAGAGGGGGATGGAGGAAGGCTTCAGGTTTGTGGCGTAAGCTACTATTTACCAAAACAGAAATCCCGGGGAAGGGGCGGGGAGCAGGTTTGCAGGGGAGATGGTAAAAAGGGGACGGGTTAGGGATCTGTTTCAGACAGGTTGGCTTGAGAAAACTTGTGAGTCATCCAAGAGAAGAGACAGAAAAATCAGATAAGAGTCCACTGCTCAGGACAGGTCAAGGTCTAGACTGGAGGTGAACATTTGGAAAACCTAGTATAGAAGGTACTAAAACCATGATGGATAAAATAAGAAATCAAAGGAACTAAGACATCTGATCCCCAAGACTCAGACAGAGTAGCCTTACTCTGAGTCCAGTCAGCACATTGCTACGCATACCACTATCACTGCATTTTTCTGCAACCTAGTGAAATTTCTTATTTATATGTTTTCTTGGGAGACAATAAGCTTCTCAGATGCATGATCAAAAATTACTGATTTCTTCCCTGGCTGGAATAGCTCAGTGGATTGAGTGCAGGCCTTCGAACCAAAGGGTCGCCAGTTTGATTCCCAGTCAGCGCACATGCCTGGGTTGCAGGCCAGGTGCCCAGTAGGGGGCATGTGAGAGGCAACCACACACTGATGTTTCTCTCCCTCTCTTTCTCCTTCCCTTCCCCTCCCTCTAAAAATAAATAAATAAAATCTTTAAAAAAAATTACTGATTTCTGTGCCCTAGCCTTGGCATAGTTCCCAAGTACTAAATACATTCAACGCAGTGGCTATAAAAGCTTAACTGTTAGTTTGAGCTGAAAAAGCAATGTCTGCACACACACACACACACACACACACACGTTTAAGAGCTCAGACTCTAGGGCAGCTTACTTGGGTTAAATCTAAACTCCACCATTTATCAGTCATGTGACCTTGGGTAAGTTACTTAACACCTCTGCGCCTCAATGTCCTCACCTGTAAAATAAGGCAAATAATACTACCTATCACACAGTGTTGTGAAAATCAAAATTTTGTGCAAAGCACGTAGCACAGTACTTGTACATGGTACAAAGCATTCAAATTTAACTATTCCCATTGTTACTATTATTATTCTCCTTTCTTCCTTCACCCATAGTGAGAGAAATGTTCAAAAATAAAAAGGATTTCCAGTTATTCATTGTGGTTTTCAAGCTTTGAATCTTAAAAACAGATCAGATTCCTTCAAGTCTAAAAGCAAGGGATAAAGGTAAAGAATACAGTTTTGATGTATCTGGTAAATAAAATCAGTATTTTTTAAAAACAAAACTAAATTTAACAGTGAATTTTAGAAAAGTCCTCAGTAACAACAAAACCATTTCAAACAAAAATAAAGTTGTTGGTTTGGATTTTAAAATGTAACAAACCTCTTTGTCATGTTCTTTTCATTTAAAATGTAAATTTATCATGTTCATTTCATTTCAAATACAAGGCATCAGTTTTCTCCACAGGTCTTACATGTGTCCCTATTTTCTCGTATTATGGGTGATCGTTTAAAAAACTAGGAAGTTTCTCTTCTTCTATAGAATCTTGCTATCTGTCCCAAGTTATCCATATGTAACCACAATTCATGAAAGTAACTTAGTCATTATGCTGATGCTAAGAAAACAGCACAATTTTGTAAAGGTTATTCTTTTCTTTGCAGTATAAATGTTAATTCACCAGGTAGCTAGCAAACCAAATAAACCCTCTCGCAGCTTCTGTCTGGCGTCACGGCTGGCATGTACAAAGTTCAAGCTTCCCTTTATTCTGACTTATTTCATGAGTGTGAATGCAGGGTTCAAACCTGAACCGCTGACAGCTCATCAAGAGTCTAATCAAAGGAAAGCACTCAAGGTGAAAACGCAACAGGCAAAACTTCCTACTTTGACAGTCTCCTTTCCACTGCTTTCACAGGATTACCCTTCATATAACGAGCCCGCTACTGCAGGAACCCGTTAAAGGTCCGTGTCATGCATGACTGTCATGGGAAGAAAGGGAAGGCAAGATTATGAAATTAGCTTCTTAGAATAATAGTGTACAGAGTTCACACTGTTCTAGTTAAAAAGTTTTTACTATTTAGTAAAAAATGTAACAAACAAAAGCAAACAGGATTACGCAATAAATACCTTTCCACATATAAGCATGATTAAGAATTTCTGGTTTTACTCAGAACTGGTCAGATTTTAATTGATTGAGGGCCGTGTCACTCAAAAAATGATAAATGGTATGGAGAACCTGACTAGAGATCAGAGGAAAGCCACAAATTTTTTAAAACTGGAAACTCAGGCCTATGAGAAAATTAAAGGACAATGACTTAAAACTAGCACAACAGTACACTGAGTAATTAATAACATACAAGTAAAGAAAGGACTCTGACCTTGAACACACGACGGGAGTGATGAGGGAGTGTTATGACTGGAACACTGGTTCTTAACAAGATGACGACGAAACAGACAGAAACCTATGAGGAGGCTCGACCCCAAAGATATTATTTAACTAACCGTTGTAGGGTCCAGATTTTTAAAAATGTCCAAGTTGTTTCTAACGGGCACCTGGTTAGGAACCACTGGGCTGAAACACCGCCTCACAAGAGGTCATCGAAATAATGGAATCTTCTTTTCAGTAAGTAGGTCCTTAAAAGGGGCTATATTCTCACATCAGGACTGTTTACCACAGAGTACATCAAGATTTCTGTACTCTGCCCACCACGCATTGTTTCCTTAACTCAGATTCATGCGCCAAATCATCACAATCTGTTGTGAATGAACGGCTCATTGCTGAATCCAACGTCACAGCTGACACTCCCTCACCGGGCTTCTCGAGGGCACGCAGCACTGGGAACCCAATTCTCAAAACCTTCCCCCTGGCTTCTGAGGCACCTTTCCTAGGTTCTCCTCCCATCTCAAATCCTCTTCCGTCTGCTCCTTAAACCAGAAGCTCTGAACTGAATTCCACACAGGCCTGTTTCAGCTCAATGACAGGTTCCACAGCGGACGGCCCTGCAATTATGTCTGGACACACAAATTTGGGTGTATACCTGAGGAGGCCATTGCTTTCTTCATATTCTCAAATGAGTTTAAGATTCTTGAAGTTGAAGATCACAGCCTTAAATCCCTTTCTTCGTTAAGCTTTCAGGCTTCAACTAGTATACATGAGTTTGTGGCTCCTACCATCAATCCTGACCTATCAGAGATCTGAAACCATATTCCTGTTTGGCATATTCATTAAATTAAACCAACACATCCAAAATTAATTAATCCCCTCAGAAATACTTGCTGTCTTGATTTGAGTCAATGGAGCCACCATCCAATCCTCACACACGAGAAACGAATTTCTGAGTCATCCTTCATCTCCCTTCTCCTATGCCCAGTTAACTTCCGATCTAACTTCTTTCTGCATCCACAGCATCAGTGTTTTATTTTAGGCTTTCACATGTCACTCGGGCTACAGCTTCCTGATGGAGCGCCCTGCCTGCACTCTCCCCAGTCTGGTCCATCTACCGAACAGGCAACCAGAACTACCTTCCTCATGGAGGCGCCGCACACCACTTAAGAGAAACATGTCTTGGCTCTCTTATAGGGACAAAATAGAATCTAACTTGTTTTGCTTGGAATGCAGCAAGCTTCACATTTCAAACGTACTTTTTATAACCTTTTCTACTTCGACTATATTTTAGCAGTCTCAACTTTTTACCAATCCTCTTGTATTCAACAGCAGACCCTTTCCTGATTATGTACGTGCCTAGGATGCCCTTCCCCATTCCTTCAACTAACAAATTGTTACTCATCACTGAATTCATTTAGCATGCAACTAATGTGAAGCCAGCACAATGGCTAGACAGAGGGAATTAAGCTCAGAACAAGATAGTAAGGTAAGGAACCCTCACGGTGGTTGTATTCCAGTGGAAGAAACAGACAACAAATGGAGACACAAATTTAAACAGGGAACGTGCTCTATGTTATAAAGGAAGTAAGACGACTCAAGAGAAACTATAGGAGGAATGATCCAGGAAGGCCTCTTATTTCCTCAAAAATGAGAAATTCTTAACATGAGATCTCAAAGGATAAGGAGCCAGCCACAGGAAAGACTGGGAGGGAGGCCCGAGCAGAGGGTATGGCAGGTACAAAGGTACTGTTGTTTGATGACTGCCTATATCAGACTGTGGGCATCCTGGTCCTCGAAGAGAACTGTTTCATATGAATGTGTGTCTTTAAAATTTGGGTTAGTAACTGGCACTTGGTCCTCAACTCAATAAATAGTTGTGAGTTAAATGAATACTTTAAGAACAATTAAAAGAAAGAACTGTGAAGGTGGAAGAAGTGGGGAGAGCAGAGGCCTGTCCCTGTAAGAGTAAGAATCTCGGGAGCCCAAACCACTCTGGTTCTCCAGCAGGACCCTGTTCCTTCCTCATTTCACTGTGTTACGCTGCACTTAGTGCTCCTGCACCTAGCACGCTACTACTGTCTTAGCTCAGACCCCAAACCCAGAAAGGCAGCTGTGTTCCAGGAGCTTTTGCAAATACAGAAATATAATACATCTCTGACTTAAGGAAAGAATTACTTTAATTAAAACACATCTACAGGCCCTCAGCATTTCTGATATATACACTTCCTTTCCCCTCCCCTAAGAGTTACGATCTCCATTTCACCTCCAAGGCCCTAATTCATCCAAATGCTAAGTTCACTCCATGACAGCTGCTCAGGGACCAGCTACCCTGTCAGTTGCCTCAGGCCCAGCAACCATCCAACGCAACAGGGCTCGGTGATCAAGCCACTACTCCTCTTTACAGAGTGAGGGTGAGGGTACCACGAAAGACAAATTAAGTTACGAATATAGTTTAAGACTGAAAATCTTCCAATTTAACAGGCCCAAAACAAAAAGCCTAGAAAGAGTAAATTAAACGGCACATATTCTTAATGTACATACAAATGAACAATTATCCAAGTAAATTTACATTATGCATTGAAGCAGAATTTTCAGGATTACTGGCCAGCCAAGGGTCTTCTCTGCTATACTGACCTAAAGATTTACAATAGCAATATGCTGCTAAGAAAATAAAAGTATTATTACTATAGCTTTTTGTCAGCCGTGAACTGTTAAGACATGTCACATCCCTTACCTCAGGTCCCCCCCCAACCCCCCAAAAAGAGTAGAGAATTGAGTTAAGAAATCTAGTGTGTCTTGGAGATTAGCATATGAAATTTTTGTTGAGGACGGTCTAATGAATTGGTGACTGTGTCTTCAATGCGGTTGTGCCTCCTACAACCACCTAACCTGCCACCAGCGGAGAGGCTGGGGGTGTGGCCAACCCATGAGCAAACAGGATGCTCACTAGGTTGCACATGCCTACGAATAACAAATACCCAAGAAGCTCACCGTGGCCATAAGCGGGTATAAAAAAAAAGGCTTTGCGACTCAACAAAGGTATCTGGTAAACTAAAAAAAGTAAGTTCATCCTTATTTCACAAAAGTTTCAGGCTCCCCACAAATCTTAGCTGAGTTGGTGCAAACAATAGGTTCTATAAATGTTGACCACACTCAAAAACCAAATATTCATCTTCATTCACATTTGCACTTTTAGGTTACACATTTGTTTATTAGCTTCATATCTCGAGGACAGTAACATCTGTTCCCTTTGTTGGAAGGAACAAAGTGAAACAGTAACAATGTGTTTGATCTTTATCTCAAAACAAGCAGGTTTCATTATGGACAATAGTATCCAAACCTTGGGAGATCTGTTTTCCTAAAAATCCCCTAACACACCGTGTGTGTGTGTGTGTGTGTGTGTGTGTGTGTGTGTGAGAGAGAGAGAGAGAGAGAGAGAGAGAGAGAGAGAGAGAGAGAGCGAGCGCGCGCGCGCGCAAGCGCGAGTGAGAAATAGCCAGGGTCATTTCCTGGCTTATCTCAATAT
Source organism: Micronycteris hirsuta (assembly GCA_004026765.1). NCBI lineage: Eukaryota > Metazoa > Chordata > Mammalia > Chiroptera > Phyllostomidae > Micronycteris > Micronycteris hirsuta. The sequence goes on from PVJI01000012.1 coordinate 534,980, forward strand.
TTTTTAGATCCAGAATCCATGATAACTATGAGGATAATATTAACAATATTACACCAATACTAAATCTACTCTGGTCATTGTAGTTATTATTCAAATGAGCAGTGTCAACTAGACTTTCTTTAAACAGAAAAATAAAACCCACACCTCTAAATACAGGCATATTTGCCAATCTTCTTTTGCAAGGTGTATAAAAACCAACTAAAACAAACAAAACAGCATTAACACAAAAGAGGAATTATAAAACTTTATCCCTGTACATTTAAAGCAAAATATACTTTTAATAATATATCTTAAATAAACTTCTATTGGATTGGCCAAAAAGTCCATTCAGTTTTTTCCATAAAATAAAAGACACGTTTTTAAATTTTCACCGATAACTTTATTGATTTGGATATTTTGAATATGTTGGCTATTTCCTGCATAGTATAACATTGATTGTTCTCTGTTATTGTCTTAATTTGACTGCTATCAACTTGAACTGGTCTACCTGACTGTGGAGCATCATCCAGCAAGAAATCTCCAGCACGGAACTTCACACACCACGTCTGACATGTTTCACCAGTCACAGCACCTTCTCCATACGCTGCAGAAATCTTTTCTGTGTGTGTGTTTCAGCTGCGTTTTTACCTTTCTTGAAATAATAAAGCATAGTATGCTGAAAATGGTGCTTATTTTCTTCCATCTTCAATACTAAAGTGGCTGCACAAAAATTCACCAGTTTCGGTAAGTTTTTTTTTAATGCACGCTGAGATGACAACTGTCACAATACAGTCTAACAAAACTGTTTCAATAAGCTAAAGACAACTAAGCACTACTAGAGTCATCTTAAGGAAAAAAAACCCAAACTTTTTGGACAACCCAATACATACTTCATAAAAATATTATTTCAACAAAAAAGTAAGGCTTGGATAGGAGCCAAAATAGGAAAAACAGTTTGCAATCCACTGTATTTAAGCATAAATATTTATTTTCTAGTCAGCACTTTCAAATGCACATGTTAAAACTAAACTATAACATTTGGGCTTGAAGTTAGCCACTTCAGTAGCACCTAAAAAAGCTATAATCATCAAGTTACTCCCGTGACTAGGCAGCCTCAGTGTTTGGTGTTAGCTTTCTACCATAAACAAGTAATTTTGCAATTTTATGCAGTCATTCTAGAGCCAATTGAATTGCTGGCGCACAGTAGCAGTTTCAGCTACTGGTAAAATTACAAGGTAGCTACTATCTAGAACATTTGTAGTGACACAGAAAACTCAAGTTAAATGGCTTCACAATGATACCAATAAGTTTCAAGTTCACCATCATTTAAGATTACTCAAGTAAAAAAAGTACTGTCTTCTAAAGAAAGACTAATTCTGCTAAATGAAACCAATGGAGTCTACTGCATTTATTCAGAAGTACCACGCAGCTAAACAAGCAGTCAAGTCCACAGGGAAATAGCATTTCAATGGCTTCCACACAGTGCCAGACAACGCTTTGTTGGCCTTCCTTTTCCAAGAAACAGAGATGTCTCTTTTCACTTAGTCCATTTGCCATAAGTGATAACCAGATGCCTCTGTGACAATTCAAAATTAAAACAAAAGTGCTTCCCTCTCCTTCCAAAACTTAACAGCAAGAGATGAGTCCAATAGTCAGTGATCACAAAGAATTTCAATGCTTTAATAGAAAGCCTCCAAATGAAAGAAACGAAGCATTCAAGTGGTCTAATGGTTCACCTATAATGCACTACCAAGTACCACTGCTATTAGCACCACCTAATATTTTTCCATCTAACTATGCCGAGCGCTGTTCTCAGGGCTTCCCACTCAGTGACTGGTTCGTGGCCGCGGTAAGCAGCACGCCGTCACGCTGAACGAGCGCAGGCGGGCTGTGTTCAGGGTCCACTCTCTTCAACTCTACACTAACCCAAGTCCTAGGAGTAACTAATCTTGATCCAGAGCGTTCTGTCTCAGTGAAGATACTTCTAATTTGTCAGAAGGAGGAATTTTAACAGCATTTAATTCATTTAAAAAATTACTTCTTTTAAAATTGTGAGTTAAAAAACAGAAGCATATCATGGACCAGTGTCTACAGACAGATGTAAAGGGTGCTCAACACAAGGTCCTCATTTCATTCACACATGTCCTGCGAAAACTCTGTCCTTTTAACACGTGGGTGATTTCAGATTTCATGTCCTTGATGGACGAGTACAGCAGGGTCCAAGTGGCCATGCAAACTTTGGTGCAGCATTTCTTTTTTGGTGAAATTTTAAAGTTTCATTATTAACTCCCACATGAAGGCTGATTGGGACTGTCCCAGAATTCACCTTGATGTGTTTTTTAAAAACATTTTATATGATGCCCAGGAGCATGCTTCCAGTATAAAACTAGGTATTTGAAGCAAATTCTGTATCTTATCAACCTTTAGTCACAAGATAAAACCAGGTTTATACAATTTCTGACATGATCTGATTCCTTTTGACTAATGACTCACTTCTGGAATCTTGCTTTTTCACAATCTCTCTCACACACACACCCACACACCCATGTCTCTTCTACATTAAGGGTTGATTGTGTCTATGTGGCCCGAGAGACGTCAGATACGTATATGCAGTCACCCTTCTGAAATTTCTCAGACTGACAGTCATGTGACAAGAGCAAACACTGTATCTACACAGTCAACCATGATTTGTATTGTTCGCATTGGTTAAAAAAATAAAAAAGTCCTAACCATGTTTAAGAAATTTTTGCTGCTTATAACTAGCAGCCAGTATAAAACATTGAAATTGCAGGGAAAAAATATTAGACTACTAATAGATTAGATGCCTAAAGGTTCCCCTCATCCACTAGAATAACTCCCTGAAGTAAAATAAAAATCCTTCTATTAACATTAATCTTCCAAGTACACACACACAAGACATGAACACACAACGTGGTGGTGACGCCTCATGCAGAACCTCAAGAACATTCCACCTCAGCAGGCACGAGGAAACCCACACACCAGGAACCACGGCACCAAACGATATGTAGGAAAGGACTTAAAATTCAAATTTGTGTCTGTCACATTTTGGTATCCATGCATGTCATTTCTCTGCTATCTACAAGGACACAAAAAACACCGGAATAAAAACATTTTTCATCCAGCTTTGCACACCTGCTGTGGCATCAGGCATATAAAAGGTACAACAAATACGGGCGGAAACTGCAGGCAATCTTTATTCGTAATTCAAATGTCACAACGCAGTTACATTTTCAAAACACCACAGGTTCTGACTAAGAGACATTGTGGAAACATTCTACTAGAAACTCTTCTAAAATCAATGCAAACTTTATTTTTCATAGCAATAATAATTTCATCACATGGTCTATGATGCAACAGAAGGAAATCACCAGGTTATTCCAGGTCTCCACCTAAAAACAGCACTGATACCCACTCAACTGTATTATACCATATTTGCTGATTTATAAATAATGTGCCATATCCATAAGAAATGACACTCTACAAAAATATTCAGTTGTGTATTTTCATATGTATTCATTTTACTTTAGAACAAATTCTGCGTTTGTATACATCCACAAAGATTTTCCAGATGAAAAAAAATGTGTGAGAATCACTTCATTTGTCCCCCTAAATCTGGCAAAATAATCAGAAAAGGCTGATGTTAAAAGTTTTTTACACTAAGAATTATGAAAGTCTAAGATTCAATTAAAACCCCACGGCAGACTCTATCAGTCTTTTATTTTTAAAAAAGTGACTGGGTCTACAATGACAGTGTTACTTCTGAACTTCTTCTAAAATACTTTTTATTCTACGAGTCCACATATCGTTCCATGCCTTATTTCAATGCAATCTTTTGATTCTCAGCAGAAGGCTCTTACCTGTTGTAATGCACAACCAACAGTCACTCAGAACGAACACAGAACACCTGACATGACCACTCCGATTCTCCAAATAAAGGGGAGGGTACAGAGAGAAAACGCAACAGACGAAGTAACGTTAATGAAAGGGATATATAGGCCCAGGGCACATAATGAAAACTCCCTAAGAAACAAAAATAATACAAATAGCATAAAAAGTCATTTTGATTAGGACATGATTAAGTAAGGAGAGGAAGTAACACAACACCAAATGTTGGGAATGTTGCGGCAGACAGCAGGGAAAGCAGAAACTGGATGGATTGTTAATAAAGATGGAAGGTACGGCTTGACTCCCCTCGCCCCCCTCCACACATGGAAGGCATACAGGCAACAGCAAATAAGGTCTAGGTGAACTGAGCGTGATGGCAGCCTTGACACTGAGGATGAAATTCGCTGGGTCTCGTGCACTCTATGAAAATCCCGGGGCTCAATATCCAACAGCCTCGAGTGTGGCCGGCCATCTGCCATGTCCTTCACAGAGCAGCTATATCCTTCCGTCATTAACCTAAAGATAACAATCCTGGGTTTTTCTCCTTAAGAGTATTAAAATGCAATTTTAGGTTTCCCAGTGTTTTACACTTCCCGTCTTTTTAAAAAGAAACTACCCACCTCTTCGCACATGAAATTCCTTTAACAAGAGACACTGAATCTCCCATGAAAAAGCCAGAGTTGAAAACTGTCCTCTAGCATCAGTCAAATTCAAGAACACACAGTAAATCGTTACAGTTTCTGAGCCTGATTTTTGAGGGCAGAGAGTACAAAAAGAGAGGGCTGGGAATAAGGATGGCATCTTTCTGTTTAAGAGAAGCCAGGCTTAGCAAAAAAGGTAGGGGCACACAGAAGCTGCGCCTGACATAGCTGCTTCTGTGATTTACCAGTCTTATTTTCATCTGCAATCATCAAGTTTATATAAAAAGCTTTGTTCCCACCAAACACAAAAATGGCATTATTGCAGTATGTTTATGTGGCCTTTTCAGCATGCCACAGGAAAGCCTCCTTTACTGACCTAGAATAGTTTTGAAAAGTATAAAAACTTTAAGTAGACAGTGATGTAAGACTTAAAGAGGTATCATAAACTGGTAAGTATTTAACTGGACGTATAAAACGGAATAATTTTTTGAACAGATAGTGATAAACGCTTTTTCTCCATGCAAATGAATTGGCATTTTCTCAAACTTTCAAAGAGACTGCAGATTATAGCTGAACCGTCTCCATATATTTTTTTAATTACCCCAGGGAATCTGCCATTGTTTCTTCACACAAAAATCACACTAAGCTCGTTTCCTTTTCTTGAACCAATTTTAAGGCACTGTTCTCAATCCTAAATACACAAGCCCATGCTGGTTAACTGCCAGTGTCGCTTTGGAACTGCAGGTGACAGATGCAGCCAGAGAGCTCACAGATGTGGCTGCGGTCTGAGCCTTATTGCAAAGAGCACACTGACACAGCTCGCAGATGCACATCTCGGCAGAAGAGAGTTTTAAAAACCGTCATTCCCAATTAAATTTACTTTTACGATTCTTACTGGCTAATATTATTAAGCTCCTCTCCCGACTCTTGCCCCTGCTCAGTCCTACCTCCAATTCATTTTATCTTCCTCAGTTTCTAGATCCTTCTTCATATTTCTGGTTAATAAAAATGATAATAAGGTGGGGCTCTCGGCGAAGGTGATATTTGGAAGCTCTCCCGCTCCGGTAGAGGCTGCTCAAGTTTTAGGGGAAACAACAGACCCCTAGCATCTTCGCGCGATCCCTCCTCCCCTGGGTAAGGGCTCCACGGAGACAGACGGGAAAGCTCCTTTCTCCCGTCTTTCCCAATGGTTGCTAACGCGAAAAACAAACCCCTCTTTTTTTTATCCTATACCCTTGTTGGATAACGCTCCCAGGCAGTGACGCCCCACCCCCTCCTCGTTATCCCTAACTAGATCCCCAAATGTCACCGTGTTCTAAGAACTGGACCCTCCCTAGGCTCGCGGACCAATTTCCCCCACCTGAGCGCCTCTTCTCCACTCATCTGCCCCCACATACCCCAGTCCCAGTACGGCCGCTGCTCTGCACACGCCCGCCCAGCGCCCAGACGCCCCGCACCGGGCACTCAGGTCGCCTAGTCGCCCGTGCTCCCCCCCGCCCAGGGTCGCCTACGGGGTTACCGTGGGAAGAGGGGGCGGCGGCAGAGGACGCGGCTGCAGCGCTGATGCCGGTTGCGTCGGACGCGAAAGAGAAGCTGGAGGACAAGGATGATGATGAGGCGGGCGCGCTCCCCAGTCTCCATGGAACTCCCGCCCCGGCCCGTTGCTAGGAGCCCCCGAGGATCGAGCTCCGTCTTTCGCGCTTTGTTGTTCCGGGTACAGGCAACTGCTGCTTCCCCGCGACAATAAATAGACTAGACGCGGGGGAGCATAGAGACAGCGCGCGGAGGCTAGAGCATCAGCGCACTGAGTGCCTCGCTAGCCACTCACTTCCGGCTCTCCCTGCTCCCGTAACTTTCTCCACTTCCGCTTCCTCCTTTTCAGTCACAAAGTCAGGCCCCCTCCGGCCCGCGAGACTGACGGAACGGGTAACTGGGGGAGGGCAAGCGAAAGCGCTACTGGGGCAATGGACTTTTGCTTGAGCCGGTTAAAAAGATTTTGAAAAAAAAAAAACTCTGTAGCTCCTGTACGTTTTTAGCCGATACCTAAATATGAGTACGTAATTTCTAGCGTAAAGTATAATATAAATGGACGTAATTTATTTTTGTCGAAACCTTGGCACTTTCTCGTTAGCTCAATGTATAGGAAAGCTCCACCGTTTAACATAATTAGCAAAGCGAGACCTTAACAACTAAATTTATTTTCTAAGGCATTTTCTGTCCTACTTTGCTTTTTCAGTTAAAATAAACGCGTTAAATTACGACGTAGCAGTAAATCTTTCGTTAAAGAATTCTAATTCTAGTCCTAAATTAGAGCAATAGGCGTTGATAGATCTGGGATGGATGGATAGATTAGATAAGTCGGTGGGATGGATGGATAGGTAGATAAGCAGGAGCTTAGGTCACACTGCTTTCGCCAGTCTCTTCGAGATTTCCTTACTTAATTTGGGTTTGCAGTCAGTACTCTGCCTTGGGAGTTGGGAGGCACTTCAGAGGCTTTTACGCCGCCGGACCAGACGCGGGAAGGATGGGCGGAGGGAAGGGGCGGCTGCAGGCTGGGACTGCGGAGCTGAGCTGGAGAAGCGGCAGCACTGGCTTACTGGTGGGAGGGCGCTCACGTGGAAGCTGGGCGCCGGGAGACTGAGACCCCTCCCACGGCTCTGCGCCCGAGGAGCCCGGAAACGACCCCGGGGACCCGATGGGCGTGCACGCCAGTTCGAACGGCCGCACAGCGGTGCCAGTGCGCCTCGGGGACCCCGCAGAGCTGCCTGCAGGAGCGAGACTTGCGTACCGACCCAGGAACAGCAGAACCCAGAGCTCCCGCGCACCCGGCACGGGCCTCTGCTGTGGGGCTCGGCAGTCAAAAGCCTCTGTCCCTGGATGAAGTCAATGGGCAAATCTGATTAGGAAAAGGCCACAAGGCGGCCTCCTGGGTTCCTGGCCTGTGACTGATGTGACTCATAAATGAAAAATGATAATGTCACTCTCTTTTTGAAAAAGAGAAGACAGAGGCTGACTTCTGGGACACTTGGGCGTACAAAAACTGGACGTTTCATTACTTGGGAAGTCTCGGAGAATGCCTCTTGATGTTTTGCTTTCCACTCTGTTCAGAAAAAATACCTGAGCAGTTAAGAGCCCTGTATAATTATGGAATTTATATTTTGTTTCCATTTCTGTACTAAATTATTTTTCAAATAATATTACAGTTTGTTTTAGGTAAGAGTGAAGAAAATGTCCAACGGGCTGGGTTAGAAAGTAATGTCTGTGTGGTGGTGGGGAGACGGCATTTATGGGGCAACACTTCTCCCGAAGGGGGTGGGAGCGGGAGGGATGTGCACAGCGTTCCTGGCAGAGGGAACAGGTTGCTAAGAATTTGCTGTGCTGTGTTTTTATCGTAGACAGCAGAGCAAGGAGAACAATATGAGATGAAGTTGGGGAGAAGCTACAGTCTTGAACCTTCAGTGCTTTGTAGACCATAGCAGGGAGTTGGGATTTTCTTCTAAGAGCCAGGGGGACTGAAGGGCTGTGCGCTGTGCAGTAACCTGGTCTGATTTACCGAGGAATGGCAAATCAGAGCCTTTCTACAGGCTCTGTTCCGGTGATGACTAATACTGCTGAAAAATCAATTCTACGGCCACGGTGACCCAGTTTAAGGTCTTTATGAGGCACTCTCCCGCCAGGGGACCAGCAAGTTACCTGGCATCAAGCAAGTCAGTTACTTTGAACTCAGAGATGGTCAACAATTTGTCTCACTGAAATAGCTTTAGAATTGGATTTGGTTTTGCTGCAAGCACCATTCTCCATAGACTTACTGAATGCTTGTACATTATCACGTTAGCCCATCCACCATTCCTCTGACCAAGGAATTCCCAATGAAAGAAGTAAGGGGTAAAGGCCATGGGCTCCACAGCAGGTATAATGTGCTCCATTATTCAGGTGCCACGTAAGGTTAAAATATACAGTGATGTTTTGAACAAGACTCTCACTACAGAAATTGACATATGGTCTGGGCCAATAGTGAGCTTCATCAGTTAGATCAGTGCTACTTAAAATGTGATATAGAGACCAATGCCAGTCTGCAACGTGCACCAATCAGCAAGAAAACAAGTATAGAAATTGAGAAGAGCATTTTGAAACTTTGAATAATTTGATATTACTGTGACAACTAAGCATGAACTTTCATATTTATGAAAGCATATGTCTGTGTTTGATTGGTAACTAAAAACGACAGGTTGGTCTTCCACCACAGATAGTTATGACCACTAAGGCTCCGGCTTTCATGACCTTGGTTTTTTAAAGAATCAGTCTGTTGGAATATGTTAGCTATTGATCGCCTGTCTTAGTGCTATGAGCGGGGCAGTCTGGTTCGTCATGGCTTTTGTGAGAGAGAGGCAACCGTGTGGTGATACTTACACAGCATTGTTAGGAGTCTTTTCTGCCAGTGGTTTAGTTGTCCAGTACTGCTGGGGATCGGATGGGTATCTACTCTGTCAGCTGGAACAACTGAAGTTGCTGCCCCACAGAAAGTTAATGCACTGGGAATGTGAAGATCCAGCAGAGAAAGCAGAGTCAGGAATGCCTCATTCCTCAGGACTCCTCAAATATCTACTGCCGTGGCCCCTTACCAGTACGCCAGGTGAATGGTGTACAGCTTAGGGCACAGAGTCGAATGCTGCGGCCCGGCATAATGACCCCGTTCTCTCACTCCCTCTGCCCTCAGACAGAGTCTATGGCAAAGAGAGTGCACTCAGATCTAGAGAGACTGACAGAGTTGCCAGGCCAGTTTTAAGAGAGAGGACTCAGAAGGGCAGAGTCCAAATTCAAAGCTTATGTCACAGTGAGGTTTCTGATAATAAGTGAATTGATTTTCCCCAGATGACATTGACTGGCAGCCAAGTATAAGTTTTAAGGTATTGCCAGAAGTCCTGGCAAAAGGCATCTGCTGACTTGCTGTCTCAAAGACAATGTCCCAGTCTCTGTATCTGTAGAAAGTCGAAAGCAGCTGTCAGGACAGTCCCAGGAGACTCCTCGCTACTCCATGGCAGAGTCTTTGAGGGTAATAGGCAAAGGAAGTCTCGGCACTTTGACCGAAGACCTTTTCTGCTGTAGCAGTGACGTCCTTGCCTTATTTCTCTTGTCCGACAGGCTGTGGTGTATGCTCACAGCCACTGCACATTGGACCGCGTTTTTGCCCTTTCTCCTTAGTTTTTATTATCTCACCCCCCCCCCTCATTACTCATCATTTAGCTATATTTGGACCTGGTCAAGAGTGACTACACTCAAAGGTCTGAATCTGGGCTGGATTGACATTGAGTTTCTCCTCCTACTGGGTGTGGATTGAGTACATGTTCAATCACATACCTGAGAGTTGCTTTATGTTAAGAGAAACTGTAGCCTGGCTGGTGTAGCTCAGTGGATTGAGTGCGGTCTGGGAACCAGAGGGTCCCGGTTCGATTCCCAGTCGGGGCACATGCTTGGGTTGCAGGCCGGGTCCCCAGTGAGGGCCATGTGAGAGGCAACCATACATTGCTCTTTCTCCCTTCTCTTCTCTCTGAAAACAAATAAATAAAGTCTTTTAAAAAAAGAGAGAAACTGTAGATAATGGCGAGCACACATATGCTAAACAGCGGAAGAGTGATGTGTAGGGAACATTTATTGTATTGTTACCCTAGAACTTTTCTTTTGGGAAGAGTATCCTTACCTCTTTGTTAGGAGAAATACTTCTACTCTTTGCCTACCTCCAATCTCATGTGGGTCCGAATGGGAGGTGATGGATAGAGAGGTGTGATTCTGAGCTAAGCTGAGACAACTATATAGCACTGGTACTGGAACTGAATTACTACTGTGAGTCCCAAATTCACTCTTTATGCCTGCTCTGTGAAGATGAGTCTTAACCCTTTAAATATGCCTCCTTTGCTAGCATCACAATGTTACACTTTATCAGTTAAAAGTACCGGAGAGACACTGACGCAGGACAGGGCTTTGCCTCTCGGTTTCAGGCTCCTGGAGCATGGAAGGCTTCTTCAGAATCCCCTCCTGCAGCACAGGTGGCCTCCCCAGCCCTGTTCAGGGTGAAGAGAAATCTTCCAAGGGGTGTGATTCAAATAGTATATTTTTTTGTCTACCACGTCTAGGGTGGGGGATGACCAGAGTGGACAGTTGTTAATGGTTTTTCTAGATGGACAGGGGCTTGGAAGGAATAGGACTGGAAGGTTGGTGACAAGAAAGTGTGAAGAAGAGGTATGTGGACAGATGGATTTCTGAGTGAGCACAAACTGTGAAGGTAATTCTGACCTGTTTGAGAGTACACTAACGGTACCCAGTGCAGAGGAGGACGTTAATACTCAGGTGGACAAAATGGCGCACGCGGTGGGTGTCAGCCAGCCTCCTTCCCAGCCCCCCCAGTTCCTGTTCGGTGGCTCCATGAAGAGAGTGACCATGGTAGTAGAGATGCCCACTCGGCACTCACCCAGCCACCTGGATTTCTCCTTGCCAAGGATCCCTTTGCCGACACTACTGCCAAAGGCCTGACTTACCTGGAGCAAAGAGCAACATCGAATCCCTGATATGGCCCTGTTCTCCAAGGTCAGGAACCTCTTTCATCATTGAGAGGGCACAGATTCATCCTCCTTAAAATAATCACATTCTGGAAATGGATCGGCCTTTAGTGCTCATGTCTGCCGGCACCCACTCACTGTCTGTGAACCACAGAAGGGCTTATCCACCACTGGTGCATCCCACACGCACTGCGCCTGGCCACGGAACTCATTTCACAGCAAAGGAAGGGCTGCGGTGAGTTTGTGTCTGTGGAATTAACTGATCTTACCACAGACACTATCACTTGGAAGCAGCTGGCTTAACTGAACAGTGAAATGACTTCCTGAAGACTCACTTATGGCCCAGTTTGGAGGCCACGACCTGGAAAAATTGGATTCTTTCTTATAAGATATATTTTGATCGGAAACCATTATGTGATACTCTCCTTCCATACCCAGAATACGTTTGAATCAAGGTCTGGCCGTGGGAGTGGCTCTTCTCACAATTTTACCTAATAATCCACCCTCAGAGTTTTTCATTCCTTACCTAGAAACCTGGACTGCTGCTGGCATGGAAACTGAGGTCCCCTGGAGAGAATGCTGCTTTCTCAGGAGATACAACAATAGTTTCACTGAATAGGAAGGTGAGACTACCACCTGGCCATTTTGAGTTCCTTATACCTGTGAAACAAAAAGTAAAACCAAGGGGTAATCTACTGGCTGGAGCCATTTTTTTCTTCTACAAGTATTTACTGCATAAGTAACTCATACAGATTAATAAAGAAATCATTAATATATTTATTTATATAAATGAAGAAAGTATATAGAGAAGTTATACACAAGCAAATTATAGCAATTTTGGACTCTCTCATACTTACTAAATTAATAACAAACCCCCCACCCAAAGGTATAAACTTTTAGTGAACTGATGCACCCCAGTGGTGTCGCTGACAGGGAAATTGGTTTGCTTGTGCACGTGGAAGAAAGGAGAACAGACTGGAACCCAGGAGACTCCCTGGGATCCTCTTGGTACGCCCATGTCTAAGAGTAAGGTTCATGAAAAATGATAGTGACCGGAAATAAAACGTAGGGGCTCGGAGCCTTCGGAAGTGCGGGTTTGGGGCACTCCACTGCTGAGAGCAGCAAGCTGAGGTTCTGGCCGAGGGCGGGGGGCGCAGGTTGGGTGGAGGGACAGGGAAGCCACAGATATTAATTTCGGGTTTGATTATCAATATTAATCACAGAAATGGAAACGAGTATTTTGGCATATTTTCTCTTGGTTTATATAATTTCTCTCCTTTCTCTCCTCCCATTTTTATTTTAAATTTAAGTTGTTGAAAATTCTATTAGTTTGTGAGAGCTGCTGTAACAAAGGACCACAAACCAGGTGACTTAAAACAACAGAAATGTTTTCTCCCCCCGGAGGCCGGCGCTCAGAAATCAAGGTGTTGCCAGCACTGGCTGCTCTGGGAATCGGTCTCTAGGGGAGAATGTGTTCCGTGTCTTTCACATCGTTTCGGTGGCTGCCCGGTAACCCTTGGCATTCCTTGGCTTACGACACATCATCCCAGTCTCTTCCTCCAGACTCCGATCGTCTCCTCCACGTGTCTCTGTGTTGCAGATTCCTGTGTTCTTTCTCGTATAAGGACACCAGATGTTGATTAAGGGCTTACTTTAAATCCAAGATGATCTTATCTCAAGATCTTTAATTTAGTAACATCTGCAAAGACCCTATTTCCCAATAAGGTCACATTCACAGGTACCGGGGGCTAGGACTTAGACATAGATTCTGAGGTCACAGTGCAATGCACTACAGAAGTTAGCTTTACGATTAATCTTTAGGCAACAATATTTAGAATTGTGACTGAAGTTGAGGATTAATGAATATAGCCAGCAATGGATACAATGACTCGTGGGATTTCTTGTCTCTTTGTTTTGGGGAAAAAATGAGAGTTTCACTTGTAAGATGATAAGAGCATCTTACAATGTAGAAATACAGCATTGTTTTGTTGTAGAAAAGTACAGAGGGAGACTCAGCAGTCAGGCAGATTCCTGTAACGCATGGAGCTCCTACAATGCAAGAAATGCTAGCAGCTACTCAAATGTCTGCCTCCAGCAACACAGGCAGCTCCCAGTGCCCGCTCTCACAGCCCATCCCCCGAACCTTCCCATCTTGTAGTTTTGCCAGAGTGTGCCTCCAGCAAGACACCACCCTTTGAACTGCTTTCCCCACACCCAGAGGACGGGTTTCCAGTGAATTCTGTCTGTCAGGTGTCATGGCACATTCTTTGTTATTCAGAGCCCTGGCCATGACCTTTCCAACAAGGTCTGGAGCTCAGCCATGTTTGAGGGGTGGGGTCTCCCTGGCCGCTCCTTGTCTGTGCTATTTCTAGATTTTTGAGTTTTCTTTATTTCTTTCTAGCCAATCCCTCAACACTCCAATCCCCTGTTATAGTTTTAAAAATTTATATTGTACTGTCTCTGCTCAAATTACTGTGTGGTGTATCTCTTCTGATTGGACTCACTACCTCCACTTTCTTGGCTCCTGTGGCTGCTTGGGAAGAAGGTGTGTGACCGAGCAGCTCAAAGAGTGTCCTACCCCAGGATTCAGTGAATTGCATCTGGGAAAAACAATTTCCCTCTCTGTTAGTGAAGCTGGGAAGGTGCAACTTGAGGGCAGCAGGCGGAGGCACCCCCGTCTGCCAGGGAGAGGATGACGCTCCCAGGGAGGTAACCGTGCTGCAGGGAGACGGGAGACGGACGGGGACGCGAGGCGGGAGGAAAGAGGAGCGAGTGTGCAACCGCTTGGATGAAAGGGTCTGTGGCGTATATAAGTCAGTTCTCCTCAGGAAGTGTCAACCAATCAGTAGCTAATGAACACTTTAATGAAATTAATCAGATTCTAAATTTCACCTGAAAAAGAAAATACAAGCACAAAGAACAGAGACAATTTTGCAAAAGAAGAATATTAAACTGCCAGATATAAACCCATTAAAATCAGTAATAATGAATACAGTATAGAATTAGGCAGAGATGGACAAAAATATGAGTGGAAAAGAAGAGAAAATATAGACTTTGTATTTAAAGGAATCCAGTAAATGATAAAGGTGGCACTTCAACTCTGTCGGACGAGGGTAATCAATCAATACATGGTATTGAGATGGTTTGCTATCCACTTGAGAAACGTACATATATACACACATAGTCAGATCTTCATTTCAGAACAAAAATAAAACCCACACGGGTTAAAGGTCTCTACCCTCCCTTATTTTAGCTCCATTTTGGAAGAGATCTTATGATTTGTCAAATGCATGGGTTTCAAAGATCCTTGGATCTGTTAGGTTGTGTTATCTCTATCCATGTAGTGTAAGTTTTTCCTACACAAATCATACACAAGCACATTTTTCGGTAGGACCTCCGACAACATGCGCATACACAAAATGCAGCTTCCTTCAATCCTCCTGCTGTGTATCCCCCTCCCCTCCTCAGAATTAACACTGTAGGATGACATCTAGTTTATGTGATTCAGAAATTCTCCACTGTTCTGGTATTCTGGTAGCACTCTAATTTGTTTTTAATGCTGCAGTGAATTAATTTTTATGTTTGCATGTCTCCTGTTCATTGAATTTGAAAAGTTAAAGAAATATGTGTTTTTTAGGTTACCTTCTTGAAACAAAAGTTCAGCCAGTCATCTGATAAATAATTCAACTCACAGCTAAGTTTTATAATATTTTTGGGAATTTATACAATAAAAGTTATTTTATATCTCATTCTTTGGTGGCAGGGAACTTATTTACTTTATTTGAATTTTACCATGCATATCTAGCAACTCAGTTAAGTTGGGGGAGAGGGGTGGAAGCTGATGCAAGGAGAGTGTTCTTAGACTTGAGTTGTTTGAAGGAATTAAGGTGATTAATTTTAGATCTTGTGGAGTTGTTAAATAAGATTACTAAAAGACTATTACTATTATAAAGAGAATATAAAAGAGCATATAAATTCCCATCTGGCAGAAGGCATAAATTAGACAATAAAGCAAATAAACAAATGTAAAGAAAGCCAAGAAAGGGAAAATAAACAGAAAAAGTAGGGAAAAAAAAAAGCATAAAGTACCCTGGCTGGTGTAGCTCAGTGGATTGAGCTCAGGCTGGGAACCAAAGGGTCCTGGTTTGATTCCCAGTCGGGGCACATGCCTGGGTTGCGGGCCAGGTCCCCGTGAGGGCCATGTGAGAGGCAACCATACATTGCTGTTTCTCTCCCTCTCTGTCTCCCTCCCTTCCCCTCTCTCTAAAAAATAAATAAATAAAATATTTAAAAAAAAGCATAAAGTAAGATAGTGGAAACAACTTCTAAATTTCAAGTAAACATAATACATGTAAATAGATTAAGTTTATATACAAAAAATCCCCCAGAATCTATAATAATGGATTAAAAATAATGTAACTTTACTCTGTTTATAAAAATATTGAGGTCACCAGTTTAAAAAAAGAGATTATTCTGGTACATTAGAAGAATAAACAGAATATAAATCGTCTCCAAAAGATTTTTTATATTTAAAGAACAGAAAGCATGAAAGTAAAGAAAGCGCAAAAGTTTCCAGAAAATATTAACATAAACACTAGTAGCTATGTTAACATCAGGAAAATAAAAGCAAAAATTAATATATGATAAGACATTGACCATATTATATCAGAATAGACATGCCAATTAATCTTCTGAATTATTGATAAAGCAAAGAAAAATTAGTGTAGATATAGAAGATTTAACTAATACAATCAATAAGTGTTTTTGCTTTAAAGGAAAAAACCTGAGAATTCATAAGCTCATCCAATTTGTGAAGTTAGAGAAAGAATATCAGAAGAAATTCCAAGAAAGTAGAAAAATAGATGATGAACATAAAGACAGGAATTAATGAAAAAACCCTGGCTGGTATAGCTCAGTGGACTGAGCGCATGCTGGGAACCAAAGGGTCGCAGGTTCGATTCCCAGTCAGGGCACATGCCTGGGTTGCAGGCCAGGTCCCCAGTGAGGGCCATGTGAGAGGCAACCATACATTGCTCTTTCTCCCTCTCTTTCTCTCTCCCTTCCTCTCTCTCTAAAAATAAATAAAATCCTAAAAAAAAGAATTAATGAAATAGAAAGCACAAAGAAAATAAGAGGATTCTATTGATTTTTCAAGAGTAGATAACCCTTGCACGACTCTGACCAGAAAAACAAGAGATAAAGCCTAAAAATAAATACTCAGGAATGAAAAAGGGACCCTTAATTTCAGATATAGCAAAGACCGAAAAGATAAAACGAGAACACTATGGACAACTTTATGTCAATAAGTTTGAACATTTTGAATAAATGCAGAACTTATTAAAAATAACAGGAAAAATGACTCAGGAAGAAAGAGCTAGACGTTGAGGTCTGGTAAGTGATCAGCTCTCTTGCTGAAAACTAAAAATGCTGGGAGAAAAAAAACTAGAAGCCTTTCTGAAAGGCAAACGCTGAAAAGAGAATAAGAAACAATGGGATCAAATTTAAGAACAAAGAAGAACCAAGAAAGGTAAATGAGTATTGGGAGCTGTTTTTGCTCTTTCAGCACTGGCCAATCTTGAGAACTGGAACTTTGCATTTTGATGCCCTAGGTGAAAGGTGCAGCAATAGCCCAGGGACTGTGCAGAGTGGAAAGCTGAAGAGAAGATTCTCCGACACTAAGCGGGGGACAAAGAGGACTCTACCCTGAGGGTGAGAACACACCTGAACAAACCAGTTCTCCTGTGGTTGTTCCCATCACCTCTGTAGTCTAGGGAACTTTAAGCTTTGAATTTATATCAAAATGATCTCAGATTAATAGTGTCTCTAGGTTACCTAGAAGAAACACAAAGTCAGGAAGGAGATAAATGTCTATAAGTTTTCAAAGTATTTCTACAAATAAGTTTCCAAATACTATTACCAGCACATACATAGACCTAAACAGGCACATAAGGGAGGAAGACAACATGAGCAAGAACCAACAGACAATAGAAGCAGAACCACAAATACCGAATATTTGAATTCAGAAAGTTACCATACAGGTAACAAGACAATTGTGCTTACTATTTAATGAAATAAAAGATACATTTGAAATATCTGTAGGAAAAAACTACATAGCAGATATTAAAAAGGACAAGATGGAATGTCTAGAAATGAAAAAGATGATAAATTATTTTCATTGATGGCTTTAACAGCAGAGGAGACACACCTGAAAAGTGGTTAACCGTAAGTCTGAAAACTATTTTAAAAATGGAACAGACACAGAAAGAAAACACAGAAGAGAGGGTAAGAGACATAAATGACAGAGGAGAAAGGATGACTGTATGAAAGGATGAAGTTAATCAGCATCCAGAAAGTAGAGGAGAAAGAAAACGGGGCAGGATGGAAATGGTGAATCTACTTCAGAAAAACATTTGGCAGTATGCTTAACGTTTAATCTCTGTCTACCATATGATTCAGCCCTTCCACTGCTAGATATGAAAGCGTATGTTTATGCAAAGAGTTGAACACATGTGTTCATGGCAGCTTTGTTCTAACAGCCCAAAACAAGAAGCAAGGCAAATACCCGCCAACAGGATGATGGGTAAACAGATGGTGGTACCTCCATAAAACAGAGCACTCAAAAATAAAAAGGAATGAACTATTGATACAGGCAATAACAACAGCGATGAATCATAGAATAGTTGTGCTAAATGAAAAAAAGGCAAACGTGAGTACATACTGTATGATTTTATTCATATGCAATTCCAGGCAGTACAACTGATATACAGTGATAGAAACCAGATCAGTGGATCCCTAGGGATGAGGTAGAGGGGTGAGAAGTATCTGCCATTTGTTGGGCATCTAGCACATGCCAGAAACCGCTCAACTGGTTGCATTCATTACCTCAATGAACCCTCAGAGGCAACCCTGAGGTGTGTGGGTGTATCTCTGCAGCAATGAGGACAGACTGTGTAACTGGCTCCAGGGGCAGAATGGTTTAAGCTTGCTTTGTCTGATTTCAAAGCTTGTGCTCTGAAGCCCTTTGTTACACAGTTTCCAAATAAATACTAAAAATAAGATATTTCCTCTGTAACAGAGATAGCGGGTGATCAGAAAATTTGTTCAGATAAAATCCTTAGATACTTCAAGTGACAAGTGTTATCAAACTAATATTTCTTACTTAAAAGTGCATTCACCTCAAACAGACCAAATATATATGCAATATGAGCAAGACCCCCCTGAACAGTGCTGGAGAAGACATTTCAGATTCTTTGCGTCTTCTTTTTTCAGACACCACAGAGAAAAGCAGGTGGCAGGCTGCTGTCTCTGTGTTAAATTATTTTTTTTTTTTCAGAGGAGTTACAATACTGTCTATCAGGTATTGGTTTTTCCTCTTACTGAAACCATGCCTTCTGTGGTTTTGCATTTCGACTTCAAGAAGCTGTTAGAGTTACGTTTGTTAGAAATTGCTTTTTTCTAGTTTTCCTCTGAGATGGTAATTTTGTGTATAAGGATTGATTTTAGCGCGTTTTCTAGATTATGGAAATTAAACACTTATCACAAGTATTTTCTTGCCCATTTATAACTTCTGTCACCATCTTCCTTAATTAACTTTGTCCTGGAGACTCTTGGCCCTTCAGGAGGTGGGCTAGGCTTGCTGTCCTGCCTTTTGTTTGGAAAATGCTGGGAAACCCTCCATTCGAGCCCTCCCTCACTACTTCCCTCCTCTCTGCGAGCGTTCGTTCAGCTTGCTCCTGAAGGCTTTGTCCTACCACCCTCTTCCCACAGTTTTAGTACATTCAGGTTCAGTGTCAAGTCCGTTTCAGAACATAAGTTAGAGCTAGTAGGGACTTTGGCAATCAGAGCAGTTTTCTAGGTAAGGAAACAAAAGCACACACTACTTTTCCAGCTAGTTTCCTCCCAATGGTGATTCTGCATCCCAAGGTTCCTTTGAAACCCAACACCTTTCAGTAAGGAGTCTCTGCCTAGAAAAGACAGAAGAGGAAATGAGAAGCAAGGCTGCCACCCTGTGGCGTGATAATAGAACGGAAAGGAACGGATTACACAAAGAAGTGTAAGGTTTGGGGGAAGCATGCAAGATGAATTTTCCTGAATTAGAACAGCAACCACCAACTTGTGTAATTGTCAATATGACTCCCTTGGTGAGATTTACAATAATGAGATATTGTCTTTAGACGACATCAGGAGCTCCCCCCACAGCCTTTAGACCAAACCCTGGAACTGCCTCACCTCCCAGGAAGATAAATTGGCAGATATCCAGGATCGAGCCATCTATAAAGGGCCCTTAGGAATATATAATTTTTTATCTTAAAAATAGGTCTAGGTACACACAATTTTATTTTATAAAACAGAATTAAGTAAAGTAATACATTATAGGATATTAAATTCTTAAAATTCTCTTTGTTCCTACTTTCACAATCAGATACTTTTGGTGTGATAGTCATATTCTAGAAATGACATGAAACAGACTTTACTGAATGGTAAGTGAAGCAAATGCTTAGATATGAAGTAGGTTTTCTTTCTGTAGTTATGTAAGTTCTGCTCTAGTTTGAGTGTCACAGAAATGCGCAGGGAGATCTATTTTTAGTTAAATATAGTGGATGCCCAAGGGGACACACTCCTGGGGTTCCAGAGAGACCCCCTCTTTGGATGTCCTGCTTCCAGCCAGCACTCAGGGTAAGAAGCAAGACCAAGAAAATCAAGTCCTCCAAAAACATTTACTATATCAGCCACTGTCCTCATCTAAGACTATTGCAAATCGTTCCCATCAGGTTCCCCCAGGTCTGTGGTACCACACTTGGAATGAATGAGCGTGGGCAAGGGGTACAATGTCAGTAACGCTCCCCCTGCTAATCTCATAGGGTTAAAAGTAGCTGTATCATGTACGGCAGCTTAACATTCTTAAAGGAGCCTAACAGCCTCAAAGGAACAATCTCATTTATTAAGCAAAAGAAGCTGAGAAGTATATTAACTTCACTTTATGGTTTTAAAACTTAAAATTCAAGAAAATTTGAATTAAAGGAAGAGGGCAACAGATGGCGTCTGGACGACCTCATGGTGTGGTCATGAATTTGAGCTCTAAATCAGACCAAGTTAGATTCAAATTCCAGTGCCACCACTTAGGCGATGACTTCGGCCAAGGTATATTTAACCTCTCCGGTCTTCAGTTTCTTCATCTGAAAAATGGCGTCGTAACTAACCCCTGCCTCTGGGTTGTGGGCAGGATTACAGAGAAAAAAGCATGCAGAACCCTTAGCACAATGCCTCACACTACTCAGTGCTCTGTAAACAGTAGACTGAGAGAATTCCCCCAGAAGTGGAGATGTGTGTACAACTAGACTTTAGGTGTGCTCACAATGAAGCTACCGAATTTCGCAGAGAAAATTGTAACTTCTATTGCACTTTTCAGGAATTCATCTAAATATGTCATCCATACAGTGGCAGGGCCTTTGTTGAGGCGCCATGTTTGCAGCCCAGAACCCGACATTTCCTAGCACATCACACCCACACACACAAATTAATCTCTTGGCAAGAAAGTGAGGCCGAGTTAGTGAACAGAACGCTTATTTTCCCAGGTTCAGATTTTTATGCCAATCACTTACTGTGTGCTCTTAAGCTTCAGTTTCCTCATATGTTAAAATAAAAATAAGTAGCATGCACTTACATATTGCTTAATATATAATATAGTGCATACTACATTATTTTACATCAGGAAGATAATATATGTAAGTATCTACTCTAGAACAAGTGTCAATATAATATTTTTTGTTCTGGAATTCTTTGATGTTGGTGGTGTCTAGAGAAATCCTGGGATTTTTAGGTACCTGGGAAGTTGATTTATAAATCCATTTTGTCTGCTGAATAGGATGATAAAAACACAGGAAGATAATGTTTTTGGCAGTGTTCTGGTTACCAATGCATTGCTCTCAGCTGCAAATCGACTGTTCTGGAGCTCTCTTTTCTAAGCAGCCCTTCTTTGCAGCTGGCACGGTGTTCAGCTATGTCGGTAGAGGGCGCTGGAGGAACACCACAAGAGCCTACTCTTTCTAGTTCGCCCTTCGCGCTCCTTCCAGCAGTGTCCTTCGGTGGGCCAGCTTCTGCAGGCCCGGCTACTACAGCTCAGGTGGCAGTGAGCAGCGTCTGCATGCTGATAAAACACAAGATTTCCTCTGGCGGTACCTCTTGTGGATGGCTTTCCCTTGAGAAATTCCTAGCCAGGGTCCCCAGTTTGCCAGTCTCTGCTTGCCTGGATCTCAGAAGAGTGTTCCCTGTATGCTAGTCCCTACTCTAATTCCTTGCTTGCCAGTCTCTGCTGGGACCAGCTGTGGAGCAGCTCTGGCCCAGAACAACCCAGGGATTTTCTCTCTCCAGTGGACTACTCCAGTAAGGCCTGGATTCTAGCTTTGTGAAGGGGGCTTCCCTTCCAAGTTTGTTCCCTCCATGGGTAAGCTCCCTCAGCCCCAGGGTTTTCCCTTTCTAGTTAATCCTCTGCTGTAGTAACTTCTTCAGTGGCCCTTTCCTTGTTCAGATTGCCATTTCGTTTCTGCCCTGTAATTGGACTTGGACTCTCAAAGTGGGTCCTTCATCCAATGTCCGTAAAAACCAAACTATTTTATTAAAAAAGTACCTTTCTGATGAAAAAGTTTCTTCTGTCCCTCATATTTTACTGGGAAATTATGAACATAGAATAGAGACTTTGCTTCCTTATGTCGCTTGTGTACCTTTTATCATCCGTTTTCGGCTCAGATGTGTAAATTTTACTCAACAGTCAAATCAGTATTGATGGGAACCTGCAAATGTTGTAGCTGATTTAACTAGGTAGTTTTGTGCCATTTTATAATCTACCTTACACAGCAGCTAATATTTTCAAGCTGAGGTGTTTGGGAAAGGCTTCATGGAGGAGGTGGCATTTAAATTGGATTTGGAAGGAAGGATAGGATTTCACAGAACCAAAATATAGCCACAATCATGAGGTATTTCAGACATAAAGAGAAGATGTAGAGGCACACTTGTCCACCTGGAACAAATACATTGGTCAGGGAAAATGTAGGAATAGAGCTGGCATGAAGGTGGAGTCAGCTGTTGAAAGGCCTTGAAAGCCAGGCAAGGATACTGTGTTTCCAGGAAGAGCTGGTTTCAATGTAGTACAGATTCCATTGGAAAGTGATTCTAAGGCTGAATCAAAGACATTAATGAGAAACTATTATATTAACCAAAATATGAGGCAATCTGGGCCTATGATAGAGCAATGGAAGGTAGGGGAAATGGAAAGGAAGGAATAGATGCATAAGAACTATGTAAAGGAAGAATACACAGTTTTGTGGATAATAAGAGGAAATCTTGTTGCGTCTAGGTGCTCCGTTTGTGTATGGCAGAGAAACAGGGGGTCATAGGGAGAAAGAGTTAGTGTTAAGTTTTCAGCTTAGCTGGAATACACTGTGAGGAAAAGAAAGTCCTTATAATAAATATAACTGGTATGCTGATGTTTTACAAACACTTATTTACTTATTTATCTATTCTCCTGTTGCTCTTTTAAAAGTGTTCCGTGGGGAAAGTCTTATTCTTCTGAATGAATATTTGACAAGTCGTATAACCTTTTTGCTAGTTCTTAGATAGTACACAGTTCAAAATGTCATGGAATCACAATTCAGTAATTTGAATGTCCAACCAACCCATTAATAGAAACTCTGAGCCATATTATGTGTTAAACTTTAACTTCCCAGTGCAGGCCTACCTGAAGCTGGCAGTGGAAAGGAAAATACAGTGGGCGCCCCCTCAGTCTCTCCTCCCTTTTTTTCTCTTCCTCTACCTGTTGCGCTGCCAGTTTCTGACTCCCGAATTTTGAAACAGGAAGAAGTGGGTCCAGAGACTCATAAAAGATCTTTAAAACACAGGGAACCATTCTAATGTGCTCTTGATCTGGCAGGTATTTGGAGCCAAGCTTTCTTGTATGGACACTGTCCTTTGTCCCAGGCAGATGCATCTCTACTTCTGGAGGCCCCTTGAGGCTCTGTCTGTGGATTTTAACTAACTGCTGGGGTCCCTCTGCCTCTCCAGGTGGTCTGCTTGGACCAGGCTAATGATGACCTCCTCTCTGGCATTTTCTCTCCTATGGGGGACGTCCGCTCTAGGTATATAGATTCCAGCACAGCATCCCAGTCCTGGCTGTGCCACAAAAGAAGTTAACCTCCATGACCACAGGAAGGAGCCACCCGTCCAACCCCCAAAACACACAAAGCCCTTGGAGTTCCTCTAGGGAATCTCTCCAACCCCATGAGGTGCTTCTTTCCCCCTTGGGATTAGGGTGGGATGGAGCTCACACCTTAGCCCCATGTCACATACAATACCTTCCTCCCCTAGGAGCAGTGGTTCAATATTTTCTAGCTCAGTTTTTACAGTGGCTTTATAGGACATAAGTAGCACAAATAGGGAGACTTGAATGTACTAACGGGTGCCCTAGAATATCTCTTGTATGTTCTTTTTTAATTCCATTGTGTAGTAGCAACCCGCTTTCCTTATTAACCAGGAAAAATCACTCCAGCCAATAGAGTAACCACTTCTTTGCCTGTTGGTTCAGAGGCATGGAGACCCCACAGTGGCTGGATGACAGTCTCAACTTCCAGTTTAACGGAATCATGGTTGTGTCTCCCTTTGGAATTATGACGGAATCATTCCTCCCTTTGGAGCTATGGCCTCTGGATCAGCAAAGTTTAAGGTCATGTGGACAGGTAGCAACATTCTGATAGTGAATCACGAGGAGTAATTCTATGTGGGACCATTCCCATTTCCACCCTTTGATTCCTGGACCCGCAGATCCTGGCTACTGGATGCACGGCATGCATCGAATGCTGTTTTAGCACATACACAGTCTCTCGGAGAACACTTCCTCAGCCTGCCCAGGCATTGCCACTTGGTCAGTGCGGTAACTGACTCTTCCAAACATTGCTCCACCATTGCACCCAGCTGGCTGCTTCAGGATGGTGGGAAATTTGGTAAGACCAGTGATGTACATGAGTATAGGCCCGTTGATGCATTTCTTTAGTTGTGCAGTGAGTTTCTCGGTCAGAAGCAATACTGTGCGGAGTCCCATGACAGAGGGTGAGGCATTTGTTATGTATAGGTCTACTCTTGGACACAGGTTGTATCTTCTGTCCACGGGTGGAATTTTTTCTTCATCTAGGAAACTTCAGCTCTGCTTCTAAGGCCTTTTAACAGATTGGATGAAACTCACCCAGTTTATCCACACAATTTTTTTTACTTAAGGTTAACTGAATATGGATTTTAATTGCATCCATAAAATACGTTTATGGCAACACCTAGATTAGTGACTGATGGAATAACTGGGGACTTTAGGCTAGCCAAGTTCGCATTCCAGAAAGACCATCACATCATGTAACATAATGTATTCATAGGTTCCAGGGATTTGAAGGTGCACATCTTTGGGAGGTCATTGTTCTGCCTCCTGCATATGGATAATACAAGGCAGGATAAAAATGAAAAATAAGCCCTGGCCTGTGTGGCTCAGTGGATTGAGTGCCAGCCTGAAAACCAAAGGGTCACTGGTTCGATTCCCAATGAGGGCACATGCCTGGGTTGCAGGCCAGGACCCCAGTAGGGGGTGCATGAGAGGCAACCACACATTGATGTTTCTCTTTCTCCCCCTCTTCCCCTCTGTCTAAAAATAAATAAATAAAATCTTTAAAAAATGAAAAATCAGTAAAAGGAGAATGTAAAATATGGATAATGGAGTGAAAAAGCTGAGATGAGTCCTGTGGCGGAGCCAGCGCCCCAAACTGGCTATGTGACACTGGGTATTTGCCGTGAGCTTTCTCTTTATGACTTGCCTGTGGTCTCTGAAGCGTCTGTGCAAAGGGTCACATTGCCTCGTTTCTCAGTATTAAGATGAGAAACCAACCACTTGGCAGGAGAAGCACAACCATGCCTAGTGTTCTGGAATGTTAGTGAAATTGGCAAACATACCTTGTTAGGTTCCCAATAACACCCTTACAATAAACACAGTAGCAACAGACAAAACACTACTTTGCATATTTTGTATGTAAGGAGCACAGTTGAGTAAATAAAGTCCTTTCAATGGACAAGCCAATGTGGTCCACAACTAACTCTTTGCTGCTCCCCTGTATAACCAAGGGCAGGTTTTAGAGTATTTGACAGTTAAGATGAATTGTGTATGCTTTTGGCTATTTTCCATATCTACCAATGATCTCAGCTTAAATTTACATGCAATACACTACTTTATGTTGTCATTTAAGTGACTCAGATTCGCTTTAACAGTCAGCTGAGATGGGGAAAAAGGAGAACACATTGTCATGAATGAGAAGTTGGATACGAGTACATGACTAAACAGAAGCCATCCCACTTTGTCATACAATAGATGGGCCAGAAACAGGCACAAGTATATGTGGGAATTGTGTATGTGAGAAAATGGGCATTTCACATAAAGTACTAAGCAATAGTAATTTTTTAGGAATAATTATTTAATAAATTATTTGGGGACAAATATCCACTTAGAAAAAATAAGTTAAATCTCTTATTTATAGAGTATTTAGAAATAAATTCCAAGTGAAACCAACATTTTAACATAAAGAGCTATAAATGTAATAGACAAATTTTAGACAATATTTTAATAACAATCCTATAGTAAGTAAAGCTTTCTTAAAAACATGTTGAAATTATTGTATATCCTTGCTTATTTTGTGTCTAGTTATTCTAAAAATGTCGAGTGAGCAGTGTCAAATATTCTATCACTGTGAATTTCCCCTTTTCGTTCTATCAATTTTTGCTTCAGTTGTTTGGTATATATACATTTAAGATTTTTATATTCTCTTGATGGATTTCTTTATCATATTAATGCCCCTCTCTTTCTGATAATTTTCTGTGCTCTAAAATCTATCTTTATGTTATTAATATAGTCACTCCTGGTTATTTTGCATAATTTATCCTTTCTCATTCTTTTACTTTCAACCTACCCAGCTTGTTATAATTTTGAAGTGGATTTATGTAGAAAACTTATAGTTGGGTCACATTCTTAAGTTCACTATGTCAATGTCTCTTTTAATTGGTATATTTAGATCATTTACATTTAATGTAATTATTAATATGTTAGGATTTATAAGTCTGCTACTTTGGTTTTTGTTTTTTTCTTATGCCTTCGTGTGGGATACTTGACTATTTATAGACTTTTATTACCTACAGTGTTTTCGGTGCATCTCTTTGTATGGCTGCATCGGTGCTTTTCTGCGCATCGCCGTACGTATACACACCACGTCACGGTCTGCGGGTGTCATCACTTGCCAGTTCAAACCACGTCTGACAGTGTTGTAGTAGTTTTTGCTTCAACCGTCAAACGTAATTTGGAAAACTCAAAAGGAGAATGAACGTCTATTGTATTTACTGACATTTTTACTTTCTTTGTTTTTGCTTTCTCCTCAATGTTCCAGGGTTCCTTCTTTTATCATTTTTTTCTATTTAGAAACTTTCTTTAGCCATTCTTAGGTAGGTCTGTTTATGACAAATTCTCTTAGTTTTCTTTTATCTGAGGTTGTCTTAATTTCCCCTTTATTCCTGAAAGAAATTTTTTTCTGGGTAAGGCATTCTACCTTGACTATTTTACCTTTCAGCACCTAAAATATATTGGGTCGCCTCTTTTTGACCTTTGTTGTTTCTAATGAGAAATTCATAGTCATTCATACTATTTTATCTGCATTGCTAAGGTATCATTTTTCTTTGGCTGCTTTCAAGACTTCTTTTTTTGTCTTGTGTTTTGAAAACTTTTAGTGGTTTGTCCCTAGTCAAACCTTGTCCTCAATTTCTTTCCTTTTCTTTTTTTTCTGCTTGAAGTTCACATACCTTCTTCAATTTGTAGGTTTAAGGTCTCTTGTCAAGTTTGAGAAATTTTCAGTGATTATATCTTCAATACTTTTTCAGTCCTGTTCTCTTTTTTCTTTCCTTCCAGAACTCTGATTATATAAATATCAGATCTTTTTGTTATAATCGCAAAGGACCAAAACACCTAATACATTTTTTCAGTGTATTTTCTCTTTCTGTTCAGGGTAAGTAATTTCTATTGTCCTGTGTTCCAGTTTAGCCATTCCTTCCCTTGTGCTCTTCATTCTGCCACTCGGCCTACCCATGGAGCTTATTAGTTTAGTTACTGCATTTTTTAGTTCGCAAATTTAGTTTAAAATTTTCATTCAGTTTTTTATGCCTTCCTTGTCTTTCTTTTCTTGCTCTTCTTCTTCCTCTTGTTTTTTCCTTCTCCTTATAATTCTTGGTTGAGACTTTATATTTATTTTCTGAGGCTTTGTATTTTGACATTTGTTTCAAACATGTTTGTAATTGCTCATTGAAGCCATAATTCTAACATCTCTGTTACCTTAGTATTGGCATCTATTGATTATACTGTCCTTAAATGTTTTATTTTTTAGAGCAGTTACAGGTTTGTAGGAATCTAAATTGAGAGGAAGGCCCAGAGTTCCTGTGTATCCCATTTCCCCACCTATGCACATCCATTATCAATACCTGACACCAGAGCGGTACAACTGATGAACCTGCCTCTTAACCATACAATGTCCATAGTTAACATTAGAGTTCCTTCTTGGTGTTACACACTCTATGGGTTTGGCCAAATGTATAATGACATGTATCCATCATTATAGTATCATACAGAGTATTTTTACCACCCTAAAAATCCTCTGTGCTCCACCTATTTATCCTGCCATGACCTGCCTCCAACCCCTGGCAACTACTGAAATTATATGTAGTCATGCCTTTTTAAAAAGCAAGCTGAAAAAATAACATTTATAACATACTCTAATTTTTTTAAGCAAAACTTTGTTGAGTGGGGCTTTTCCTGTTGTTTAGAATTAGCCATTAAGGCAATAAGTGTGAATGAAGGGGCATTAACTATATTATAGTGACATCCTCCGGGAAGCTTAGACATTTGTAGAATGGCATTTCTATTAGGGCTTAAGCATAACTGGCTGGATTAGCTCTGCTGTCTCCAATCATTATCCCAGAGAATCCTGTCTTCCTCCAACTTCAATTATCACCACAGTGCTCCCTTACAGTCTTGTGAACAGAAGACCTGGAAATTGTGGTAGGGTAAGGACGAGTCTTTGGAGTCAGATGCTGTTGGCTTATGTGGGTGCTCTGCTTATTCTCCACTGACTTCCCATGGAAAATCAGGTAAGGGAGAGAGGGGTCAGGATAACTGCTTACAGAATTGAGAGTGCCTTAAAAACGATGAGAATTGCACCTTGTTCCCTAAAGGAATTTTGGGGGGGTTTAGCTTAAGCAGTTGATTCATCAATTTGCCCATGCACCTACCTGTGTGAACATGGAAAAACAGAATTTGAGACAGAAGGCAGGCAGATGAGAGCGGACCACAGGGCATGGGGATGTGAGTGGCAAGAGGTCAGAGACTGAAGGGGTTGGGAAAGTTAGACTTGAAGATATAGAGACAAACTGCACTGCAGGCCACTGTGCAGAAGGGTGGCTTCCCATCATCCTCTCCCCTCCCAATGCATCCCCCTCCAGAGAAGAGCCTGCAGAAGAACTTACCCTTGAGCGCAAGTGAGAGGACATATCTGAGCCTTTGCCAAACATAGAGGCGAGCCAGGCAGGGCAAGTGAGAAGCAACAACAAATAGAAGACCACAACATGGGCAGTTAATAAGGAAGCATCCTCTCGCATCCTCTCTCATCCTCCCTTTCAACCTCAACCACCAGAGAAATATGTTCTTGAATAAGGTGGAGGAATAGATAATCCAACCCATGTCAATGACTTGGCAGAGAAAACATAGAGCAAACCCGCTGCAGGTCCCTGAAGCCATGGGCCACGGCTAGTGGAGAGGATGAGATGGACATCAGCTATGAGGTTTGAGTTTTAAACTGGACAGCACTGAATTTGTCTCCTAATAACAAAGTGTTGGAAATGCTGTGGTATCTGCCTCAGACATCATTAGGGATCTGCTTCCCACTAGGAAAAGGGGATTCCACGTAGCACAGTATATATCTCTACATGCATGTGTGTATATGTTGGTCCATATATGTATATTTTCTCTAAGCAAAGAAGCTTGTTTGGAAGGATCTGTTCACCATTATTAACAGTGATCACAATCCAGCATATATGAAGATGGAATTTATAATAATCAACACCTTTTTTAATTTAGGAAATAAAAGTTTCCTTTAGAAATACTGACGTAGTTCCTGCCAGATAAGGACATGTTTGTAAGTCTCATACAGGTGAAAAAGGCTTCACTGATGGGAATCAATCTTTCATGTTTGTACCCCACATATGCCAGTGCTCTGAGCGCCCCCAGCATCTTGATTAGCAAGCTGTGGTCGCTGGCTCAATGAATTCCTAGGGTATGACTCTGTCCAGGACCATGTTCAGTGTCAGAATCTCTGGAGGACTGGCTGGGCGGGGGCAGGAGCTGGGTTGAAGCGTGGGGACTGTCCTCTCCAGGTAATCAGGACTCTGGTTGCTGGTCCCTTAAGCTACTGTTGGCTCCTCTCACCTTCCTGCTCAGTGGACAGCTGTCACTCTTTTACTTGAAGCAGTTTCTCTGAGACAGCGACTCCTCCTCCTCGCATGGGCTTCTGTTGATCTTGGGAAGTTTCCTAGTGTTGTTTTCACGCCAATAGTGGGAAATCTACTACTTCGGGTGACTTGCTCTTAAAAACAGGGTTCTTGGGGTTCTCACAGTGCAGTCATTTGCTCTCCTGGGATACCGTTTTCTCAGGCCTCAGTGGCTAGTTTAGGGGATGTTTGGGCCCAGTTCCTCATTCTCCACAGAGCAAATGCTCTTTTCAATGTCCATGCCCTGCTGCTGTACAGTTTAGCCCATTCCACTCCACTCTTTCTCCCTGACGGTGATCGTTTTCTTTCAGCCTTCATGGTCCTCCCTCCACTCCAGATGACTTTGGAGACCTGCAGATTATCAGGTCTATACATCTCTCAACTGAACTGTAAAGAGAGTTCAAGTTATTTATGACAGGACTTCTGAGCCCCATGCAAACCACAGAGAACAACTGGGCATCTGTTCTACATCTACCTCATTATTTCATAACAGTGAAGTTGACCGGGAAGCAAGGTGACAGACCATCTAGGGAACCTGTAAAGGCACCTAACCCCAGTGACTGCATAGCCCAGCAGCTACCCAGCCCAAGTGCTACAAGGGAAATAACTTGCCTTTCAGAGCAACCCTTAAACAATTCCGGGGGCAGAAACTCTCATTGTCTCTCAATAAAAACCGTGTAAATAAATAAGGAAAGTTGCCAAAACCTGGATTGGGAGCAATCTGGAAAAATAACAAGATGTTTTTAATAAGGATTTATAACAATAATATCCAGTGTTCATAAGAACTCATTTGAGTGACCTTTCTTATACGTTGCTGGTGTGAGCTTGAGTACAGCCTTCCTGTAAAACAGTTATGCAACATTTATAAAGAATCACTTCTAGAAATCTATCCTAAAAATAATCTGGGAGATGATCAAAGGTGTCAGGATATATAAGGACGGTCAATGTAGTATTATTTATGACAGGAAAATTATGAACAGCTTTAATTCAAAAATAAATTATTCATCAAATGAAAAATTGCCCAATCTTTAAAAAATTGTGTTTCAAAAACTTGTATGATGCAGCAAAAAGCTTACTCTATAAGATTAAGTGACAAAAAGTAGAATATAAGCTACATATACAATATTAACCATATTTTGTTGTGTTATTCACTATCTTTAGAGACCTTCACTTTCCACCTTTAGAGATTATTTTACATCAGAAAAAAAGTTAAGAGACTTTTTTGAATTTGGCAACAATTCATTTTTGAATTTTCTCATTTGGGGATAAAAGCCTTTCCTGAGAGTGATAAAGGGTAAAATTTTGTATTTAAAGGTGCCTAAGGATGGAATGTAAAGGCAGAAATTTGGAAACAGTTTACTCCCTCTCCCAACAGCTGCAAAGTTATGATAGTTTTTATTGTTTCATGTTCTCCTTCAGCTCTTGCACAAGAACAAATATTATTTTAAAAAATACCATAGTTTGATCCAAAGGGGGTGATAATATGAATCAATGGAGAAGAGAAACTCATTTGTTTCAACATCTCAATCTCTTCATCTGCTCAGTGGTCAGACTTCCTTACGTGGGCAAGAGAAAAAACAGTTCTGTTTAAAATTTGCAGTTACATTTAAGTAGTGATCGGGGAAATTGCTGGTGGGGCACAAAATGAGAAGCGATTTGGCAGTATGTCTGAGGAAGCTAGCACGAGGGCCGCCCATCAGCCTAGAATTCTACTTCTGGAAGACGCAGGCAAAGGTTCGAGGCGGGCATCTCAGACTCCAGTGGAACAGCCCAAAGTCAAACACAATCTGAACATTGAAAATCATAGAATGATTATCTAGACTGTGGGTGGAATAAATGAAATGTGATAAGATATCAAGCCTCTTGAAGTTTTAATAAGTCTTCCGACACTTATTAAAGGGCCATGTGCTTGGGCCATCCTCCTATGTTTGCTGATCCAGCAGCTAGTGGAGATGAGCCCCAAATCAGGGTCAAAATAGCAACTAAACACATATGAACATATAATTTATTTTGGAATTTTCTCTAACTATTTTGTAACTTGTAAGAAAGGAAATCATTCCAATGAAATAGAGTCTTAGAAGAACGTTCATGTTCTCTTTGGTCTGACGGTCAGGAATAGCAGAGGTCCTCGAACTTGTCATGCTACCAACAATTTCTGGGACCTCCAGCAACATCCAGATGACCCTGGATGGGCATTTATCCGGCCAAATACCAGCAGTCTGGCTCAAAAGCCACAGGAAGTTTTCTCTAGAGTCCTAGCTTTTTCCCTTTCCTTTCCTTTTCTTTTTAGTGCTAGAAGGAACTTCAGAAATCTTCTTCCTGGCGAGGAAACCGAGGCACAGAGAGATTGAACGATTAGCCTGGGGTCAGAGCAACTTGTTGCAGAGCCTCCAAAACCAAGGCCATTTGAAAATACCACTTTTAAAACCCTTATTCTAATAAATTAGAATGTACCCAATATGAAATATTGAGAAACATAGTGAAATTCAGCAGTGTATTATTTGTGAGTTGATTTATATGATTCAAAAAAGAAGAAAAAACAAATGATAGATTCTGGAGACAAAAAGACCTGGGAAGTTGATCACTTGTTTGAGGGGAGGCCTCTGAGATGATGCAGAAGACGCGGCAGGTGAGAAATGAGAAGTTAAGCTCAGTTATCACGGGGCATGGCCGACTCCGATGTTCTACCACTTACAGTTTTGGTGTTGATTTTTCAGTAGTAAAGGTAAATTTTTTCCAGTGTACCTATCATATTCTAATTTTTTAAAGACTAGAGCACATATTTGTAAAATGGCTAGCTGTATCAGTCTAGCAAAATGATGGCCCACCATATTTAGCCCATCTCTAAAAAGCCTGAGATTCCATTTTAGCCTTAGGAAGATAAAAATGTCTAGAACGATCCCCTTAGGTGTAGAAAGCAACATCTGAAATCACTCCCCCACATGTTTGCCCACTCCCGGGAGATGAGTTAGTCTAAGGCAGAGGCAGCTGGGAGAATGCCGTGTTGGACTAGCTTCATGAATGGCAGGCTGAGGTGCCGGTAGCCTAGTGGCTTGAGTGTGGCAGGGCAATCAGCATGTCCTGGTAACCCACCTTCCTGGAAACTGGCATGCATGGTGCTTTTCAGAATACAAGGTTGCTCTACCCTTCCAGGCCCTTGTACAGAAGAGATTCTGCAACTGCTGGAGAGGAAGACTCAAGTCGAAGGTCAGGAGGCTATCATCATATTCATTCCTTTCCAGCACACAAGGTCCTACATTCAGCGTATACTCAGTGATGGTGCATGGAATGAAATGAGCTATTGTATGTTATCATATTGAAATGCATTATTTTTCACACACACATTTCTAAAACTGGGGTGCATCTCAACATTGGTCTCTTTGTTTGAATTGTCTGTATTGTTGGTATTACCCATGCTGGATTTAACTGCCACTAAAAATATCTTTAAAAAGAGTATACTGATTCAGTATGGGAAAGTGTTATTTTGTTATATAAATAATAAATCTAAAGTGTCATATCTATAACTCTGCATTTTCTCATGAAGTGACATCCAGATGCTTTACAGAACTTAAGAAAGGAAGGAAAACATACATGGATGACCCTGTTACGTTTTGTTATTGACATAGGTGCAAAGGATTGCCTATCACATGCTGTATTAGTTTCCTGCGACTGTCACAGCAAATGACCACAAACTTAGCACCCTAGTAAAATAGAAACTTTTTTTTTCTTGGTTGACCAGAATTTCAACACCACTTGCACAGGATCAAAATCAAGGCGAAGTTATGGCCCCATTCCTTTCGGAGGTTCTTGAGAAGAAACTGTTACTCACTTCTTCCAGCCTCTGGTGGCCGCATCACCCAGTCTCTACCTCTGTCTTCACATCATCTTTTCATCTTCTGTGTACTGAACGTCTCTCTCCCTTTCTCTTATAAGGACCCTTGTAATGGCATTTAGGGCCTACACAAGTAATCAAGGATAATCTCTGCATCTCAACGTCCTTAACTTAAACACACCAGCAAGGACCCTTTTTCCAAGAAAGGAAACATTTATACTTTTCAGGGATTAAGATCTGATATCTCTGGGTCCACCATTCAGCCCATTACACACACCAAGCAACAGAACTGGAGTCAGAAAAGCTTCCACATTTCTAACAATAGATGAAAGGTTGGGGGTGAGTAATTTACGTTGGTATTTTCTTTTCGTTCCCTTCTAACAAAATCAAGAAAGGGAGGAAGCATTGAAATTTATAGAACAAGCATCGGTGGCCTGGAAAATGGTCTTGGTGACAATGGAAGAGAACTCTGCTAAGAAGTGTTCTTAATAACCCAGAGAACAAATTTGGGTAGTAAATCACTAGATATTGACAATTCAAAGTGAAAAAAAATGATTCAGAAAGGCTAGACTCTCAATATGAAGAAATTGAGGGAAACTTGATATGGCACACTAATCATAAAAATGGCCCTGAACCTCTACCTTTCTCCATGCCCATGGTTTATGATTTTGCAGCTTCTTCCATCAAGAGGTAAAATCTGTTTTCCTATTCCTTAAATATAAGAAGCCCATGTGACTGGCATTAGTCGACAGAACACAGCCGAAATGATACAATGCCAGTTCTGAATCTAGGTCTAAGAGGCCTTGTGAACTTCCGTTCCCTCCTTAGTCTCCCTGAGAACAAGTACAAGCCAGGCTACTGTGTGATGAGAGACATGTGGGTCAGTCACCCTTGTCACACTAGTTAGTAGCCATCCAGCCACCAGACATGTGAGTGAGGCCATCCTTGACTAGCTAACGCTCAGACAAATCACCAGCCAACCACAGATGCACAACCAAGTCCAGTGAGAACAGCAGAGTCCATCCCACATCAGCAGAACTGCCCAGCTGACCTCAGACTCAGGCGCAATAACAAATATTTATTGTTTTAAGCCATTGGATTCATGGATGGTTTATTATACGTCAAAAAACTAACATACTTGATGGTGGAAAATCACCAGATTTTAATTACAGAGTGAATAAATAACTTGGAATAGATGGAATTCTGAATATAAAACAGTTTCTGGAATTTTTTTTTCTAAAGATTTTATCTATTTTAGAGAGAGGAGAAGGGAGGGAGACAGAGAGGGAGAGAAACAGCAATGTATGGTTGCCTCTCACATGGCCCTCATGGGGACCTGGCCCGCAACCCAGGCATGTGCCCTGACGGGGAATCGAACTGGGACCCTCTGGTTCCCAGCCCGCGCTCAATCCACTGAGCTACACCAGCCAGGGCAGTTTCTGGAATATTTTAACGAACTTATTTTGCTTATAATTTCCTTTTTTGTGTCCTTAATGGTGGTAGAAGTTAAAATAAGTCTAAAAGAGATCTTTAAATAAGTGTAAAATTAAAAAAAATCTATTTGAAACAAGCATCATGTTATCCTTTTGGGGGGAAGGATTTCTTTCCTTTTAAAAATTATAATCATCTTTATTTTTTTAAAAGATTTTATTTATTTTCAGAGAGAGGAGAAGGGAGAGAGAAAGAGCAATGTATGGTTGCCTCTCACATGGCCCTCACCGGGGACCTGGCCCGCAACCCAGGCATGTGCCCCGACTGGGAATCGAACCGGGACCCTCTGGTTCCCAGCCCACACTCAATCCATTGAGCTACACCAGCCAGGCATCATCTTTAATTTCTTTTATCCTGAGGGCTCTCCTATGTTCAAGGCAGGAGCCCATTTCAGTTTGAATGAAATGTGATAATTCTGTACTCAGATTTCTGCTACTTATTCGCTACATAACTTTTAAAGACGTACTTACTTCCGGTCTAAGAGTTTCAGTTGCCCTACATGAGAAATCAGGATGATTATACTTCCTTGTGTGGGTTGTTTTGGAGATGAAACATGAATGTGCTCTGTGTAGTGCAAATAGAGAAGAAAATTAAATGAGCTGAATTGATGCTGGTAATTCTTAAATATGCCCAATAACTGCATTTTATTGGCTAAAAATTGGTGGTGATTTTTCTCAATAAAATTGTTCTGTTTCATGAAGTAGGCCACTTAGGTTATATGAATGGATATTTTCTTGTTGTTATCTCTACCATATCCCCCATCAAAAATACAATAACACCGCTGAACATGACCTTTTCTCAAACACATGTTGCTCACCATTGGTGTGGCAGAATAAAACCAGGTAGTCCATATGCAGACAGCCCAGCCCTGATTACAATAGATTACATTAGTAGTAAATGGATTTGGAATTCTTGTTGTATGCAGAGTCTCCATCTCAAATAATTCTGCCCCAGCCAGCAGCCAACCTGTCTAGCCATTCCCAACCAACTACAGCAGATAGAACAAGAGGCATATATACCACTTACTTGGAGAATTTAATCAGAGCCTCCTAGACCAAGTTTATAGTGCTCTTATCTTGAGAATTCCAATTCAGATGCTGAGACTAAAATTTTGGATAGTAGACTCGCAGCTGAATGTCATAGAATTGGGGCCACAATCAGCAACCTAACAAAACCAACGGGATATGAAATAGAAAGTTCAGCAGTAGAAAGTGAGCCAGCACAGAAAATCAGATTGCAGAGGGGAAAATGCAGATGACTGTCAGAGATACAGGTCCAGAAAGCCCTAGAGAGAGGAGTTTCACTCCCGGCTTCCAGTTTCCCAACAGGTTTTTTCCTGGTAATATTTTCTGCCTGGAGATGTCAGATTCCTTGGACTATCTTTAAATGCCTTATTCTTCTGTTTATCTGAGCCAAGTTGAAGGGATTTTTGTTTTGTGTAACCAAATGACCCCTCCTGGTTTGAAAAATTCCCCTGGGTTTAGAGATGTCTTGGATTTCCTACTAGTCCTTGGTGAGCAGAGAAAGAAGGCTTGCTAAAAAAAAAAAAAAAGGTAGAAGGAGATACTGAGTCGATTCTGAGTGCCAGAAAGTAAACGATTGGAGGGCAGCAGATGATGGCTGTATTCACATAAAGTGCAGAGGAAGAAAAATTATTCTGATGAGATTCATTAGTGAATGACCCCAGGAACCAAGCAGAAGAGTTTAGAGATGACTGCTCCCCAATAACGGTAAGAATGCGGAAGGGAAAGGCACACTGTTTTGAAAGACACTGCTTAACATGAGCCCTCTTCTGAGATGCAGTGCCAGGAGAAAGAATCCACGTGTGGTGAGAGTCAGTGTTTTAGGGTTACTTCCCTTCACCGGAATTGATGGTGTTTTTTTCAGTTACAGATTTATTTATTATAGAATACGTGTCCATTGCCATATTACTCTATAAAATTAGGCAATATATTTGACCCTGCCCATGGTCACAGCAATGCAACATAAACTTACCTAGCAGATGGAAGTATCTCTAAGAAGCTGGTTATTATGCTTTATGCATTCATTTCTCTTCAAGCGCTCCCCACGTGCCTGCACTGTGGTGGTACTGGGGAAATGAAGGGTAACCAGCCCAGCATGGTCCCTGTCCTCCTGAAGCAAATGGAAAAAAGATACCAGCTCAGAAACAAATAAAAGAAAATTATAATGATCTGTTACTGATAAGGTGGTAAGTGTGAAAAACAGAATTAGGAGCAGGATCCCCTGCAGATAATGTGGTGACGTTTTAATCACTCTCAAGATGCCTGAATCTACTGGATAATTGCAAGAAGTTAATAACTGTTTACTATTGATGAGATGACTATCTAGAAAAAATGCATCCCACTCTTTCAGGCACTATGGTAATTTAATGACTAAAACAAGTGGAAAAGAGGGAAAGAAAACCGAAATAAACTAATGCCTATCATGTTCCAGACATTGCCCACATACATTATCTTACTGAAGTAGCCATTGTTGTACCCATTTTATAGATGGGAGAACCAAGGTCCTGAAAAGTCAAGTACGTCCTCAGAGGACTCAGTCAAAAGCTCTCTCCACCAATACCATTCACTAGATATAGGTATAAACTACTTCTATAAAAGCCAACAAATCACTTCCTTATCGCCAACTAGATTAATTTTAAAATAAATACCCGTGAACATTTTATTCTCGTAGAGTTTCAAATTATTTTCTCACTTCAAAGCACCTTTTTAAGTGAATGATTCTGATCAAAGGGCCACAGAAACGCAAAACTAACAAAGCCATCTTCAGCTGGACAGGGAAGAACAGGTTTCACTTGAGTATCAGGGAAGACAAGCCACCTCCAGTTGATGCCTTCTAGTCCCATCACGTCTACTTGCTTTACTCTTTTTTTTAAAAAATTATTTTTATTGAATGCTTGCTTTACTCTTTTTTCAGAAAGAATAAAATGTGCACCGAAGCTTCGACATGAGAGGTTCAGTGTCAGTTCCAGCGCAGCAACAGCCCGGCTGCCAGTTCTCAGCTCCAGCTGCCTTCTATCTTATCTGCTTGCTTCGGCCGGGGCCGAGTTCCCGGCTCCGCGTGGACTGGGGGGTCGGGCGCCGCGACGGGGGCGCGTGCAGAGACGGGGCGACGCTGCTGTCCCGCAGTCCGGTCGCACAGCTCCTCAGCGTCCCGCACCGCTGTTCTCTGCCGCCGGCACCCCTGCCCCCCGCTCTGCCCCGGGAGGGGCCTCAAGCCCGGTCCGCCCGGGGGCCGGCCCTCCGTGGACCGGCTGCAGGGTGCGCCCGCGGAGCCCGCCCGGGTCTAAGGACCCGAAGCGCGTGGAGGAAGCCAGATGGGCTCTCAGAAGCGCGGTCGGCCCCACCCGAGTTTCCACGGGCGTGTTCGGAGGGAAAGAGGAAAAGCTAAGAGAGGAAGTTCGACTAGCCAACTGCGTGGGGTGCGCGGCCCCCTTCCCGGCAGTGCGGGGTCGTCACCCCAGAACCTCCCCGCGCCAGGTCTGGGAGCGCCGGCGGTGCCGCGGCGGCCCTCGCACCCGGGGAGGGACGGCGACCCGGAGGCCTCTTCCTTCTCCTCCCGCCGACTTCCCTAAACTCTTCGCGGGCGGGGGGCAGGGGCGGGTGGGACGAGGGCTGGGCAGAAAGGCCACTGAGCAGGCCGCCCCTACGCGGCCTGTGGGCTCGAGCCCCTCCCCTGCCCACGCTGCCCACGCTGCGCTCGTGCCGCGCCAGCCCTCACCCCCGCCCCCCTGCGCCCCGACCGCCGACGCACGTGCAGTGAGCTGGGCGTGTGGGCTCCCACACCGGGGAAGCAACACAAAACACCTTCCCCCACTAGAGTGAAGGGGAAATCTTTGCTAGCCTGTATCCAGGGACCTCTGCACAGCCGAGGGATGGAGGAATCGTGAGAGGCTTGAGTCCCAGAGGCCCTGATTTCTCTCTTTTGGGGATCAAAACGGAGGCAACAGCAGCCGAGCCCAAATCCACTAAAGTCTTCAATTCACCGCCTGATGACTGAACTCTCTCTTTGAGGGCCCAAGATGAGCGCGCACACGTCTGCACACGAGGGTAGCACACACCTGTTATTTTCCGAGGATGAGGGGTTTGATTTCCAAACTATCATTTAAGCGTTAAGAGTACACTGTGTGTCATCGTGAAGTGAATGGAAAAGTAAATGAAACGAGTCCAGAACACGCAGCCTCTTTGAAAAATTCCAAATATTTTCTTTCCATCTGCATTAACTCCTTTAGTTTCTCTGAGACAAATCCCAAAACAGTGACTCTCAAAGCGTGTGGTTCGGGGACCAGCAGCACTGCTTGGGAACTTGCTAGAAGTACACATTCTAGGGCCCCACCCCAGGTCTCTTGAATCTGGAACTCAGGTGACAGAGCCCAACGATTTACTGCCACCAGCTGTCCAGGTGATTCTGAGAGACACCAAAAAAGTCTGCTTGGGCAGCATCTCCGACGGGTCACTGACTACGACCAGCCGCTATCGGACTTTGTTTACCCCTTTTCTTTTTAGAAAAAAGTCTGTGATTTGACAGTGCAAAAACCTGCTGGCCAAAGGAGTTACTTGTAAAAAGTCATATAAGCAATTGTGGGGGTGGGAGGGGGAGAGAGAGAGAGAGAGAGGGAGAGAGAGAGAGAGAGAGAGAGAGAGAGAAGGAGGAAGGGAGAGAGAAGGGATTTCCCCAGCTACAGTCCATTTGCAGTATCTGTCCACTCCTGAGAACTCCCAGACACACACTAATTTGAAACACTTCATTCTTCCAGGCTTCTACAGCCTGTTTCAGATGTTCTCCTGGTTCTTTCTGAAAGCACCTTCCAAGATAATTTTCATAATCAAGAGGTCACAGACAGAACGCTCCCCACCCCTCACCCCTAACTATATTGGCTGGTGGCAAAGCCTGTGTGTCCTACTTTCCTTCTCAGGCAGCCTAGCCTTCTATTGAAATCAAGACACACGGAGTACCTGGGCAGGTGGCAGGCAGGCTGGGGGTGGAGCCCTGCTGGAACGGACTCCAGTAAAACAACAGATAAGGAGGAGAAGGCTGTGGTGGGTGTGGGAGATCTGTTTTAAGAGAAGGGCCATGGGGAAGGAGAGGTGTTTGGAATGGATGCCTGTGTGGAGCAGCGTAGGATAGTTGCAGCTTTGTGTTCTTTGGGCTAGTGGTGGCCACGGCGCAGTAATTCCCACCATGTTGCCTGCTCCTTTCAGTGGACAACCACGCAGTCTCAAGTGCACCAGTCCCAGAGCTGAGTCCCTGTGGGTGGGGCTTCCCAGCACTCAGACACCCATGTTGCCCTTCTATTTGCTGGTCTCATGCACGATCTTTGCTCTCTGAATTTTTCTGGATTCAAGATTTCTAGGAAACAGTCACATTTGTAAAAAAACTCTGGATAAATTGGACCAATTCAGAGAACATTGGAGGAGGGTAAAGGGGAGAAGGGGAGAGAGAGAGAGATTGATGATTGTCGTGAGGTTAAACATAACATCCAAGGGAGGTGTTTTGGTTCATGCAATAAAAATCATGACCACGATTGCCTGTACATTATAAACACACACACTTTTGAGCTTCATGCCTGAGACACTTTCAGGTGGGGTCTAACACAGACAGCTCACCACCTGCCACTTAATAAAAGTTAACTGATATTTTTGTGGATCCCTTACTTTAGAAATCAATTGCATGAATATAATCTCTTTAGAGCCCCAATAACACTTTGTGAGGCAAAGGAGGAAAAGTATCATCATCACCACCATCATTATCACCTTTATCCCCATCTGCAGAGATGAGAAAACCGAGGATCCAGTCCCTTTCA
This sequence comes from Micronycteris hirsuta, assembly GCA_004026765.1. Lineage (NCBI taxonomy): Eukaryota > Metazoa > Chordata > Mammalia > Chiroptera > Phyllostomidae > Micronycteris > Micronycteris hirsuta. Next base: position 575,807 of record PVJI01000012.1, read on the forward strand.
GGAAAAAGCTGGACACAGAACTAGGGTTTAACCAGTGTTGTATATTCATAACCTCATGACTCAGACTTAAAGCAAAGGTTCCTAATTATAGGTAGGAAGCACCAAGACTTTTTAAAACAATCCATTTGCAGTTTAGGGTCGTCAGGTTTTTTCTCTATGTGGCTGCTTGCACTGAATGCTCAGGATTTTGAGCTTTGGGTTTTTGTTTTTTTTTTTTTTTTAAAGAGAAACAAAACATGTGAGTGGGAACTTAGAACATACGCTGAACTGAAACACAAAAACCCTGAATCTCACTGGGACTCATCTCTGACTTGAACTCTGGGTGGGTAGAGGTGAGGGCAGTGTCCTCTGGTAGGCCAGACAGAAAGAGCACAGGAATTTGGGGAATAAGGAGGTGGCCAGAGCTTGAAATGCACTCTTGAAGGTCAAGTGTGGGGGTAGGGAAGTGGTCGGATAGAATGACACCCCAAGAAGTTCTCCGAGGTGCCTTTGACAAGCAAGTGGATGAAGAATCGCCAAGTTCCTGGCCCCTGGAGCAGGAATTGTACTCGGTAAGGTGGTAACTGAGCACTGGCAGAGAACACCCTGGGCGCACCGGATCCCTTTTCTTGACAGGCTCCTTTGGGGGCCAAGCTGAGGAGGGCTCCAGCTCGAATCCACCTTTGGGGTTAGTAGCAGGTAAGTGCAGGAAGGGAAGTGGAGGAGCTCCTACTCCAGGTACGAAACTGAATCGAGAAAAAGAAAAAAAAAATGGAAAAGCAATAGCAAACGAAGCGGAAGTTTCAAGGCCCTCTGCGAGGAATAACAGTATAAATAACCAAAGACGTCTTGTAAACACTGCGGTCATAACCCCGAACATTAAACAGCCCCGGTGGCATCTGGCTCATCGGCCGCCGCGGGCTGCGCTGGGGCAGCAAGGGAACCAAACCAGGTCCCAGGCTCCTCGGCCTCGCCTCTCTGTTTATCTCAACTTAATCTTCCCCAACGAGCTGTTCCGTAGCCTGGAAGATGTTTAAATTAAAACCCAGTCCGCCGGAAGTCGTGGCGGGGAGCTGTATGCACTGGTTAACCTTAACCGAAAGGCAGGCAGGCAGGCGCTGTTGTTAACATTCATTAATTATTAATAAGAAATACATAATGTTTGTTGCAGCACTTTGAAAATCGGAAAGTACTTCCTGAGGATTACGGAATTTACATTTTTCATGGTCCCGTTATCTCTTTACTGTTTGTAACAGTGGGTTACATGCCCTCCTGTGGAAGGTTGTAAAGCGCTCAGTCCACCTTCCTGCTCATGTTAGCAGTGACACCGTGGAAGACACGAAAATCGAACTTCCCTTTTCTGCTGTGCTTCTCTCTCGAACTGGCTAACTACTAATAACTGTAATCCTGCTCTGCCTTTGTTTACAGTTACATTATTTCTAATTGTGTTAAAAGTAACCGGGAACCCTGATTGATCAGAGGTGTTGGTTTTTTTTCGTTCAGGGCACGATGTCGTCTGTACCTTCACAGTGCAAATCTTAGTTCATCCTCTTCTACCTCTAGAAGTTTGGATTGAGGTTCAAAAGAACAATTTTTATTATCAAACATCCCCACAGTTCTCTGCTTTTCTATTTCAAATAATTAAAAAAAATCACATCAATGTCAGGGCTTTTAGCAATATAAAGAAAGATTTATTTTTGAAAGTAGCAAAACTTGTTTGAAAAAATATATATCTTTAAGTGAATTACTTTATAAATGTGACTGTTCCAGTCAGCTATTCTATGATCTACACTTTACAACAAACTGTACAACAGATACACATTGATAGGCTCTTATTATCTAGTCATATATTTATAATTACATATTGCACTTGGACCAGCAAGGCTCGCAGAGTCATTCACGTACAAATTAATAAAGTTAAATAGATGGGAATCTTTGTAAGTATAACTGATCTCCTCTGGTTTGGAAACGAATCTCCTCGTCGCTGTGAAGTGTTCTCGCAGGCGGGCCAGGGAGAGGAGCTTTGCAGGGGGAAGCAGAGACAGAGAGCAGGGAGGGCAGGGGTCGCCTCCCCGGGCCGTGTTCCCGGGGAGCACGCCTTTCCCAGACTCGCACCTCCAAGGTCAGGACGCTGTGGTCCCACATAAGCGGCTCGCGGTGACCACTTCTTTCAGGTCACTGTCTGGTTTCCCGGCCACCATGAAGGGCCACGTCTGCAGGAGAGAAAGGGTGGAAGAGGTAAGTGGCCATGGAGGAGGGGGGAAGTTTCCAGACTGACGAAAGGAGAGGGCGCGGTGGGGGCAGGCAGTGAATCCGGCAGTCCGGTTATCTCTGCAACGTACTCGGGGTCCCAGTGAGCCTCGTGGCCGGATAAAGCCAAAAGCAGCATTGGCGCCAAGGCACAGCTCCGGGTGGCAGAGCAAAGAGATCACTTCTGGGGTTCGAAGTGAGACCCAAGGGAGGAGGCCCTTCGGAAAGCCCAAAGTGGCTCGTGCCCTGGCATAACCGGAGGCAGATGCCACCGTGAGACTGAGCAGGGCAACCCAGAAGGACCGCCTGCCGACTGGGTACCGGGTCTGCGTGAGGCCAGTGGTCAGCTTCCCCGGACCTCCAGCTTTTTCCTCCACCCACCTCCCCCTGCCGACTTAGTTTCCGCCACCACAAATGAGGGCTTTGACAAACCCATTTCTAAATTAATTGCTGTCTCTTAGGGAAAAAAGAATACCAATGCAAGAATATACATGCCTATTTATTTTAAGATCGTCTTCCTACTGGGCTGAGCAAGCATAACCTTCTCTTCTCTTCTCCGTGATGGTGGATAATAAAGCCCACTTAAGTTTCTTCCTCAAAGATGAAGGCAGCAGCAGTTTGTAAACGAAGGCAGTACTTTCCTTCGACTTCCAGATTTTAAACAGCTATTTACTCATCTCATTCGAAAAATAAACTTTTAATTGGAGGGGAAAATATTTTTTGAGGCAAAATGTGGTTTTTCACCTCCTGGTTCCAACTCAGTGAGAAGACTATTCAAATCTTCAAACCTCTCTCACTGGTGCTGGCAGATAAGGTGACTTAAGAGTAAGACCTCTTATTCTTATCATGTATAAACAGAGATGCTAGTAAGTTGTTGTTTTTCTTTAGAGCCTGTAAGTTTTAAAATTAAATAAAATGAAAAGGAATCAGATCTATTTCTTAAACAGTAAAATGCATTTGAGAAAAATATCAGGCTCAGTGAGCATTAGTTTTTAAGGTACAAAATAAAATGTTCTTAAATTTAGAATGAAAGTGACCTTTTTAATATTACTTATTACGCCAGTACTCGTGAGAATGTGCTGATGCTGCTGCTCTTTCCTAGAACTTGTGGGATTTAAAACTGTTAATACACCTACAGGAGACGCACAGCGTGTTTAAGTAGTTGGGGACTGACTTGACAATTATAGGAGGCATGATGTTCCCACATCTAATGGTCCTATATATGCTTGAGAAAGACACAAGAGTTGGGTGGTTTTACTTACAAGAATGAGAGGGAAAAATCGAGTTCCACTCTTTAGCTAAAAGAAGAATAAAGGGATTAATAACAAGCCTTCTTGGCGCGCAGCATCCTGTCGGCGTTCCTCTCCCGCACCAGTCCCTCCACTCCAGCCCTCGTGGCTCGGGTACAAGGGATCCTCCTCTTTGCCAGCTCACTACACTTGCAAACTCCTAAGTGGGCTGCCACGTCTAAGAATCTCATAAATCACCCCTGCTCCGGCGGCTCCTAAGGCAGAGCGCGAGGGCCGCGCGAGAACCTCCCGCAACGGTCCCTAGAGGCGCTGGGCCGGTGGCGGCGGAGGCGCGGAAGTCCCAGCCGAGCGCACGCTCTCGGACCGCGTGGGGCGGGGGCCCCGCAGCGCCGCCGCCGCACCCGAGGACTTACCAGGTTGACCGGGTGGATGTAACCGTTCTCGTATTTGTCGTTAGCCAGGATCTGCCGCAGGTGGGCGATGTAGCTGGACGCCAGCCTGAGCGTGTCCAGCTTGGAGAGCTTGGTGTCCGGGGGCACCCAGGGCAGGGTGGTCTTGAGCCTGGAGAAGGCCTTGCTCAGCACCCGCATCCGCGCCCGCTCCCGCGCGTTAGCGGCGTTGCGCTGGACCTGCTTCCCCTCCTGGCTGACCCCGCTCAGGGGGCTCTTCTTGGTGGGCGCCTTCCTCCTCTTGCCTAGGCCGCCGCGGCCCTTCTGGGGGGACCCCGTCTCGCAGTTGGAGCTCTCCTCGGTGCTCTCGTTGGAAGTCACAAACTCCTTGTTCGAGTCCATTTTCAGCCCGTCGCAGTCCAGCATCTCCACCTCTTGGAGGTCCTCCACGTCGCTGAGCGAGCCGGTGGACATGTTTGCGGGAGAGGATGAAAGGGGCAGAAGGAAGGGAGAAAGGAGAAAGAGCCCCGGACACCAGTGGGCCCCCCGGGGTGCAGTGCGGGGCAGCCACCTCGTGCGGGGAGTGGGAGCTGGGGCTCTGGTTGGGTCTCGCACCCCTTCCCCCTTCGCAGAGTTCTGAGGAGGAACCTCCACGGCTTCTTTGGGACGGAAGCCGACGCTCTGTTTCCCCACCCCCGGAGTCGTGGCCGTAGAGGAGTGTGAGAGAGCGCTGAGGAATTCGGTGGACACTAGGAATTTATCTGGGGAATAGAGAGGCGGATCCTTGCGCCCAGGGGAGGGGCCTGCCAGGCCCCAGCAACGCTCTTAGACCCCTTTCCCAACCAGAGAGAAACTCTCCCTCACAGGCCCTGATTTCCAACTCGTAATGTAAATCAGTTCAATTGCGACGCTTAAATACCCGTCACCTTCTTCCACTTCGGGGTGGGCCAAGGCGGAGCAGACTCAGCTACAGCCCCTCTCCAGCGGCGCCCATTGCCCATCTCCCGTCTCCTAAGGCCTGCTTTCCCTCTTAAGAGGTCATAGATGGTTGTATGCATTGAGCTTCAGAAAACCGACCAGATCATTTGTTCTTCCTGGGACTTCCACCCACAAAGCATCCCCTCTTGCCTCCTTCCCTCCAAGAAAACACCAATTAAAATCCAGGCAGAAGCCCTGTCTGGGTAGCTCAGTTGGTTAGAGCATTATCCAGATACACCAACGTTAGGGTTCCATCTCCTGTCAGGGCACATGTAAGAATCAACTAATGAATGCATGAAATAAGTGGAACAACAAATGGATTCTCTCTCTCTTTCTCTCTCTCTCTCTCTCTCTCACACACACACACACACACACACTCAAGCAAACAAAATCCAGGCAGAGATGAACTACCTCTTACCAACACACTATAAGACTTATGAAGATATCTTCCTGCCTTAACTGGGGAAAATCAAGAAAACAAGTGCTTCATAGAATCCTTAGGGTGCTGTCAGAGGAAGTACTAAGAAATTCACCTGCAAGCGGTCACTTTGAAGATAGGAAGAAACTGCCTGTGTGTACCCAAGCACGTCCCCGTTGCATACCCATGCACATAGTGGGAGTGGGGGAAATGAGGTAGAGTAACATGCGTGTGTGGAAAGTATTGTGTAAGGTGATAATCTTTTTCTTAATGGAATTAAAACTGTTTTCTAAATTTCTACAAATGTGTTTGTTTAATATTGTCTTAAGAATCTTAGTTGCTCTCAGATATCACCTGGCCTGGGACTTCTTGTTTTCTCCATCCCAGTGCCAACTGCCTTTTCCTCCTCCTTATTCCCTCTCTGCCCAGCAGGGCTCCTCACGTGAAGCTGACGTTCCCAAACACCAAACAGCATTGTCCCTTTGGGAAAGGCTCTTTTCCACTTCTGACTACAGCTTGGGCCGTCTTTCCTAGAGAATAAGACAATCTGGGGAGTAAGTAGAAAAGCAAAGGGAACCAGAAACCAAGGGGTGGCATGAAATTGATGAGATGAAATTGGAGAGACTGAACGCATGAATCTCTTACTAGTTTTTTTGGCCTGGTTTTCTTTCCTTGCAATTAGGCACTGAAGAAGAGGGGCTGAAGCAAAGTGTGAGAGTGGCATCTGAGGCTTCGTCTGGGAGTCTGCACCCTCTCTTCCATTCAGATATCATATCTCGAGTCCTGGGCTCAGCTGGGAATTCACCAACCTCTCACGTTTTGTTTTGTTAGCAGGGTCTTGTTTGCTTTCCCCCTATGCTGTAAACTAAACAGATTGTCAGCAAATCAGTCTTTATTAATGAATTAGTGAAACCCCCCCTCACAACCATAATATCTTTGCCCAGGTTTCAAAATTTGTTAATCACCAGTATGGAGATTTATGGGCTCTCTTCTCTTCTGTTGTTTGTGCAGGTGGAGATTTAAATGACCATATCCACCACCAAGATTTATTGCGAGAATGATTGATGTTATAAACCAGGAAAAAGACTCTTCCCACAGCAGGGATGACAGAAATATCAAGTTGAAGTTGCCTTTGTCCTCATGCACACATGACCCAGTCCTAGAACGCAGAAAGCGCAATCGTTTAATCTGAGATCCAAGACAGCATTAAGCGAACACCCAGCGGGCCTACTGCACTTTCCCCTACTGAGTCCCAAACTAGTTTTCTCTGATTTTCCCTCCCTTGTCTCAGTCTTGGTAAAACATGAGAGTTAAAGTTATTTTTAGACTAAAAGAAGTATGTGAAATGGGCTTTGGCCAATACTTTGTGAAACTTGTGTGTGTGTGTGTGTGTGTAGCTACTGAGATATATGCAAAATAACCATAGATAATTTATTTATTTGGGCTCCATAATGGGATAATGATTAAGAATCATAACAACGGCCTTACCATGCATACACCAGGCCATTATGTTGCAAAGATTTTGCTTCTTGGAGCCATTTTTCTTTGGGGAAAGGCAGAGGGTGTGGTTTTCTGCTACACCTTCGTTGGTAGGCTTGTCGGGCTGTTTGGGGGACAGTAGCAAACAAAGCAAGACGTACCACTGAATAGATTTCTAATGTCTATTTTTTCCCAAGGTCTGCAACTTAAAAATAACAATTTCTGGAAGTAGGCAAAACCAGCTTCATGCCACACACTGATTTTTGTACCTAGCAATTATTATTATTATTTTTTTAGATAAGCAAGATTTAAATATACTTATCCTGCAGTGATACATTTGTGATGGGAAGGGTAAATGAATTGATAATGGACATTGGGATGTTTGTGAAAACACCCTAAGGGATGGCTGCCAGTTTGGGAGCAAGATGTGAAGAAAGTTATTATTTAGGTATCTTGAGAAGTCTTGAAGAAAGTAGATTAATATGAATAATATTTTTTTTTCTCCTGACATTTTGTGCCTATTCCGGCTAATAAACACTAAGGGACGAATGGGAGAGGGAAATGACTTATGGTTGGATTCTACTAAGAAAATCAGGGAAGCGGTAACTAAAGCCGTGCCAAATCCCCCCCAAATATAAACTGTATTCTGTGAGAAGAGAAGCACTTTGGAGAAACTGTATTAACTCTTTCAATAACAAGGAAACTGCTTTGAACATTACTGTTTCAAAGCACCAGATACGAAACCAGCGGTTTGAGAACCTGCAGTAGATGTTAGAAGTGCTCGCCTTTCTTTTGAGAGAGTGTTCGTGCCCCAGAGACATCTGGCCAGTTTGTTGCTCACTTCTAACCATTTGTTTTTCAAGAAAGGCTGTCTCTGCAAGATTTCACTGCAGAGGCAAATTTATCTCCAAAAGTTATAAAATGAAGATTAAGCATGGAATGTGTCCTTGAACTTAAATCCTGGTTTATCAACGGATACATTTTCAGGAAGTTCAAATTTGATTCAGTTGCCCTTTGATGGAATAATTTGCTTTATTTTTTTATGAGAAGGAAAACATCACAGGCTTCTTTTGAACTGGCTTCATGGACCATCACATTCTCTTTCCTAGGGAAGAAAAATGTGCTTTAAATTCAAATTTTAATCCTTTGCTCATACTTCCCGTTATTTGCGCAGGAGGTGCACAGGCTTGCAAATTGGCAAAACTGCCGATTCTCTCCTTTTTCTCCACTTCCAACGAACACTTCCTGATATGTGCCATGCTCTTTATTTGGTGCTAACCACCACCACCACTGCCACCATGTGCTGACCTCACGGACAAATCTGTGCCTCTTTCTCTATTCGACTAACTTGTCACTTTATCTTTGGCTTGCAGCTGACTGGTTTACATCTCCTGCTCATATGCCCACTGAGATCTGACTCTATTTTATTAAATTTTAACTTTATTGTAAAGTGAGCCTTATACCCAATACTTGCACTGAATTATAACGGTTCTGGCCTGTTGTATTGACTGCCAGATGGAGCACTGATGAGTGCTAAGGAGGTCAGACTGTTGACGGGAGGTGTTGCTGTAATCTCTGCCTGGCACCGTTTATGACCAACAGGTCACACATGCGTTCAGTTACCAAGTCCTCTTGGTGTCCATTGTACTCCAACCCCCTCTTTGCACATGAGCCGTAGGTCAGATGCCACAACACTAAGATTCAGAGTTGTCAAACAACAAAAAAAGTCTAGAGAAAGACTCATCATGGTTCTTTAGACCCGAGAGGAAATCTTGGCTCCAAAATAAAACTTTGAAAGCAGGCAACTCTGCACACGAAGGACAAAGTCTATGCTAAGGAGCAGCTGGGCCGAAGGAAACGCAAGCAGAGAGCGACAGGCAAAAACGTCACACACCCACTTTAATGTTCTCCTAATGCTTCTAATGCTAGGACGTTTTTATTAGACCCACTTAATATTAGGAAAGAAGGGAGAAGAAATTGAACAACTCTTCATTCTCCTACTTAGTGTAGAACCTGTCCTTTCTGTTGTCACTACTGTAGAGAGAACGGCTATATGAAGATCCAAATAGATATGTGTGCCCGAGACTTCCACCCTAACAATGAAGTTTTAGAAAAACTTGCTTGAGCGATGACTTTTCTGTTTTTTTAAAGTAAAGCCTGAGAATAAAGCCTCCTGAATAAACCTTGTGGATGTCGTGAAAGATACCTGTGAAGCACTTATGTGAAAGTATGTTAAATATGGTAAATTGATGGCTAGAAAACATGCAGGCGAACTTACCATCAGCTTCCTTCCTATCAGGTTAGGTGAAGACGGGCGCTAGAAGAAGAGACTCCTCAGTGATATCTCTTTGGGACATGTCCTTCTGGTAGGCGCTCTTAGCCTGGAGGAGCGAAGGGTCATGGAGTTTAGCTCCTGGGATCAGCAGCAAAGTCCTGAGAGTATGAATTCTGATTGGGGGAACATGGAATACTTCCAGATGGGACCCTATTTGAAAGAGAACCCCAAAGTCATTGACTGTCAGAAATGAAGGGGCTGAGAGCCAAGGAGGCCCTAAATGGCCAAGAATTCTGCGCAGGCTCACATAGCTCATCAGAAATAATGTTGTCACTTGAACCTGATTTGCCTTGTAATGCTCATTCCACTAAGCCAATTATTGTTATTTGAACAATAATAGAAATGTGTAAGATAATTTATATTCTTTCATCTCCTAATTAGTAACAATTGAACACTGAATTATATAAAATGAGATAGATTTGAACCATCTGGGGTATAATGATTGGAAACCCGTCTATGGTGTAGATAATGTAGTTCAGAATGACCTTGTTAAAATAAAATTTCATCTCTACAGAAGGGTGACGGGTAGCCCAAGGGGCACTCATTCAATGAGCACATCCTCAAATCTGTCCTCGTATCCCCGTGTCCCCTGTCAAATTCCGGTTCAAGTCAACAAAATCTTTTACTCAGATGATTACAAAAGCCTCCTTAAAGATCTCTTCATTTCCAGTCTTGCCCTTCTAAAATCAATTTCCAGCAGAGTGGTCCAGATTATTCCCCTGCTTGATATTCCTCAAAGCTTCCCATTGTATGTAGCAGAAAAATCCAAATTCTTATCATGGCTTCAATGATTCTTTATTTTGCTTAGTGCCCTGCCCCCTTCCCCCCAACCACACTGGCCATGTGTGAGTCCCTCAAAGCAGTGCCATTGTCAAGCCCTGGGACCTTGTCCTTGTTCTCCTCCCTGTCTGAATGCTCCACTCTGGCTTCTTCAGGCCTAAGTTCAAGTGTCACCTTCCATATAAGAACTTTCCTGAGCATCCACTTAAGGATATTTCTGTCTCACCCTGGCTGGTGTGGCTCAGTGGACTGAGCACAGGCTTGAGAATGAGAAGGTCACTGGTTCAATTCCCAGTCAGGGCACATGACTGGGTTGCTGGCCAGGTCCCCAGTGGGGGGCACGTGGGAGGCAACCACACATTGATGTTTCTTTTCCTGTTTTTCTGCCTCCCTTTCCCTCTCTCTAAAAACAAATAAATAAAATTTAAAAATACTATAAATAGAATATTTCTGTCTCATCATCATCCTATTTTATTTATTAATAATAAACAATAATCAACAGTTTCTACATGTTTACTAAAAACCAAGCACTGTTGTACGCACTTTTCAGATTAATGTACTTAGTTGTAATAACAACCTTAGGAGACAGGAACTTTACAGATGAGAAAATGAAGACCCAGAGAAATTAAGAAATGGGTTTCATTCACAAAGTTGGCGTTCCAGTGGTCTACTGCTGTGTAATAGTTCAAATGAGTGACCTAATTTATTATTTCTCTTGGCCCTGTGGGTTGACTGGCCTCAGCTGGGTGTTTCCCACGTGAGTTCTCTCATGTTGCAGTCAGAAGGCATATGGAGCTGGAATCATCCAAAAGCTTGATTAGGCTGAACACCAAAGGCAATGTCTTCATTCATGCACCCAAGGTCTCATCTGGTATGGCTAGAACAGCTAGGGTCTGGCTGGACATCTCTCTCCATGCAGCCTCCACATGGCTTCCTCAGCTTGACAGCCTCAGGCCATTGAACTTCTTACACGGTAGCTGGCCTCCTTTTGAGTGAACATCCCACAAGGTCCAGGAAGTGGAAAGTCTGGAAGCTGAAAGTACACTTATGACCCAGCCTGAAAAGTCACATGACAGCACTTCAATCTTATTTTATTGGTCAAAAGTGATTCATGGGTCCCACCCAGATTTAAGGGGAAGGACCTACACGAGAGCATGAATATACTAGGAAGTATGGTTCATTGTGTGTGTATGTGCTTGTGGGATGTGGTTCATTTTCAGAGGCTGGTTACTACAGTAGATAAATAAATAAATGACAAAGCCTGATTATAAACACAAACAATCTAACTTATAGCCCTCTCTTTAAACTGCTGTTACTGTCTAAAAATTATTTTGTTTATTTTTAAGTTTTTAAGATTTTATTTATTTATTTTTATACAGAGGGGAAGGACAGAAACATCAATGTGTGGTTGCCTCTTGTATGCCCTCTACTGGGAACCTGACTCTGCAACCCAGGCATGTGCCCTGACTGGAATTGAACCAGCGAGCCTTTGGTTTGCAGGCTGGCACTCAGTCCACTGAGCCACACCAGCCAGGGCTAGAAATTATTTTGTTTGACTGTGTTTCCTTTGCTGTTGTCTTTCTACCCCTTTCCTCCCTTCTCACTATTATGAAAGGTTTGTTGTACAGGGACTCTGTGTGCCTGGCTTAGTTGTGTGACCAGAGTCTAGAGCAGGGCTGGTACATACTAAGTACTTAATAAGTAGTTGAATGATGGGAAGAATGTTCTAGATCATAGCATATGGAGTTACAATGAAAACTCTAAGATATGCGCATTATTTAGAGTACTAACACAACTCCAAAACACTGTGGCTCAGATAAGCCAAAAATTTACTTCTCTCTTTCTGACAGTGTGGGCCTCGGTAGGTGGTCTTGAATAGAGGGATGACTCTCCCCTATAAGGACATCCAAGGACCTAGGTTTCTTACACCTTGTTACTCTGTCATCCTTTGGGAGGTGACTTCACATACATAGATGAAGTCAGCTTACCCTCACCAGCCCTCAGGAAGGGGGAAGAAGAGGCTGGAGGGAAGTAGATTCCTTTTATTAATGGGGCATGAAATTTATACACAACACTCTTGCTCCATCCCATTGGCCTCTTTAGTTGCAAGGAAAGTTTGGAAATAAAGTCTCTAAATATACTCTGTTAAAACTTAAAGAGCTGGGGATATATTAGTAAAAGAATGGGAGCCAGTTCAATTCTGCCAGTGTAATTGTAGCATAAAGGATAAAATAGAATATTTTACTTGACTCTAATAGAAAACATATATCACAAATTCTCTATGAAGTTTATAATTAGTTCAAATCAAGTTCCAGTGGGCTTCACTTCTTATTTGAATTTCAGAATTAGTTGAAAAGTATCGAACAACCTACTTCTGACTATATATCTGAGAGCACTGATCTATTTCAATCACTGATGTCACAAACTTAGGCTCACTAAAATGGCTTTATATAGTGACCGTTTTTAAGGAATTACCAGTAAAAATGTGCAGGCTGGTAAGGCTATTTAGCAACAAGCAATGGCCTTCACTAAAGTCCTCTACGTTGTTTGTTTAATTTCTATCCATCTGATCATGCAGCGTGTATATTTATAAGGGTTTTGCAGCAAGTAGAAAGCTTCTTTTCTAATTTCATTTTTCTAATATACTTTCAAGGTCCAATAGTAGTTTATTGTCTTATCTCAAGCTGCTAGGGTAAAATCTTGTTGACTGGGTGGCTTAAACATTTATTTTCTCACAGTTCTGAAGATCGGAGTCAGAGATGATGGTACCAGTATGTTTGGTTTTAGGTAAGAATTCTATTCCTGGCTTGCATGTGGCTGCCTTTTTGCTGTATCCTCATATGACTTTCCTTCTACTTTCCTTTCTTCTTTAAGAGCATTCACTAATCCTATTGTGCCCCACTCTATTACCTCATTGAACCTTAATTATCTCATAAAAGTCCTGTCACCAAGTGCAGTCACACTGGGGATAGGGTAAGGGCTTCAGCATAAATGGGGGAATGGGGGGTGGGTGGGGGACACAAATCTCTCCATAGCATTTATTTTTAGAAATCTATCTGGAAAAATGGTTTTTATTATTTATTATTATTTTAAATTTTCAACTTAGGATTTCCCTAGGACTCTTCTGGCATTTGAGGGTTTACTATATTCCAATGTCATTATACCAATACCAATGACAATGACAATGATAAGAACAACAAATCTCAGGCTTTGTGGGTCTTGGTTTTCTTCTTTGAAGAGTCATTAGGATAAAGAGCTTTAAATCCAGATTCATGGTCTATGATGAGAAGGGTCATCTGATACTGTTTCCTAAAATTTGCAAAGGACAGTCCTCCAAAGGAGAGAGAGGAGGATCATTCTGTAGTTAGAATCTTTAAATCAATTCTAAGGAATCCATTAGTAGAATAATTTAGGAATTTTTCAGCCAGTGCATTTGAGTATACCATACAGCTCCCACAGAGAAATAGACATGGGTTAGATCAATTCAGGAATACAATTTGACAAACTTTTTGCGGGGGAGGGGCACTCAGTCTATTAACAAAACAAACAGTTGATTGACTGTGGGGCCTTTTTTTTTTAATCCTCACCCAAGGATATGTTTATTGATTTTAGAGAGAAAGGAAGTGGGGGGAGTGGTAAGAGAGATAGAGAGAGATAAAAACAGTTATCAGTTGTTACCTCAGCCTCAATGGTGGGGGGAGTTGGACTGGCAACCTAGGCATTTGCCCTGATGGGAATCGAACCCATAACCTTTTGGTTAATGACAACACTCCAGCCAACTGAGCCACATTGGCCAGGGCAATACTCCTGAATTTTTAAATCAGGCGACTGATATCTATTTTCTAAAAAGTATTTAGAGCACTAGGAAAAAAGTTGAAAGTTGAAACCAAATATCTGGAACAAGATTCTTTTTTTCATAACATAAAAGAAAAATGTACTGAAAACTTTGGGTGATGGCTACTTGTAAGATGGCAGCACCCTCGGTCACCTTACAGTTTTCTGCACGTAAATGTTCGGAGTGGTCATCTCTTTTTTTGATTGCTTGTTTCTAGAACGTTAAACTTTGTACTAATTCATTTTACTTACGTTGTTTCTACACATGTAAGACCATTAGAGAAATTTTCATCATTAGGACAATTCATGCCAGTTTTTTTCTGAAATGTAAAAATAACTGAGACAGAACTGGTTATTTTGGAAATGAGCTTATATAATATAAATTGCCTTCTTTTCTCTTCTCCACACACATTATGATACATTTAAAATGTTTTAAAAACTTCAGCCTTTTTGTTATATTTAATTCTGGATCTGGTCCATATTGAGGTAAAAACGTTATTTTTCATTTAAAATTATGTCTAAAAGAATGGGATTAATTTGACCAAATCATCCTTTTATTCTTGCTGTTCTACCGTTGCTTTCCTCTGGAGGCATTTGGCACCTGATGTTCTACTTCAGTGAACAATTACCACTTCACAAACCAAACTCAACTGAGAGTTACAAACTTGTGGAAACAAAAAACTTACATGCCTCTGACCAAAGGAAAGAGGGTTTTAAAAAGAGCAGGCAAGGCAGAAGTTACAATGAGGGCTGTGGGTAACTCTATATGTAAGTAGGTATTGACCTGTCCACTGAGTTACTGAAACCTCTCCCGCAGCTCCAGGAAGGAAAATAAAGTGCTAGTAGAAGTTTCCTGTAATCCTTCCTCATCATGACATAGGATCCCTTGGGAAATCTGCTGCTTTTTTAGGATTTCTCTTCACTGTGGGGCGGTGGTGATCTTCCCAGTGCCATATTCTAGGCCCCTTAGCAAGTAATCCAACTCACTCAGGTGCCATTTCTATGAGCAGGCCTCTGCTGTAGCCCTTTCTCTCCCGTTCTAGTTTTACCTTTAAATTGGCACATTAGACTCTTCCTGTCAATGTTAAAAGTTAGCAGACTGAAGCTGTTTTTCCATAAGTCCAAACCACTTACAGGGTGAATTAATTAAGTGAACTAAAGGAAAGAATCTGATTTAGTATTTTAGAGACATTAGCATTTCAATTTTTAACAGCTTTATTGAAATATAATTTACATATTATATAATTCATCCTTATAATTCAATAGTTTTAGTAAATTTATGGAGCTGTGCAGCTATCACTACAATCCAATTTTAGACCATTTCTATCTCTCCAAGGAGTTTCCTCCTGTCCATTTGCTGTTACCCCACACCACCCTGTGCAGGCCCGGGAGGGCCATCGCCGATTTGCTTCATATGTCTGTAAACTTGCCTTTTCTACACTTATTACATAAATTATAAATTAGATGGACCATAGAATGGGTGATATTTTTATTTCTCTTTCACTTAGCATACTGTTTTTTAGTTTCATCCATATTGTTGCATATATTAGTGTTTTGGGTTTTTTAAACTACCGAATGATATTTTTGAATTTTAATTTTTAACCAGGCATTTGGCATAGTATAGAAACACACATCCAATTAAAAACAGAAGTTTGACTTGACTATATATGTGAAGTGTTTTGAAACAAGATACTTTTCCTTTCACTTCTGAGACTATACTGGAGTATGAGGACTAATATTATTAGAGGAATTTTCCTCATAATTTTTCGGTAATTCGTCCCCGTAATTCCTTGCAGTTTCTACTTAGCTTTCTTACAAAGATATCCCTGCAGTTCATTCTGGGAGAGCTCTAATAGATAGAATTAGCAGCTTTTTCTTTATATTAATAACTTCTGAGAGAGAAACTATATTCCCATCATGAATATTCCATGCAGACGTGCAGAGTCCCCCAGGTCATGTGAGGCATGAAGAAAGGGAGAAAGAGGTGTCGTGCAAGACGGCAAATGAGGGCTTGATATTATACAGCAGTGAAAAGTTCGTAAGCTGTAACTATACTTAACATTACAGATAAATCATAGGAACAAGTGTTAGATGAAAAGTCAAGTCACAGAAGACCACAAACAGCATGATCGTTTAGGGATATGTATAGACGTGATGACGTTGTGTAAAAATGTAAGGAATGTTGACTACAAAATCCAGAGCAGCGATTTTATCTTGGGGTAGCAGGGGGCTATGACTGGGGGACCACAAAGATAGACTCATTAGTGTTGGGAATGTTTTAGTTTTATGTTGAATGGTGGCTCCAGGGTGTTTGTTGTAGTCCATTTGGGCTGTTAGAACAGAATAGTGTAGACTGAGTGGCTTATAAAAAAACATAGTTAACTTTGAACAGTTCTAGACCCTGGGAGGTCCAAGATCAAGGCATGGGCAGATACTGTGTCTGGCGAGGATCCCCTTCCTGCTTCACAGGAGACATCCTTTCACTGTGCCCTCACACAGCGCCAGGAGCTGAGCAGCTCTGCGGGGTCTCTTGGACAAGGGCGCTAATCCCATTAATGGGGGATCTGCCCCCTTACCACCTAATCACCTCCCAAAGGCCCCACTTCCAAGTCACATCATACTTTAGCACATAAATTTGGGGAGAGGAAACAGTTTTAGCAGTGTTTTTTATTACTACATCTCATAACATACGTATGTGTTGCAAACATTTCTTTTGTGTGGATCAAATATTATATAATTACATCATATGATATAAACCATAAAACAAGCTCTACATAACCACATGAGTTTTAAAATCATTAACTTAGTAAGTCCTCTCATATAATATGAAAACTAATAAAGTCAGTCTTGATAGTACTGAATATTTCAAACGTTATCATTCAAAAGGAGATCTATGGTGGACTCTCCAGCACCGACAGCTTCCGTGCGGCCAAACAAGTGTACTGACCGGACTGAATGCCTGTAGGACTGCTTGAGACTTTGGGAATCAGGGTTACAGTCTCTTTCTCATTCTCCTTTTCAACTTTTCACTGCTCATTAAGCTCTTCCATTAGAGAGGAGGGAAGGGAAGGAGAGGGGTGAAATTCAAAACGCCCAGTGTTATTTCAGTGTTGGTTGGTAAGCTGTGTGTAAGAACTGTGGGACAGACACTATGTTAATGCTCATGCTAAATTTTTGGGTTATCTTGAAATTCACTTCAATGTGTCCTTTCTTACGTTGTTTAGAGTTTCAAATAAAATAGAGCTTTTGGATAAGTTCTGTATCAAATGACAGAAAACCCAGCATGATTTAATCAAAGATGGGGATTTATTGGCTCTTACAGGTGCATGGTCCAGGGACATACAGTAGTAGCTGGATCGACACATCAGAGTTTAGCACTGAAATTCAGCATTAGAACTGAGCCCGCGTTTGTCTTCTGCTTTCTGCTGGGTTGAATTCTGTATCAGGCTCCAGATGGAATCAGAACAGCTGCCTGAAGTCCCAGTTTACCTCCTCCCATGTATAACCTCAGTAGAAAAAGGGGGAATGTTCTCCTACAACTCCAGAAAAAGTGCTCATGTCAGTGAATGATTCTGATACGCTCAGTGGGTACTACACACACTTAACCCTGATACACGCAAAAAAGTGATACTAAACCCCATTCTTAAACCATATACAAGAAGAAACTCAAAATGGATTAAAGACTTAGATGTAAAATTCAAAACCATAAAACTCCTAGAAGAGAGCATAGGGTTTTAAAGGCTTTTAAAACCGGAGGAGAGGGATAATGGGGGAAAATAGGGGAAGTGCCATCAAGGAACATGTATAAAGGGCACATGGACAAAGCCAAAGGGGGTGGAATCGAGGATGGGAAGTGGGGATGGGTAGGGTGAGGAGCGTGGTGGGGGGAAAATGGAGACAACAGTACTTGGACAACAATTTAAAAATGTTAAAAAAAGAAAAAAGTTGTGTGTTTGTGTGTATACATATATATAAAATAAAATATTATTTAGTCATAAAAAAGAATGAAATCTTACCCCTTGCAACAGCATGGATGAACCTAGAAGGTATTATGTTAACTGAGATAAGTCAGACAGAGAAGGACAAATACCATAGATTTCACTTACATGCTGAATCTAAAGAACAAAACAAATGAACAGTCACAATTGAAACAGACTCATGAAAACAAAGAATAGACCGATGGTTGCCAGAAAGGAGGAAGATTGAGGGATTGGGTCGAAAAGGTGAAGGGGTTAAGAAGTATGAGTTGTTCAGTTACAAAAGTAGTCGCGAGGATGTAAAGTACAATATAGGGGATAAAGTAAATAATACTGTAATAACTATGTGTGGTGTCCAGTAGCTACTGAAAATATTATGAGTTCTACTTTGTAAAATATGATTGTCTAATCACTATGCTCTATACCTGAAAAGAATACAAAATAATATTTAAAAAAATTCTGTGGTTACCTCTTTTCTTTAGTGTCTCTCCAAGGCACAGATAAAGATCTTGAGTAGGTCCTATCTGACCACCACGTTCACCTATTCCCATTCTTGTACATAGGGTCCTTTCCTTACCAGTATTCTGAGCTTACTCTTTTAGGGCTACCATTACATTTCTAAGGATAAAAATAATGTCCTTTTCCTTGACTTTTATCCTCTTTGATTTCTTCCTATAAGACCAGTTGATGGCTTATTATTAGTTTATATAAAAATTATCTATAGTTTATACATTGTACCCAAGTAATTCATAAACATAGTTTTATTGTAAAGCTTCAAACAAAGCAAAAGTACCCTAATCAAAATAGGAAACACCTACTTCGTATTTTTCTCAAGCTCTTGTCTGTGTAGTGGTCAACCTGAAAGTCCACAAAATGCTATGTTCTATGCATATCAATCAGTCAGTCAATTGATCAATCTACACCTGCAGATATGTTCATGAATATCTCTCTCTATATATATTATGCAATGCTTTTTGTCTTACATATTTGGACGCACACACTTGTATATGTATTTCTGTGATTTACTTGTATATTTAACAATATGGCTTGGAAATCTTTCCATGGTGGTAAGCATAGATCTACCTCATTTTAAGGTTATGTAGTAGTCTATGGTATTACTGGACCATAATTTCATCACTTACTGATTGATGTACATTTAGGTTGTTAACACTTTTTTTGTTATGTCAAATAACTATACATCATTTTTGTATATATATTTAAAATTTTCTCTATGCTTGGATCCTGTGACATTCTATAGTTACATTGCCTTTGCATTACCTTTGATCATTTGTTTTATTTTCAAGGTTCTGTTGCTGTTTTTCTCATTTCTTCCCTTCAGATTTAGTGATCACATCTATTTTCAAGTCTTTATTATCATTTCTAAATGTGTGGTTCTCCAATTAGGTCTTTACTCTGGATTTAATTCCTAAAGCCTGTGGATGAATTTCATATGCCTCCTGGTCATTTTGTATAATACATCCCTCAGGCAGCATGCCCGCAACTACGCTTTCATACTTTCTCCTTCAGAACAACTTCTCTGTGTCAACACCGATGATTCACGAGAAGGAGGAAGAATTGGGATTACAGCGAACTGGACTTTTCAGAGGCTTCTGGCCTGATCAAACAGTCCAGGCCCAAGTTATGCAGGAGGACAACAATAAGCTTTTATAATAATGATAAAGCAAATCCTTAAAAAATCTAAAAAACAAGCATCAAATAGAGAAAATAAGATTGTGAGATATCAAAAATTATCTTTCAGAGCCTGTATTTTTTGAAAAATTATGGTGGTCAAAATCCAACCATGGAAAAAGGCTCAATCAGATCAGATCATCCTTGGTTAGGGTTTGGATCATCTTGGATGGTGTGAACTGACACTGTGCTCCATACAATTAGTCTGTCAGTCAATAACCCAGGATAACCTGGGCTCATCTGAGAAGGGAGACTTTCTTCTCTGAGTCTTGTAATATTATTATAAGAAGGGCTGGTATAGCGATGACTATACCAGTGGTTAAAATTGAAATACTTCCATTTAGGTTGGCAAATACTTCAACTTTGCCATGTGCCTCCTCAATCCTCCCTCGCACTTCTACAGATCTCCCTGACTTAGCTGCCGAAGGTCTTATACCTGGGACACCTGAAAGGCCAGGACGGAGCTTAGGGGCTTGTTTCGGTACTGCAGACATCCAGTTCTGCTTGGTCAACAGTACTGGTTGTTAAATGTTTTGAATATTGTCTGTCTATGACCTGGAAAATTACTTTAAAATGAGAATAAGAATAGGAATGAAGGGGCAAGTTTAAATTCAAGATATTAATGCATTTTAATCCATGTAAGTACAGTAGAAGGTTTTATAATTATTTTGATTGTTCGTCTGAGTTGTTTGAAGTGTTTAAATATATCTAATGTATTAAATTTGTGATTTCGGTTAAATGTGAGAATTTTGATTAAGTAAATTTGAAATCATTATTGAAGCAGCTAAATGTTTTTGTTAAATTATAGGTTTTGATTATGAATTGTATAACAGTGTTTGCTTTTAATAAAACTGTAAAATCAATAAACTGATCGAGATACAAAGTACAACAGGAATTATTCCCATCCAAGCAGGACTCTACTTAATCAGGGAAAACAATGCTACTGATGCCTGTGATAATCCAGGCCTGCTCTTTGTCCTTCAGTCTTCTGCTTTTTTTTTCTTTTAATAAAGCCAACGGTCATTAGAACCTGCCATGTGTCAAGTAATGTACAAAGCTTTGTGACTTTATTATTCATATGCCTCTTTTTCAGCTCATCTCCATTTTATTCATTAGGCTGGAGTGCCAGGTGCTTAGTTAGCCACAGCACAAGGGCAGCACCTGGGCTTGCAGACTGCAAATCAGCAGATGCAATGTTGGGTGGACATTCTTTTTTCTCCTTTCATTTCACACACATTTTAAACACAGGTATTTCTCTGACTTAAGCTATTTTATAAATTTAAATGTGTGCTAAAAATAAAAATTGTGTTTACTGACTACAAATAGGTTTAAGCAGAAAGAGTTTCTTAGTTTATTTTGACCCTTATCTTCGTTCCGTCAACTGGCTGCTGGAGAGAAATGGGTCCCTATGAGGGCAGAATAGCACAGTTAGGTTTGGAGCCAGTATGAATGATAATTTAATTTTTGGAAAACCTGATATTTTAGATCCATAGAAAGATATGTTTCTTAATAAACTGCATTAGGAAAAATAAGCTATATCTCCACTTCACTGTTGAACCCAAAGAAATTCTAAGTGAACCAAAGATTTAAAAGTAGAAAAAAAATTAAAACTGTAAAACTACTAGAAGAAAAGTGAGAAATTAAAAAAAAATGTATTGTGTGTGTGCATGTAGGGAAGGGGGCTTTTAAAGCAAACATAAAACCTGAAAGCTATGAAAGAAAAGACTGATAAATGTACTTACATATACATTTTAAATATAAACAAAATCAAAAGACAGACTTTGAATAGGAAAACATTTGGAGACATGATTTAAAAAAGGACTCATTTTCTTAATTGATTAAGAATTTCATAAACCATGTAAAAAGAGTGAACAACTCAAATAGCAACAGGGATGGAATATGTGGAAGAGAAGACTTACTTTCCACTGTATAATGCTTTTGTATTCACAATTTTTTGTATATGTGTGTTATACAACCTTTGAGTAAGGAAATAGAATACCACTACCCTGTGGTAAACCTCTGTCACACATATCTTCCCAAATCTTTTCTACAAATATATTTTCTCAAAAAATTGAATTATATTTTATAATAATTTATTTTGCTACTTTACATATTATAGATATCTTTGTATGGCATCAAGTGTTGGCAAAACCATTTTTCATGTTGTGTATATTTTTTCTAGTTTTTTTGTTATCATGAGTGTTCCTTATGTAAAATCTTTGTGCATATTAATTCTTTCCATTGAATACATTCACCAAGATAGAACCGCTAGCATAAAAGGCATGTGGATTTTTAAGTCTTTTGGACATTCTTTGGTTGTTCTAATTTACACATTGTCAAGCAGTATTTGGAAGTAGCTGTTTCATTGGATTCTTGTCAAAATTAGATATTACCATTTTAAGATATCCCGATTAAGCAGATCATTGGAAAAATATTCTATTATTGCTTTAGTATTACATAAGTGACTACTGTTAAGAATGAATTTTATTATATGTATTCATAGTGACTTTTGTGGTTTTAGACATCTATTCAGAAGAAGTAAGTGTTGTGCTTATTTGGCTAAAATAATTCTCTGGAGTAGAAACAAATGATCTGATCATTTTAATTTCCGTAATTACTGTAGTAGGTATTCTTACAATCAGTTTAGAAATAGTGTCACAAATAGTATCTTAAGTAAACTGCTAAGTAGCTACTATTAGTCAAGGGACCTACTATTAGTCAAGGGACCTATATAAGCAAGGGACCTATATCACCACGAAGTCGGACAGGAAGAAAAACCTGATGAATTCTCACAGAATTCTACGGTTCTCCAGAGTTCTTGCTGGTGGTAGATTTTGCACACATGTTCCCTATACTGTTTTCTTCTGATTTCTTTACATGCTACACCAGGGAGAACTCTCCCTTCAATGGGGTTGATTTCATTTCCAACAGTGAAGAAAAGCCACAAACAGCTCGGTGTTACTTTGTCAATTAAACCGAGGAAGAGGGGGAGGGTGGGCACAGTGATAAATGAGCAGTCATTTCAATGTTTTCTTTCCAGCAGAAATCAGAGCCAGATTACACTTTATCTCGCCCTGACTTTTAGCAAGATAGATAGCCACGCAAAATTTTCGGGTTCAAATAGTCTGCATCAAAAGGGCTAAAACCCTCGTCTTTTGGCCACACTGAACTTTCATCTTTTAACCAAAGGGATCCAATTTCTTTTACCGAATAAGAGAGAATGTATTTGAATCTCTATCCTAGTCTTAGGTCTTTAACCAAAATAAAGGCAAACAAAGAAAGAAATCAACATCGTTGCTTGATGCAGTGGTTTGTTTTGTTTTGTTTTGTTTTCTAAAGTGATTGTCCAAACAGGGCTGTTTCAGATCCTGAAAACAAAGTGATCAGATTTACTTGTCACCAGTAGTCCGAGTTCCTGTTCAGAGTTATGCACTTATTAGGTGTCTAGCCTTGAATTTTCCCATCACCTGATAATACTGTATTGGCTTTAAATCCAAGGCAACAATAAGTTACATTAAAAGCAACATACTGTTGGAAAAACAATTCCTTTTGATTGCATTTCACGTCAGGAATTTACCTATTTATCTTTGTTGGCTGGTCCTTAGTTCAAAAGTCTTGTTTTTAAAGACCTTTAGTTTAAATTTTTATATATTAATGACAAATAAATTAAGAGAAAAAATACATTCACATGTAGAAAAAATGAATTTGGCAGAGGCCCGTTCTTTTCTCGTTAGATGCATGTAGGGTTGCAGGCTTTTGGAGCGGATCTGTTGCAGACTCAACGACAAGGTCTAAGTTATCTTCGGTTAAGAACCAGTAAGTAACTTACGGTCGCATTCCACATTCAGTGGAATTACATTCCAGGTTCAAATCATGTCAGTGCTTTAAAAAAAAAAATCCAAAAGACTTCTAAGTGACCCTTCTGATATATGGCCCGGATGCTGCCGGATCACACGATTTTTACCAAGGCGGATCCTCCAGGGTGGGCTCGGGACTGGTCACCTGCAGGGCAATCCGGCCAGATCACTGGTTTGGCGACCTTCCTGAAACGTGGCGGCAAGGTGACGCCGGAGAGCGGGCGGAAATCCCGGGAAGGCCCGCGGGCGGCAGCCCGAGCCCGTCCAGCCAGGAGAGGGCATCTCGGAGGGCGCAGGCCTTGGCGCGGCCGCAGGTGGAGCCAGACGCGCGGTGCGCCCGTGGTGCGCGCCCCTGCAGTGGGGAGCAGGTGGGAGGGTCTGCTTTCAGCGCGGCACCGCCTGGTCGCAGGGACTGTCCCCTCTCGCATTGCCCAGTCCATTAGTCAAGGCCCAGCGTCGGATAAATAGCTGTCTTCCCAGACCTTTATAGTGACTAATCCAAATAAATCGCAGTCACTTTTACTGAGCGCTTCGGCGGGCAGCTGGGCTTTAATGGGTCTCCTCCCAGACCTCCAGGGGAGACGGGCCGAGGCCTTCGCGCGCACGTGAGCGCCCCGGGTCGCCCTGTAGCCTCCGCTTCCCTTCTGGCGACTCGGGGCCCTGGGCAGCCCAGAGTCGCCACGCTGGCACGCCCTGCCGGCGCGAGATGCCCTCTGGGGCTTGGGTTAAAAACGAGGGCAAAGCCTCTCATCTTCTCTGTGATCACATCTGGAATTCTAACTCCTTGGCCTGGCGTGAAGATCTCCCCTCTGGGATCTTGTTTACTCCCCATCTTTCCACCCCCTAATTTAGTTGTTCTAAACCTCAGAAATTTGAAATATTTTCCGCATCCCACTTGACGCTTTAAGCCCAATCAAACCGAATCTTACCGATTTCCTCCGAGATTTTTAAAGCTTTGATCCGCAAATTTAGGGCTCCACCTCCCTCACTCTCATCCTTCCCCTCTGGGATCCCTTTGGATGCCTGCTCAAAATACCTGCTGGCGCCAGAGGAAATTCAAGTGTAACAGATACCCAGCGGGTGTAAAACCTACACTCCGCTTCCAGGGTCATTTTCCTCCCCACCTTCTGCCCCATCACTTGTCCCTTAGCGAGGCTAACACCGGGAATTACTGTGAATCCTGAGTGCCTCCTGGACGATTTGGAACCACGTTAATAGACCCGATGATTGCTATCTTCCACGTTGCTTCCCGGGCCCTGCCCGCCTTGCTCTGTGCAGCTCTGGATTCTTGGCGTCTGTGACGCTCGTGTGAGCCCCAGGATGGGTCCACAGGTAGCTTTTGTAAAAGGATCCGGCAGGTCTTCAAGCAAACCTCAAAATACCTAAAGTAAAACTGAAATATTCCATTTGCTTCTAAAAAATCATTATTGAAGTTAAAAAAAAAATCCAAAGAAAGCCCAAATCTCACTCATTTCATTTTGGTAATAATCAAGTACACTGCTAGAAATATTTAGTAGGTAGCATAATTTTGCACCAGATTTATTTGCAGATATCATTTACTTTTTATGTGTAAGATGAATCAGTCATGAAGAAAGAATCTGTGTTACAGTTGAGAGAAATGGTAAATAGGAGAGGAGACAACCTTTTCCCCCGAAACACTTGTAAGAGTGTCAAGTGGGTTTTATGTGAACAAATGAAAACATTCTTGTAACATTCCTTTTGACAAAAGCAAAACCTAATAGTCCAGTGACAAATTTTTGACTCATTAATTTTCTTATCTAATATCTCATCCTTTTTCATATTTTACAGTTTGCAAATCATTTGGCGTGCATATGATTATTATGCAAAGCTCTTGAGTTTTATAAAACACGGAGAGGAAAGTATGTGTTGTTTTGGATCTGTCCAGGTGATTTTAGTTGAAAATTGATCTGCAAATTGCTGTCTTTCAAAGGAGAAAAGGTGGCTATGGAGTTATTTTCTGTGTGGTCCTGCCTTTGGGCAGCTGAGCAGTGCTCTGGGTTCCCAGTAAATGCTCACGGAATTCATTTTGGTTGAAGGCTAGAGAGAAAGCTATGCAAAAAGAAAGCTCCTCCTCCAACTCCCCTGTCACTTAGGACAGCTTGAGAGAGACTATTAATTAGCTCAGCTGGCTCCACGTATGATTTTCGGTCAAGATCCCTGATACCTCACATTCGTTTTACTTTCTACTGTGGCATCGCTCTTTGGTCCTGAACTTCTGAAACTCTGCTGAGCAGAGGATGTTCCCACTTTATAAACCAGTTTTGGAGGACCTTGCTTGATTTGTTGGTCAGAAATGGCACTTACGGTAAATAGTAGTTAAAGATAAGGTACCGATATGTATGGGGAGTTAGTAATGTCTTCCTGTGGGGGAAAACGTGCCACATTTCAGAGATTTGGAGCTCTTGGGTGACATATAATTTTTGTTACTTGAAGTGTTTCTTGTTTATAAGGTTTTCCAGTTTCTTTGTTTGCCACAAATAAATGGTAGCAAATATCAGCATATGAAAATTGTATTTTAAAGATAGAATCTTCTCGGTTCCAGGAAAGCTAGGGTGGTTTTAAGAATGCCAAGGGGAATGTATGAAATACTATAAGAATTAGAGCTAAATGTCAGTGTTAAATTCCTGCTTTTTTTTTTTTTTAAACTTTTTTAGAGTAGGAGGGACTAGGAGTAGGAAGGAGTTTCTCAGGATTACCAAATGAGATTTCTGAGTTGTTCATCGTGGGCTTTATTTGACAGTTAAACTGTGCAAGGTCAGTTACCAACTGAATTTCGTTTCTCACTTCAGAGAGTATTTTGCTGGGTGACAGAGCCTAACAGTATTGTTTTTGATATTATTAACTTTGAAATTAAATCATTGTTTGACATCACTCAAGGTCAATGATCAGCTTCAGGTGAATCCTGAGAAGCAGGAACACAAAGCTTCATTGTGGTAAAGTTGAGGCAAATTATAGTAGTATTAAAACAGAACAACAGCAACAAGAAAGGAAGGGAAAAGAAAAGATTAAGATAAAAACAATGATTTAATGCCAGTTGCAATAATTGTATCACTTTTAATTATCCTCTGTTGACATAATTTAAAAAAATTCCGGAACATCTTCAGATTTTTTTAAAGGGGAGATATAAAAATAAAACACTCCTTAAAATAGTTTTGCAATACAGGAATTACATTATCAAAAAAACTGAGCCACCATATTTTTCAAATGAACCTGATTTGTGTAGTAAAGTAAATAATTATGCCTCCAAATAACAAATCTAAGCCCAGATAATTATTCAAAGCTCCCTTATGCTTTTTGAAAACAACTTTATTGAGATATAACCCATGTACATTGAGATTTAACCCATGAAGTTCATTCAATTACAGTATACAATTCAAGGTTTTTAGTATGCTCACAGGAGCTCACAAGCATGACTACAATCTAATTTACAATATTTTTATTCCCTTGCATTACAGAGAAACCCCTTGCCCATTAACAGTCGCTCTCATTCCTTCCTCCACCCCAGCCCTAGGCAACCACTAGTGAGCTTTGTCCCACGGATTTGCCTGTTCCAAACATTCCATATACATGGAATTATATAATATGTGGATTTTTGTTACTAGTTCTGTTACTTCGCATAATGTCTTTGAAGTTCATCCATGTTGCAGCACATATCAGGATTTCGTTTCTCTTTATCATTGAATAATATGCCATTGCATAAATATACCACATTCCATTTATCCATTTGCCGGGTGAAGGGCATGAGATTCTCTTCTTCTTTGGACTGTTAAGAATAATACTGCTGTGGACGCTTGTGTGCACATTTTGCACTAACCTAAGTTTTTCTGACCATTTACCAGTTTATGAACTTTTTTCCTCATGTATGCATACAATTTATCTCTGAGAGGCACTGAAGGGGTAAAGAGTTATTTAATTTGTCTATTCATTTGAACCAGTTGAAAGAAAGTCACCTGGAAAAGAGAAAAAATTGTTTTTGTTTGCATATAAGTAAATTAATAAAGTTAATCAAATTAAGCTATATTTAAATATTAAGAATTAGTTATCTTTATTTCTGGAATTTCCATCTGATGCAGTTTGGATGATAATTCTTCTTTTGCTGACTCTGATAACCTTAAATTCTTGGATGCTTGCTGGCTATTGTAATCCCCATGTTCCCACAGAATATTCATCTTACACTTTACTTAGCATTCGCTTTCCTTAGGTGAGCAGGGCTTCTTTAGCCTTTTTAGGTCTGGCTTTACTAGTAAGCATTTGACTTCACAGCTGCAGATGCATTTTCACTGCTGAGAGGGTAGGTAGAATACTTACGGTGGTGAGGCTATCAAGTGCGATGACTCTGGCTTCAACACATATTTTACAGAATTTCTTGTTTCTCAAGAAGAGCTCCAAGGAAAATGGATGGTTCGATATCAGAGGGACTGGACAGCTGTTGGCATGTGTGTGCATGGTCTCTGTAGAAAGGGTCATCCTTCACTCAACAGATATTTATTGATCGCTTGTCAACACCATACTGATATTGTTGATATTGATGAGTTTTCTCTATTTGTTTTTTTATACAGCTAAAGACTTACATTATCCCCATTGAAATAGCGAAAATATTGCTTAAGACTAGGCCACTTGGAATTGTGGCATCCTTTGAGATTAAACTTGCATAGTATATATAAGTATAATTTCCAAACATTAGCATTAAAATCTCTTGCTTTAGGATATTATGCATCACATAGATTTGTTACAGATTTATCTAACACCTCCTAGAATACCTGAGACTTTTTGGAACTCAAAAATTACATGGAACATAATATGTAGTGCCCAACAGTTTACTATCTTTGAAATGCAGTTGATTTGGTTGAAGAACCATATAATTGACCTAAGTCCAACTGCATTAATGTTTACATTGTATAGAGTGAATTCTAGAGCTGGTGGTTGTTACAACATAGTTAGTAATAATTAGAAATTGTAGATAATTCAGAAAAAGAAAGTCCACTTTGGTAGTATCAGCAACACCTTTGCAACAATCTCAATGTATTTGATATTTCAAAGGAAATAAAATAGATCTCATTCAATTTGCAAGGGAAATTTTGAAGAGATAGATTCTAGTTATTTAGGTTCAGCTATAGTGGAAGGATTAAAGTTATAATCTCCCTGCCCCCAAATGCCATTGACTCTTTTATAATCTCAGCAGTCCAGATCCAGGATTATATTTCATTTGAAAAAGCACACACACACACAGACACACAGATGTGCCGGAACTATGTGAGGTGTGGAGTTAATGCAGTGAGATTCAACAGCACTTCAGGGCCTTCCAACTCCCTTTATCTCCTGTGTCATTTTGATTAAATGCATCCATGTTTTAAACCCAGACACAAGCTATATTCCCAAAGTCCCTCTAAAAAAATTGTAAAGACATAAAGTGACTATGGAATTGGGTTAGGTGAGTGGACTGAGAATAGGTTTTAGACGTGGCAGCATGAAATCCTGGGGCATGAAGTTCAGATGAAGACACTCCACTCTGTTGACATCTAATTGGCTAAAGCTTTGACCCCCTTTTCCTGCTTTTGCACTTCCTGCACAGAGCTCCAGACCAGCACACATCTCCCTGAACTTTGGAAAGCTTAGTTTCAACTATGCTGCTGCACAGGACAAAACGTATTTGGTGATAAATACTTCTGGAAGGAGCTCTGGTGCGATGAAGAATGTTAAAACTATTTGATGTACTAGGGTATTCTAGACATAGGATTCTTCACTGCAGAATGAGTCTCTGATAATTTTCTTTGCAGAAAAGAAACGAGACCTGATTTCCTTTTAGGGATATAAATAAACTTAGTCCTAGTAGCTCTGCATGTTTATCTTCTCAATTATACAAAAATATGTAATTCTGTTTTATTTACATATTACAGAACAAGTGCCCTCCTGAAAACCTATTCTCATAATCGGATACAGTAATTAATCTTGTTATAACCATATTCACATTAGTTGCACACAAGTCATTTCCTTTAACCTTCATATAGACTGTCTATTGGCTTCCAGTTAAGCTTAAAAGATGCAAAGCTGAGTGAACGAAGGAAAGAATGAATGATGGAGTGAATGTATTATAAAATCTACAGCCTGTGTAAGAGGAAAGAAAAAAATTAGCACGGTCTTTGGCAATCTAGATATTTAACTTGCATTTCATTCTAAGGATACTTATTACCTTCTCTCTTAACCCTCATACTACAGAATATTAGTTAGTATATTATTATCTGGGCAGTGAAATAGTTGGGCTACTTTAGTATGTAGGTTGTCAAGCCTCATGTTCTGGGGAAAAGAGAATGAATAGCAATTGGAAAATAAGCATGTATTTTATTGGGAATTTACAAATGTTTACGTAAGTCTTTTGGAGATTCTCTGTTGATGAAGAGAGGGCTGAATTGTGAATAAACTACAGAGCATGACTAAACAATGGGGTCACACTGATCTTCAACCACAGGCACCTGGGTTCTGAGTGTTCAGAGGCAGGCCCTGAACTATCAAAAGTACCATTTTTGTAACCTGATGAGTTGAAGTGTCATAGGTAGAGTGTCCTTGACTAGCTAATACCACGACTGCCCAATAAATGTCAATTTGCTTCAATATTACCATGTGCCAAGATACACAACTCTTGGCATGTGTGTGTGTGTGTGTGTGTGTGTGTGTGTGTGTGTGTGTGTGTGTGAAGGATAACATAGGCGGGTGGTGGGGACAGAGGGGATGGAAAATAATTTGAACTTGCTACTCTCTAGTAACTAGACACACAAGTGCTCGATTTTTTTCTTGTTTAAGATTATTAGTATAAAATAAAAAGAGAAAATTGTTAAGATGTTCATTTTTTAATCGGAGACAGAATAAACTCAGGTTTTCACTATTAGTATAGTGTTTTAGCTGCAAACATTACAAAATATCAATTGAATGTATTTTTTCCTTCTGAGGGGAGGAAGATCTCATGCACTTTGTCTTTATTAAGGTCTCTGTTTGTTTGAGAGCTGGACCAGGAAATTGATGGTGCTTCATCTGCCACAAATTCTTGAGCCTTTAGAAACTATGATTCATTTTTTCTCTTTTTTAATAGGTGCATTTCATTCATTTAGGAAATACTTTAAAATGCAGAAAGCACAAAGCAAAGAATAATTACAACCATGATTCAATTCTGAATAAATCTCATGCTAAGGCTAGTTTTTAATAGATGATCTTTTAATGTCCAGTGGGCACTTATTGCATCCTGTGTATTACACGTATTATGGGATCATTAGGCATTTCATTGGGCAAAAGACGCATGTAAATGAACATCTCTTAAAGCTTCTGTTAATTTGCACGGATAGAGCTGGCATTAGAACAAATAGCTAAACATTTGATTCTTTTATTCTCCAACTTTGAAACTGAGGGGAGTATATCCAGCCAGCGGCAAGAGCTACATGTTGTTTTATTTTAGAGGAAATGAACCTTTAAAGTACTGTCTGTATTCCTCTTGGTTGTAAAAATTTCAAAATATGTGCTAAAACAATAAATAATACATTTTTTTCTTTATGGCTTTTACTAGTGTAAAGAACAGTGGAAAGCTGAGCAAATATTTCTTTGGTCCACTGAAGCTTTCTTATAAATAAATAAAATATACTGCCCTCGATTTTTTTTTATATTTCAAATAACCCAAACCTACCAGATTAAACCCTGTTTATATTGTCACCCAAAACTTCAGGGGGAAAAAACATACACCATGACTTTTAGTTTAAAATGCTTACTATTTTGCATGATTTTATAAATTATTCAAGTCAGGATTCTAAAACTCTATCTATTTGTCACTGAATATTAACCGAATGATTCAGATGAGTTTGCTTCTTGTATTTAATATTTGCACAAACTTCCAATAATTATCTAGATGGCCTTTATTTGTTTTTTCTTGCCACTGACCCATAGGATATACTAAAAGAAAACAGATCAGCTCCTTTCCTGATAAGAAGAGTAACCTAGAAGACCATCTACAAGAACTAAGTTGCGAGGAGTTTGTTTTTTTAACATGCATCAAAATATGTTACTATACATTGCCTTGGGCAGACGAGATGTGTTATTTCTTTAAATTCAATGACATTTATATAAAAACAGTAAAAAAAGACACTTATCTTAAAAAAAAGAACTAGCAAAAATGGAAATTCCAGAAATATTTGTTTTTTAGAATGAGATCAGTTTAAATTCTTCCAGTGCATAACAAAACACTTCAAAAAATTTAATCATTAAACTTAACATGTTTTAGGAAATACATGAGAACAACCTGGATTTAGGGGGTTTAGACCAAGTCTTTGAAGTATCTTAAATCTCCTTGAGACATAAAAGACCATTTATAACTAACAGTTGCTTTGTAGAAACAAAGTTGACGAGATGTTTTAAAATTTTCTTGTTAAATTTTTATTAGAATATGTGGGTAGGGAAAAGGGAGCATCTGTACTGCAGGATGACTTCATAAAATTGATTTATTTAATCTCAGAAATGGAGAACAGGATGCTTACCAAGAAAGAGATTTATCAGTGGCTTGTATACGGGAAGCAAATGAAAATTTGGAAAGCTGTATCAGCTTTAGGTGGGCCTAATAATTCCTGAACATTAGGATGAGACAAGTGACACAGCATCTTTAAGAGATTTTTTATGGGTCTTGTTATATTGATAGAACCCAATATCGGTGCGTCCAGCTTTGGGAGGAAGCTATGAGACTATTGAACACATTGAATTTACTAATATGTGTTTCTGCTAAGTTTTACTTTTAAAGCAATCAGATCTACAAGGAAAACTCATTTGGGAAAAAAGTCTGTGTTAGTATTGGGAGCTGCTGACAGGGAGAGCCTTTTTTAGGCTCTCTAAAACCTTCTAAAATGTTGACTTCTTCCTCAGCTCTGACTTAGTCTGTTGGTCATTTATTTTGCTAATGACATCTTCTAGGAAAACGTGAACAGAAATTTGTGCCACTGCTGAATTACAAATTAATTTTTAAAAATGCTATATTAGTTTTAATTTGTAAGAGATTTAATAAAAAAGAAAATTCAAAATACTTGGCATTTTACTTATTATGTTATTAACAGTATTTTATTATGTTAGCATGTGAGAAATAATACATTTACTGAATGTTAATATACATGAACTGTATTTATTTTTCTTGTTCTAATCACATGTGCACTAGAGACTTCTCAGAATTGGTGCGGTGACCCTCCTGCCTTTCCATCCCCATTCACTCCAGGTTCACTGCTCAGACTCACAACTCATATCCTCTAGTATTTTGTTCTTATATCTAAATAATATTCCTCCTGGTATAATGGATATATTTTGTTCTGTTTTCACTTAGATTTCCAAGGCTTTATTATTAAAGAATAACACTCCTAGATTTCTTAACATTTTGAAAATTCTGCATTTAAATCAGCGGGTGATTCGAGGAAAGTTGTATTTTGGGATAGAAAGGTTGCTTTCCATTTTGTTTTGCTTTGTATTTTTTTTTTTTTTTTTGTCCTCAACACTCTACTTCCAACCAATTGGACACATTCACGCTTATGTTGTATAAAGTAAATTCAAATTAATCTTATAAGAATTGCATGTTTACTCCTTTAAAGAATTAGTATTACTTGAATAAACATATTAAGTAAAAAAGACAGATAACAAAAATGCATTTGGCATGATGTCATTTTTCTAAATAATATCTACAGAGGGATTTGAAAAGACCTATATCAAGGTACTAGTGGGACTGTGAATGGTTTAAAGAGATTTTCTTTTATCTGTAATTACTAATTTTTCTATGGTAAACTGCAGTTGATTTTATAGTTAGAAGTGCAAAGGTTTTTTCTTTACATTAAATTAAAAAAATCAGTGTTGTGGAATTGAGAGCAGAAATTTAGTCACGCTGTGTCTTGACAGACTGAGGTGCACCCCATCCTTTATTCTGTGGTTGGGTCAGGAGCCCTGCTCTTGTCTGAAAGCTGGTACTGGATGTGGAGAGGATGCTTATAATTCAGAATCCATGAGTACGCACCCTGCACCCTGCAAAGGACCCCTGGGGTCGTTGCTAAGGCAACCTTCTCATCCATCCTACAGATGAAGTCACTCGTCCAAGTTCACATGTCTGCATGGCTGATGACGGTTTGGAGAGGTCTTATTTCAGAGGTCACATAGTTGTGAAATGTTTGCTCTCGTGTCAGGCCTGCAGGCTTACACAATAGTTAAAAAATTTGGAATTAATATAAGCATTTAGCAATCAGGAGTAGTCACATAAAAATCAGATATCTAGGTTGTCTTGAAATAACTTTGAAAAGCCACACTTAGTGCTTTTTTCATAAGTTTATTGATGAATTTGAATAATAATTGCCCATTTTCTGAGGGCCACACACTTTTTATTCTCCATTGGCCTATAGAAACCACCTGGCCCTGCAGACCTATGAGCTCACAGTTTCTGTGTACTCCTCAAAAACAGTGATACTGTGAGGGTGTGATACTCCTCATGGATAGTAACTAGGATTGCCAAACACCATTTCTCAGAATGCCTCAGTTTTTCTCCTTGTAACTTCTTTGATTTGGGAATCACCACTGGGGAGTGAAAAAAAGCAAATAGACCCAAACCACAGCTCGAGTCAAACTAAGTTAGAAAACACAGCTTAAGAGTGTAGGTTCGTTAATTCTATGACACGTGATAGGGAAGAGAAAACATCAGAGGTGATGACATGGCCCACTGGGTGTTCCTAACACTGAAGACCAGTTTTTTAGAGAGCAGGAGAAAGTGACACTGCCTTCTGAGGGTCTTATTTCTTGATAAATTTCTCATATATATTAACTTACACAGTTAGTAATTAATGAACTATATCTCTGAAAGTACCCTGAAGCAAAGCACATGATGTGAAAAATGCATAGATTCAACTTGACTTCTTGGTTCAAAGACAATGTTTTAGTTGTAATGTTACTTCTAGACGATCCTCTTCTGAAAGCAAATATCAAAGTTTGTTAGAGAAACCTATTCATGTTCATCTCATGAAAATTTTTCAAGATGGAAGTGGATCCAACACAGATGTTAGCATCATAATTAAGGGCAAATGGCAAACATTTTATTCTGAGATAGAGGAGAGCCATATATATTTAAATGGGATGTTAAATAAGGTATGCGTTTTTTCCATGCTTTATCGTGCTGACCCTTATACCTTGAAGGCATTAAAGATTTGAATTTGTCTTGAGGTTCCATTATCCATTGTCACACAGGTTAAAACTTTTACATGTGCTGTATTTAAAGATTCCAAAGTGGTTTTGCTTAGTTGATATTTTTCTAGAATAAATTTCATATCTTGGCTGTGAATGACAAAATACCTCACTTAGGTAGATTCATCATTGTAGTTGCATTATTTGACCTGAATTTGATGATAACCAGTTTTATTTGCAGGAAAACATTCATTTGAGCAGAAGCATTCAGAACATGTGTGTAGAATCATTTCTCCCAGTACACATCTATCTCATTAATTTCACTTCTCAACATCTCACCAAGCTTCCTCTAGGACACAGTGCTTGTTAATCTAAGTAGGAAAGTCCTCTTCAGTACTGCACAACTGTTTGCACAGCCCACTGATCAATTTTGTTTGGATTTTTAAAAGTTGTCATGGCTATTTAACTGAAAGGCAATACTCCAAGCACATCTTTTTAGACATATTTTTTCTGGATTTATTGAAAATTTAATAATTAGGACATGAAGAACTGATTCCTAAATGGTCTTGACTTAAAAGCATACAGTTTAAAAAACCCCACAATGCTTAGCTGTGGCTTTGGCCAACATTTATGCCTTGCACATCACTTGTGAATACTTTCAAATAAAAAACGTGCAGAATTGCATTTATTTTTTGGCCTCCCAAACAGCATAAAAGCTGTTTCCATGCTGCTTCTAAGCCAGTTCTGTAAAAGATGTAATGCTACTTAAATTTTAAACAAATCAAGAGTCTTCAGCAGGGCTGTGTTATGTTATCACATCTGGTCATTCTTTGCATTAAAAGGATTATTCTCAATGTTTTGCAATGTTTTCTACTTAGACATCCAAAACGTCAATACCAGACTAAAACCTTAACAGGTCACTACGGGGAAGAGAATGCAGAGAGCAACGAGTAGCATTGAAATGTCCTTTAATCTCTAAAGCTGTTTTTTAGAGTTTTAGGTTCATGAATTCTTCTAAGAATCCAAAAAAGCTGTTGAGCCCTCTCCAGAGAACCATTTGAAAAATTTAAATATTTAGCAAGGCTCAATATACCTCTATGCTCCTAGATCACAGGTTAGAAACCCTGCAACAAATGGGTATGTTTTATATACAATATAGAATATGCACACATGCACATATATGCTATAGAATATAAATATAGTTTTAAAAAAACTTGATAATCTTGGTTGTTTCTGTCTAAAGGGATGTTTAAGCCCATGAGACGCAGGTCGATGTGCTAACTTTCAGGAATCGATATTTTAATAAAGTAAAAACTATGTTAAAAACAAAAATAAAAATAAAAACAAATATTGACATAAAGGTAGTTTAATGACAGCTGATGAAATCATCTTACCCCAGTTCCTTTAACACTGCTCTTCCCTAGTCTTTTATTTCAAATGTTCATGAGATGCCAATATTCTATGTAAGTGTGCAAAAAATGAATGTTATATGTTTTATGTACTCAATAATGTTCAATTTAAAATGTTTCTAATTTTTCTTATAATTTCTTCTTTAAGCATAAAAGAAATTTAGATGCCTGTTGTATAATTTCAAAGTTACTTAGAAATGTATTATATAGAGTGTATCTATAATTGTCAGATATTTGGAAGTTTTACTTGTCTTTTGTTATTGCTTTCTTCCTAATTCCATTTTTCTGTTAGAAGCCTCACTGTATAATTTCAGTCCTTTGGGATGGATTTTCACGTGATTTTTATATGACCTGTCTTGGTGAATGTTTTAGGTGCACTTGAAAGACTGTGCATTCTGCTGTTGTTGGTAAAGTGCTCTGTAAATGTCAGGTGGAGTTGGTTCAGGCATACTTACTGATTTCTGTCTATTCATTCTATCAGTTAGTGAGACTGGGGTGTCAACATCCCCGTATACAATTGCTGTACTGGGTTGAATGACATTTCCCCAATTCATGTCTGTCCAGAATCTGTAAATGTTACCTAATTTAAAAATAGGGTCTTAGCAGGTGTAATGAAGTGTAAGACAGGGCTGTACTGGATAAGGGTTGGTCTAATCCAAACACTGATGTCCTTATAAGACTAAAGACATTTGGACAGAGACACAAAGGAAAGATGGCCATGGGAAGATGGAAGGAGAGATTGGAATTATGAAGTCACAAGTCAAGAAATGGCAAGGATTGCTGGCGATCACCAGGCACCGGAAGTGGCAAGGACGATTCTTCCTCAGGCCTTCTGACCTTGATTCTGACCCAGGCCCTGCCAACACGATGATTTCAAACTCCTAGCCTTCAGAACTGTATTAAGAAAAAAAATAAATAAAAGACTCCAGAATGGTTTAAAGATTTTAAAAAACAAAAATTCTCTCCATGTTGTTGATAAATCAAGAAATAGTCAGGTGCTTTATCTAGCATAGTATTACTAATGTATGCATGTAAGTATATAAGTATGTATGTATGGTTATAGTATAAAGACTTTCAACAAGATAGTAAATATTTGCTACACTTTCAATTATACAAAACTAGGAACACCCAGATAAAAACTCTCACCCAAATTTCAGCTTAGATAATTATTTATCAATCACAGAATGACTCTGTGCCACGTTCTGGGCTGTGTGGTGTACCTGTTAAGGATTCAGAACAGAAGCAGCCTTGTTCTCAAGAAGTTCCCAGCTTTGTGCAGGAAAGACCTGTAACCAGCGACCTGAAGGGGATCAGTGCTCTCCTTGTGCAGATAAGTGCGATGTTTTGGAAATACTTCCAAATTAATGTTTCTTTATTGGCTAGCTAAATTTCTGTTCCTTCTTAATGGATCCAGGAAAGAGGCTGGCTGAAGCTACTGGGAATGCGGGTAAAATCAGATTGCGGCAAGAAGAAGAAAAACAGCCCCTTCCATCCTTGGAGGGTGACAGAAGGAGGAGCGGATAAAGGGAGCAAGAGGATGGGCCACCTGTGTCTCATCCTTTCTCGTGGGGTAGAAAATCCAGGTCCTGTGTCTCTTCTGCTTGGGAAGGAGCTCGTAATAAGAGGGAGGTGCGTGTTGCGGGTTTGGTCCAGGGAAAGGCGCTCTTACAGACAGTGGTGGGCCTCACCGGGGTGGGGACAGAAGCACAGAAGCAGGAGGCCCCCATTGAGCCCCAACTTAGAGGATAGGCCAGTGGTGCCTTGGCACAAGGGGCCAGAGACAGCACAAAGACCCCAAGGCACATATTCAGGATAGCCCCTATTCCCAGCCAAAGACAGGCCCTAACCCAGGAACTCGGGGTGAGCCCCTGTGGAAATGGCGCCCTCTGTAGGAGAAGAGGAGAGAGGTAGAACTTGAAGAGACACGTTGGCTGAAAGAGAGGAAATAAAAACAAGAACTCCTATTTTGTTTGTCAGTTTGTTTTGTTCATTAGATTTCACATGTATAGAATTGTGCACCTGAAACCTGTATAACTTTCTAAACTGATGTCACCCCAATAAATTAAAAAAAGCAAGAACTTCTGAATGCTTGTGACAAAGAGACCGCTTTTGAATGAGGCAAGGAGAAGCCCTGAATTGTCAAGTTAAAGTCACAACCCCGTCCTTCCTCTCTGCATCTCACTCACCCAGCGAGAGTGTATTAGGAGAAATGGAGCCGATTCATCCTCACACGAGACCTAAAGAGGCCACATTTTCTTTTTAGTTGTTCTGAAATCAGATGGGAGGATAAAGACAACTGAGGAGCTTGTCTTACATGTTTTCATTTTCCCCTGCTTGTCCCTGCAAGCAAGGTCAAGCCTTTGCATAAACAAAATACAATATATCTAGGATTAAAGTGCCCTTAAAATTAAGATTTCTAACTGCTTTTCCTAAGGTTGTATTAAAAAAGGCACCCTCAACTTCTTGATGTTTTGCATGTTATTATTATAATCATACATCTCTGTTTTATAAAGGTCTAAATGTGACTTCTCCCTGGCCTTACTGCCTCTTTTGATGGTTTGATGGTTCTCATAAAAATAAAGCAAAAAAGTATAACTGATTTTTAGGGTAGTTGGTGACTACTAGGGGAAAAGTCAGCAAAGGAACATTCTAGAGCACTGGCTTTGCTTAGACAGAATTGGGGCTGGCTTCCTCCACAAGCCATTAGCTAAGCAGGGCACCACAATAAGTAGGCTAAGAAGGAAGAAAATAAATAATAGAGAATTAGAAGTCTAACAAGAAGCTGTTTTAATTTCACCTTACTGCAACTTTTGTATTGCTTGAAAGATAAAACTGTGTTTAGAGTTTAACCTTATTTTTATTTTAAATTATATATAAAAGACATCCTATATGTATTTTTTTGGTGCTTATGTCCTTTAAAAGTATACCTGGCCCAGTGTTGAAAAGCATATTTAAAAAAATAGTAACAATAAGAAAAGGCTAGTTTCCCACCTGATTTTGAAAGGACATCCTTGGTCTTTTATTAGATAAAATAAGAATAAAAACATGAAATTTTGTGTGTCTTTTGAGAAGGTGATATGTGAAGGGCAGGAAAGAACCAGAACTCCCTCTACTGTAGGCTTCTACACTAATCTTTCTTTTCTTCTTGTAAAGGTCTATTAAAACTACATAAGGAGAGGTAGTTGAGCTTCCTAAGAGGACTGTGCTTTGGGTCTGAGAGTTTGTTTGGTGTGTGTGTGTGTGTGCCGGGCAAGGGAGAGGAAGATGAGATCCACCCCCCAAGAACGAGGTGGCCCAGGTCCCAGGGAAGAAATGAGGCATGAGCCACATAACCTTTGGGTGATACAGCAGGACTGTGAAGAACCAGGAGGCCTCTAAGACCTCCAATGCAGCCAAAGGCATGGGATCATCCACACGGATAACAGTAGGTTCCAGATGTGGTAATGTGACCAGGGAGTTGACAATGCACTTTTTTTTTTCTTTCAGAAGACCAGTTATTATTTCTCCACAAAACAGGGTCAGCAAACAATGTGTCTCAACTAACTCTCCTTCAAAAATTATAGATATGTATTTAAGATATATATGTAGGATAAGAATGTCTCTCTCTTTCATCTCTATCTCTATCTTTAACTATATCTCTAAATATTCTTTTTCACCTGAGTACATATGGCTTTCCAGTGCCTAGGAGAGTGCTTTTCACAGGGTAGCACTCAATTAATTCTATATCAACCCTCGGAGACACCTGAAAATCATCTATGAATTTTGCTGCTCTCTTTTTTAAGGTGATACTATTACATTTAAAATGTACAAAGGTATTTCAAAACAGCCAGCAGGTTAGTGGATGATAATGCTAAGATAACATGTAAGTGCTTACTCTCCTGAACCACATGCATCAGGTACTCCACGTGCATCATGTCACTGACTCTCACCTGTCTGAAAAGGTTAGCAAGTGTCTGGTCTTTCCATGAGTCAGGTTCTGTGGTAACACGTACTGTTTAATGGATTTTTCATAATAACCTTACAAAATAAAACTACTATCAATTCTACCTTAAACTAAAAATCTGAAGCTTAGAAAGGTTAAATATTGAGCTTAAAGTCACACTGCTAGTAAGTGGTGGCACCGGGATTTGAGCAGGCAGTCGGTCTGGTCTCAACTGCTCTTACTCTTCCCCTTTTAAACAGAAATTAGTTGAAGTTTTTTTTTTTCTTTTTTTTTCAATTACAGTTGATGTACAATATTATATTAGTTTCAGCTGCACAATATAGTGATTAAACATTTATATAACTTATCGAGTGATCACGTTGACAAATCTAGTACCTATCTGACACCAGGTTTTTGAGAGGTGAGTCAAATCACGTAACTCTTCTAATCAATACCCTCTAGTGACTTCCCATTTCAGTCATAGAAAAATCCAAGGTCCCTATTCTCACATACTTGATGTTCATACCCTTGATGTTCCAGTGTCACTGTTACTCTGATATTACCTCCTACCACTGGCCAGCTCTCCACCAGCTAGAGCTCGCTCTCTGTTGGTCCTTCAACACTCCAGGCAAAGGTGACAAGGCCTTTGCTCTTGCTGTTTTCTCTGCTGGGATACTCCCCTGCCCCTAGATACACACATGGTTCAGTCTCTCACCTTCTTAGGTGCGTTCAGTTATCACTTTGTGATTCATGATCTCATTCCAAGTTGCCACATTTCCTCCTACTCCAAGTTCAACACTTCTTATTTTTCCCTTATCATTTATGTATTTTTTATATCTACACATATTTTGAAACTTATCCATTTGTTAATGGTCATCTCCCCTCCCTAAATTATAAGCTTCACCAAAAGTAACTACTTTTATTTTTGTTATTTTAAAATGTAGCACTAGCATTTAGAACCGAACCTAGCACAGTAATGGGTGCTCAATAATGACAAGAGCTTAATAAGAAACTCACCCAAGTTCACACATTTAGTAATAGGCACAGTGAGGCTTCATTACAAATCCAGTGTTGAGTTTATCCACGTATCAAATGCATAAAGTATCTTCCTGGGCTCTTCTTCTAAGTCCGTTGGTCTTTAATTATAATAGGTCGGGCGAACGTGAATAAACAAACCAAACAGGAAAAAGGCAGCATTTGTTACTGTCTCTTAAAGTGGGATACTTTAAAGTGAGATCAAATCAGAGGCCAGGTCAGGGAAAGGGGACACTGGTCTTTAACAGAAAGGGAGTTGACAAGCGATGAAGTAAGGAATGTGCTGATGTTTCTGGGCTGCACGAGGGGCGAAGTGTGGGAAGGACCTGCATGAAGTTGGTGTTGGGTTAATTAATTAGGGTGGGATGCCTGCACATTAAGGGGAGGAAGGAACCGAGGGGATTGATTTGGAGTGGACTGGAGTCTCAAGTAGCAGGCACAAAGGATCCTGGAGGCACAGGAAGGATAGGAGAAGTGCTGGGTACAGCTCAATTTGGCGAGTGGCCAAAGAAACATGTCAGATATTAGTAAAAACAGGCCACAGCTGCTGCTCTTTACAAGCTACATGTCAGGCCTTTCCTTAGCCGCCCCCCCCGCCACCCCCATCTTATGTCCTGTAAGAGACATTTCCCTCCTAAGACAACCAGTCATAACTCAGCTCTCACTTGAGGGCATAAGAGAAGGCAAGGGGATGCTCAGGCTTCCTGGCTGGTGGGAAAGGGCTCCCGGCCTTAATGAAAACTCACTGTCTTCTGAAAACGACCTCTTTTGTTCCTGGGATAATGAAAAAATTTGTGGCTATTTTTCTTTAATCTCGTATCTAAACTTGTAATTTCTAAGACTTCTAAAGTATCTACAAGTATTTTCTTAGTTCCTCTTCAAAATGTATTTGCATATTTTGTCTATTTCTCCATCTTCGAAAAAGGCTTCTAGATAGTTCAGAGTAAAGCATATTTATCAATATATATCTATTTGCATGTGCATACACACATGCATGTACCAAGGCAGTTTAAACTTGGAAAGAAACAAATATTTAAAGGTAATACATATTGTTACTGAATAATAAAATTTGGCCGAACTGCTCAATAGCATTCCCCACACCCTCCCCAGGTCATCCTAGTCCCTAAGTCACCCCCGACCCCAGCACAAAGCTTAAATAGGAATTAAGTGCATGGGGTCTGGAACCACACGGGGCTGGGTTTGATTCCAGGATCTGCCACTTCATAGCCATGCAATAGTGGTCAAATGATCCACCCTTTATGTTGCTTAATTTTCTTCATCTGTAAAATGAGGGTAAAAATAATTCTTGGCTAAAAGGGCTTTAGTGATGGTTGATTAAAATTATATAATAAAATGGTATTAGATGTTAAATATTACTATTATTTATAGACATTATAAATACTTAAATGTTTTATGTGGTTTCTTAACCTGTTATGTACAGCACTTAGGAACCCAGAGAGAGGTACCTAAACAGTTTTTATCATGTTGAAGAAAAGAAAATATAATTATAGTTCTCACTAACTGATATTTCTTTTTCT
Organism: Micronycteris hirsuta; assembly: GCA_004026765.1. Classification (NCBI taxonomy): domain Eukaryota; kingdom Metazoa; phylum Chordata; class Mammalia; order Chiroptera; family Phyllostomidae; genus Micronycteris; species Micronycteris hirsuta. The sequence continues at coordinate 618,116 of PVJI01000012.1, forward strand.
TAAAATACGCTATGGAATATGGGAAGCTTTTCCATTTAGGGAAATAAAAGCCCGTATAAAATAAGAGCAGGTTTAACATTTAGGATGTGAATCCCATTAATGTTTTTCTCTTTATCAGCTTTTCTATGGGTCACCACTCAGATGCATAGTGCAGTTTTTCCTATGACCAGCACTCATCTGCATTCTGCGATGACATAAGGCATAAGAAGCATGCGTCCCAAGAACTGCACACTATTTAGGATGGGGGAGCTGAAGGCTTATTATGTACCCCCGCTACAATGAGAATTTGACACCCTGACTGGTGTGGCTCAGTTGGTTGGGCATCTTCCCACAAAGTGAAAGGTCGCTGGTTCAATTCCCATCAGGGCACATCCTTAGGTTGTGGTGGGATCAATGTTCTCTCTTTCTCTTTCTCCCTCCTTTCCTCTCTTTCTAAAATACATAAATAATCAATGAGAATTTGACTCTAAGTCACTCTGTTTCTCAAACTTTTTCAAACATGAATTGATCCCTAGCTTCTGAGGACACTGTAAAGCATGTATAAGGATTGTGAAAAATGCAGAAAGCAAAGTAAATCTTATATTTTGGGTATTGTTTGGTTGTTCTATGGTCAGTTTGTTTAAACTAAAATAAATGGTTGAACACTAATCAGATGCTGGGCGCTGCTACGGGGCTGGATACAGAAAGCTGAGTGAGACAAGTCCTGGACTCAACAGGAAGCGGTGCCTAGTGGGAGAAAGACAAATTACCGTCATTTAATTACAGCGCATGCGGTAATACTATGGTATTGATACCAGTATATTACTGGGGGGATGCTTAGAAGAGAGGGATTACTTTGCTGGAAGTAAGGGGTGTGAATGGCCTTGAAGGATGAATGGAGGTACAAAGTCTCAACCAAGGAGCAGTAATGATCTGTCGAAGCAGGAGTGTAGATAGCAGGGTGGAGACTGGCATGACCTGTGGCTGGAAAAGTGGAGAGGGGAAGGTTCATTGGACAAACATTTTGAAACATGATCTACAAGACTTGGTGACTAATTACTGCCTACATTTAGGAGGCTAGGAATTGAAGGTGACGTGGCTTGGGCTGGTGACATCAACTGAGATAAGTGATTAACAGCATAAGATTGTTTGTTTTGTTTTGTTTGGCATGAATGTATGTATTGATCGTTCAGATTGAGATCTTTTGAGTTTGAGTATTTTGTCACTGCCCGATTAAAACTACCTCGGCCCTACTACCTGGGGTGTTCAGCTAGTCACAGCATCCTCTTAACTTCTATTTGCACCACTCCAGGTACCTCATGGTTTCTCTAGCCCAGTTTTCCTCCTCAGAGCTCTTTAATTTCTCACTCGACTGACAAACAATAAAATCAACTAGAGCTGCTGCAAATAAAATGAAAACAGCTCTTTCTGTTATTCAAATTGGACTCACATCTAGAGAATGCAACCCGTCCCTCTGGCTGTGGTGTCCAGGTGACTGTTCAGGGCCTGCAAAGGGTCCCTACCCAGGCACCAGACCAGCAAATGAAGTTAATCCGTCCACTTCAGCACGGCAGGAAACTTCTCTGATCCATTCCTACTCCTGATTCAATACTGATTAAACTAAGCAGTTGGAAATACAACTAAATAAAGCCTGAGACCTTAAAAATCACACAGGAATATGCACATTGCAAGTGGTTTAGCGAGAAGTACCTCTATGTTTCTTTTTGCTCTATTTCTTAATACAGTTTCCTTGAAAATCAGCTTTGG